>JAUMJL010000341.1:0-600000 GCA_033558185.1 Dromococcyx pavoninus
GGGGGCGGAGCGGACGGAGGGGGCGGAGCGGACGGAGCCGCCGCCATTGCCGGGGGCCGGAGGGGGCGCGCGGGCGGGGCGGGAAAGCGATCCCCTGAGAGGGCGCTGACGGGGGGCCCGGGGAGGGTGGGGAGAACACGCTTGGTAAATGATGGCTGGAACTGACACAAGGAGCAGCCGCTGTTGCAAACAGCGGAATAGTTTGGTTTAGGCTGGAGTTAAGTTTCACCTAAGTAACTGTATTTTTGGACGGACAGAACGTCCCTCTGACAGCACATTTTCTTTACAGCATGTTTTTTTCAAATTGTGTTTTTCCAGACGCTGTCCAGAGAGAAATGATAAAGTCTTGTGTTAAGTACGATATTCTGAACAGATCTGTCTTCTGTAATCACCTCTGTTTGCAGCCTCTCCCTGTCTAAAATGCAAGGTCAGACAGAGCTGGCTTCAAAGCTCCAATTAGCAAGAAATTTGGCTGTTGTGAAGTTCGTAACTACATTAAAATTAGTCCTTAGGAAGCAATAAATACGCATAAGTTTTCTGTGAAAGTTTATATGGATGCGTTTAAGTGGGAAATACATTCTGTCCCAGCTCTTGTCTCATTACACAATTGATGGAAATCATTCCCCCATGCATCCAGCACTGAAATAAAGGATGCTGCTTTTTGAAACTCTAAAACGCATCTTAGAGAGTTTATTTGTAGGCATTTTCAGTATCAAAATGACCCGCGGAGGCCAGTGTGTGAAAATAAACACAGAGAGGTGACTGCTGGCCCCGTGGCGGTGACTCCCAGGTCTCGCTCTGCCCCAGGTCACCCAGTTCACCCCAGGTTGGTCGCAGCGAGACAGGCAGCACACAGAGGGAAAAACAAACTCAGATGGAAAAGGAAACCAGTGGAAATCTAAAAGCAAATTTCCCTACCCTGCAAAACCTCCCCAAGCCTGCCAGCACAGCAGCAGTTCAACAAGGATTGCAAGGGAAGAGCGAAATAGGCCTCAAGTTGTACCGGGGGGAGGTTTAGCCTGGATATTAGGAAAAACTTGTTTGCTGAAGGAGTGGTGAAGCATTGAAAGCGGCTGCCCAGGGAAGTGGTGGAGTCTTTGTCCCTGAAGGGGTTCAAAAAACGTGTAGATGTGGCACTTCGGGACATGGCTTAGTAGGCACGGTGCTGTTGATGGTTGGACTGGATGATCTTAGAGGTCTTTTCCAACCTTAAAGATTGTATGATAAAAATGGGATGTGCTGCGCTTCTGGCTGCAGTCGAGGTAGAGCAATTTCCTTGCGGTTTCTGAATCATGAAGAGTGTGGAAAAACAGCAACAAGTTGATAATAATGATCAAATGTTATGGCAGAATTAAATAGTAAAAAAAAAAACCAACTAGAAAAAAAAAGAATAGGGAAGAATGGTGGAATGGAAGTGGTAAGATTTTTAGGACCAGGTTTTAGTGGTACAGTTTTAGGGCCAGCTTTGGTGTAGCTGTATCCAAAGCTTGCTGGAAAACAACACAAAATAGCATTTCTGCCTTTTCTCATCACAAACAAATTTTTTTGCAGGTTACTGCCCAAGACAAAATCCTAAAATCTATGATTTAAAAAAAAAATAATAAGCCAAGTGTAGTTCTTCTAACACTGTTGGCATTACAGTTATTAGCAGTTTCACGTTGGCAGCAGAGGTCTGTGCTGGGTGATCCACATTGCCTTTGTCTGAGGCTCTCTGTAACTGCACAGGGCAGCCTGTGACACAGGATTTATCCCCCAGGGTGTGGAGCTGGATCCCAGAGCAGTGGTTGGAGATCTTAGTAGAGCCTTTCTTGGGGGTGCTGGGAGAGGGTCCGAAGGAGGGGGGCTGAGCTGGCGTGCTGACTACAGGGGTCACGAGGGTCCCCAGCGACGGAAGGGACTGGGAAGGTGCAGATGAACGAAGAGGAGCAAGTCTAAAATGAAAACTGATCACACAGTCTGGCCTTAGAGGAGGAGATGGGCATTGCTGAAATGGAGACCATGTGAAAGAAACAGAGTCCCTTTGTCCCTCTTCAGATCGACTCCTGTTCTTCAGTTGCATAAGAGTGTAACTGAGAGAAAGGGGAGGGTGAGGGCGTGTTCTGGGCTTTGGAGGGCAGCCAAGAGCATTGCTGATAAATTATTTAAAAGGTCTTTTATTCTCATTCAGTTTCTAACTGAAAAAACAGTATAAAGAAATCGCAGCGTCTTCCACGCAATGCATGAAATTGCTTGGAAGGAAAGGCAAAAACCCCCTGTTCAGCAGTGTTCTTTTAGGATCGTCGGGCTTGCTCCACTTAAAATTTCAGTGGAGAAAATACACACCGCCACCTGAACTGCAGCACAGCACGAGCTGTGCAGTCACGTGCTGCCCTACAACGGTGAAACGAACCTTTCTGAAACATTTCTTCAATGCTTTTTTGAGCCCAGGATAATGTTCTTCTTGTTGTGTCAACAGAAACAAACAAACAAAAAAGAACAGAACGCATGGACTGAAGTAGAGGCACAACAGACACATTCTCTGTGTCCGTTGTGCTAGATGTGCTAGATGATTGCTGGATTGCCTGCAGCCTGCAGCCAGGAAGACAGTCAGGCAACATTTCGACGCTTATGGAAGCACTGGCCATTTTTTATGAGGAAAAGAACTGGGAGTGAAGTGACAGGCTGAGGCTGGAGGCCAACAGAAATATCCCTGAGAAAAAGGGTTTGGCCTATTTCCATTTAGTTAGTGGGCAATTTCCATCTCGTAGATGTGAGAAAATAATAGCACACTCGGAACAGACAGTGTGATTAAACCAGTCAGAACTCCTAAGAAAATACTGGACTTGAATTTAATCTATCCCAAACCAAGAAAGAAAAGTATTTGCTGAGAGTCTAGTAAGAAGCATCCATACACCTCCTGTGCTTCATCAGCTTGTAATGATGTACAGTGTTATAAGATCCAGGACAAGTTCCCTGAAGGCCATTTCAGAGTTACCCTAACAGAAGGTTCAGAAAATTCAAAACGGGAAAAAAAAGCGAGTCCAGACCATCACTAATGTTCCAGTGAAACTGGATGGGAAAGTCACAAAACTGAGACTTTGTGAGGCTTAGGAGGATATCCCAGTTCTTTGCAGAAGGCTCAAATAAACACGCTTTGTATGACAAGATGCCTTCATGTAGGAGAGGCTTCCTTCCCACGGCTCTGCATCTCCTAGGCAGGATATCTGGATCTGCAGCCTGGAGAATTTCATTGTGCCTAGAGCTTATGGGCTGAAATAGTACATCTTAGTACATTTTCAGAGCAGGTGAGAGTTGTGTCTGGTGACAAGAGTTGGACTCACAGGACTTCAATGGTCATTATGGTGCGAAACACTGCCTAGTAAAGCAGAAAAGGGAAGAGTCTACAGCACCAAGTGCCAGCGAGAGACAGAGTCGTGTTAGACATTACTGATACTGGTCATTGCAGTGTCTGAATCTGAAAACTAGAAATTCTTTTGTCTTTATACAATATCTTTATTTTGATAGCAGTAACAGAAAATGAATATTTTTTTAATATATAAAGAATGAACAATACTCAAAGCATTTATTTTCAATTTTCCTGGAGGAGAAAACTAGGGATCTCTCACAGCCAGACATTTGCTGAATAGCCCTTTGCAGAAGAACTGCAATATCTAAGATTTCCCCACTTCAGGTTAATAAACAAGGGGCAAAGTCAGATCAAACCCAACAGATTTGAGGTATCATTTATAACCGTGATGAAACACTACATGTACCAGAAGGTGATTTTGCAAACTATGCTTTTACAACTTTGAATGGAAACAGTGTTGGCGTCCTCTTGGGTTTAACTGTATTCTCCCATATGGACTTGTATTTTACAAAGCTTCAGTGAAACATTCATAAATAAAAGCACTTGGATTTACCTGAAAGTCCCTGATTTTATTATCCAGCAAATGAATGCAACAAATTTTTCCCTAAATGCATATTTGTCTATATTCAGTGTGTAAAATATTCTTGAGTCACATTCCCATCTAATGAGATTTTGATGTTTAACCCAATAAATACACTATGAAGGCCAGCCTCTGGGTCTCTGCTACATGCTTTGAAGCAGTAAAGGTATCCTGGAAAGCAGATGTTTGTGAAGAAGAGCCAGGTTTAGTGAAATGTGGAAAACTACCTTCTTTTCTCTTTTACCTTTTAAAAAAAAACCAAAACACAAAACCAAATTGAAAACCAGAAGCGAAGATTGGTTTTGTAAAGGTTGGGAATGGATCTTCTAAGTGAGTAAAGACTAAACAAAGCATCCAATGCTCAAGTTTCAGTTCCACCCAGACATCAAAATTTGTTGCTTGATTTTTAAGCAAATTACTTAACTATGCTTCAGGATTTCCTGCATAAGGGCTGAATATCCAGCTGATGGAATCACCCAGCTTCATTTGGTGCCTTCCTAGAACAAAAGAAAAATGCCACACAGAAGAGCCAACTTCCAACAAAACTGTTTGCCTTTTATTCATATGTTTTGTAAAAATACCCACCCTGGCATCCTCTGTGTGCCGGTGATCTCCGATCCCTGCCCTCTACAGATTCTTTTAGCATAAACTTGTATTTTGTGACTGTCAGCCCTTTACAATCAGCCTATACATTCAACTAGATAAGGCAGTAGCTCTCGAATTGAGTAGGAAATTACAGCAGCTTCAAGTTAAGGTAATGAGTTTTGGCAAAGGAGTTCTGCCTTCTCAGGCAGAATCTCCAGATTACGCAGTTTTGTTTGTACCTTGAGAGTCCCAGTTCCTGGCAGCAGGGTTATTCCAGACACTGAACACGACGACACTTTGCTCGTATTTCGACTCAAACCAAGGTGGTTTTAGGTTGCCAACATAATGTCATTGTAGTCTCCTTCAAACAAAGACTTTAAAAGCTGGAACTGTATTAATACACCATGGATTGCTCAAAAGCACAGCCTCGCAATGCCCAAGTGTTTTTCAAGATGAACCTATAGTGGAAACACTTCCCAGTTGATCTGCACACTGACCATCAAACTTACATTGACTGAAGTGTCTCTCACTTCCACCATGTTTGTAATAAGTGCATTTTTTTGGTGGTTCCTTTGTTGGAGATATCCTGGCCTTTTAGATAAGAACATTCTCTGACCTTGAAAATTTGTAGAAGGTTCCCAAACTGGGTCACTTACCTGGGGAATGAAGAATTTCCCCATGCGTATATTTTCCAGTATCCAATATGATCAATTTAGGATCTTGTTTATGTGGCTTTCCTTAGCGCCTCTGAACTCCCAGAGAGGGTGTCTCATCACTTTCTTTCATAGCTGCTCTATTCTCCCTGATCAACCACAGATGCTGTAAGAGTGCAGGGGGGAGTGTGAGGAGAGGAGAAAGCAGCCGAATCCAAAGGCAGAAATCTTTGGGGCACAATGTTGGACAGAACCACTTTTTCTAAGCTCCCCAGACTTAAATCCCATTTAGTTTAACAAGAGCCGTTGCTTGTGGCAGCACAGGGCTTCCAGACTCCCTCACACAGATGAACCTTTGTAGCCCACCAGAGGTTTGCCCTGTGGGAAACAGAACTCAAGGTTAGCACCAAAACTTTAGGGAAATCTGTTACTTCATTTTGGATGTTGCACCTTCAGACACAAAGAGAATGGAGATGGAAAACACGGAGATACGTACAAACCACCACGTACACGCCAGGAAAGACGCTGTCTCCTGCAGTTTAAAATATCTTCTATTGATACTCTGAGGCCTTACACAGACTTGTATTTGTTTCTATCACCCAGCCCCTTCATTTGTCTTCTGAAAATGTTCTTCTGATCTTGCCAACAGCAAACTGATAATGAGGTGAAAAAGGACTGGAACGGCCCCCCTTCCAAGCAGCCCTGCGGTCACAAGCCTGATGGGGTAATTCATAACCCCTACAGAGCAGCTCCTGGCTCTGCCTGACCTCTGCTGGCACTCCAGTCAGCTGTGAGAATGATATGATTCTGAACTCCTATCAAATACTGTAAAACTACAAATAGAAACACTATACTTCACTATTAATAATTCACATAAAATTCACAGCCTAAAAATGTTCAGTTGGCCTCACAGAACCAAGAGAATTCCCAACATTACTACTGCCTCCATCCCAGGCTTCAAAAAAAAGTATTACTCAACTTGTTTAATAGAACAACTGGGTAAACTGAAGAGATACATTCACAGTTTAATTTTGAATTTGCTTACATTCGTTACTGGTTCCCCAGCATTAGAGAGCGTTACGGTACATGAACAACCCCAACGCCTGCATCCTCTTGCTCAAAAATGTATCATTCTCTCTGCACTTGGGATGATGTTTAAAGGCTTTATTTTGTCCTGTCATTAAAATAAAGAATTCTGAGGCAGACTTCCTAAGTGAAGGAATTAGAAAATAATGTAAATTCTGGTTTGGTGGGGTTTGAGGTCTTTTTTTGTTAAAAGAATATTATCCATTACATATTTGGTCAGTTACCCCTGGCTGCAAAGCTGTCAGTGAGCACTTGCTGCTGTTGTTAACCTAGAGCAGAACTCCCTGTCTTTCCACAGACCCAGGCTAAGTTTATAGGTTCCAGAAGTTAGGGAAAACCCCCCACCTTATTATCTTTGTTTAATGCAGGGAGAAGTCAGTTTGCCTCCCCACCTCCTCCCCGAGTTGTGCTTTAAACCGCACCCATTTTGCTCAGTTCAGAACATCAGAAGCAGTCGGGGTAAAAAAGAGTTTTAACAGGATGAGAATCAGGTTTTGAAACCAGAGATTGTGAAGCCGGTACTGATGGCTGAAGTTTTAGCAATCTCTGCAATACAGACAATACTCAAAGCAGTTCACCCACCTCATAACCGAATCGCATCCACTCACAGTGTGAGCCCACTGGTTATGACCAGGATTACATCAGTTCACTCTTGGATTTCTATCTTGCTGGTCCCCACAGATAGTTCTCTGTGGTCAGCAGAGGATCAGAAATCCCCTTTGTAGCTGATTTTAGTTACAGACACTTCAAAGTTTGGCAGAGAACAGAAAGACTTTTTCCCCAACAGGTGAATTTTCAGAAATACCAAGCTGAGCAAGGAGGGTGGAGTTTTGTTTCGGGACTGCAAACAGATGTTTTAAGTACTTTTATTGTTACACAAACTCAAGATATATTTTAGGGATGAAGATCTGTTCCTGTGTGATTCCAACTGACAGTAACCTATGGCTCTCATCCCGCTGCTTAGGGAGCAGGAATTCTGTCTTCCATGCAAGGGGTGTTAGGGGTGCCAACACTGTCACAAACACCCACAGCACGTTAGATACACTTGGCGAAAGAAGAGAACTTACTCTCTTCCAGAAGAAGTCACATAATTTTATCCATCTCAGACATTTGTACAGCACCAATCACCAAGGGTCTGATCACTAAGGCACTGGGCTGGTACCCGCACGGCCCGGGCTCACTCTCTGTACCTCTGGGGAATTCCCTCTGGAATCATGTTCATACCTTTCGTTTTTCCCAGTACACAGCCTTCAACATTGGAAAAATAGGATATAATACAAAACAGCCTACATCATTTACAGGAATATTGCACCACAACTAATTACAAGATGCTCAAATTCTGAAGCAATGAACATAAATATTTCTGTGCATAGATTTACAGGTAAAAGAAAATTATCCTGCAGGAATCAATTATGTGCAACACACTGGAAGAGAATTAGCTCCAGTTCCTCTGCAGTTAATGACAGACTTGAAGGTAAATTCTGTCCTTGATGCTATGATTCAAAACAGGTTTTAGATATGTGAAGATAAGCCCTCAGGGCTCCCATCTGTGACAACTGATCCAGCCTTCGTACGGCTTTTGCATCAAAGTCTGCTCCTAACAGCTCTCAGAGCTCCAGTTTCAGCCTCTAAGAGAGCAGGTTTTGATGCTTTCAGAAGCAGCTGAATCTTTTTTTAGTCTGCAGTGGATTTACCTCTCCACATTATCAAAAAAAAGACCTTTCAGAAGTCATCATGGCTCCGCCACATCACACGTGTACCGAGGTACCTGCTACTAAAAGTTCTGGGGTAGAAATAAGTTACTGCAAAAGCACAGTAGCTGATTTTGAAACCACAACATCTCTACAATTTTTTATTATTTTTACAAAATACCCAAAGTGATCAGACCATACTGAAGGTTACTGGCTTGCCGAAGGTTATGTTTTAAAATCAAAACCATTTCTGAGTTACAGAAGTGCCAAAAACAATCTTAAATCAGGTTTGTTGTTTTTGTTGGGTTTTTTTGTTTTGTTTTTAAACCAACCCCCATCCAACAACCAGTTGTGTAACTTAAAACAGAAAAAAGTTTGTGTTGGAAACTGTTTAAAAACCAACCCACCAAATCATGCTTGAGCAGAAGCCTCGTACGGCAAAGATTTAGCTTAGGGCAATTTAGTGCCAAGATATAGACCCTCTATGGGTTTATAATGGAAATACTGACACAACCTCAACTACAGTGATGCAAATGTGCCCTAAAACACCGTATTTGCTTTTATTAATAAAAGTGGTAGTGTTTACATTTGCAGGTATCTTACACTTCAGCATCACGATGAATACTGAGTAGAATGAATTAAGTTTTGGCTGTAAGGTCAGAAGTTTCCAAACAGATCAATGAGACAGAAGTGAAAGTCCTGAAATCATGAAAACAAGAAGTTCAAATAAATAAATAAAACAAAACTAGGAAATACGGGTAAGCATTAGGTTGGAATGGTTCAATTAACTGCAAACTATGGCCACTAAATTAGAGACAGAAGAAAACACAGTTACTTATTAAATAGCAAGCATTAAAGCTTTATGGTTTTGTATTTTTAAAAAAGAAAGCTGTTAAAAATAAGACTTGCATTTACCAGGCCACCAAACTGCATGGACTAATAAAGAGACTAACAAAGGCAATACTGAGACATTAAGACACACGCACACTCCGTACTTGTGCAACTCAGCCATAATCAAAACAATCGCCTTTTTCCTCATTTAAGGGAAAAAAAAAGCATCCCCCAAACATTTTTCATATAAAGCTTTAGGTTCCTTAAACTGTTGCTGTCTCACATAGCTCATCATTCCAACGTGTCCTTCTCATTAGCAGAGGAAGAAGCTTATTTTTAATTTTTGGAAGGGAGGTGCTTTGTTTCTCTCCTATGAGAGGTTACATTCCTCACAGCACTACAGGTTTTCTCCAGTACAAATTTGGTGTTCACACCAACTCCTCCGAGGCTTAAGAGACAAGGGTTGGCACTAAATTATTTTGGCTCCTGTAACTAAAATTTAAGGCTCACAATGGATTTCCTTTCCACTATGTCCCATTTTTACCTAGTGGAAACACCAGCCCTTATCCTCCAGGCACTGGATACATTCTGAAATCACACGGGGCTGTCTTCGGTCATGCTCTCCTACAGTTCTACAAAGTTCAGGGGGCAACTTTCTAAACCTGTGAACAGGAAAGACCATGTTTCAAAAACTGCTATGAAAATTTTTAGGTGATTTAGTGTCTTCTGCAAGATCACTTGTAGTTTTGAATTGAGAGAGATGGGGCAGTAACTCCATCAAGTCTTTGCTCTCTACATAAAAAATGGTCTCGGCGATTAATTTTCATTTAAAAGTCTAGCCACAAAAGCAATGAAAACTCACAATTTGGAACAGTTGCAGTTCTTGGTACCAAAAAGGCATCTGATACCTGAAGCAAATGTAGCTGCACAGACATCACTGACCACACCCTATGTTTAATTTAAACTGGACCTCTTCCCAAAAAAGAAAGTCAACACAGTCTCGAGTGGAGGGAAGCTACTGCAAAAGGCAGAGAGGGAAGTATTTTGGTGGTTTTTTTGTTTTGCTTCTTTTGTTTTCCTTTTAAAGTCACTGCAGTTAAGATCCAGATCAGTTCAGGGGTGTAAATGAAGCAGGAACAGGGGTGTTTGAGTAATATAGGCTAACACTGTTCTAGATGTGTTATTACAGCTGTAATTTCTGACTCTGTACAAATTGTACACGTAGGTTTAGACACATGAAAAAGTAACACACTCACAGAGACATAAAACACCTAGGTATAAAATATAAAGCAGTGTAGTAGTTACTAAAATTACATGCTCTCTTATTGCTACAGTGATTTTTGCTCTTTTTTTTTACTGTACCACATGTTGTTCTAAGCATATAATTTGCATAAATTATTCAAGTTTAAGAAAAAATCCACACATCTTCACTTTAAGCTACTTATATAGTTAATATAAAACAAAAAGGTTCTAAAGTATCTCTTTATTAAAAGAGAAATAAAAATGTCATTTGAAACTGGAATTCAGTGGCCAAATCCAAGGGCAGTGCACACCTTGTCATTCTGGTAGTAGTTTGCCCACGCAGTGTGAGTGGAGGTTGGTGGGGTATTTGGCCCAGTCTAGAGATGGTCACCAGACCTGCATGATGCCCTACGCTTCTGTTATTGTTCTGGTTTTGTCTTCAGTAAAAAGGACTATGAATGACCAAAGACTAACATTTATAATTTGTAGCAAAATTTGGTTTATGTAGAAACAAGCCATGTTTTGCATTTGGATAGAGATTTAAATGAATTAAAGCTAAAAATTAAAAAGCATGATGCTGCAACATCTGGTCACTTGTTGAAGACCTCACTTTTAAAGTGGTTAAGTTTGCACAATTTGTACTTTTTTCTTTTTTTCTTTTTTCTTTTTTTTTTTTACTAAACAGTATTTTTTCCTTCTTTTATAAACCAGAAAAACTAAACTACAGATAAATTTTCCCTACCTTGAGCTAATGCTGCAGATAGGGTTGACAAAGCTGTACAGCGCAATCAAACATACTTACATCTTAGCTCATTGTACAGGTACAGCCATAATCAAGGCACAAAGATCTTCTACAAGTTATTTTTTTTTCAATAAAGTTGTACAAAATAATACATTTTACAGTCTGTACAAGAATAATAATCCAGCAGTAAAATAAAAAATGAGGGGAGGGAAGAAGAAGAAGAAGGGAAAGACTGTGAGGACTACAGTCCGGATAATGATTTTTATAGCAGACGGGATCATCAGTGGACAAACTGAAAACAGTGTGTGGTTAACTCTTTCTGCAATCACAGGCCAAACGCAGTTCAATTCATCAATGTCCATGGTTGTCTTTAGACCACCAAGACTGGTTTTAAAAATACCCTTCTGAAAGGTAGCAGTTGGTTTTTGCACTGTCTAGGTCTGCTGCAGAATTGTCAGTATTTCCGTTCAAAGCCACGTTACAGCCAGAGAACCAAACTCGGGGTCTGTTCTTCACACTCGCTCTGGGACTCGGCACCTCCTGATGCAGCAACTGACACAAAGAGGAGGCCACGGGTTATGTCATTACACCCACGACAGTGCTAAGTTACCTACAGCTTTCTCTCCCCAGTTTTTGTTTTATGTTTTAATTTTTGTATCCCAAATTCTTTCAGGTGCTCCACATTCAGGGCTTTTAATTAATTAGGTTTTATTTCCTTTTTTTTTTCTTTTTTGTTAATAACAGTGTTAGGGGATCCTCATGGAAACGGCCTTTTAAATGTTAGGGGCCATCTCAAACTGTCCGAGGGGTACAGAAGCAAGCTTAGAAGTGCTGCTATTGTCCAGCAAGAAGAAAAAGTTGAGGGGTGCAAATCATTGGGAGATTCAAACAGTTCTCTTCCACCCTATGTGGGCAAGGGTGTGGTTTTTTTCTTTTTTTAATAAGGAATAAGGAGTCCAAAACACAGAAAAAAGTGCTCTCCATCACAACAACTCGTATTGGCGAAGGTGCATGCGCTGAATAATGTCCCGACAGTCATTGAAAACCCTCCGGATGTTCTCTGTATCCACTGCACACGTGAAGTGAGGATAGCAATAGTGCCTTCCATCTCCACTCGCTGTGCTGATTCTCTGTTAAAATTAAGACAGAGTCACTGGGTTAAAAAAAAACTGACTGGGGACCCCCCCCCATGTTCTCAAAACGCGGACGAAGGAAGGTTAAAACACGTTTGCGTAAGCTGTGTTTTCAGAGGGTGTAGCTGAGTGGCAAAATGCCCACAATTTTTCACTCTCTCACCTAAAACATGAAATTTAAGTTGATCGCAACTATACAGGGAGAAAGTCACCATGTGCTGCAGAATTTCAGAGCTGAACAAAACTCAGAGTGCTTCTTGTTGGCAGCTTTGGTGAATTCAGCCACACAACTTCAAGTCAATTTGTCTGTGAAGAAAGTGGGATTTTGCCTCCTTGTACAAGGCTTTTATCCCTGCTTTACGCTTACAGAAAGCCTCCCTCAAAACTGTAATTTACTCCATTTTAAAGTGAGTCCACAGTTTGATTGCCATGCTCATGATTACAAGTAATCGTAACAGTATTTTAAAAAAAACTCTTTCTATTATAGCTTCAGCTGACCAGTGATGGGAGAGATAATATGAAAAGAACATTAATAAATTAAAGATGATGCATCTCTTGATTAGTCTTTATCTCTAGAAATAGTGCATGGAATAAAAACCTGGCCCCATTAATAACAGCAGGAGGTCACTCATCATTCTATTTAAGGTTTCTTAATTCTTACTGATTCTTTTTTATTTAATTATGTACTGTGTCAACAAACAAATATCTGGAGAGCAGCTAACAAAGAGCAGTAAAGTTCTTAAATGTAACAGTTTTATGCAGTGTGGATGTTAAATATAAACACACAAGAAGTGACAGCACGTTGCAACAACAGAAGCCGTGTAAGAGCTTATATTTGAGAAGAATCACACAAGAAATACTGAAAGAAAGGAAATACTTACAAGAAACTCATCTCTAATAAAATACTTGGCCCTTGTAACTCTGGGATCCTCACCAGGCTCTGGTGTTGCTGATTGATAATAAAATAAGTATCTCATTAAAACAGATGCTCTTTGGTGATAGCACCTAAAAATCATAACTTGTTCTGTTTTCTGCTCACATACAGAAACACACTTTGCAAAACTGAGATAAGACAAACCATAACATTATTTAAAACAGCAAGATTTCAGGAGAGCAAAGGAATATTGCAGTGGCCACAGCGTCAGAGCTTTGGAGGTCAGAGAAACAACCACAGAGATGCTGAGGGTGAGGCCAGACGATGTGATTTGTGACTGCTGAGCCTCACACTCCAATTGCTTGGGAGCAGCACCAGGGAGCTGACAGAGAAACTACTGGGATAAACGCGTAGATTTATTATTTTTACTGCTGTGGGTTCATTCACAGATGGATTTATTTGCACAGTTTTGAGAGGAAGATACTCCATTACAGACTTTCTGTTTTAGAAAAGGATCAACTTTTGGCAACTACCTGTGACTAAACGATCATGACAGGCAACAACCTGTGCCATGCACCAACAGAACCCACTGTGATTCTTAAAGATCACGGCTGCACCTCCGCAGCAGCACCGGTACAACACGGCTAAGTGACAGGATTTTGGCACGATGAAACTGTTAACATATTCAATGTGTAAAAGACAGGTTTCTCTCATTATTAATACCTAAAGTTTAACATTACAGTTTGGCTGAAAGGCAATGAAAATTACATCTACTTAGGAGTTTTCAAGTCTTAGCTGAAATTACCCAAAATATTATCAATGTGTTTAACAAGGAAATGAAAAATTGCTAATAAAACTTAAAAAATCTTACCATCATCTGGTGTAGTGTAGCGAGCAAATTCTGGAAAGTAGTCTTCAATTTTAGATTTCCCTGCCAAAACTTTCTCTGCTAGCAAATCTTGTTTATTCAGGAAAAGAATTACTGAAATGGTCCGTAGCCACCTGCATAAAATGGAAGCCAAATGCTCTGAAAAGGCACAGCTGGGATCACACAGCAAAACCAAACATAATATGGCTCTGGAGACAACAGGCACTGACACACTAGGATAAATTTGGACAGGTTCCTTTGATACCTGAACCCAGCTCAGGTGTTCACACCCTGAGTTCAGTTCCTGCTTCTAAACAGGTGCAAGGAGAGCTGCCATGTTCTCCTGGTAACCCAAACACACCCCATAGGTGAGCAGATCCACTTTTCAGCATACTACTCCATCCCTGCTTTAACTACTTCAGCCTCAAGATGGCAACTATCACTGGAAGCCTCCAGAGTTTTCCTCAAGCAGAGGCTCTGAGGTACCAGGCAGGTGTTTGTGACCCAAGGCTGCCTTGGCCTGCACTGTGAGAAGCGAAGAACACAGGCTGTGCTGCTGGGTCAACCCTGGAGGGCAGTGAAGCACCACACAGCTGCCTGGCTCATGCCCCTCCTCAGTGGGGCACGGGAGGAGGAATGGAAGAATAAAAGTAAGAAAATTTGGGGGTCGAGATAAAAAAAATATAGTGTTTAATAAGTGAAGGAAGAGAGACAAAAACAAAAATAAAGGCAATCGGTCACCAGGTCCTGTGGGCAGACACAATACCCAGCAAGACAACTAACGCCCCTGAACCCCCTCTTTGCCCTTTCATTGCTGAGCACGAAGCTCCCTGGCACCGAACTACTCTTCGGTTGGTTTGGGTCATCTGCCCGTGTGTTCCTCCCAGCCCCCTGCACACCCCATCTGTTCACTGGGAAGGCAGAGTGAGACCAGACACAGCCTCAATGCTCTTCAAACATCCATCAGCAACAGCTACACCTGGAGTTATCAGGATTGTTCTGGCCAAAATCTAAACCCATACCCTATCAGCTGCTACAAAGAAACTGTACTAGCCAGGCCCAGCACACGTGTCTGGACTACATATAATTTATCTAACGTGACCAATGAAACTTCAGTTCACAGACCTGTTGTTCCAGATACTCTTGAAGAGGTTTAGTGCTTCTTGAAGCCGATTGGTCTGATTGTCCTCTCGTATAACCATGTTGTAGCTACTGCTCGCCACCACAAATATGATAGCAGTCACATCTAAATCAAGAAATACCCATGTTAATAACCACCTTCAGAAGACAGGACATATCCAGGAATCCCAAAGATCAATAACAGGCTGTCAGACTTCATGAAGAGAACAGGCTGCATTGACACTGCTGAGAGCTTTCTCAGTACCAGGAAAAAAAAACAAGTGAAGAAACCATCAAAGATAGGAAAGGCCAGGGAACAGAAGCCGGCAGAATGACAGAAAATGTAAAAAAGAAAGGAACAGAAGCAAGACAGAGAAACTAAAGAAAGCTAAGAGGAGATTTAGAAGGTTAAAGAATTTAGAAAGCAACTCTGAGCTGTCAGAAAGGCCCCTGGGGGAAGCCCTCAGGACAAACGTCACTTTTGATCTGTGTGAATGCTAATAATAAAAACAGCAGATTGCTGTGAATCCATGGCTAATTGCTCCAGTGCTCCTCCAGGGCACTATTCTGCTCTGAGGCCCCCACCCCTTTCCTGGAAACATTCACAGGACCACAGAACCCAGGTGCCTGTGTTTCTCTGTGGCTGTGCTGCTCCAGACCCCTTACGCTGACCTCCATGCTCACTGCCTCGCACACTGACAGCACAAGAGATGAGTCAGATCATGAGGCAACAGGAAGAGGAAGGAGAAGAGGCAAAACCCAAACAAATCTACTATTAATAGCACAGCAGAAAATATTGCACAGCAGTTCCACACATATATGAAGCGTTCAGGTGGTACTTTGTGACAGCAACTGTAGCAAAATGTGGTGAACTCTAAGTTCCATTCTACTTTATTCTACAGGATCTCATAATAACTTTTCTACAAAAGGACTTCTGCAGAGGTTCATAAATACTTTGTCCAAGCAACAAAGAAAAAGACAAAAATATTTCCATCAACTCTAGATTTAAGAGAACTTGTGTGGAGATAGGTTTCACATCTAAACAGAGCCACAGAGCAACACAAACAGCTGTAGTGAAGGTACATGCAACACTTCATGGTCACAGAATAACGTAATGGATTGGCTGGAAAGGACCTCAAAGCCCATCCAGTTCAAATCCCCTGCCATGGGCAGGGTCACCTCCCAGTGGATCGGGGGCTCCAAGCCCATCCAACCTGGCCTTGAACACTTCCAGGGATGGGGCAGCCACAGCTTCTCTGAGTAACCTGGGCCAGGGCCTCCCCACCCTCACAGGGAAAAAATTTCTTCCTAATTTCTAAACTCATCTCCCTTCTTTCAAACTAAAATACACATAAAGCCATCTAATTTAAATTGTGTGGGAGTTAAGAATATCGTCATCTGAACTAAACTGATGGAGACCTCCTTGCTATGGCTCCAACTCCTCCAAAACGCCTGCAGACGTTTCAGGTCCTGCCCCTCTCTCGGCTGGTGTTATGTCAGCATTCCAAGGAATCCAGCTGACCTACAGGTTACTTAAATGAGGGGTTTGTTTCTCAGTCTTCACTAAGGGCCTTCCCCTTGGGCCTGTTCTTCAAGATATTCTATTCATATGCCTGGCTCCCTAGAAAAGTGCAGATTTATGAACTCCACCACAAACGTTCTTGACAAGGGCATTTTGGGGTTCCACTACAGGACACTGCAGGACATCACACACCACATGTGACACCGTGTCCAGTGAGACCCACATCCCCTGCAATCCCACACTGAATTAACAGGTCAGTGCTGACTGGAAAAGAAGCACCCACGACGGAGCTGCTGCAGCAAGGCTGCATCGATATTCTGATTCAATGCATATATTAATTATCCTGTAATTGGATATTTTGTGTAGGCACAAACATATGTAAACCTTCACTTAGACTGTAGCTCTGTAGCTTGGAATTTAACACTCATAAGCTGGCTAACAAGGCACAAACCCACCACCAAAAAAACCTAATTAAATGAAGAGAGGGAAGCCAAAGGAAACAGACGATCTGTGTTAAGTTATCAAACTTGAATTCCTTTCCACCTACATTCTCCCTAAAGATAAAAACTTCCGTAACTGCATAGAATTTGTCAAGAAAAACTCCATCCCTAGTTCCTTATCAAGAAAAGAAGGTGGCTTTCGCACAGTGAAAGAATAGAGATGGGGCATTCAAATTCTGCAGAGAACAATTTTGTGACACAAACAGAAGTTCTACTCATACCATTAAAACACTGGATCCATTTTCGGCGTTCATCTCGCTGCCCTCCAACATCAAACATACTAAGAAAAAAAAACACAAACAGAGTCAGAGTGCATTTCACATTTGGGTTTTTTTTTCCCAAATGCAAACAGAAAACATAAGAAATTTTAGGACTTCCATGCCACAGAATCTAAAAGGAATTGAGGATTATGAGAACCTGAATAGGTAACAGTCCAGCAACACACGGTAGCAGAGTTTTCCTCACAACATATATTTATGTTTCCTTTCACGGACACCTGCATGTGAAGGTCAGAAATTCCAGTGGATTCCATAGTCATTTTCACTCTTACAAACCAAGACATTAAAAAAGGTCCAGAAAGAAGTCACTTGCTGAAACAAGTATCGCAGATCTAGAGCCAAGAACAGACTAAAACTCAGCCATTTTTGTTTGAGTCAAGCCATCTTTCTAGCCTGGGGCAGTAAAGGAACATGCATTTTCTGTTAGATATGCATGAAGTTTATGGTCAAATATTTCACTACATAAACTAGCAATGAATCAAACACTCAGGAAAGACAGTAGTAAAAAGGGATCTAAATCATTTCCTTCTTTGTGATCTAAAATAAAAGCAAAAAATTGCACACTCAATTTGTGTTTCTTTTTCAAAGCCAGACCACTAAATTAAAAAAAAATCATAAAATACTTCCTTACTATTAAAAACCAACTTGAGAAACACAGCAGTCTCAATGCCTATATGGCAGTCTGCTCTCCAGTTTACCCTCTATTTGCCTGCACTGTACTAAAAAGAGAAATACAATGTGGATACTTACTGAAAATTCACTTTGTCCACCTGAAACTTGGTTTCAAAAATTCCTGATGTCAAAACTCTGCATCTGAGAAGATCCTAGAAAAAACCAAGCAAGTCACTGATTCAATACAAATACTTCATTATTCTTTATGTATCAACAACAGCACTAAAAGCCCATTAGCCAGTGCTGACAGTGCACACTGCTCTGCAAGACCAGGGAACAGAGCGTTGTGAGAGCTACAAACAACTGCAATTCTAATAAGAGCTACAAAACCCTATTAAACCCAATCTGTCCTGGCTTTTATTTCCTGTGCATCGCAAAGCCGCGAGAGCCACGCGCAGTGCCCCGTGGGTGACTGGTGCAGAAGGAACCCCATCTGCACGGGCTCCAAACACAACTAACCAGAGACACCACGTGGAGCTCAGCTACAGGATTTATAATTCTGGACAAAGTTTTCATTCCCTTCACAATGAGTCTAAATAGCAGATAAACAGCAGCAGACAAGATCACCTACATGAACAGACTAAAATAAAACTATATGGACAACAAAAGCTCTGTTCTTACTACCCAGGTACCAGATGGGTTAGTCAAAACCACATAAAATCCAAAGGTTAGAAAACACTGTTAAATCATTAAACACAATGGCTACATTTTAACATCACCTTTCTGATAGTAACTTATTGTTGTCTGGCTATTTTAGACTCATATTGCAATGTGTATGTATTTAAACATTGTCTTAACTTGTGTTTTAAACAGTTTGAAAATTCAAATGCCCAATGAACAGAAGTCAATTTAGAAAACTGGACACTCTGGAGCTCCGCATCTCTAGAAATTAACATGAGCATGATGTTAAAAGAAAAAAAAAACCACCCCAACTCTCAAACCCTCACCCACCTCAGGAGAAAAAACAAAGAAGTGATTTGATTATTGCACTCTGGAGTTCTTACGAGCAACGTGTAACATCCCAGAGGATAAACCGAACGGGCCTGTGTCACAGTGCACTTGTGGGAGCTTCAGTGCAGTCAACGCTCTCCAACAAGCACTGTAAGCATTTGTGCTTGCTTACAGAAATAAAAGTATGTCATTATTTTACTTGGGAAACTACTTAACTACTCGCCTTATGTAAGCAGTTACTCGAAGTAAATTGTAAGTCCTTTACTTAGTACTATATCCTCCATGTAAGTGAACACAAGTTACAGCTCCTGATGCCCTCAGCCTCCAAAATAAAGCTGACATTTTTACGTAAACTTTATATCTGAAGATCAATGGCTTCAAATTTCAACTATAATAAACTGTATTTTTAATGTTTTTTCTTGAAAATAGAATTATTTCAGTGATAAGAAAGCATAATTTATAAACACCTCCGATTTTTAAAAGGATGAACGATCAATTTATTATTGAACAACTTTAAAGGATACAAACTGCTCTCTCCTCATCAATACTGTCTGTGAAATTTTTGGGACATTAATACAGTTTTGGTTGTTTATCCTATAAAAGTATGCTAGAGGCTGAAACGCGTTATTTGTGCAGAAAGTTAGGAATATTTACTATATTCAGATTAGGAATTTGGTCCTAAAAAGATACTCATATTTTCTGTGACAAGATGAAAACTACAATGCCTACTCTGATAAAAAAATAACACCTTTACAGCACCTGGTTCACAGTGGGAGCTGAGAAGACACCACCCAATTCTGTGTCAAAAGAAGCGATGACAATTACCAACAAAGAGGGCGAACCATCCTGAACTGCTTATTCAAATGGATAACTGAAGTTTAGTGTCACAGAGTATGTAAAGTCTTACACCCAGGCAGATTTTCATTTCTGGAACACTAAATACAGTGCATGGTAATACCTGTACTAGTGCCAATGCATTAAAAATTAATGAGATTGTTATCCTCAGAGACAGAGAGGGCAGACAAGTTGTGCAACCTCTTGATGAGGCTCCCCTTACCTGGTCAGACGGCGTGTACTCGTTTTGTTTGACTATGTCAATCTTGTCTAGAAAACTGGGGAGAGAACAGAAAAAGATTAACTTTTCCTTCTCAAATTAGAGGAACTCTTAATGCTTTGTTCCCAGACAGGAGCTGGTGATCACTACAGTGACCCAGGCTTTCTGCACTGAATTTATCTAAGCATAACATTTAGTGCAAGGTTCCGTGAGGTGGATTTTTGGGTTTTGTTTTGTTTTGTTTTTAAACACTCCACTAATCAGCTCAATGGGGTTTGGAAACTGACAATTAGAAAATAACAAGAAGATATTGCTAAAACCTGGAACTGAAAGTACAAACCTCTTACTGTTGTTTATGCAGACTATTTTTAGGCCTATGATTTCCTTGAAAAACATCAGCCACATCGGAGCAGCAGTGCTGTACTTGAGATGAATTCCAATAGCAACGCTCATGCCAGGTAAAACAAGTTGGAATAGAATAAACATTTCTTCTTCCCCCTCTAAACAAGTTCCAACATTCAGTCACATCTGGCACTCCTAACAATACTGGTTCAAGAAGGAAGTCTTCCACCATGTGATTGTTACCAGCAAACCTGCCCTGTTTGCAGTGGCATTTTAGGGAAAACAGGGCAATGCAATACGTTAAATGAAGATTTCCTCCTGTGCACGTGCCCTTTCAGCTGAGACTGCTTTGGTAACTTTAGAAAGGGCTATAGGCATTCAAAAACACTTTGATTTTTTGCTCAAACATAATGAAAGGGGATCATTCTTTCAGCTGATCAACCGAAAAATAAATGTGTCCGCATCAAGAAAAATGTAGCAGAAATTCAAGCCGGTCTGATAAACATAAGGAGCAACAGTGGGAGCACAAGAGCTCAGAAGAGATCAATGCATCATGTTCAGAGACTTCTAAGTCAATGTCAATCAAGACCAAATAATTTATCCACTAAATTAAACTTATAATCAAGTCAGATGAGAACAAAGCCCAATTCAAAATAAAACCAAATACACCATCATTATTTTCTATTTTTAATTCTTGTTATGCTTTACCCAAAACAGAAGTGAGGCCATTTCAGTGCTACTCTGTGTGCTGAACTCACTGCTGATATAAATTGTTCTAAGTCTACTGGAGAGATGCCCATCCACCGTGCCAGCAGTGAATTTCACAGGGAGAAATTAAAGTGACCTTGGTGAAATAATTCAAATAAAACTGTTACACCACAAAGCTCAATTTCACACTGCAAGCAAGTTGTGCACCAAGTTGCAAAGTCAGGTTCTTTCTTCTGTAAAATCTTCCCAGAGATTATACGGGAAAGCTATTTTCCAGAAAGCAAATGATTCACCCAGCATCGCTGCCGATTCTCACTCGGGGCTCGATTCTGGATGTGACTAAATAACAGCATCAGTTATTGCTCTGCAAAACACTGTCACTTAGAGTAAGGCACTTTTTGCCTATGTTATAAAACACAGATACTGCTATGATACATTATTAAAAAAAAAAAAGCTGTAGGTCATTTGCAGTCACAGTACCGGAGAAGCAGCATCTCTGGGACAGCAGCAGATGTGTCCCTGGGACATTAAAATGAAAAGCACTAATAAAAACTTAAACCAATCTGAAATAAAACATGCACTTTATTTTTTGGTCCCTTTATTCAGGAAGGAAGGAAAACCATGTGAAATGTTTTAAACGGATCTTTGTGAGGAATCAAGCACCTTTAATTTTAAGGGGTGCACACAGGACGCAGACTGCACACAGAAGCTGTCCTTGGCTCCTGCAGGACAAAGTCATTCAGCCACACATCTATCCTCAATTCTTTCCAAATTTTACTAAGTCTATTCTGTCAAAACCACATCCCAGCTTTCTGATCAAGATATATGCTTTATTCTGATTATTTTCCATATGAAGAAAGCTGTTTAACCCCACGTGGGGGGAATTTCCTAATGCACAACGCTGCTGCTGGCCTCACAACTGCAGCTGGCACTCATTTTTCCCCACTGAAAACGTGTGTAACATTAAATCCTCTACCTCCAGAAACAACACAACTTCACCATTTTGGGAAGAACAGGCAGGGAGAAAATGAGGCTGCTTTTCCTTCAGCATTTCCTGACAGTCTTGTCAATAAACACTAACTTGTAATTTCAGTCTTTGTGATCTTACGAAATGGTTCACAGGCAAGATTTTTTTTTCCCTCTGTGAAGAGGAGCTTTTGTTTTCAGTCTGGAACAACACTGGAAAGGGCTCTTCGAACTGACAACACACTCAGACTTGAAGAGCTTTATTTCCATCAGATATCTCTTTTGTCAAGTCATAACCTGAACCAGTACACAAAATGTCTCTCTTAAAAGATGTATTAAGATCTCACCTGTAGTGTCAATAAGACTGCAGATAAAAAATTCCAAATTCCAATTCCAACTAAACACAACATTTGTTTATTACTTGTAATCCTTGACAGCTGTACTGGAACTCCAGTTTTGTGAAGTTTCTGCCTCCAAAAGCCTCAAGGTATTTTACAGACAGTGAAACCATCCTCATAACTCCTGCCTGCCTTCACCATGCTGCATTTCCTGCCTCTGCCATCTCATCTCGAAATGCACACCTTACATTAACCCTAAAGCAGGGAGTAAGTTAATTGCCCAGAGTCCCTCGAGTCAGTGGAAACAGAATTTTCACTTCCTCTGAGTAATGTATTTTTATCAAGATATTACTACAAATTAACCATAATATTACTAAGCATTATCAAGATTTTACTAAGAAGGAAAGTTGTATTTACCCTGATCCCCTCTAAACCAATCCTTACAATTCAGGTTTCTATGTCTGAAAAGAAATTAATATTCATTTACCGATCTTCCTAAAGACCAAACAATAGACTTTTGGTTCTTTAGTTCTTTATCTGTACCCTCTAACAGGGCTACAAAACCAACTCAAAGCTATCTAAAGTAGTTTTAAGTGGAAACTTAACATTAATAGTGTTTAAAGCAAAAGCGCACTTTTTATTTCTCAGAACAAATCATGCTTTGCACTTCTACTTTTCAGTCCTTGCCATAATCCTTTATGTTATTCAGCAATGGCTGTCTAAAAGTGAAACAGTTCACTACTTAATTCTTTTTTTTGCTCTTCTATCTATCCTGAAGCCACAGCATTAGCACAAAGACACCAAGTACTCTCTTTAAAAGGGTATTCAAGCTGAGAAATATGTAACGTATATATACTGTCACTTCAACACACTTCAAAAACGTGTTAGTACAGCAGGGTTTTCCAAACGCTGCAAAGCCAGGTCTGTCAGAGCACCAAACCCAGGGCATCCCATGCAGACCAACACACCCCGACAACAGCTCCAGGGCACAGGGGTTACTCTCGGGTGCAATCAGGCGTGTGCACACCCACTGCCCCTCAAATCTGCCCATTTCTGCTGTTCTTGGGAGCAAGCAGGGGACCAGCCGGGGGAATTCTGCTCCTTAAACTGGTGATAAAAGGTTTCTTTTACACTTCAGCAAATTTATTTTGCAAGAAAAGCAGAAAAAAAAGTTACAGGAATGATGCAATTAAAATAAGCAAAGATCCAGTCTTCTGGTATTTATGGTATCCTGCAAACATGGACAGTACATGAGACCAAACTTGCCATGTTTTTCCTCAATATCAAGTTAAAAATTAACACTGGGACATTAGTAGACTTTCTTGTTTTGTTTTTAAAGATACACTGATATTTTCTATGATTTGTAGAGGTGGGGTTTTTCCTGTTAAGGCTGTCACAGAAGACAGGCCACAAACACGTGTCTGACTTTAAAAAAAGTCAGAAAGGTAAGGCTTTTTATCCCCCCTAAATAAAACCAGATAAGGGGAGGGGGAAAAAAAAATCCATCAAAACCTTTGCAATTAATTGAACTACTTCATAAAGAAAATTAAGGGGGAAAAAAGCCTTCAGAGACAGGCGGGCAGAGATAGCACCGTAACGAATATTACTGGTGTAGTTATGAGAGCTCTGCACTGTGTGTAAAAGCATCTCACATCGATGTTCCCATAACGAAACTGTGTGTCAATTCTCAGACACAGGGACCCCATTCAAAACCAACTTCAAAAAATGTAGTGTAAGAGTCGAACAGAAGCAAACCAAAGGCAACTGTGTAGAAAACTTCCCCAAGAAGCTGCAAGTATTTTTAAATTTCCAATTTCAAGATAACTGGTTGTGATGGTCTCCTTATCGAAGCAGCAGTCACACAAAAAAAATTAAAAATCACTCTAGAGCTCAGAATTTAATTATAGAATAGTATTAATGCTTACATATCCCAGAAAAGTGATTTTGTGGGAGGCCCCAGCTGTAATTACAGGAGAACCTTGCGGCATTCCAGCCACTTGGAGGCGGAGGGGCACCATGGGTCTAATTTTGAAGCAAATAATGAGAAAGCTGAAAAGTATGACTCCATATATTTGGAATCATCTTGTGGTAATCAAGGTTACAGTTCCTTATATGGTGTGGAGAACATGAGGCACACATGCAAAATAGAATATCAAAACTGTGGGGTTCAAAGAACTGCAAGTGCTGCAAAACCCCTGATCATACCCTGGCAGTGGCAGCGAAGCCCCCGTGTTTTAATGTTGCCATAAAATACAAACCTTCCCCTAAAAACAAGGCTGATTACACACCCTGCTTCCTGAACTGCTTAATTAAAGCAGCGTAACCTGTCGGGAGGCCAGGAGGCATGAATGAATTTTGGACAAACCCAGCAGAAGGCAAACCCACCCCTTCGCATATGGCTGGCGACTGCAGAGAGCAAGGGGGAAAAATCAGGAGAAAATGAAAAAATCTATTTAAAGAGGTTGTAGTTGCCTGTTGTTTTTTTTTTCTCTTTCCTCCCCCCACTCTGCCTGTCTAAAGTTAGTCTGGCTTAGAGGATGCACTAACTTTCCCAATCAGTTTTACATTACAGCACAAGTCCAGAAATAGCTCCCAGCCGCCTTGGCCTCTAGCACGGTTGCCATGACAATGGAACCACAGTGCTATAAATAGCTCATCAGCACCAAATCTTGTGAGACACATCTGGAATGGGGCCAGCCCGGCCCCGGCCTGACAAATAAAAATAGGCACAGGCCATTTCAAAGGCTGCAAAGGTACAATGCAGCTCGGCTGGTGCAGAGCGGCGGCACAGAAACGGCTTTGATTGCTCGTTAGCAAGAGATTTATTCGATAGGAGATCGGGAGAAGTATAAAAGTTACTTTATTGCATACTAAACAGTCTTTCTCTATGGTCCGTTTTCCTTCCCCCCCCCTCAGCTGCAGCAAAACTATACCAGCTTTTGAAACTGCAACAATGCCGGCTTTTGCCCAGGAGACCATTAAAATAAGGAAAAACAGAAAAAAAGAGATCTTCCAAACTTCCCCTCTGCCTATTTCTGTACATTTTTGGCTCCAGTGTCGTTAAGAGCTCCTGTGACTCTGACCGGCGTCCCGGATGGGATCCTGCACAGGCCGGAGCTTTGCTCCAGTTAAAATCCTTCCCATGCTGCCGAGGGCCCCCAGAGCCCCTGCTCCCCTCCGCACCCTCAGCGCCGCCACTCTGGACCCTCAGCGGGGCCAAGGCCGCGGCTGTGGGTCCTGCTGGGGTCACAAAGCAGCTGTGCCTGCAGCTCAGGCCAGAGCCTGCCCTGCCTGCAGAAGTGGAAGCCAGAACCAGTAGTTGTGGCACAACCCCACCGGCTTCCCAACGGCTCTGCTTGACAAAACTGCCTTTTGAGCAAGCATTTTCTTTCACTTAGTGGGTGAGAAAATGTCGTATTTTTAGCACAGGCTCTTGATCAACCCATTCAATTACATCCAAATTATCTGTGTGGGAACAGAATGTTATGTCAAAAATGTTATTCAGTGTATTTGTCAATATTACCCAACAGAAGACATTTGTATAATCAGGAGATTCAATATTTTCTACTGCATGTGAAAGCAACAGTGCAGGAATCAGACTCAAGTTGTAAGACTTCGCCATTTCACAGACACTGGAAATAGTCAGCATGATATAACACAGCAAACACCACTCTCAAAATGTAAAATCTTAGTCGCTTTATCAAGAAACAATAGAGGTTACACATGGGAATAAAAAAACCCTGCAACTATAATAAGCATTTAAGCCACAGCAAAATATCTTCTGTGTGTCACAAAGGCGCCGTGCACGCGCTCCACACAAACTGCACCATCAGCCCACAGGATTCCTTTAGGTCCCTACATGGATATTTTCATTTCTAAAAGTTGTAGAGTAACTCCCAATCAGGCTGAAAATTGCATGTAAACTTCCCTCCCCTTCCTTTTACCACATCCAGTTTGCTCGTTTGCTGTCTGAACAATGAAGGCTTCAGAAAACAGCACTTTTACAGAAGTTATTTTGGAAAACGTACTTTATAACACGCAACGCTGTGCAGTTGAGGATTCATTGTTCTTTGTAAAGATACTCCAAGTTAGTTTAAGAGGCTATAATCAACTGCAAATTTTGATTTAAATTATGTAAAATAGAACTATATATATATTTATTCCTTCCTTAAGAAAGCAACTAATGAATTATCATGATAGCTCTTTCTGGCTCATAGAATGGACAAACTTTCTGGTTTTGTTTGGGAGAAAGATGAGTGGGAGAGGGCTGCAGAGCAGAAACCCTACCAGGTAACTCAAACCTGGCCAACACTCCCCTCCTTCTGGAAGGGCTCTGCAGGGCGCCTGCCAGGTCCCCTCTGCTGTCAACTCTTCCCCTTGACATGATGCTGCTTGTGGATCCCTCCTCCTCCAGCAATGGCTTTGGAGGATGTCTCCCCCAAACGAGATCACTTGAGCTTCTTCATGTTTCCCACTGATGAGGGGCCCCTGACCACTACAGCCATCTGCGTCTGACCATACTCGACCACTGGTCTCTGAATGAAACACACCCCACAGAGCTTGCCCCAACGACAACTGACAGAAACCCCAGAACCCCTGAGGCTGCTCCCATTGCCTTCACTCCAACTTTCCAAACTCGCACAAAGGTATTTTCACACTCTCACAACCACCAAAACAGAATGATTAACACCAACGCACCCCACGTGCCTGCGAGGCTCCGCAGTACAAGCCCGTATACGTCAAGTAACTCCACAACAGCCCCTCTCCCTACCCAGAAAAACACTTGGCCATGCCAGGGAGAAACGTAAGCTGATCCACAGCCAGGTCTGGGTACAGAAATTAAAGGTAACGGTGTGGATGAGATCACTGCGTCATGATCTGACTCCAGGGCAAGCCTGGGGCGGGAACACGGTGTGAGAGAGTGGGGAGGAACGTGGCGCAATCCCCATTATCTTCTTTTTTAAGAAGGCTGTAAAAGAATACAAAAATGTGGGAAAAGAAGCAGCACTTCAACATTCATATAATAAAACTTCTCGCTTCAACAAGCTTTCTTCCCCTCTTCTCCTAATTTTTTTCCTGAATTTTGCTTGGCCAAACACACCAATGACTTGGATCCAACCAGTGACCAGTGATCCTGTTTCAGAAAACACTACCAAATCCACTCCTTTGGATATAGGATATTATCACTTTTCTACACTACAAAGCAATTTTGTTTGCCTGCCTTCATTTTTACCTATCCCTACGAATGAATCAGTGTCTAAAATAAAAGAAGCAAAATTAATCAGAAACCAAAGTATCGGCCACATCTCAACAATCCATGCATTACTGGAAGCTGAACGGAGGGCAAGCAGTGGGTCAGGCCTGGAGAGATCCCAGGGAAAGCAAAGCCCAGAGCAGAAGGTGGGAATCAGGAACGGCGACCAGGGAACCGATGTGGCAATCTGCACCCCGGGCTGTCCTGTGCCAGACCTGCTGCAACTGCTGTCCTTCCCCACACCTAGAATAGTTTTACCCTCCCGTGACTCTCAAAGACTGTGATCCTGAACAATAACACTCCTGGGTACTCCATCAAGATTAGCGTCTTTTGCAGTTATTTCAGCAAGAGCTCACCTAAAGACTACATTTTTTTTTATTTTACACAAGGAATGGAAGCTGAAGTCTAATAATTTAACATAACCAATTGTTTCTGTGTTTTTCACTATCTATAAAGCCATCAAGCTGGACTGGTGAGAACACGAGCATGGCTGATTGAAAACTTCTCTCCCACTCTGCCCCGCCTCCAAATATTCTTAAGGTGGAAGGTAGAAAAAGTACTGAACCTACAAACAACATAATGGATTTTTCTGTTCTAAGCTGTTTTCAATTGTAAGCTCAAGTCACAGACCTTACACAGCATAAGAAACCAACATAACAGTGTCACTGACTGCATTGCTCCTGTGCTTCACGGGGGCTGAACTCGAAAGGAAAATTTAAATTGAATATTTTTTTCAAAATCTATTTAAATTAATCAGGTGCAATTAGGATCTTAAGACAGGTTGAAGAACATTTTCTGCTAACTTAGACTAACGGTCTGAGAGTGTTTAAGCAAAATCATTTAGGCAGAAATCAATATGAATAATTTTAGTGGAATTAAAGAATACCTCTACAGAATATGAATTTGTCTGGATCGCTCCCCTCAACATCTTGGAGTTCAAATCAGTGAATGGATGGTTGCTTCAATTTCAGACGTATTTTTAATGTGGCAACAACCTATGCATCTTATAAACATACGTCCCGTACTGTAAGCTGTTCTTAACAATCAAAACAGGTGAACCTAATGGGATATCCTTTCATTGTGTTTTAACAAAGTATTTATATGAACCTTGTCCTCATGGTCTTTACTCCCGCCACTGCCATCAAATCAGCAGAATTGCTTTCCGTTGATCAAGACCATCATATACAGATAATTTTAAAATTCTGCTATTCTCACAAAATTAGTGATATTGCTAATAAAGAAAATAAAAACTATGTTAAGAATTTAAAATGTTAATGAAAGTGTATTCCCTCAACAACTGGGACCAAAAAACACAGCCAGAAAGAGACAACCAAAAAGCTGAATCTGATGTAGAAGTAAAACTACACTGACAGACACAAAATGCTTTATAAGTAGTATTTACTGGTATTTGTATCATGCCTTTCAGATGATAAAAGAAGCAATAAATTCATATTTCATACCAGTTTACATCATTTGAAGAAACAGAGCTTTCTGCAACAATGGACAAACCAAGGAATGAGGCAGTGCCCACCTTTTCCAGTTGGGGGTTGGTTCGTATGAGCAAACCCCAAACACCAAGAGTGCAGAACTAGGCACTTCCTGAACTGCCACCTGAGAGAAGGGCAACACCATTTTTAACAGGACTTGAGAGACAGAGAATGGTGGAGCTGACATGGTCCCATGTGACAGAAATGGAATTTTGATCCTAGGACTGAGCTTCCGCAGGAACCAGGGAAGAAGAGATAGCTTGGGGAAGGCATCGGGCCCCAGAGGAACCCAAAACAATGGGAGGACAAACCACTGCCGGGTTCTGAGCAGGTGTAGGGAGGACTTCACCGTCTTATTTAAATACAAAGGTCTTCAGAGAAACAGTTCACGTGTATTTACCATGCAAGAACATAAATCCAACGCTAGAGTTTTGCCTATGTGGGCACCACCCCAACAGAGATTTTGGGTTTGTATTTTTGGAAGTGGGATTTCTTTGCAGAAATGCAGCAATTTTGGCTGCTGTGCTGCCCTCAGGACACTCGGATCTCTCGTCCCTTTTACGCCAGCATCACACAATGCCTGCCCTGGGCTCTCAGGGCTGAACTGCTGCCCCTGCCTTCCCAGTACTGCCTGTCAGTACCTGCCTGGGAGCCCGCAGGTCAAACACTCGCAGCACCTCACACTGCAGTTTCTGCCTTTCTCAGACATGCTTCCCCCTCCTTTTTAAAAAAAAAACAAACAACCAAACATTCTTCTCCCAGCTTGGAAAAAGCAACTCCAGGCCTCTGTAAAAGGAGGCACACAATCTGGCATCTAGGATTAAAGCCCTTAACTCGCCTTATAAAATGAGTCATAACATAATGTTATTCTCCTTTTTTCTTTAAAACATCTGCTTGATCACGAGCTCTAGTATCATACATACTTAAAAAATAACTTTAAAACAAGAAAGTGATATGGAGCTACAACAGCAATTTTGTATTATTAATTTTGAGGAGTACAGTCTGCAAATACCAGTTTCTGTATTCTTTTGCCATACAATGAAATGAAGAAGTTAAATGTATGTGCTTGTCTCTCACTGGTACACATTACATTCAGGCAGATAAAAGGAGCAAGAAATCAAGCTTGAAGCTAAATTCAAAGACAAACAATGAAGGTGAACATGGTGCTTCTGTGGGAAAGCCATCACAGGGAGCGACCACGTTTCTGAAAAAGCACAGCCCTTTTCTATTCTCATAGAAATCTAAGACATCAAACAAAAAGAACCATCACTCATTCAGTTCCATGTTTTGTTCTTTGATTAGGTTTTCATTGTTCTTAAAAGCAAAATCTACTACAGACCCTTCACCCTACACTTACCCACGTTGTTTGTGATAACACCAATACACGGACATCAACTATGCAGTATTTCCCTGAACTACATTTGCGTATTCAGTGCTTTTAAGCTCACTATTCAAATGGAAACCTGACAGAGTACCAGGGCTTCCCAAAGGCTCCCCACCAGCACAAATTTGGCAAGTGACGTGACAGGCCATTTTAGATTTGTAGAATCTTGTAAACAAAATATTATGGTCATTCCTCCTCTTCCCACTGACCTGCTAACTTGACCCAACTTATCCTAAGGGATAATTTTAATCATTATAAAAACACAAACTCCTTTAAATCTCATCTCTCAGAACAGGAAACTGGCTATAAAAGACCTTACAAATAGTATTAAAAGCTCTAATCATTCAAATGTTTGTAAAATAGATGGCAGGATGTATTTTATATTTGCAAAATATATTTTAACATTTGCAAAACATATTTTTCATGTGCACTTTTCTAAGCCGCACACTTTTAAGACTAAGGTAACAGAGAATTTAGAATTAATGTGTGCACAGGAAGAGTAAAATCCCTGACACGGCACAACCTTGGCCTGTTTCCTCTCTCAGCAGAGTCACGTCTGCTGGTTTCGGCACAGAGGGATTTTCTATCCCAGTTCCCTGACTGACCAAGGACCAGCCAGGTGCTGCAAAACATGGAATCCAGACAGGACTGCAGGAAGCGTGCAGGGCCGTGGGCAGGGGATGTGTGTGCACATGTGAAAAACAACTGGTGAGTGAGTGCACAGGAAAAAAGGAGGTGAAGGGAAATTTGGATAGACTTTCAAAATCCCTTATTCTCTTAATTTGAGACAATGTTATTATGACAAAGTGAAAGTGCAGTCGCTCGAGGTAGAATTACTGACTATTTATTAAAGTTATACGGAAGTGTTGCAATCACCTAAATAAATATATTATTCATAGAACATAATTATTTTAGTATTGCAACCTTAAAACCCACCACCAGCAGGACAGCTCTACCCTGAAACCTTATACTGAGGAAAACACTAAGCTCCAGGAGGTACTGAAGGTGACAAACACACACCACCCTTGCAGTCTCAGCATCCTCACTGGCCTCCTTGTCGGCAGACTTTACCAAGAGGCCAAGGACTGAGAAAGACTGGGCAGGGAGTCTTCTCTACAGTCCCATCCTCCTCTTCTGAGGCGAGTCTCTGTGCTCCCTCAGGGGATGGGGCAAAGAGAAAGGAGAAGGAAAGACTGTAGTCATCATGGTTGGGAATCAAGTACCAAAGGGTGTGGTGAGCTTTACCTATGCAGGTAGCATGGAACAAACACACCGAGAGGTGGAACAGACTTCATCTCAGCAGGCATTAATTCTAAAACTCTGGTGATGCTGGTTTATGCCTTTTTATTTTATTACACTGAAAAGAAGTATCACAAAGCTATCAATAATAACTCATTTTTACACCATGAGTGGGTGGACTCCCTTCTCCTCCACATTCAATCACAACTATGCAGCAGGGAATCCTGAGAGAAAGAGACCAAGGGCTGCATTCAAGTTCCAGAAAACTTCCAAACTCCAGTAGATGAATTAAAGCTCTAAGATTCCAGTAGGGGACACACACATCTTGACCATCTGTCTGCAGAGGGCAGTGTCTCATGTTTGCATTTTCAATAGCTGAAACCCCAAACCTAAATTAGTTTATTAACAAATTAAAAAACTCCTCTTCTACATGAAAGGAATATTTAAGCATTCTCAGCAGAAGAACTGAACTGAAACAGACATCAAAACGATGGGTAGAATTGCTGCAGTGGGAAAGAAGAGAAGGGGTCTCAGAAGGTATTTATCTTCCTCAAACATAGGGCACATTCCCCCATGGACACATTTTAAGAGGTTATGAACCCGATTGGGGCTTCAGCCACCCTTACAAAGCTGTGTCCAATACCCACCTCTCTTGCTTTGCACAGACATAAACCCAGCACTCCTCTTATCATGTGTTAGTGCAGAGAAGTGCTAAAGGATGTACAGTACCGTTCAGCTTCACAATCTTGGTTCAAGTATGTACCTAAAACTCAGTGGGCACCCAACATTCACAGCTGTGTGAGGAAGCAGAAGCACGAGCAGCTTCAGAGGAATGGCTGTGACCCAGCTGCCCGGGCTAGCTCACCCATTGCTCTGATACCTGTACCTAAAAATGATGCGATTTAGGAGCGTGGAAGACAATTGCAGGATTTCCATTTGTTCTGCATTACTATAATTAGAGCTTCCGGATCACGGTTTACACTAAGAACAGCAACAAGGCCTGCAAGGTGGAAGAGACTCAGACAGGGAGAAAGTCTGGAGAGAAAGCTCGATGGTTCTGGGAGTTCTTACATTACTTACACCACGTCAGGTGCTTTCACATGCAGTGCACAAACATTAGAACCATGCAGGAACACAACTTTTATCACACTACAGCATTTTAACTTCACTTCCTCTACTCAGCAGCAAATTATTAGATTTACCACAAAAAAAAAAAAGTGCCTAAGTGCAGGAACTGATATAATACAAATAAGTTAATGATATGCAAGTACTAAACACAGCCGTCCCCTGCGTTCTACATTTCCGGCCAGAGACATTTTTGCAACACCTTGAACACGGTGGCTGCCCTGTATCCATGTGATGCTCAGCACCAGTGACGGGTGCAGAGCTCTCACTGTGGCACTTCTCCCTCAACCCATCCCATCCACGTTTCAATCCTTCAGCTTCAGCTTTTAAAACTACATCTATCTGCTTTGTATAAAGGTACACGCACAGGAAGCCCAAGGAAGAGACTGCCAACGAGCAGATAACAATAACAAAAAAGATCCGAGACACTCATCAGCCATTCCAGGGGTTTTAAGAGAACATCATTGGAGTATTTCTGCAGATAAGTATATCCTTAATTTTAATTAAAAAAGAAAAATTCCCTCCTTTGAATAAGCAGACTTCCATTTGGGACCTGCCTTGTATTAACACATCTTCAGGTTTTCTGTTTCTTTACTTAAAGACAATAGAATGGTGAAGAAAAAAAAAGGCTGATATAATTTACCCTCGGGTCACTGACTTTCTTGATTGTGGCTCCACATACCAAGCCTTTACAAAGGCAAAACCCCAACCACCCAAGCCCCATGCTGCTCTGCAGCAAACCTTCCTCCTGTTACCTACAGCCATTTTTATCAGGGTAAGCTGCACATATTTAGTAGAGTTATAGTCAAAAGGCATCCCAAGGAAAAAAAAAAATTTTCAATTAACATCACAACTGAAAAATGCTATTTTTCTAATGTAGCACTGGTTTCTAAGGAGTATGCAGGGAAAATGCCACACATTTCCACAGACACATACCTGTCTAATTCTGCAGACTCAAAGTCTGGTTCAGCTTTCTGCATGTCCAGCATTAATCCTCTATGATGCTTTGTGTTATGGACGTTAGGAACAAACGTGAAAGAGTTCAGAATTTAACAGATACATTATTTAAATGTGGATACTACAATCTGATTAACCCTGTAATCCAGGTATGCATAAAAGCAGCATAGGCTTGCACAGATTCTAGTACTTAGAGTTTTGTTTCAAAAACCCATTATGTTTCATACAATACAACACTGTAATTGTCACTATCTCAGAATCTACACTGTGATTTCAATTATGCACAACAAAGGGACTGCTCATGAGAACTGAGAGGGCAAATCACACCCCCTGTAATAGTAGTAACAAACCTGTGTTCATTAGTGTATGTGTTTGTTTTTAAACGCTGTTTTTTGAATTATTACAAACATCTCTTACAGACTGGTGAAGAAAGAAAAATGCACTGGGTGCGGCACTAATCTTTCATTTGTACGACTTGTCTTGAGGGAAATTGGTTTCATATTCTTCACAGCCACGTGACTTTATCAGAAAACCACAGCACACAATTTTGGCATAATTAGCGGGACCTTCTTAAATACAGTCCCAAAGAAAGCTCTGAAGGAAACAAACACATTTCACAGCATTAGGGCAAGTCAGAGCTGACATGGAGGTACCAGCCTCTTCACACACCAGCAGCAATCCCACCTATTTTTAGTTTACAATTCCAATAAGAAAACAGCTGGAGTCTAATGAAAATATCTTGGTGACAAATTTAATGGACTGAACACTAAAGTTACTATTTTTAAATAAAGTTCCTAATTATCTTTCAAAGCAAGAAGCAATTAAGCAGCTGTGGCGCTACGGCTTCCCAGGCGTCTGGTGAGGCTTGGCTCCCATCAGACTGAAACTGGGAAATGGCTCAACACCTTTCTGATCCTAAAAACTGGTTGAAGGCCAGGTTTGGGGTTTGGTTGGGGATTTTTCAGTTTAATGAGAGTAGTTCTGTTTTGACCTGTCCAGTCCTGCCTTGCCCTGTTCATTCTGCAGTCACCCCCTTATGAGCAGGGAATGCCTCTGCTCCGCTCGCAATCCACAACCCACCCGTGAGGAGACAGCGGGGAGGGAAACAGGAATGGAGCTCGTCACATCTGAACAGAGCTGGTGAAAACAAGAAATGGTAACTGACTGCTTGGATATCAGAGGAGTTCAGCTCCACAGGGGAGAGGGTAGACTGCGAGGTGCTCCACACGCAATGGGGAAAGGTCGAGGCCCTCGCCTAGCAAAGAGCTCTGGAAGAGCACAGAAGAATTCACAACAGGGAGCACATCCATATTTGCAAATTTACTGAATGAGCCACATAAATCACAACAAAATGAGTTATAATCTGACACATTCTTCTTCAAATAGCTCTATAAAACTAGACATTTTAATTACTGGTTCCCCTGAAAACACACTGTGACAATAATGAGTACTTTATCCTTGTAACCTCACATAAGACTATTCCACACTTCAGACACGCTGGACACCTTATTTTTGAAACTGACTTTTAACAACGGGGTAGAGAATTAGAGTTGGTTTTGAAAATATACGGATAGCATATTGATAGCTACATTTTAATGTGACATAGCAGGACCCTACAGTCTGGAAAGCCCATTTGGGGAACATATTATCTATGCTAGTAAGAGAGGAGATCTCAAGATCTCTAAATCCACTCTCTCACCCCTTCTACAAAACCACTTCCTTGAGTCAAGATTCTTGATGTCGTTGCAATACTTCTTGGCATTAATACAATGAAAGACTGAACAGTAACGCCCTTCACTCATCTGATTTCATTTAAAACTTCACACTATCCAAAATCCTCCAAGGGTTTTTGCAGATGTGAGCTTTTACATTCTTGAAGAGACCTATCACAACACCAATTTATAAGTGGGGAAACTAAATGTCACCCAAGTCTGGCCTTTGATAACAAAATCGTGTGGATTCTAAAGCAGTTCGGCTCTGTGGAAGAGGTGAACAGCAAAGTCCTCCAGCAGCAATGAAGAGAAGACTTCAGGTTGAACCAAGAAAAGAATGGAGACTGTACACCTTAACTGCAAAATCTGTTCTTTTTGCCACATGTACTGACAGGCAGAGCTAACGAAAAGACCAAAATAAAGTAATAATCGTTAGACTCAAGTAAGATTGCTTCAATCTTGACACTCAGTCTGAAGAAATAATATCCAGGGGACAGCTGCACTCTTTATGAAGCTACACAAGAAGTCTGCCTTACGAGGTATGAAGCTTCAAGACATCTAATTTTTTCACATTGTCCCTAATTTTATAACCTCATAAATGAGTAATTAAAATCCAACTGAAATGCCTTAATAGCAAAAGTGGCAGACAGTGTGTTCCAGATGTGGTCTTCAGCAACTTTGCAAGTATTACCAACACTGGCAACATATGAATAAAAACGGCAAATTAACACAATTCACAGGGATTTTGGAAGTATATTGCTATTTTCATTTATTTATAAAAATTAGTTAGGCTTCAGAAGGTGTTGGGTTTTTTTATTTATTGTAAACCATGAATTCCCCAGCAAAGATCACACAGCACTACCTGGCCACCTGAACCGGGCTGGATGCTGCTCCCACCAGCACCACTCCTTGGCAAACCCTCCTCCCAGATCCAAGCCTCCTGCCCTCCCCCAGCTGCAACAGCCTGGCTAAAAATAGTCCTCACTAGCTTTCACTGGGCTGCAGTTTACATAAGCCCTTCGGGGGGGGGGGGGGGGGGGGGGGAAGGGGAACCTCGCAGAGGACCCGAGGTACTTCACAGCCTTCACAGCAAATCGACCGGGCAGCCAACCCGTTTCAAGTGTAAATCAGCACCCAGACACTGAAACATTCACTCGCATAATGAACACAGCACAACTGAGCCTTACTGGAGGACATCCTTCTTGGAGACCTCATTACTGAACCGCAATGTAAACAGAGTTAATAGAGAATTATTTTTACCTATAACAACTGATTTTTTGCTTTGTTTCAGCCAGAAAAATCAATGTTAATAAACTACACACTACTCGGTTAAAAATGGTGTTTCAAATCACAAAACCTACCGAGGACATCCTGCCTACAAAGTTATTCTCGATCACACATACAATTAGCTGGCAATTTCTTTCAGTTTATTTAGGGCTCAGCCACATACTACAGAACATATTTAAACAATACTTAAGTTTGACCTCAGTTTGATCAACTTGTCCACCTAATATAAGCTGAATCTGTCTATTAATTTTCAGCCTGCCCTCCTGAAGGCAGGATTTTATGACCATGTTCTCTGCATGCAAGCACATGGTCTCAATAAACCTTGGAGCCTGCTGGTAAATTTACACCAAATGTACTGCAGACATCTTTGTCAGGGGTCTCTGGAAAATAACAAATTCAGCAACACCTGTGAATGCAGGAAAGCACCCAGACAAAAGCAGTTTAAATTTAAATCCCCAGTGAAAGCAAGGCTCTGGTGTATTATCAAACACGGGAGCTCACAGAAGAGGAAAAAGAGGGAGAGAATGTGCAAGTCAATGGCACTGAGCATTCTGTTTCCCTGGGACAGGGGAGCGATGGATTTGCAGTGTTTCAGCCAGGGAAGAATTGGGAATCAAAGTTGGCTTTTTCACCCAGTACCAGCAAGTGCACTGGCCTCATTTCATCCATGGATCAGAAATCTTCTGGTGTCTCCTATCTTTTCGAACTCCATTGCTTTTAATTCCTTTTTTTTAAAGAAAGTCTTTAATGAGGTTTCGCAGTATCTTTTTAGGTCTTAGTTTGATAAAAGTATTCTAATTGTCGTCTCCTAATCTCAAAACGTTCCTTTTCTGCAGCAATACAGCAGGAGCGATAAGAGCCCTCATAAAAACACAACCACCGGTGCTTCAAAAGCTGTCGTGCCTGCTGCCGGCCAACATCACAAACAACAGATCCCAAGGTCAGCAAAAAGCTCCAGCAGCTCCTCACCATCAAGGCAAGCAAACTGCAAAATCCTAAAGCCACCGGTCACATCTGGCTGTCTGTTGGCTGCTGCCAAGCACCTGGAGAAGCCCCCTGTGTCCTCCTGGAGCAGCGCTCACCGCACTCCCAAAGCAGCCGCCAGTGCCAGGGGTGCCGCTCTCAGCCCAGCACTGCAGCCACCACATCCACCCCGGGAACGCAAAAACGACGTGATCAGCACCGCGCTGCCTCACTTCCTCAAGCATTTATTTATAGCTTGCCCTGCATTTTGTGCCTGCAGACCTTGCTCCTGTGGGAGGGATTCCCAGTGAAGGCTGTTCCAGCCAGCATGGAAGTCTTTCCTTCTGCTTGTTTCTCTATCACATTGAATTGTTTGTTCAAATCATAGCCCAAAACAAATTCTTCCAGGGCTTTTTCTGTTCGCACAAAGGGAGGCTGCAAAAGCATGGGAAGAAAAAGAAGGGGAAAAATTAATTCTCCAGAGCTAATATTGTGAGTTTTAAGTCGCTTTGATTCTCACCACTGACAGCTATGGCTTTTACACAGCTACAGCAAACCAATACCACTATTCCATTAAGTCCGATACTAACAACTCAAGATGTTGTTTGCTCTGATTTTTAATAAAGTTGTGGGAACTTATAGTAAAAATGAACACATTTTTTAAATTTTTTAAATTAATGGGTAACACTTCAATAAATGCAAAAGCCCAGGATGCCCTGGGCACATGACAGCCTTTGCAGAGCTTACACAAACACAACTCCTCCTCTTATTTATACTTCTTGTCCCAAGTAATTCATTGTAACACACAAATTGACCACTGTCTTCACAAAAAGCCCAGAGGTTTTAAGGATTACTGTTTACGCAATAATCTACTGTTTTACCAGTTCACATTTACTAAATGTATGTGAATTTTTTTGAGAACTGAGATTAGAGGGAACTGTCACCTGCAGCAAATTAAGGTATTTTTAAGGTGAATTTGTTGCACTTCCCCTACCATATTTTGTGCCTAGTGAAAATTTAAAAAAAAAAATAAATAAATAAAAGAGGGTAATGCCATCTGCCAGACCCTCATCCAGTGAGGGAAAGGCAAAGAATCTTGAGCTTTCAGCAGGCACGTAGCTCCACCAATTGTCTGACTCAACCATTGATCTGTCTTGCAACAAATGCACCAACAGCCCGATACCATGTTCACTGCAATAGTGAGATCCCCTCACTCCAGGAATGCTGGCATTGCTGAAAGGATGAAAGGCTGCTCAGCAGGACATCAGGGAATCACGTAATCAGTGATATTTTTGAAACCTGTTCCTAATGAATTAGCTCAGGGTAAGAGAAACTCCACCTACTTTAAGAGAGTTCCCGTAAGGATGAGTTCAGGCTCGGGAACTTTTCTGGATTTTTACAATCATGGAAGAAAACCAAAATTGTGTGGTAATTATATGTTAGATGTGAGTAGCTGCATTATTTAATGATCTTCTGCAACAATGTAACATCCTAATTTCTTAAATACATTGTTTTGTGCTAAGTTGGAGCAACACTGATTAAGCGCTCAGAAGAGATTGTGCACTGAATCTCAGTTTTGAATGCACACATGAAAACTTGTTCTCTAATATATTAGTTGTTTGAAAAAGAATGGTCATTTTAATTACATGGAAAATTACTTCAGAAGTTTCAAAACTTAAACAATCAACCAAAATCATCAATCGATAAAGATCAACCCTACACTTCTCCTTGAAGCAACTGATCTGACCCCATCCTCAAAACATGTCTTTGAATTAATGACCATACGGAAATGATTTCAAAGTCCATCTTGATTAAAAGTTGGAAACACTACTTTTCAAGGTAGCAACTCTTTTAGCTGCACAAGTAACCGCAGGTACATTTAACTTTAGGCATAACACGTAAACAAACCACTGTTATCTGCACAACAACCATCCTGCCACTGCAGTTCACTGCTTCTCACTGTATCACAAACTCGCACCTATCAAGAGACCAACACGATATTCACAGCATCTCTTCCAAACCCCTAAGCAGACAAGGGATGTTTTTTCATATACTTCTAGGGTATTTTCTCACACTATTAATTAATGCCACAACAAAAACTGTCAGGATGGAAAAAGAAAAGAGTGGGAAGGAATGGGGAACCTTTAGCCATCAAAATGCAGAAATCAGTAAAAGTTTAATTAGGAGAACGTTTTGGCTTCTATTCCATCTCCTGCTGCAGGTATTTCAACTCTTTCCATCCACTCACAAAATTCCACTGTATTTGAATTTGTACATTTGCAGAGAAGAATGCTACAAAGACCAAAGCAGAAGCATGGATAGATATCAGAAATATGTTGACTTAGAAGTCCAGATACTACTGAACGAAACAGACTTGAAAGCAATTACAAAAATATGCATCTGATGGTTGCTTTAAAAAGCTCAACTTTATTTTTCTCTTTTCGAAACAGAAATCTCAGGTGTTCTGCACGTTTTGTTGTCTGCAGTATTATTTTAAACCATTTGGTGATGCAAGCATAGTATTCTTTATCAAACAATAAAGTTTGCCATTTTTACCACTACTAACAAGGAGCCCGTTAGTCTCTTTAGTGAATTATTTTTAACTGTGTTAATTAACTTTATGGGTACAGGCAAACCATCAAGAAACTGGGCTACAGAACAACTTTGCAGAATCCTGAGCTGCAGACAAGTACTTTTAGTACAGAATTACTTACGAAGCTGCATTGTTCTAAGGTTTATGCAGCAGTAGTTACTCACATATTCACACACTCTGGCAGCAACTTTGGTTTCAAAGCAGACCATTAAAGTAAAATATTAGCTGAGAGAGACATCCTGAGCAAACCACCGACTGGGTTCACCACAGCATCCTCCACCAGCTAACTGAAATGGTAACGTACTTGTTATTCAGTCCTGCCTTCATGACACTGTCCTGATGTGCTTTGGCCATTCAAAATGAAACTTATCTGTCAGGGAAAACCAACAACCGACTGAACAAACCTGCATGGAAGCCTATGCAGGATCACAGAGGAAAGTTACTATTTCATGGACAAAGTTTGTTTCAATAAAATGTTAACATTCATGCCAAAGTTTCAAAAATACTCCTGAACAAGTGTGTGCCCAACCTGAGCAAATTTTATGGGTGTGAATCTGCTGCTGAAGGAAAGAATGAGCTGTTGGAAGAGCAAATATTCCATTTGCATGTAAAAGCACATGTAACACACTGAGAAAGAATCCCCTGCCTCAGAAGCCCACCAACACCTGCACCAGGGTTGATCCCCAAGTCTCGCAGGTACTGGCAGGTGACACACGAACTAAAAGGCAAAGTGTAAGCATTTGGATGCAGAACTGAGTCAAGAAATAGGGGAAGAAGTTCCAACCCAGCTTTTTCACACCCTTCAGATCAGGTCAGCCCTGCCTCCAGCGGAAGGCAAATTCCTAATATTTACAATCAAACACAAAAAGGAAGTTGCATCTGCAGCCAAAGGCCAGAAAAGAACTGACACATTAACAGATGTGTGGAACAAAGGAGAAATAACTGCAGCAAATGAATTAAGGTGATGGGTGCAGGGGGGGTTACAAGTGGTAGAGTGAGTGAAAGTGGAAGCAGAAACTGGATTCCAGGAGCAAACAGTTAAATCCTTTCACAATAATTCAGAACGATGTTGTGAGCATCGCACAGACCTCAAAAGTCTGGGTTATACCTTCCTAAATCATTCACATTTTGGACTTGTAAAATTATGTCTTTCTGTCATTATGGCTCATCACCTTTACTATTTTTACGTATTGATACTCCTAATCCATAAGACTCAAGCAAGGTATTTCAGGACATCTTTTGTTTTATCGTCCTTCATCCTGGGTTGTAATTTATTTTGAAGAGAGAGAAGTTTATCTGGGGCTGACTCTAGCATGAAATCACATATTTATGTTTAGCTGTGACAACAGTGGGAACATGTGTTGGATTCATAATCCATTTATTGGCTAAATTTAGGTAATCTGGTTTTCACAGCACTTGCCAGCAGGCACATCCCTGCTATCAACAGTCAGCCAGAAAGGGCAGACACATGGAGTACTTGGACTCATTTTATTGGTAGTGCCTTCACTAAAGTCAAGCAAAGACAGGAGCTGCTGTGTTTCCCATCACCTACAACAATCTATTTCTGCATCTAATACCCCACTGGATTACAGACAAAATATACCTAGAGCTCTGTTATTATTTTAAATTGAAATTTAGTCTTGTTTAAAACATGATCTTCTATTCCCTCAGGCTAAAGAAGAGTAGGGACAAGACCCTAATTCAGTTATCCTTAAGTGCTCTGGAATAAAGCAAAGTGGGGTTTATAATTGAGACTAGGGATTAGACGTTAAGACGATCTGGGTCTGCTCCTTGGCTTGCCACAGCAGTAGGCAAGCTCATCAATTTTAGATCAGCGAAAGGGGACGTGAATATTATTCTTCCTCACGGGAATGTTTAACAATATAATTGCTAATGTCCATAAGAAGCTCGTGTATGCCAGGAATATAGGCCAGGGAAATTCCTGTCCTGTTAAACGTGAGTGCGCAGATGTAGCTCGCAGAGCTCGAGGACACAAGAGCAACTGCTCTGCCAAAATCACACTGAGTGGAAAGAAAGTAAAAAGTAATAAATAATATGGGTAAGAAACTAGACTAACAGTAGTACCACTGATAGATCAGCTGCTATTTTAAAAGGTGAGACTTTCAGCAAATGTACTTTACTACACATTCCATGAAGAGAATTTTGTTATGAAGCGAAATCGACATGGAAGAAAATCATTAAGCGCTCAGATCTGGACTCTTAATTGCTCTCTACAAGTCAGCAAATTCAGAAATAAAACACACCATAAATCTTAATAAGAATACACAGAATTTACAACCCACAACAAATTGGAAATTAAAAACCAGCACATCCACATGTGCTGATCTTCCAGCAGCCCTGCACAGCAGTTGGCGAATAGCTGCCCTCCCCCCTTTCTTTGAGAAGTATTTTAAAAACAAACACCTTAAAAAATACTTCTCCTAAAACTCTTCTCGAGCAGCCTGGCAGTTTCAAGCTATTGGAGTGGCTCTGCTGGTGCTGAAGTCCAAGAAACGCGACTCTGCACCCAGAGCAGCCACCTCCCCGAGCTTCTCCTCCCCTGAAATGGCAGGCGGCGGGAGAAACGCCACCGCGGCTGGCGGCAGGAAACAGTGTGAGAATGGGCTCCCTCGTGCTACTTCCAGCCCTTCCTGATACTGGAGGGTGTGAAATGGGTTGCAAAGACACTCTCTCACATTATTTCCTTTTCCACCCCAGCCAAAACCAGGAAGCGCCAGCTCAGGGGTACGCAGAGAAAGCCCAGTGTAAAACAAAGCACAAAATCAATCTGGTGGCCAAGGCCCCTCATTAAGCCAAGACTGAAGCAAAATTCCAAGTATCTGTGGGCACAGCTTAACACTAGCAAATGTAGACAAAGCACTAGGAGGCTTGTGTATGCCCAGGTTATGATTTTGATTTACTACACAGCCACTCTAAAGGCTACTGACATCACAGCAACCTTCCTCAGGGCATACACCAACTCTGGATCAGCCGCTGGAGGGTTGCGCCTGCACCCTTCACACCCTCGTGCCACAAACAGAACGTTCATACGGGAGAGATCCTCCTCACCCTGACCACTCTGCTGTGTATTTGTGAGTCTTTAAGTATGGAACTCCTCAAGTGAAAAACAAGGTAGAAGTATTAGCAACAACAGCACTTCAGAGGTCACTTGTGTTTGTGTTTGACAGAAGGTACATGTTGGGCAAACACCTCTTGGTTCATTACAGTGGAAATGGCTCCAATATTAAGTAATCTATTCTGAATAAAACGCAAACCTGTGCCTTCAGGGAAGTAAGACAGTAAATAATTTATCACTGTTTGTTGTTTTCTATATTCTAGACACCTCTGTGTTCTTCTGTTTATCACTAGCCAAGAGGGCTATCACATTGCAACTCAGTACAAACATTCGTTCTCTCCCGTATCCAACCCCACAAGGTGCAGGAGCAATGAAGCTTGGTCTCCTCTTAGCTGCCCCCTCCTCACAGCTAAAACACATCCCTCTCAGAGAGAAACTGGTGACATCTCGCAGACCATTTTGTTCTAAAACCAGAATTGAAACTAATTACTTAGTAAGTCCACTTAAGAAAAGGGAAACAGCCTCCTTTCTCTTCTCTGCCTCTCAAGACTTGTAGCACACCTCAGCAAGAAGTACAGCAAAGCTCAAGATGAGCAGAGGCAGCTACTCTTTCAAATAAAGAGGGCTCCTCCAAAGCGGCATTTTCATTGAGCCGGTGAGCTTGAGGATAAAGGGCAGGGTACCCGAAGAGCTCTCCAGCAGACGAGGTTACTGGTCAGGCCTCCCCGCTTCACACCTCCAAAGATCACACCCCAGTTAAACGCAAAGCCAGAACAGTACCTGTGGCTTTTGGTAAAGCCATCTTTTCTGAGCCAGTGCAACCAAGAACCTGGTGGACCAATGAAAATACTGAATGTTAATGTTAGTTTCTTATGGTGAGACTTTGAAAAACTGTGGGACATCAACAGGAAGTTTTGGAGCATTTGAAGTTAATGCTCAGGAGCAGGTGAAAAAATACCATTTCCAGACTCTGAACACCTATATTTGAGTTAATACATTGTATAAATATTAGAGTTATAAAATATTTTTAGAACAAGATGGCAACGGCACCTTAGAAATCTGTAATTTGCCAGTAATGTGCGGGGTTAATTTTGGCTCAACAGCCCAAGATGTAGAATTAAGTGTTCCACTAGATGGAGCAGGATGGTAGAAGCGTCATGAAGGCAACCCCCTTGCTGACGCATCAAAAAGTAAATGTCCAGCAACCAGGGATGATAAGACTTTTAGCTTTCTTATGTGCATTCAGAGCAGAACAACATTTGTTCCTCTTCCAAAGATGGACAACACAAATCCCCCTTAACACTTAATAATATTTACTTCCTCCCATCATAGAAGCTATTAAGAAACACTAGCCAGAAATAGATAACCAAACACTCTCAGAACTCATGTCTATCAGCTTTACAATGTACAGACAAAATTTACTTGACAGAAAATGCAAATCTTGTAGTATTTTTTTATTTTACAGCAACTGAACTTGAAAGAAGACCCAGGCAAAATGATCAAACATGAGTCACCTGATGCAAAAGGCATCGCTACACATGAAACAAATTCAGACTAGAAGCAATGGCAAAACTTCAAAGAGGCTCCTAAAAACCAGGAGCTGTGCAAGTCATAGTAAAACTACCTCCCTGCTCTCTTTTCAAGGAGACCTAATTGTTTATTTACCTTTAAGTCTACCTAAGCAAACAAAACAGAAAAAAGGGAATTTTACAGATGTTATTTTGGCAAGTGTTCTTTAAGAGATGCAGTAGCAGACAAACTGCAGTTGTGCATCATCACGTGAAATGAGACACCGGCATTTCCTTGACTATTAAACATTATTTCAGCTTCTCCAAAAGAAGTGGAGAGAGTGTAAACTAACAAACAAGTTTTAACCATTCACATTCTGAATACAAGTCCTGCAATACTTGTCTATACATGACAATAATAACAGAAACGGCCAAAATTATCACAAACACCTTGCCACAAAAAAAATTCTGACCCATACTACATTGCTATAGGTGATAAATAACTGCAAACATGCAGAAGTCTCTCATCACAATGCTAATTATTACGGTGGTATAAGTAGCAGAAGAGAATGAATCATTCTGATACATGTGTGAAGGCACACAAGCAGAAGGCTTGGTGACTGACCACAGGTTGCTGCCCTTGATTGCTGTTGCCACTCTTTGTTTTCAGATAGATAAACTACACTAAAAACAAAAGCTACAACCATGGGCATGTTTCACACCTACATACTTTCCAACTTACTTGAACTCGCCACAGTATCTCAAGTTCTCATTTGGAAAGGAACCGGAATAAACAGAAGAAGCAGGAAATTCAGTCTTCGAGAAAACACAATTGTCCACTGCACTGAGACCATGTGAAAGCACCTGCAAGGTTTTCCATGTGGCTGTTATTCTCTAACTGAACTCCAGTTTTTCCTACCTCTCAGAATAGCTCATTAACAGGAATTCACTATGCAGCACACATTCCTTTTCAAGGTAAGGAAAAGTAAGTATCAGGACCATCCAAATCACTGTCATTAACGTTCAATCAAAAAATTGTACATTGCACTCAACACACAGCAGAAGGAACAGTACTTACTACTGTGCACAGTCAATCAGCTGATATTCATTAGATCTCTCATAGCAGGCTTTCACACCTTCGTCTTGCCAAAGTGTTTTTGTATGTTCATAAAACTCCTGGAAGAGACAAAAAAGTATTAGTAAAATGGTTTAAATGTGAAGAGAGCTGGCAAATGGAAATGTATCGTTACTGCTGTGATGAACAGTAAATGGTAGCATATTTAACAAAAAGCTTCAAACATTTATTAAAACCTAACTGTAAATTCAGTTGGCTTTCTCAGTTTTTTTTTACTTTAACATTCTGTAACACTTAATGAACTGCTGCTCAATCATTTTGATTGAGTCCAATGAGATACTGAAGTCTGGAAAGAAGTCATTAATGAAAAGTTAACACAATTTTGCTGGCATTTTTAATAACCAATTCTATTTGGTAACGTTTGTTCTTTAACTGATGATTCCACTGATCTATTTATTTGGCTGTCAAAACGGGTTTTTCTTCTTCAGGGAAATACTTCTCAGTAATTCTTACACAAAGTTTCAAAACACAAGTAGGTTTTACTTGACTTTTCATGTTAATAAGGGTCTTCTTGGACTACACAGACCTCTGTATCTTACTTAAAATATCTGCAGAATGTATTCTTTTGCAATATAAAAGGATATTGAACTACAGCAGAAATACAGTGACACAAAGCTAGATCATGTTTTGGTCGTGTTGATCTTATACAAAAGCAGACAGTCAAAACTGCAACGCTTTGGTTTGGTTGAGCCTGTTACACAAGTATAAAGCAGAACCAGAATCACATTTCTTTTACACATAAAAGGTGCACTTTGGCTCCAACCAGGACGTGCACAAGTTGTAATTGTATTTCTGGTTGTCCATCTAAGAACTCTACAGACTTAGAAAGCACAGCAGTAGCCTGGTGACCTAAACACAACCACTGTGGGCATTACTTTTAGCAACGACCATGGACCTCTCTTCACTGTTTCTCAGAGCTTTTTAAAGTGTTTTAGACTAAATACTTTTATTCTGATTTCAAGTGGCTCAGGTAACCTATTCTAAATCAGCTTTCTTTTTTCATCCAGGAGAGTACATGACCTTTAAAATAGTCGCTGTGTATATTCTGTTTCTCCCCCCATCCTTTTCTTTTTAACGTAGAAATATTTCAAAGAAAAAGAACATATTATTTTAAGTAGCCATTTTACTGCTCCAAGGTTCCTGCCTTAACTTAGCTTTGGAATCACTCCCTCTCCTGGGATATCAGTCTCACATTCTTTCACTATCAGCGCAGTACAAAGAGAGGGGTCACATCCAAATGTGACTTAGAAAGATCCACTTGAAAATACCTTCTTACAGTTACAATTCACTTTCCTATCAGAATGTTAACAAACACCTGAACTGTACCAGAACAGTGGGTGCTTTAAATGGCATCTTAAAGATGCACAATGGCATCCTAAAGTAAATTCAGCAATGCAGACTTCCAAATCATCCTCTTTTTGGCATGCAGAAGATGCATATGTAATTGTGTGATGTTACAATTATGAATACCAATGATGGAAACAGCCTAGAAAATATAAATCTGATCTTGCTTTTATTGCTATTGCATATTCACTAGCTGCACATAAACACAAATGATAATTAATGCACACTACACAGCTGAAAAACTCTGTGGCAAAATTCTCTTCTAATTTCTTTTGAGATTATAAAGTTTATATATAGTATTAGATGGACCTTTTCAGTTTGTCCCCTGCCTTTTACAAACAGTTAATGAATAAAAAAGTCCAGTAGGTAAGAAGATTTTACTTGATTTTTAGTATTAGCAGATTGGATAATCAATTGCTGTTCAAGGAAATAAAAGACATTAAAATATTAATTCAGTTTTCTTTCTCCTATTGCTGGAATTACATTCACTGACTGCTTTCATTCTGAAGGTCTCAGTTTTTGGCAGTTGGGGACTGTCAGTTATCTTCAATCTTCAACTTTATCACGGCAGAGTGAGGAAAATATTTTTCCAAAGCAAAAAAGATCAGAAAGAAAAGGTAAAGAAGAAAAGGGGAATTATCTGGGAACGCACTGTATTTGAAGTAAACCCATTTTGGGGTTGGCTTTATGAATTTATTTTTAAAAAGTAACAATAGCCTAACAGAACATCTTAGCACTTGCTGAACTTACAAAGCTGGGAAACTGAAAAATTGAACTGGCAGTTGTACGAGATTTTTTTGCTGAAGAAGCAGCTGATTTGAATGGCCACAGGCCATTGACATTTCCCATCTAACCAAGGTAACTTATACCAGACTTCAGACAGTTAATTGAATTATTTGGCAGAGAAATGGTTCTAAACCAGACATTTATTTCAAACTGGAGTTAGCATCTGCCGAGCCAGTTATCTCCAATTATACCCCAAAATACTCGCTTCCTCCTGCCCTATAGCAAGTACAAAACTAGGCAAAGGTAAGTTTCAAGAAAATGCAATAAAACAAGATTCTTCATCACCAACATTTGAAGTGAAGAGGCAGTGCCTTAAGGAAAAAAAAAAACGGTGTAGTAAAACTCTGCCACAAAAACAAGACACAAACCCCTGTCCTCACTACTGTTTCGCACTACAACTACAATATTCTGGTAGAGAACTGATATAAAACAACAGTTTCTAACAATTTATGAGTACATCATACCCTGTGGAAAAGCATTTGAAGCAGTTCCTGCAATCAGACCCTTAATATGGGATGAAAAGTAAATCCAGCTCCTGGCCCGAGCATAAACACATCGATAACAAAAAATTCTAGGATTTAGTTTAACAGAACTGTTCAGAAGAGTGCTCCCTGTGTTCTAAGGGCAGTTCTTAACTTCCAAGAAAATATGTGGATTATAATAACAGGATAATGATCAGTCTATGTGTCTTGTTAGGTCAAATCAGTAATAAAATACTTAATACTGCCTTTATGTCTGTCCTGTGCCTTGCTAATCTGAACTACAACCAGCGATACTTAGGCAAAGTTCTCAGTGGGGTTATTAACTATCCATGTGGGATGGAAAAAGAATTCCAAGTCCACATTCTTTGAACTTTTTATTGGCATTTCAAAATCAGGATCTACAAGGAGTAATGAGTAATAGATTACCAGGCTAAGACAAGGTGGGGGTTTTGTTGTCGGTTTCTTTTGGTCTTTTTTTGTTGTTTGGTTGGTTTTGTTTTTCGAACTGACCTACACGACTTGTGACAGTCAAGTATGTTCAGGCTTTTATTAACAAACAACATTTTGTCTTTAGGCCACAGCAAACGTATCTTCACAACTGTAAGCCAGGAAGGTGTTCACCAATGAAAAAAATTGGAAGCAGGCTTATCAAGTCCCACTTGCTTTGTTAGGAGCCTCCTTACACCAGTATCTGATTCAGAATTAAGACATAGCAGTTAGTTGCAAAAAGCCAGATTCTCCCTCCCCCCCATACACCTACACTAACCGCAGTTCTGAAATAATATTTAAGAAAAAGAATAACACAAGAAATCCTCAGCATCCCATTTGAGTCATGGAATGCAGCCTGGGGCTACTCTCGGGGAAGGCAAGTAAAACCACAGCACTTGTTACATATTTAGGTAAAACAGGGGCTTCAAAAGCCAGTAAAAAAATCAAATCAGCAACAGACGAGTTCTTTTTTTAGTTAAATAGGTCTAATTTGTATGAGATCTCTGAAAATAATGAGTTAGGAAACAAATTAACCAAAAGTACCAGGCAAATTTCCTGAAAAGAAATAGCCAGCAAACTAGTTCCTTACGCGTCTGGTTCTTGTTGCCATAACACTGATTCATTTTCTGGCACATTTTAATATAACAGATTCTATAGCAGCATCAACACAGATTTCTCTTGCACTATAAAATGGAACTCCTAATAAAACAGCTAGAATAAACAAAAGATACTAAATAACAATTTGCCATCCCACAATAAACAGGATTTAAATATTAGGTTTCAAACAATCCGTAATATTTAAGAAGCATGGTTGTATTATCCATCCTTGCCCTATGCATACTTAAAACTGAAAAAGAAAGTCAAGTTATGTCATTTTCCATTTAAAAAAAAATGCTGCATTTACACAATACACACCCAGGATTCTGTTTAAACCACAGCTGAAGCTGTGTAAGGCAAGAGAATTCAACGTGAGTGATGACAGCATGGCACCACCAAGGAAGGTGAGAAGTGAATTCTTCCTAAGAAGTATGTCAAGATTGTAGCATTTATTTACCACCAGACCAGACCTGATGCTTTTCAAAGTGCCAACAGAACCCCAAATAGGAAGCAATCCTTGTATAGAACACTTGGGGGAATGACGCCAACATAATACAGATCTGAACAGACCAAACAGGGCTTCACTTTGAAGGAGCCCACGCTGAACAGGGGCACAGTTTCAATTCTGGGCACAATCCCTAACTCACAGGCTGAGCTTCTGTGAAACTATTAAACATTCTAAGAACCACTATCTGGGTAAACTTTCACTGGTCTTACTTAGATAACTGAAGTATCAAGGACCACGACTTGCTGACGGCGAGGAAACCTCATCTCTCATCGTATCATAACGGTCCAATACTTAAAAGTATCATATTTACGTGAAAAGAAATGTATTTCGGTACCTGCTGAAAGTTTCCCAATACAACGAGTCAAAAGGCAGTACTTGTAAAACCCCTGTACTCACTTATAGGAATCTGTGCAAACTTCTAGAGAAAAAACCCATCAGCAGAACTCATCAGGTAAAAGGGATGCTTGGAAAACAGTACTTTGTTCCAGGAAGGGCATACCAACACAATTTTGGGTTAGAGAAGGGTTGATACAGAGTCTAATCAAGTTAAAAAATCTACTGTATCAAAAAATTTGAACAAATTGAATAAGTGACAGCAGGTAAACTGTGGTTTTATTAAAAGTTGACACAGAGAAAGTGTTAAACAACCTTGGAGACTGAGCATTTTGTTTGTTATAAAAAACAATCCTCAAGAGACAAACTCCAGGCCTGGGAAAAAACAAGGAACCAATATCAGCTTCTGAGAGGCATTCTAAAAAGATAAAATATTAGTAGAAAATGAAAAACTGAACATATCGTCTACAAGGTTTTGTTTCCTCCAGATATATAAACACTCAAGAGACTTTTAAAAAATGTTTACGAAGCAATGTTTTATAGGCATTAGGAAGTTGGCAGGGAAAAACCTTGGCACAGTTCATGTCACACTGACACCATGTTCACATAAAAATCTTACCATGGACATGCAACATTACCTTTTCTCTGAAAAATATAATATAGGGTGGATCTGCCACTGAAACAGTTTATTTACTAATTCCAGCAAAAGTCAATGCCATTGAAAAAAACCCCTTACCGACGAGAAGGTGTGTACAACCATTACACAATGTTGTGGTTAAAACTGGGATTCAGTTCCTGGGCAAAGTTCACCATCCCATGGAGTTGCACATTTCACGGTAAGAGTTGTAAATAGGTCATCCACTCACAAACTCAATGATTAAAGGTCAATTCAAACCAGCTTCTAACTGTAAAATTGAATCAGGGAGGACGTTTGCTTCTGGATGCGTTCAGCTTTTAAAACACTAAGCATCGGTTTCAAGCCCCTTTACCAACCTAAACTGCAAGGTGGAGGCACGTGAACCTCACCTTCTCGACAGCCAGGCAATTCTGCTGCATTGCACTAATGAACCGTATTGGAAAAAGACCAGGTCACAGGACAGGAGGCAGCACGGTGCACTCCAAGACAAACGGCACAAACAGGTTTTCTCCTTCCAGGATTGGTAAATAAATGACAAATTGATTTATGTTTCACTGCTCGTATCTGAAATCAAGGGATCGCTGCTGATTGGAGGGCCACTCAGTGAAGGAAACGGATGGCACCTCCTTGTCCTCCTCGTGCTTGGGCAGGAATACCAGAATGTGTTAGAATCTGTCAAACCAGACAGTTTAATAAGCCACTTACTTGAATAGGGAAACATCTGCATTCCTAATGGTGTGAACAAGTGTTAATTATTGCTTGCTATTTTAGGGAAAATATGCCGATGATATCACAAAGGAAACACATACCTACAAATAGCTGAAGATAATTCTCCAGCTGCTGGCACGTGTCCAGAGCTGAACACAAAACTCTTTGGGAGAGGCCAGAGCACTCAGCACTTCCCATAACTCAGTCAGAAATATTTTCAGCGAAGATTCGGTCTCCATTAACAACAGTTTTTCACGCTTAGAGATGACAGAATGATGCTGAAAAATCTTGGGTGTTTACTTACGGTTTCTTCACATTTCTAGTGGCACAGATTAAACTGGACAGGGATGCATGGAATAGACAACGGGTAGAAAGCTTCTTTTAGGAAAATTGTGTCAAGTTTGAACTTTCATTTCTCCCCTTTGTGAAGAGTTTCAAAATGCCAGACTATTTGAAAAATGTTCCTCCACGCAATTTCATATCCATAATCTACAAGGTGCCTTTGGTTAAAAGCCCTCACTAGCATAATATCACACTATTTCTCTTTTATTTATACTTTCATGAGAAGTTTAATTGCTACAGAAGCTTAAGCTGTTGATACTGGAACACTGCTCAGACTCAATCTTTTCACATAACTCCTATTTAAAGCACACCACACTCATTAGGGAGGAAGAACTCGCTTTTGGTGAGGAAACTGAGATGGAAATTGGCAGATGTGGATCCTGTTCCCCATTTCACCGAGATCCCTCTTGCAATTTTAAATGGAGTAAGCAATATTCCTTTGCTGTTTCAGAGTACACTGATGCACCCAAAAAAGGCAACCCCTTAATGGATTAAATTTACTGATAGCATAAAAGACTCACAAAAAAGTCATCTATACCATTCCAGCTCTCTCCCGGGGCAGCAGACAGCGAGCGGTAAGAGGGTTCTCAAGCATCGGCTGTTTTTGTAGATCTCTGGCTAAGAAGGAAGATTTAGTAAAACTGTGAGAAATTTCCTCACAGCCTTAAATTAGGGTTTGGAAAATGTCTTTGATACTATGCCATTTAGTTACATATTGTGTAATGAATATATAATAAACTTAAACAGTCAAATTAAATGACCTTGTTACCTTACCCGGTGCTAAAAACAAACACCATCTCAAACAATGGGTTGAACCCCGAGTCCAGACTGCAATTTTGCGGCCCCTTTTCAGGTTGGAAACTAAACTCCTATTTTTGCTAGAAGCTTCCGCCAACAGAAAAGGGTAAAAGACAAAACAGTATCTCCCCACTCCAAACTCAGACAGATCCCAAGGACAGATCACTATCCACCTTAGCACCTTTCTGAAGAAGCAGAGTCTGTACACACAGAAGTACTCCTAACGCTGTCTACATGAAGAAATCACGCTTATATACACTTACAATAGAGTAATTAATTTTTATGTTTATTTCTTGGGATTTCTTTTTAGTAGTAAAAAGCTACTCTATTTTCTGGGAGCTTAAGAAAACTTAACTTTTACTGGAACACCAAAGAAATGTAAAGTACTCTCCAAAGGTGAGCTGAAAACTCTGACACCCCTGACTTGCTTGCCTTCAGCAAATGTGCTCCCCTTAGCAGCCTCAGTTGACTACAGGCACTGGAATAATGAAAAACAATTTTAAATTTAGCACCGAGGGACACATAAAAGGAATCAAGCATATTCTACAGAACAAAAATGTAAAATAGAACACAATGTTTTTCACTCTTTTCTTTTTAGCTACTTCCATGCTTATCCAGGTTCATCCTTTACTCCTCTGACATGCTGTAAATTAAATTAAAATAACAAAGTTGTTATTTTTTTAGAAGCATGTTCACCACCACATTTCCAAGTCTTTGTACATTACAGCAATTTTATGCCCAAAGGCACTTTTTGTTTCACGCCCAAAAAAGCATATTCGCAGGGCACTCTGCACATTCACCTGTTGCTTAGTCTCAACACTGAAACTCTTCTCAAGCCACTGCAATCCCAGACAGGCTCACAGATAAAGTTGTATTTCAATGCTTACATCATTTGGTGATTGTCTCTTGTCGTGATTAAAAACAGAAAATGCTTAAGAATTCCTATATTAAATTTATGCCTATTTCCTGTTTAATTCAGCTGACAGCTCTTCTATTTCAACAGAAATTGAATTAATCTGTTCTTGTTCTTTAAGACTGTTCTGAGGAAAACAAAAAGACATATCAAGACAAACTGAGTCATGACTTCTTCAAATTAATTTCTAAACATGAACTTAAGAATCTTGAGTACTTTGATTTCTGGAAAACTTCAGCACTCAAAATACACACAAATATTTTTTTACTCATCTTAAATAGCTTCACACTTATGTGTTAAAAAGAAGAACTGCCCATATTAAAGTTTATTTACTGTATATCCACAGTGTCTAATTACACATTTATTAAATAATTACTTTTTAAAAAATAATCAAGTTCTCTTCTATAAATCAAAAAAGCTTTGCCTAACTCATGCATGCTTGCACAGAAATGCTGAAGACTTTACTGTTTCACAGACCAAAAGAAACAGGACCAGTAAAAAGGATAGTACTGGAAGCTGCACTGAATCCACCTCCCAGCTGCTCACAGTCACAGACATCCCCGCACGCGAGAGCCTCTCCACCACTCCAGCACAGCTACAGCTCTACTCACCAAATAAGTCAGATTCAACTTAATGCTTATGCCTTTCATTTCAATTATTCATGAAAAAAGCTGTGTCAACACACTACTCCTTAGTGTGATGCAATGGGCTAGTTCAGTGCCCAACTAAAACTTAACCTACTGCAGACAGAAGCTGAAATTATAAATAAATAAATAAATCAGTTCAATAAATAGGTCAGCAATGTCAGAAATTGCTACACATTGCAATCCATTTGTAAGGACAAAACATTCAGGCATCCACCCATGTGGACAAAACTCAGAGATTTCGAGGGATTCGTTTGCTAATAATAATTACTCGTTATACATCTTTTAATTATGAGAAACAGAAATGAAGTCAAGTGGCTGCCTACCTCAGCATCCCCATACTAAAAGGTGGCTTCAAAAGAACTCTTTAATTAACCTGTATTTGAGAATTTATTTCTGCTGTTGAAGGACAGGAAAAGCAGCTTTAAGTCCTATCAAACTCTGATCAGGTAAACTCAATTGGATTATCTAGAAATCCATTTAGAAGGAGCTGCTCTGCGTAGATAAGATAATGGAGATTGAGAAAAAGAGTAAGTAAAGATTATTTCACAGGATCTTGTATCACATCACTCTGCTGGTCCTGTTCGCAATGCTCCCCATTCCTTCTTGTTAACTACGTTAACATTCTTGAATTAAAAATACTTCACACAGCCACATTTTCTATCAATTTTGCACCTCAAGATGCATCTCCAAGACAGAGATATTTTCACTATTTTACAGAAAACAAGATATATAGGGCATTAAAATAAAAAGTATACATACAGTACACTGGGGTGACTTGCCAAAATCATAAAGAGAGTCTGGACAAAAGAGACCAAGGGCCTGAATTCTTCCTGCTGCAGCAGCTACTTGAATTGTGTACAATGTTATTCAGATAACTAAGACAGAGGGTTCTGTCTCCCAGCTTTCCCAGCTTCCTGCGGGTTCCCACCAGAGAGAACGTTTTGCTTCCTTTCACACCCCAAAATCACCTTTGAGACAGCCTCATGGGAAGCGTCCCCTGTTATTGTGAATGTTACACAGCCAGTGATGCTGTCAGACCAGAGCAGCTCTGCTTCTTCCACAAGGTATTTAGACAGGAAGAATAATAATGTATCTAACATTGTACACATCAGGGTGATTATCTACAGGGACAGACAATTTTGTTCTGTGCCTACATAATTAAGGAATACTTCTGGCAGCAAAGATATCCCAGTTCATATCTTTTCTTACTAAGACTATATTCTCTTGTGACTTCCTTGAAGATTTTGGTGCCCAAACCACCTGAAGGACTCCTACGTGCACCTCTGACCCTGCTGCACATGAACACGCCACACAATCTGCAGCACGCTGCCTATGGGCCATGTTGTAAACCAGCCCTCAAAACTGATCCCTGTTAAAAATAACCTCCCCAAAATAGAAGAGAGAAGGAGTAAGGGTTACCAGGGTTATTTTCAACCTGGATCAGCTCAATGGTCCGATTTACGCTGGGGACCCAGCGGAGGTTTTTTTGGCACATGATGGTGAGGAGGAGTGGGAAGGGCTGGCTGTGGGCAGAGGGGGTGCTAAGCTGGCTTTGAGGCTGAAGCCAGCATGCGGTAAAGCTCAGCCTCAAAGATACCACTCAGAAACCATAATGAAACTATTCAGCAGCACTGGTGGTGGGAGATTCAAAATAACTACAAGTGGAGCAGTGTAATAAAAAAACTGGGACCAAAAAACCTGCTGATAATTTCACCAACACCCTAAAACAACCCATCTCCTCCAGATCTAGAGAGCCATTGGCTGGAGTGATTCTCCAGTTATTTTGCATTACAATAGCTAATATTCAAATTGTACTCTTTTTGAATACAACCTTCCTGAAGTTATGATATTTTCAAGAAACACTTTCCGCAACTGAGTCCTGATCAATTAAAAACAGGCAGCTTTAAATACTGTTATTTTGAATATTTCATTAAAACCAGGGAATTATAAAGGGACTGTGACCCAAAATAAACACATTTTATCTGGCACTTTGGTTAAAACTTGTTGATCATGGAAAGAGAAATATACATAGAACAAGAACATTTCCTTTCCTCTTCTAAAAGTAAGAGCAAAGAGAAAGAGATGAGAAAACGGGCACTATTATAGCTGGTAACAGGGAGTATTTTCTATATCCTATCCACTGTCTGGTATGCAGAACAGGAACACAGATCCCCTCTATCCAGCTAATCCAACATCACCCCATGTCTGAAAGGGATATACAGCCAGTCAGAATTACCAAAAATACTTTCAATGTTGATTTTTGACATTGAAAACACATAAACAATTGTGGTGAGCTAAATGCAAAGGACAACAGTGATAACAATGTCTTTTGGAAGCCTCAACTGTGAGCACCATTTGGTTTTGTTTTTCAGTTTAACTGATGGAATAGTTGTAAAAACAGCCTGAAACGTTGATATGTGAGGTCTTTGTCTTAACACCTCATGTTGTCCCTGTAAAGCATGCCTTAATCTGGCTACATGGAGAATTAAAGAGTAAAATTTACTTCCACAAAGTTTAGCCAGTGTCCAAAAACTAAAAAGGTAGCTCTAGCATAAACTCAGGCAAGCTTCCAATTTACTGCTCAAGCAAACCAACTTTTCTACTTGTTTCATTAAAGTCTCAATGAGCATAGTTAATTTTATAATTTCTAAACCACTTCCAAATTTCTTCTTTCTAAAAAATGTTATTTATCACGATATAATCTTCTAACACAGTGATTACACATGTACCTTCTGATCTGTGCCAATACATCAACACAGAAAGACTATGACTTCTTTTCTAAGGCTTTAACTACCATGCATTCACAATCAGCTCAATTATTAAAATTAGATCCTCCAGATATTTCAACTGAGTTCAGTTTGATTACCTTGGAGTTTTTCTTACTTCAACTTCCTTTTCCTTTGCTTAAAGTCATCATCATGGCCAGTGACAGTTTAATTGCATGATAAAAATGCAACTTGAATAAAGGATAATAATACCCTTAAATGATAATCCTTCATTAAAAATTGGTATTGTAGTGCTTTAGAAAAAATAGGGTTCTGCTTTCACTGCTTCTCTATGAAAGCGTGACCTCTGTTAGTGCTCATTCAAATTAGCAGGGACGGCCTTTTTTTTGCAAGATTCACTTACTTAATGTCCTCTTATTTTAGCAAGAATAGGCTTCCCAATGATGCAAACAGAATACTACACACAATATTTATCAGTGCTATTCACATTAACAACAGATTACATCGACTTAATTAGACTTCTGTTATTTCCATTGTGCTCTGCTCTAAAAGGCTGTGCAACAAGCTAATGACAATGAGGACAGGTTTTACCCCCAGAAGAAGGAAAGTATTTTGCTAAACTAAATCCGAACCGCACTCCACACCCCATGGAGATATGTCCTCAAGCTGCTTTAGGAGTCCGCAGTGAGCTAAGGCAGAAAATACATAACAAAAACCTGAACTCAGTGCTCAGTTGTTTCACCTAGAGTATTAAGCATTAGCACCCTCCAACAGGTTTTCGACACGGTTATGTTCCCAGCCTGCATCAATTCACTTCAGTCACACAGTTTTGGTTTCTTTTTGTGATTTGCATTTTCGTGACTGGCTGTTGAGAACACAGCAACAACAAGACACACTGCAGCATCGGTTCCAAGAGTGAAACTCTCCTAGGTTCTTGCCAAGGGTACATCCAGTATGGTGAGACAACACGAAAGGGCTACAAAAGGGACTGCAGGTCTGACCTGCTGATCACTGCAATACTTTAAATCACCAGCACAATTACACAGTCAGAATTACTTTCACTAAGTGCTACCTTTCCCCATAAGCTACTATTTGGCTTCAAGAAATCTAATTGTGTAATACCATGCATGCTGCATCTACATCTCCAACATACTGATTTTTCAGTTGTAAAGGGAATGTTTAACCTAGCATTGCCCTGTACCAGCTTTATTTTCCATGAGGTTTTTGCTTTTTTTAATTCAATACAATGTGCTCTACACAAATGACACACATTTCTTTTAAGTCAAAAACTGCAAAGCAAACAGATGGAGACACAGACTAAGAAAAGAATTAGAATATCAAAAATCAAAAGTTGCTCTTTGCACCCTAGATACGTACGACACCTTTACGATGAGTACACTGCAAAGCTGCCATATTCTTCCTTTACTTTCTTCTGCCTTTCACATTACGCTCAACCTTGCTGTTAGGAAACCTGAATTCTAGCTCCACTTGAACAGCAGGTAACAATATCTTGTCTCATGACTACTCTCCTACAACTGTCTTCAAAGTATGCATCTTTTTGCCTGCCATCGTCCACCTTCCTTCCCAAGCAGGAGAGATCATCCATGCAGCGATGAAATATTCCTATGAATAACACTGACAAGTGTCAAAATTAAAGAAATGTCAAGTTCAAAATCTCAAAATCTCTAACTGACTTAATCTTAAGACTAACGTTGACTTTTACGTACTGCAGAAGAATCGTACACTCATCTCCACAACCTGTCCTTGCCTGCTGCACTTTGAAAATTACTGGGTTTCAAGATTACAATGCCAGTACTTCCAACTAACTGCCAATCGCATGTGACTTTTCCCTTGTACACAAAGTACGTGTTCTTGGCTGTTTGTTTTTTTCTTTTAATAAAGGCTGACTGGAGCAGAGAAACTTCCAGAAGTGGCAAGAGTTGCAAAAGGTAACGGTCATTGGTTCCACAGACTAGCTTGTTCTATAGTTTATAAATCAGAGCTACAAAAACCTTGCTGTGGTGCAAACTATCCCACATCTTACTACTGTTTACACTTGCACTTTCCTTTCATGTACCTGGGACTGACTACTGCTGGAACCAAAATTCTGATGTAAATTAATCATGATTTTGATTCCTCATCATAATTCCTCCTCTCAGCCCTCTGGAACACTGCACAGAACATGCTTGAAAACACTCGTGTACTACTGCAGACATAAAGTGCTTCATAGTAATTAATAAAAATATATTCTCAGTGTTTAAAGAATTCAGTGTTTGCAAACTGTATTTTCATGGTCTTCTGCTACCAGCCTGGCTGAGATATGGCAGAAACTAATCGCAGCGAGTGGGCACAACACCCCACCATCAGCCAAATAATTATACTTTCTGCATTTACTCAAGGACTGCTGGCATTTTGAATGATTAACTAGGACTGGGAGGGCTGGGGCAAGGACATGGAGTGTAGAGGTTTTGCAGAAAGCCTGACACAGCTGTCGGAGAACACGTCTGCGTCAGCAAGGAAACTCTTACTATTCTTCTAAAAGAGAGAAATACACTATCTCTAAATGCCAGCTGATCATCATCAGGCTGATGAGTGCGTCTCCACTCCTTTGGGCAGGGCAATTCCCAACAATATCCAAACATTGCTGCTAGCACGGTCATCTTAACTCTATTGCCGATTATTTCGGTTGAACACAAGAAAGGAAACAAGGGTGTCTCTGTTCAAAAGCGATCAGCTGGAATACTCTCACTGTGTTGCTATGTTCTTTCTTTGATCAGCACTGACCAAAGACACCTTCTGCAGCAACTCCCCAGGGAGTAGCTCACTGGCTTTTGTAAGCATTCACTACAGTGCAGTGCAATATAATCATCCGAAAACCCATGACTGCAGCCAATTTGAATTATTTACTTACCGGTGGGAAATCAAAGTCTATCTGGTTAGCTAAATTTAAGATGTAGTCGATTCGAAACTGGTTCTCTGGATTGGCCAGTTCGACCGGAGGCGCCAAATTGCCCATTGCCGTCACTATTGTCTGCAAAGAAAAAAGCCCATAATATTGCAGAGTGTCTAAACAGCTAGATCTGAGCAGTTAAAACCAATAGCTTGTAAGCTTACCTCTATAGCTTCTTTAATATTGTTTTTAATATCCTGAATTTTCATTTTCTTCTCCCTGTAATAAAAACCACATGATTAAATTTATAAGCCATAAAAGCAGAATATCTTTCTGAAACAGAACATTAACTTGAAACATATGCTATAAAAATTGCATTGTTAACACTGAATAAAATGCTCTCGACCACTGAATGCCTTTGGAGATAGACTTGATTAAATATCTCATAACTTTTCTATTTAAACATTAAATATCTACTTGTATCCCAAAGTCAATATCAAATTAGCCATGTAATCATAAAAAAACTCACCAAAATTGTATACATGTCTTTTTAATCTTCAAACTATTTTTACAGAACACTTGCATTATCTGACTATTTCTATCAACTATTTTTAGTAATTTCAGTCTGAAAAGTAACATTTTCCAGCACAGTCTCCCAGAGACCTGAAACTACCAACAGTGTGGGTTCTTTTTCTACCCTTTAAAAAGCATTGCTCACACTTTCAGGTTACAGACCACAGCTAGAAAGCCTGATTTTACTGAGTCAATTCTCATATTGCAAATGCTTTTTATCACTTTTTGCTTTCTATAAGTATTCAAGCCAACAATGAAAATGAAACTGAAAGCATATTCACCAATCCAGAATGCAGAAGAAGAGCAGAAAAAAAAGTACTGGTTAAATAATGAGGCAGACGCAGACATCCAGGAGTGGTGGGAACTTCGCTTATCAAATGAAGGATTAATGCAACTTTTGTAAAAGACAGGGTCAAGGAAAACCACCGCGCCAGCCGCCTCATGCTGCCTTTCTGACACAGACGTAGAGACCTTGCTGTACATTCACCAGTCGTGAACGTGGCATTGGAATGCAAGGGCTGCTCTTGCAGGCTGAAAGCAAACAGCAGCATCAGATCATCTCATCAGGACACGTCTGAATCTGCAGAACTCCACCGAACTGTCCCTAAGCATCGGCTCCTCGACACTGAACCCCACAGGTATTCCCAGCACACAGAGTGAAGTTTCAGACAGAAAGAAAATAATCAATAACCAGATGTCAATTCTTGGGTCACCACAGGCTTCCTGACCTACCTGCAGTCTACCTTATTCCTTAAGACTACCAATTTTTTGCTTTTGGGATTTGGCACCACTGATGGGAACAAGGCAGGGAGCCAGGAAAGGCCAAAAGCTCTGAACATAAAATAAATACGACAGGAAATAAATAAGACAGGAAAAAAGAGGAAAAAATGAGGCCTTTTCACCCTCTTCTTCCAATCCTCAGTGCTTTTGATTGCCCCAGGTCTTAAGGCACCATTCCCTGACCTGGGCGGGGGTACAAGTTAGCGGACATACAGTTGCAAAAACATCACCCACTTTCTGTTTTTTTAAAAATGGTGATTTATTAAAAAAATGTTAATAGTGGTATGAAAGCAGGAGATGTTGATCAATAGCAGCATAAGCAATTTGTCTGACTTGGTTTTGCCTCCAATTTTCAGCTGGGTTTTGAACGTAATGAGCATGTATGCAGATTCCACTCCACAGATACCAAAAGGGCAACTGATGTGCTGAAATTTAAGTAAGATACCAGTATTTTTAAAAGATTAAGTAAAGAAATAATATTCAGTCATTTTGCTTTGTTTTGGAACACCATTAGAGAGACAGAAGTTTAGAAAGTCATCCGGGTTTGCAGCGCTTTGTTTTTTTTAAGCAAACTGCAGTTGTGTTCTCTACCCCAACACTCGCAGCGGTTGTCTCAAAGCATCAGCCAAGAGCACGCTGACCTGACTCTTCCACACCATACAACAACACACAGTATTATTATCATAGGCTTGGGTTAAGCTTCCACATTTACACCTCTTCACTGATCCTCACGACACCAGCAGCACAGCAAAGCGATAACGAATACGGAGTGATGTAGAACTCCAGCATTAACAAACTGCTTGATAACCATCATCATCTTTACAACAAGAATACTCATAGTTCCTATTTCTGGGTTTGTTGCCATGGCCCTATAGCAAGCCCGGTAAACAAGGAATCCTATTACACAGCAATGAACGTACTGTGTCATTCTGGGTTTTGCAATGTTTACTAAGCATAAATTTTCCATGACAATGAGATACTTCATTCTTCCTGAACTCAACGTGTTCATCAATCACCCAGACAACAGCTTGTAACTCCTCTTCAAAAACAGGAAGGTGAATCTCAATCAAGGGACTAAAGAAGCGCAGTAAACAAAAGCTGAGCCCCATCGCTGCTGTCCCTTCCCTCTGCCACAACTGTTGGTGAGAAATCCCAGCCATCTTCCACCTCAATTTCCCACAGTAATTGAACTTTATTTTCCCAACTACAAAGACTGAATATTCAAACTTCAAACCAAATACTCATTTTTTTCTTTCTATTCCTGGGTGCTGGCACGAGGGGCAAAATTACAAAAGAAAAAAATCTGGGCTCCTAAAATGTTTTCCTGTGGAACAGATGGAGTGAGCTGGGAGCAGCACCGCGCTATCCTGGCTCCGGACAACTGATGTCTCTGTGGGGCTGTTCTGTATCTTTAGATGACACGGGTTAATAAGGTCAAATTTTTAATCTTGTTTAAAACTTCTGCTTAGGTTGTGCAGGGTAGGCCAAACAAAGCATTAAACTCTATTAGTTGAGGATTATAAGAAAAATCTCAAATCCCGCTGTTTTCAATATTTAAATGGGCCAAAGCAAAGCTGCACACAGCTTTCAGGAAAACTAATAAAGTCTATTTTAGGTACTATAAAGAAAGATGACATTTCTATTCAAATAACATGAAATTAGAATGACATAAACGGTCAGGAAAATCGAATATTCCTTGAAAACAAAGATAATCAGTATTGAGTAAAGAACTTCACCTGTGGGTGAGCTTTACTATTGAAATGGTAACATTTTTACTCAGATTTTATCCAATCTTATAGAATTAACACATTACCAAGCAGACTACCAGAAAGCAAACTAATTTAATTTTAATGTTCATTTCTGGTTTACGTTCCAGAAAATATGAATAGCAATCACTTGGAATTTGGAAAAAATATTTGAAGTTTAAAAAGAATGTTTCAGAGGACCGAGGATTCAGCTCACCCAGTATAAACACACCACGGGTATAAAAGTTAAAAAAATACAGTGCTGAAATGAACGGCAAAATCAAAATGAAAGAAAAAAGTAATAAATCCTGCGATCCCTTTATGTCATTAATCTCCATTAGTGAAAGCAAAGAAATTTTAATTTCTTGGTCACTATTAACAGGTTAAGAAGCCACAGGCCTCATTGCAAAGTTCTGTTAAACAGAGAGTTTGGAAAAGCCTGAAGAGAGAAATACAAATAACTATCTAGTTTTAAATCAGAATTCAGCATATTACTTCTTATTGTCCAGCAAAAAAATAGATCTTTTGAACAGAAACAAAGCAATATGTTTATTCAAACCTTACAAGCTCACAATAAGACTTATTTTCTTCTTTTAATACACACCAGTTACCTACGTTAGTTGGGAAACCCTCCCCACATCTCCTCCAAATCCCCTGATTCTACAGGAAACTCCACACTTTAAGTGAAGGAATATTTTAGGAACCAAACATTAGGCGTGCCATGAAGAACACCGTGAAGAGGTGAACTGAATGCCGTGGGATGCATCATTTGAGTGAAAGTAAAATGACTTTGATCAGATAATATAAAACAGAAAAAGGCTTTTAACAAGGGTAAATTATGATTGCCAATTAATCCCACTATGAACACGGCCTAAAACAGGAACACACCCTGGAACACAAATCTTACAATGTGAACACAAAATATTGGAACATTCTTTGCATACTGAGAACATAAATGTTAGCTTTCATTTTTGAAAACTGTCATTTCTTTCTCAATTTGACTTTTAACACCATTTCCTACATGCAGTCTTAGCACAGTAAATAACACTACATAATGGTTTACAATTTAATAGCATGTACACATTATTTCACCACAAGTGACCCTGCCCAGAATCCCGACGGGTACGTAATAGCACACAGCATGAGGACATCAGCTTTATTTTTTAAGTGCTGTCAAACTTTGCTCACTCTTGAGCTTTCTGACATAACAACTGTCTCCAGTGAAAAGCTTCCCCTGCCCCTGCACAGCGCTGCCAGTTGAGCAAACTGATTTGAAAGTGTAAAAGCCAGAATAAAAATCTTACAAAACAATTAATTTGCCTCGTTTTTTATAGGAGAGCATGATGTTGTCGTGTTTTACCACAGGGGCATCCTGTCAGCTATCATCAACAAATGTGAATGCACACGTGGGTACCCACAGGCTGTCCCCTTCCTGCTTACCCTCAAAAGTCCCTCTCAGTTACACTCTGAAGGCAAATAAAAAGTTAATACACTAACTTAATTTTGAGCCATGTACACTTCACAGGCACGTGGGCTCTGAACACAGTTGTTCGTCCAGAGATAGCGTCCTTGATGCAGTGAAACACGCTCACAGATTTCATAAAGTTTCCATAAAATCGGCATTAAAATTTGTTTACTGTACCTTATGGGAGTTAACAGGAACACAAACAACTCTACCTGCCAATCCAGCTCATTAAATCAGAGCAGTGCTGTCAAGATCTTCAGACACAAGACCACAAGCAAGGAAATTCAATTAAGATTTTGCTACCAATCCACATTACAAAAATTCTGTGGTACTTTATGATTCAGCAATAAGATGAAATTGGTTTAGCAGCCTGGGTTATTTCTAACAGAACACAGTAATTATCTCAAAATATAACAGTTAGGACAGCAAACAGTGCAGAGGCCAAGTAAGGGGCACTTAGAAAAGGGGGGAAATAGGCGCCCATAGTGTTCAGAGTGAAGCTTACACGATTCTTCTCCAACCTATGGCAAAGGGGTGGCGGGGATAGGCAGGGACAGCCCGGGCACAGGGCACCCTGCTCAGACCACCTGCCCAGGTAGATGTGCCACACAGATGTTATTCTGGCTCCCAGCCAGCTTGGAGCTCTCTTTCAGCCTTGCAAATTCCTACGCCAAACCAGTTTAACTGGTTTACAGTCCCTTTATACCTCTAAGTGGCACAAAGAGACCATCACAGACCCAATATTAAGAATCATAATTCCACTTATGATGCTCCACTCACCTCAGCTAATTAACTAGCAATCACTTACGTAAGGAATGAAAATCGAGGTGTTCACTAAGAGCTCTGTGATGTATGAAGTTGACAAAGGCCCTTTAATTCACATGGTGCAATTAAACACCCAGTTCTTCAGGCACGTGCACAGAGGTTTTGTTTTCTCGCTCCAAGCACAGGTAATTTAGCCTGTTACAATAACACCTGTCCTGAGAAGTCTAGTATTCTCTCTAGATACTCGATACAGCCATGAACACGGCCAGAGCCTTCACAGTGGGCTTTGTGATTCTTTTCTGGTACCGAAGGACACCTCGCAGAACCAGCTGGAACAGGAGGATTTGAATTCAGCTTGCTGAAATCACCTGGCCTTGTACAATGCCCTATTTTGAGAAAACCGTTCCAAACTGCTGTCAGGAAGCACACTTTAATTTGTTTATTTATTTTAGTACCGTGAATGTGGCCAACACAGGAAAGAAGGAAACATACACATTAGCTGTCACCTTTCTGAAACATTTACATCCAGTTGTGCAACAGCACTGAAACACCACTCGAGAGACACTCTTGCTGTCCCAAGCTGTCTGTGTACAACCACCCTGCACAGCAGACCCAATCTCCTGAGCTACCTGACTATCTATTGATCTCTTCACATCCAGAAAAAAACACTATTGTGTGATTATATACTGACCAGACACTGAAGCACACACAGATCAACAGCATCTTCTCTTAAAAAAATGAAGTATTTGCTGCCTTGTTCATCACATCACCTTTGGTGCTGCAGAGACTTTGCTTCAAAACACAGGCAGGTAATGGCAGTGTTACTGGGGTTCTTGTTCTTGCCTTCATTTTCAAGCAGTTTTGCCTAAACTTTGAAACACTGATACGATGAATGTCCTGTGAGTTTCCTTTGCTCTGACACTGTTTTGTAAATGTCTGTATTCCAGTAATTTCTTCAACCAGGACTGGATACGATGCTTTCCAAGGTGGACAATTACATCCCAGAGCTCTTCAGGGGTTCACGTAGAAGAACAAGAAGAATCACTCCTGTAATGGCTAATGACCTCACTACTGCTTGGAACAATTTGAAAAGGAACACTGGAACTGTTTATTAAGTTATGGATTCTAGATTCCAGCGAGATACTAGTGCTAAACGTTTGGTACACCACGCATTTCTCACAGCAGTGCTAGACTGCTTTTACTACATTGACCATCTTCTTTACAGCTATAAATCTGGAATTTTTTCCATCAACAAAGTCCAAATCAAGAAAAATTTCCACAGTTATATCCAAGGATGGAGAGTTGTCAAGTACCTGCAACTTTAGTTATAAACCTTGAAGAATTGCCTAAAAGCTTACAAGTATCAGCAGAAACTAGAAAAGCTTCTACTGACCTAAGCTTTTGGGAAGTACAAGTTCAGAGTCATTGTCAACAGTGTGCTGTCATATCTAAATGGTCATTTCCATTACACACTTTATTAAAATTCAGATTTCAATAGAAAGCTAGTTTTGTGAAAAACATTACAGATGTCATGTTAATATGTAAACAATTAGCACAACATTCTCACTGAAATACCCAGAAAAAAAAAATCTTGTGAAATCTGTCAAGTACTGTTAGATTTCAAAAGCTGTAGTTGTGTATTCATACTTCCAGATAGTGTACGAACCTACTATGGTTGTACATGTAAACTGCATTTTTAGAACACAGAGTAACTAAATATTGCACTGCACACATCTGAAAAGCTGTCCTTTTGGTATCCATGCTAGTGCACCACGAGGCAGGTGTGACACAGCTCACAACAAAGCAAGGTGCTGACAACTTTGGCTCTAATCCATCAAAGCACTTAAGCACATGTTTAATTTTAAGCACATGAGTAATTCTATCAACTTTCATAGGGCTACTCATGGTTTAAGTACTGTGATGGATGGGGGCCAGAATGCACAGAATCTTTAAGAATGCTGCACGCCTATGTTATAGGAAGAAAAAACCAGCAATTTTGCACTGAACAATTAAGTTACAGAAGCTTTGGAAGCAAAACTTACCCTAGTTGAACACAGCTCTGCTTACCTAAACACAGAGATGCAGGTTATTCTGCAGTCTTCGAAGACAAAATACAATTCAAGTTCTCATGTGCAAGATGCCCACATATGTTCAGTTTGCCCTTCTTTTCTTCCGAGAGATGTGTCAGGGCTGTATGCCACTTTCTTTGCTTCCAAACAGGAGGGATCACAGCCAAGAGTTAAATAAGATGCTACCAGGTGCAGTTTGAAAACATGAGCACTACAGCCTTTCAAATGTAGGCTTGCCTGTACAGACACCAGTGTAATAGTTTCAATCGTAACTGGCTTAATAGTTTAGTAACATCAATTATTGTAAATATTCAATACTCATGCCTCTCTCATACATATGATGAGTGGCTAATTCAGATGTTTTTAAGTAAATATATAATTTCTTTAAAATATTTTATACCGGCAATGTTAAAAAAAAAACCAAAACATCTGCTCAGCAAATTTCTACCTAGGACAGTCTTTGCAAATCAAAGGTGACTTATATGATCTCTAAATCACTGACTAGAAAATTCTGGAACTTGTTCTACCTGAATATGGCTCCAGAAATTGTTACCAAGTTTTAGAAAAAAGGAAGAGAATGGAACAATTTGAAAAATCCCTTCCAGGAGATCAAATCAGTCTCACTCAACAGCAACACACACGAGTCATCCAGCTTTACCTTTGCACTCTTAAGCCAGAAAAGCTCCAGAAACATTTCAGGGCTATAGCCATATTGTCCCAAATGCACAGTGAATTTTGACAGCTTCTAACATAATATCAAGTAATATCTGCTCTGAAAGCAACAATGGAGAAGTCAATTAAATGATCCCTGCACCCAGGGACCAACTCTCTCCCCATACAAAAGGCAACTTTATTTCAGTCTGCTCACTGCCAAACCCCGGCCAATAAGAAACGTGAAAGGGAAAAGTATGACAACCTGGGAAACAGATTTCTTCTCCAAACATCTCCAGAATCCCCCAACAACTCCAGAATAAAAGCAAAGCTGATCACCGTCCTAGCTTCCCCAAGGTACCACATAAGCATCCATACAGTACAAACCCAAAGCCCCTAGCTAGCCTGCTCTATTTTTCTTGCAGCATAAGTCAGGGGGACTCAAAACTTCTTTTCCACAGCAGGGAAAATGAAGGCCACACAAGGCCATCACTTGTAGGTCTGTCTTGGTTCTAATGCCATCTCAGACCTTTAAACTAAAATTTATTCCCTCCCTGGTTGCCACTACTCAGAATGTAGCACAGTTTTTGCTCTGACTGTTCCTAACAGAACCTAAAATTAACACAGCTATTCCACTCCTTGATTTGTCAACAAGTACGACTGAGAATAAATGTGTGGTTAAGCATGGGGTTTGCTATTCCCCTCCCCTGCCTTCTTCTTGTTCTTTTTTCCCCTCTCCTTTTTTTTTGACTTGGTGAACACACAGCAAAGAGAACACAAAAATAAACAGCTTTTGTGTAGATCACATTTTCTGAGTTATTTTCAGCAAGGGTATCATACACTACTACTTATTAGAAGAATTTATAGAAAATGAAGTACACTACTAGAGGGGTTTAAAATTCCCTTAAATACAATTCAAAGAGAGAATGCTTTGGATCCATGTCACTGCCAAGGCTCTAATTTTTGCCAGAATTCTCAGCTTATTAAAACAGTGCGTTTAGTGTAGGACATCAACACATTTTGCAGTGCTACTACTGCTAACAGTTTTAATAATAATTCTGACAATTTCTAACTTAAAAAACTTTTAAAGTTATCATAATAGAGTTTTTATTATTATTTTTGTACAACAAACGAGCTTATCTTTGTTGTCTAGTACTTCTACTTCATCGTGTACATCTGTCACAGGAGCTCTGTGTGAGAGCACAAGCTTATTATTCCTGTAGATAAGGGAATGGAGGCAAAGTGACTGTGTCTCCCAAAGGCAATTCATAATAACTATGACAGAAGTGAGTTTTTCTCAAAAAAACCCATTCAGGAGGCAAAGGATCATATTAGGCTCCTATAGACCAGAAAACAAAAAGCAAAGCAAAGAAAAAAACCCACAGCACACCACGCCTCTAAAAACCCTACACAGCAGTACTCTTCTCTGAGCAAGTTCCTCAGCATTATGCACAACTCTTAACTCTGTCTGTCTTTACTCAGGTTGCCTCTAATTCCTATTAATATGCCCCATGCTCCGTTCTTTAAAGTAACAAATATACCTTCAACTTCCAAACTCCACTCTGTCTTCACAATTTCCAGCACCACATTGGTTAATGAGGGCCTTATTCACACATCTGCTTATGTTCCAAACAGGAGATCAAACCAGCTTCTTCTTTATTTAGGATGGGTTTAAAGTATTTTTTTCCAAAGTCCCAATCATAGTCTTCCCTTCTATCTAGCACAGGTGTCAGTGAGTAGGGAAGCCTCAGCAGAGCAAGTTTACCAACACACACTGCAAACAAAACATGACACTCCCTTACGCCTCAACACTCAGATTTATTCTTACAGCTCACAAAACCCCCAACCTCACATTTATAAAGTACAGGTTTGTTAATGCCAGTCATACAACTTCTTGTGCATTTCTATGTTGTAAGAAGGAATTTTATCATTACATGAGACAATGAGAATTAAAACAAGCACAATTCAGGATGAGTTATTTCTATTAAAAGAGCATTTGCATCACAAAACCAAAACTCCTGCTACAGAGTTCCAAGTAACCTGACTGCATTGCTGTTTATACAGCATTTCCCACATCACCAATGTTACTACTACATTTTACTAAGATTAGACGTGCCAAAACTCGATGAAAACAGGAGGAAAACTTTGCATTTCACCTTACTTGTGCAATTACCGGTTTTAGACAACCAATTTCACATTCTGCGAAAGTTCTCTCTGTTTTAGTCCCTCGTAAAATAACAGGAATGAAAAATCACTTAAATCACGATCTTAAGAAAGGCAGTCGCTAAGTAGAGCCAAATTAAACTTTAAACTAATTCAAAACTAAATTAAAACTGTAGCTGTTAGCAGAGTTTCCTCATACGCTCAGTGAACTCCATGTATTGACACACAGATGCCTTGTTACATTTCTATAAGCGAAGCTGCTCTCTTAACAGCCCAAGAACTAACAAAGAAATTGTTCAATTATAATCGTTTGCATGCAAAAGAGTTCAACTGTGCCAAATTTCAAAGCCAGCACTGGAAAGAATAAGCACAAGGCAAAAGTGCAAATAATCAATTTTCTGCATCATAAAAACACCAAAAAGCAAAACAAAACCAGTCTCAAAAGGCTACAGCACACTCGTACCAAGCCTGAACTCTGATCTTTCAGTACTATTTACCTCTGATGGCTTGTATTTTTTCAATTCTTTACAGTTTATATAAGTGCCTCTAGAAAGCATTCCCCATGTCCATGCTTTAAGAAAAAAATTGCAATACTTATTTGTGTAATTGCAATCAGAGCAGAAGAGGACAGCAAACCCACACAGAACCACCACTCTGTCTGTGCCAGTGTAGCAGAGGTTGTCTAGAAGCAGCATGGCAGAGTGTACGACCCTGTGTTTAAGAGGGTAAAGCAACACCGAAACTGGGTTTAATTGTTACCGTGCGCTCCTCCACTCCCTCCTGGGAGGAGATGGCAGAGGAGCTGCCAGGCACTGCCAGCACAGAGGACCCTCACACATCTGGACAAGAACTGCTTTGCTGGCAGGAAGACGACTCATCCCATGAGAAACCACCCTAAGTTAAAGTCAATTTAAAAAGCCCTGAACTGATGGGCAGATACTGAAAAAGCTCTCTTCTCAGCCTCTTGCCTCATGTGCCTTACAAAACCTGCTCCTGTGCCCGGCAGCTGAATCTGACAAGACAGCCCTTTCTAAGCATTTTCTTAAAGTTGGCAGGGTAGTATTTCCACACGAGTTTCCTCTTATGCAGATTACTTCCCAACAAACACCAAGAGGCTGAGTCTTCACTCCTTGTGGAGTTATTTATACTCAAACTGAGCACAAAGTGGATACATAGCCTCTATAATCTAGTTCACTGCCTGTTGTGTGCAAACCTAAGCCTGAGTGTGTGAGGTATAGAAGACCTGAACAACTGCTCAAGGTAACAAATAGGTTGTTGAACGCAAACACCACCAAAATTAAAGTTTTTCCTATTTAAAATACCAGTATCAAACTCGCAAACATACCAGGTAAAATACAAAAAATGCTTTGACTTTTAAAATCAGCTTAGGAAATGCTGCTTCTAGAAGCAAAGAATGCTCCCCCCAGGCTACAATCTACCATGATCAATGGATTTCCAGGGAATCCTGCCTTTAACACCACGATGGTTCATTTAACCAGGAAGGTACATTTAGAACTAGGAAGGTTCACTGATATTTTGGACAAACATTCTGATTCCAGATTAGCATCTTCTACAACAAAATTAACTGTAAAAATGTCAATCAGCTCTTGTGGAGAAGTTTGGAAGTCCCAATGGATGCAGTGAAGAAACTTTCAGTTTACTGTACTCAACATCTACATATATTTGGAGTCAACCAGTAAAACGAATGACCTTTTACGGAGCTTAAAATTGTTAATTAATTATCCCTGGATAAGCACATTTATTATCATTTCCCCTGATAAAAGGGAAGTTATACTGCTGTAATTTAAGTCAAACTGTGACAATGGCACAATTATCATGTCCTGGCCCTGACCTGACATTTTTAAATGGTAACAGAAAACTAGACGATACAGCTCATACTGACAATATATAATAAATCAGAATATTAGGCTGAAAGTGTTAAGTGAGAAATAATTTGCTGATACCTAGTACATCAGTTAGAATATGCAGCACTCTGCTATAATTGTCCAATTACTTTCACAGCATACGGTCCTTTAAATATTAATAAGATTGTTTAAATGAGGAACTTATACACAACTCCAGAAAATAATCTCAGGAGAGTGTTTATACTGCTAGAAGTTTTAACACTGCAAATTACTTTAACAGTATTGCTTGGGCACAATTATTGATCCAACCAGCTGCTACCTCGACTGCACCAAAAATACTGCAAAAGTTCCAAGAAGCTGAAGATACCTTGGCTCTACCTGAACCTGATTAACCTCAGTGGCATCCCAGTGGCTACGGGGATATTAACCAGGCAGCACCACTAATTTGCAAGATTCACATTCTATTCATGGACAATAGAATGAAAAAGGAAACAAAAAATTTTCCAAGGAAAAAAAAGGACTTATTAAATCATTCAAGCACCAGTCTTTAAAAAAAAAAAAAAAAAGAAAAACATAATGAATGTGACTTAACTTCAAAACTTGTTATAAATCCCAATATTTGGAGTTTTTAAACTGCCAGTGGCAGAACCTGGCAAAAGACCTGAAGACAAATCACTACAAATCTTTCTCCTACACTTTTCCCCTAATCCCCTAGAAGTGCCATTTCTGACACAATACTGCACAGGCCAAGACAGCTTTGCCACTATGTTAGATTTTTTTTAAAAAATTACAAAGCTTTGGCAAATCATCAATATCTGTAAAATTCTAAAATACATTATTTATAAGATATATAAAACAGACTAAGTAAAGACACATCGGTTGGAGGAGCTGGGGCCACCGCAACAGCAGCCACTTGTCCCACAGGGGCACCAGGCTAGGGGTGGTGGATCCCTGTTGATCCTGCTGCCTCCTGGCCCTGCAGGTTGCACTGCTGCCAGGCACCTTCCCAGCTACTGGAGGAGAAAGTGAAGGCTGTACCCCAATTTAGTAATCACTAACGTGAAGCAAGACAGACAAGGCCTTCCTCAGAAATGTTTAACATACAGAATTACAAAATCTCCTTCTCCACAAAATGTCTGAGAGAAAGAGACACCAGATTCATTCCCACAAGGTGCAAGAGTGTATTTTTGACACATGCAAACAATATGCAGAAGTGCCCTATGAATCTATTACCTGGAAATCAGATAACACCACAGATCCACCTAGAGCATAACGATACTCATTGGCACCTCCATGCTGGAATTAAGCAAGACTTTTCAGGAGTTTAGACCTCCTACAGAACACAACACAACCGACTGCATATGCTGCGTGTCCCAAATACATTTATGAAATATTTAAGTGATGTATTTTAGTTGGTTATTACTAGTCATTGTTGGCAGAGAAAAGCTACATTTCTCTAAAAATCAAGTAAACATAGTCATAAACATTTTTATGAGCAGGTTTTTATAAGGCACTGTACTGACTTTAGCTCCTCAATCCTCAACCCTTCCTAAAGGGTAGAGTAAGTATTAAAGTACATCCAAGGTGTGGCACCACCTCGGTTTACCCTTAGTGGCAGTTATACTGACACAGTTAAGAGAGAATTATCACCTTCATCATTTGAAACCAGAAGCCTATCACAACGCTGAATTTTACTGAGTGATTCTGAGGGAAAAAAATCCCAGTGGACAACTTACAGCCTGAGACAGAGAAAAAAAAGATAAAAAGGACCATTTTCACACTACACAGTAATTATGCAATCCACAAGCTATGAAGGTAGTGAAAGCATCTCAAGCACTGTGCCTCAGAGAACATGCCAAATATTTGACCTAACTCCACATTTATCATTTCTGCATAGCAATCAATAAAAACTGAGAGGGAGAGTAAGCAACCAGATAATAATTTCACCTTGGATAATCAACATTCATATCCATCATTAATATTCAGGAAATGCCCTAAGTCTCAATCATTAATGATTAAGTATCACCACACCCTGGAATATTTTATTACATATCTTTATTGACATCATGAGAGTCAAACTTCAAACGTAACTGCTTGCCATTTTAAAGATCATCTTGGAATTAGGGGACGCTGGGTACAAAAGCGTATAAGAACTCCACCTCTGTGACAACGCAACAGACAACTGAATTTAAAAAGCTGTAGTCTCACCTCAAACTCCTTAACAGCTTGAGGACACAGCAGGATACTATCAAATATAAACAATCACCTTCTGGAAGACCAAATTCAGAAAATTTAAACCTTAGACTAAGAGAGACTCCTTGTACTTCATGAGAAGCAATCCTTTATCATCTCAACTCACTTAGCAACATACATCCGCTACACAGCTTTCCAGAGTATTTATAGCTGTGCTCCTGAGCTTACACAACCCAGCTTTTAGTGAATATTAAGCACATGCAAATTTTTCAAGGAATCAAAACCAGCCCTTAACATCCAGCATTACACAGGAGTCCCACGTTACAATTCCATGAAAACTGCTTCAGCAGGTACCATTTATTTTTGTGACAAAGTTACTCTCCATAAAGCAACTCGGCATCCTTTTTTGTTGAAACAAAGGCTAGACAGAAAGAGAAAATAAACAGCTAAATTGTGAATGTTACCAAGTTAGAGGACACATTTGCTTGAACAGCTAAACTTTAAGGCACTGCAGCCATAGAGAACCATTCCATACACAACTGTACAAAGGGTTAAGGTACAATATGCAGCAGTTAACTGTCACAGATAATAGTTAGAGTTCAATAAATTGGTAGAAGGATTATACTGCAGTTTTATTACTAACTCCAACACTTTTCCTGATGTGGTTATTACATTTTTTATAGCATACTGCTCTTGAGCAACCAGTTTACAATATTTACCCTTTTAAAACTAGGTATACACTGAATACATATATATAAATAAGGGCACCTGAGTTTACATGATGAAACTGGTGCAGCAGCTAACACATCTCATTCATATAAGTAATCACACATCTCTTGCATGTACAAATCTACTTACAAGCCTACAGGCAAAAGACAGCTGCCAAAATCCACACATTTTATGCATTACAAAAAAGCATGAACTAGGACCGGTCTTTTTCTCTTAGAAGACGAGGATAAAAATATCACCACTACAAACAGTTTTCGTATACACATCACACACAGACTACTTCTCCATCTCTAAATTACCTCTATTAGCTGCAGTATGTCTGAAGAAATTTTAGTCCAACACAAATAAATTCTAGTTGTTGAACGTGGTAAAAATACTACATAACACTGGAATATTTTACCCATTTCCAAGTGTAGCTCTTTTGTATGGCTTCATTAATTCAATTTATCCTTAAACCTAGAATTATCCAGTATTGTTTTTAGCCCTCACATTAAAAGCAACAAGTAACCTACCACCAGCTGACTCAAATTCACTGCAACTGCAGCTGGTCAATAACGTATTACCCCTCTTGCACACACAGCAAGAACCAAGTCAGGCATGTACTCCTTTGGGTCTGTGATGCACACAATGAACACAGACTGTAGCTCAAAATGTGTAGGTTCTCTGAGTAACAGCTTGAAGTATCATATTACCTTTAAAACATCTTACAGCCCTGCATAAGCGGGATAGCAGGAAGTCACCCTGCAACGATAAACTGTGAATCTGCACATTGAGTATTCATTTTTTGTGTTTAGCTGCATCACACAGAAAACGCCTTCTATGTTACACAGCTTCTTGTTCATTTTATCCTAAACAACAGCAGAATGAAAGACTTGTCAAATCATCTATGTGGACATCCAGTTTACAAACACAGACAGTGCAAAACACCCCACATATAAAAGCCTCATCATTCCTGAAGCATTTCCAACACAGTTGTGCATCTTCCACAGACACTGAACTGCTAATTCAGAGCACATCCTACCCAGTGAACAAATATAACCAAGGACTTGACATAACCCTCATTTCTGACACACCTGCAGTACAGCCTTTTTTTTTTTAAAATTACGTTTTCATCTAGGCAGTCACTGGTAATGGTGTCCTCAATTAAGATGAATTCAAATTAAGGCAATCTTAATTCAGATACTTTCTAACTTACTTGTGTCCTCAATAATGTTGGCTTTAGTCAGTCTACGTGCAATACAGCTTCATGTTTGAATTGAAATGAAGACATAACAGAAAGTTAAAAATCTAAAACCAGAATAATTTAACAAATCCAATTTCATTTTCATTGCGATATCCTTTGCAATGGTACTTCGTTTGCTGCTCACACTGCATCTCACACAGGAGACAGAAAATAAAACTAAGCTCTATTTACTGTATTACAGGATCATCAAGCAATAAGGGACCTACAGACTATGTATCATACTTGTAGTTTGGAAGGCCTTCCAGGTGATGAATATTTTAATGAAACTCAACACTGCAGGTGCATCAGCATGAACAGACAGTAATGTCTATGTTATCAGCAAACACACCAACAGAAACCTTCCAAAACCTTCCCCATCTGCACTCCGACTAGAAACACATAAAGGCAACACAGCTCAGAGAAAGAAATACAATAACTTACTCCTGCCCTCCTGAAACTGTCCTCTGCTGAGCGAAGCACAAACATAATTGTGCTTCACTCGCTGGAAGGAAAAAAAAACAGTCTTTATATAATAACCTTACAACTGCTTGATTAGTGCTTAGGAAACAAAAAAGCACCATTAAAGTGCTAAATATCACTAGCTTTTTCAGAACATCAGCTCCAAACATGCCACTCCCCATTTCCTTCTCTTGTAACTCTCTTCATTCATGTCATCAGAAGGCATCTTATTTTCACCACCAACTACTCACTTTCCTTTGTGTTTTTTAACTGCTGCTGGATGTGCAGAACTACTGTTGAGGTTGCTTGGCAACTAGTGAGATGTATCAGAAAGAGATAAGGCCCAGAATGAATGGAATTGAAGAGAACTATATTTGGTTTCATCAAGAGATACTAATGCACTCAAACCATACCAATCTGAATTCTCCACACTAAGGTGAAATTCTGCTATTTCTTTCAAAAAACAGACATCCATAATCACACAGTCCCACTAAATCCATTAAGCCACCTCCTCAGGCACGTATGTGTCTGCCTGTACAGAAGAGACTTCGGAAGTAGGGCTTTCACCTGGTTTAGCAAGAAGCAATCAGGTAACACATACACTTCGTAAGTATTTTAAAGAATTTTAGGCCAGAGAGCACAGCTGAGTGTCTCAGTCTGGCTTTCAGTGTACCATAATCCACCATGCTTCTCCATATACTTAAGTATCAAGCTGAAACTTAAAATGAAAACATTTTTCCTGAAGGTTGCAATTTGAAACGAGATGAGATGGAGTACCCAAGACTCCTGCAATGGCAGAGAACTGATTACAAAAAGTCTGCCCTAACAATTCAAGGAGCTCAAAAAAGCCTTACGCAGCAGAAGATGGAAACATACCCGACAGATCCTAGTGAAAGAGTTTCTTTCTTATCTCTTATCTTCAACTAACTTTATCTGAACCATGTGAGTAAGTATCAACCACTGACACAAAAGGGGATGACCTGCCCAGTTTCTGATGCTCCAGAAGGAAGTGAAAACAGTGACAAAACACAACTAGCTAACTATCTGATGGGGAGAAAACAAAAATCAACCCCCCGCGCTCTCTGATGCCTGCAGGTAAAAACAGAACTCTAAGCTTTCAAGGCTTCAAATACCAATATAGAATCATATATATCATAATGTTGTTCAGGGTAATAAATAAAACAAAAGCTTACAGTCACAAAGGCAGTGGGCAAAATACAGCACACGAAGCAAACTTTGTGCTCCCCAGGCCCGGATGGCCCGCAGGAGCATCCATGCTGGCACCAGGGAGGCTGCATCTCCAGAAGCTGGACTGAAACACAAACATAAACCTGTCCTTCCCTCAGTGAGCTCAAATGAGGCTTCCTCATCCCCAACAAATTATTTCAATTAATTCACTGAGAAAGTGAATCTCATGCCTGCCTTCATTTTTACTGATCTTGCTTGCTCAGCAGGACCTCCACACAGCAGTGAAGTTGTGTTTGGACATCCTGCTCCTGAACCTGTTGCAACTCATGTGCCACTTCTTTTAAACTCCTCTCAGTAATTCTACATCCTTCAAAAAGTGAAGACACCAGCACTAGGGACACATTATTTTAATAGCACTCTGATCAGTGTTGGAAGCCCACTTTATTACTTATGCTTCACTTTCCCTTTTTTAAGACGTCCAAGCCTGCATGTCTTTTTTGCCACAAAAAAAACATTCTAAGGTAATTAACTGACTGACTTCCAAGTCCTTTCCCAGCTTCGCAGATACAATCTACACTCTGACTCCTGTGAGACTGTCTCATGTCCAGCTGCATTAAGTTTATAAAGAACAACTTTTAAATAGGTTATTCAGACCACCCCAAGAGCAATCTGACTTTCCCAGTACCACTTACACAGCCAGTGTGCAGAGAGGGGGTTTAGATCAAATTCAGCCAGCTATCTAGGGAGTGATTTTTTAAGGAATAAAACACCTATAGAAAGTTTTTGCTTTCTCTATATAACTATGTATCATTTTACCTTCTGCAATCAGTAATAAATCTATGCCCAAACAATACTATCAAAAATAAGGTTCAGTGAAATAATTACCGTTTCCATATTGTTCTATCAGATTTAAGTTTTCCAAAGTTAACAGACTGGAATCTATATTTTAATTAATTAAATAGATTGCTGATTCCAGTTAATTCCACAAAGAAGTAATTTTTTTTAAATTTGACAAGCAAAGTTTCCTTCTGGCACTGAATTAACTTTCTGTCTCAGGAGATAAATCTAGTAGGCCTTTTCTATAAATAATGTGTGCCTTTCAAATATTACTTATGGACAAGCAAAGACAATCACCTCTGTCTCCTTTTCCTTCTTCATTTCCTTCCCCTTCCCAGACAACCCTTTTTTACGCTTCCAAAGTATGCATAAAACTGTGAGGAAGGAAGGCAGACAGTGTGCTGTCTATGTTATTTCAAAGTGTTCTTTCTGACTCCCTAGGATTGCTCAAAATGAGCAGAAACGCTTTACAAACTCTTTTTTACTGTTTCTAACCCCTTACTTTCCAGTGGTGTAAAAAAGATACTGACGTAACAGAACGCTATGAAGTTCTTCAGTGATAAACATCAGGAAAGTAAACATATGATTGCACAAGGTGCAATTACATAAAATGTAGACTATCCAACCAAGTGAAGGCAAAACACACAGGCACGGAGCATCCTGAATTCCCAATGGTTTGGTGAAACTGCAAGTCATGTGACACAGTCCCCTTTAATTTTCAATTTGAAAAACTAGAAGACAAATAGTTAAATTTGCAATTTTTAAGAGTTTTATATGTAAGCAACAGAATGTATTTTTATGTACAATGTTCATCATAAGCTTCAGGTGTTCCTATAAGCACCTATTCTGAAACAACATTAATAATTTTTACCTACCAAAAGCAAAAGGTTGCATCTAATTTACAGGCTTCAAAACCCAGGACCAATAATTAAGTAACTCTATAGAAATTCAACAACAAAAAAAAACCCAAAGAACCCCCTAAAGCAAATCTTCTGGTAAGATGTCAAACATGCTTGCTGTAAAGTACGACAAAATATCAGAAACGTTTAACTTAAAATTCTCACTGACACTGACTTCTGCAAATGTTCTGTCAAACATCTGGAAGTGCAAAAAGTAGGTCAGGACAGGAGAACTGGAGCTGCTCTTCCTTAACTGCATATGGACTTGTATAGTGGAGACCCTAAAAACTGAACTTTTCTCTTTCCAGTTTTCTCACTTGTTTAAGAAAAAAACCTCATTTCCTCAGTTTTGCACTGTAGTTATTTTTTTCCATGAATAATGCAGTGCTACAATTACAGTCATTTCAGAAAACAAAAAAACCTAAATAATATGCATTTAATCTTTTCAACAAATGGCTATATCCATATCATAATTATCTTTTATTTATTTAAAAAAAGTCATTACAACTAAGTTTTTGTCTTAAATGGTCTTAAACTGTTAAAACCAATGCAATATGTGAAGCCACGCCAATCACTGTTATACAGTTAAATTAAAATTCATGAAACCAATTAGTTTAATTTTTCCACAGTAGTGCCACATTAAACCAAATTTAGCTAGCATATTTATTTTAAAGTTACTTAAATTATCAGGGTTAAAACAGGTATTACATCATTTTTGGAAATTACTGTGCTAAGTGTCCCATTACACATTTTTATCTATTTAAAAAAAAAATCAAGCCAGATATGAGCAAGTCATCCTTTCTCATTATAAACTTAAGGAAGAAACCTACTTCACTGAGAGATTTCCTTGCCACTTGTTCTAATTAATATGAACATCTATATTATATGACAATTGGTAAAGCAGAATAGAAATTACTTAACTTGAAGGAAATAAAATATGCAGAGCTACAGACAGATCACAGTCATTAAGAAGGCAACAGCAACTCCCCCAACCGGCTGTGAAGCTGCTGTTCAAGGCTAAATGTAACATCCTCTGGGACCACAGCAAACCTCAGAAGGAAATACTGCACACCTCTGCCTGCTCCATTAGCTCACCCACCACTCCTGGGAGGCCACACAGGTGCAGCTGAGATGGATGATTATTTTATGGTGCCTTAACTCAAAAGGTAAGTGAACACAATGACTTATTAAATAGCCCTTTGGAGAATACAATCAGCAACAGGTAGCTAATACAGAAGGTCACAGCCTTCTCCTACTTCTGTAATAGCAAACACCTTAAATCAAAACACCTCATCACAACATTCCACCACTACATTCCTCAAAAGCACATAATTTTGCCCCTCAGCTGTAAAAACCATACTCAGTATGTTGCTGTTCCTAAGTAAGCAACCTCAGCTGTAAACAAGTAATTCTAATTAACTGCATGTTTACAGTATAGTTGCAGAAATAATGATTAAAGGCTGGGGCAGCTACCCTTACACGGTATTCTAAATACTCTTGTATTTACAAGGAACTCAAAATTCAATTGTCAAAGTAAAATAGAGAGCATACTATTTTCAACATCGGGATTCAAATTACATTTAAAAAACCCCACACTCAACAGTGGCAACTTGATTCCAACTTGAGATCTCTGAACAACTAAAATTAAGCGAACAACTTCTGTGTATCAGCTCCTCATCATAAATGGGACTTGGGCAACCCTAATTAATATACAAATGCATGGTATATTTAAAAATAAAAATGGAGATAAATTTGCTTGCTGGATTACACTTCAAAGCATTAGCTATGCCTGCCTTGATCTCAGGAAGGATGCTTACAAAACTGGAACAAAAGTAGTGTTTTTTCATGTTTAAAAAAAACCCTCAGGACCCCACAAATCTGCTCCCCTGGCCCAAGAGAAATGACGGGACACATCTTTGCTCTTTCGGAACCGATCCCATAGGGACCAGAACAACACAGAAAGCCCAGCAACGCAAGAAACGGGAACAAGAAACAACACTCCTCGACTGCTAGAAGGAGCTGAGCAAGGCACAGCCATTTATTAATAATAAATTCTATCTTATGGGACAAACACACTAGGTTCTAACATAATGAATCTGAAAAGGTTTCCCCAGCTGGAATGACCTGCAACTGATAAAATGTAGCTGTGGAATGAACTAAGGGGATTCTTCAGGGACTGGATTTATGTGAAGGTATAGATTTAATACCAAAAAGTTAACCTTCCATGAGTTTGAGATGGTAGAATATATTCTGTTCTTATATAAAGTAATTAAAACATCCATCTGTATAAATTAGTAAACCCATGTTTTTATAGGGAAAATCAGAGTACTGCCCAGTTCCAAAATATATGGAACAAGAAGAAATCTAGTGAGATACTACAGGAGAAAATTCTTCCCACAACACTGTAACACTGGCTAGAGAAAGGTAACTGGGCCTAAATCTTGAGAAGAGATGGGGAAAACCTGATGAGGTTTTTTCAGAAAGGCCTCTGAAGCGTAGAATACATATATATATATAAAATATTCTCCATAAAGGGTATATTTTTGAAGTTATCTAAACTGGTTTAGGGGATATTTAATACCATTTGCAACTTTTTAAATAACAAGTCAAACAGAATATGATACATTGGCTTATACAAGGAGATGTTTGCTTAAGATAAAAAAATGGAGAAAAACACACCACTTCCACTTTTAACTCATGAATGTGCAGAGAAAAAATGTTTCAAAAAATATTTGGAGTGAATGGAGGAAAAGTAGGACTTTTTGTAACTGTTTTCTCTCAGTCTCAACCTCTCTCAGATACTGCTGTCTTCAACCAAACTTGAAGGAAGGTTGCTGTTGCAGAGACTGATTTCCAGACATGAAAATCAGAGGCTGAGCAGCAGGGAGACCAGAATTCGTGCTCCACTGAGGAAAAGCAGGAAGAGTCCCTGCAGATCTACACGCGCCACAGCACATGCTGACTTTTGTCCAGATAGCAGAAAAAGCAGAAAAAAAAGGAAGATAAAGGACAGGAAGACCCATAAGGTTTTAGTGGTCAGGAGGTGTTTGGAAAGCTACAGGTACTGTTGAGAGGAACTGCAGATGCTGTAGGGGAAGAGGAGGGACAACTGTAGAAAGGTTACAAAAACCAGACTTCACTAGCTCAGCTACTGACAGAAGAGTTTATTTTCTGTTCCGAGAACGTAAAAGTTAATCTGCAAATTATGTAAAACAGGGCTTATTTTGTTTGATTTTACCAAAACTAATGGCTAAAATACCACATCTGCTATCAAAAGTCAAAATCCTCCCAGACCCATTCACAACGCTTTCCACATAGTTAAATCTTAAACTCTTTTCTGTCTCTTTCTTTTGTGTCTCAGATTAATCCCTCATGCTTATTCCACTATTGACAGTCACTGCCCTCTGAGCTCTCTACAACTGTAACTATAAAGCTTTCTACTAGGCCAGTAGCTGCCTATGCATACTTAAAAAGTTTTTGTGATATTTAAACGTCAAAACAAATAGAACTAGTGCTGTATTTTTGGCCAGTCCCATTACATGTAAATCATGTCCGCAACATACGCGAATTTAGCTTAAAGGATGAGTTTATTATTGGGATTTTTGTTATTGTTTGAGGTTTTCCCTTAAAAAAATAAAATCAGAAAATGAAATATTTAACTGAAAGCACAAATGTCAAGCTGCAAGGCCAGGAACAGTAATTCAGAGGACAGAGAGCCCTCAACGCGCAGCAACACAAAACTAGCAGTTCCAACACTGCTCTGCTGAGCAGGGTACAGGAGTCATTCCATTGACTATTAGAATATTCGACACCATAGTAACAGGGTAATAACTCTGCCAAGTAAGGCCCAGTGTAGGTGTTCTAAACTACCAGAATTTCTGAAAACTCATTTTATAGTATTTGAAAACATACTTGAGTAGTAGATTTAAATGCAAAACATTCACACCTGTTCCTAATGGACAATGTCTCCTATCGTAGGGCAAGACACAACAATGAACCTGAAAAACCCAAAACCTGATTTTTTTTTCCTCTTCTAACTAAAAAAATTAATGCTGCTTCACTGAGGTTTATTTTTTCATAGAACAGAATTTTGCCCTTTGTAGAAATAAAAGTATTTCCAAAGAAAAGATGATGTCAAACACATAAACAAATTAAACATTCTAATAATTCAGGAATATCTTGTTTGCTTAGGTTGCTCTAATGTCACCAGATATTACCTCCCATTTCTTTCAAGTTGATGTAAGACAGTTATATTTAACTCACATAAACATTTTGTGTAAACGTTTACAAGCTGTATGCAGCATTCAGTTTTTAATCATAGTATTTACTCACTGCTAGTATATTATTGTCTTCAACAAAACTCAACTACACAACTGTGCATTTCATGGGATAAGACCTAAAAGTAGACTGAAACACGTATTTTCCTCCCCTCCCCACCCACACCTTCACCTCATATTCTATGGTACAAATTTCAGTGAAAACTCTTAACTAATTGTTCAGCTGAAAAGGAACTTTTCATAGTCTTGAACAGACAAGCACACACAACTTTTCCAGCACAGTAACACCTCATCTGAGTCCTGAAACAGGAGTTGAGAAAATCGGCAGGATGAAAAGAAAAAGAAGCAGGCGAGGGAGAAGGAATCACAAACACCAACCCTATTTTCAATGTTACTCAAACACCAGGAAAAAATTAATGTCTTTTCCAGCAGACTAAAATACAATAAAGACAGTTTGGTTTTTTGGTAAGGAACTGATGTGACCATGCTATAAACATGGCATTGGTACCCAAATCTAAAGGAACTGTAAAAACAGAGCAATGCTGTTTGTGTGTACAAATTGATACTGGCCATTAGGAGGGAATTCATTACTTTAAAAGATTTAGTTATAAATATCATACTTTTTCCTCACTCACAACATGAACTTCCCTTCCTTAAAATCACACACATAAAAAGACCAAAAGTTAGAAAACAAAGCACAGTATCAGATCGCAGAGGAGTAAAGTTACCGAGACAGGAGTCATTTCAGTCACAAAAGAGACTGACACTGACCAGTGTGACCAGGTAACACCATTTACTGGGTTATGTGAAATCATGCTGGTACTGCAGTTCAGCTTTTGGTGGATAAGATGTATAAAGAAAAGAGCAGAAAGCATCAATGACTACTTTCCCTTCCTCACAAATTACTAAATCTACGTGAGATAAAATTTCCGAACCTTTAAGAGGTCAACTTGGCTTTCTTAAGTTCTCCACTAGGAGAAAACAATTTTTAAAATTACAAGAGAAATGCAAATACATTTGACATCTAAGTCTTGAAAATAAAGCTACTCAGTTCTGCTTCTGGTACCACCATAAACACACAAACTCCTATTCAACACACCAGTTTAAGAAATAAAGTATAATTACAACATCATTTGGGAAGCTGAGCCTAGGAAGTGCTATCTGAAATTCCCTATAAGCTCAAGACTTCCTGAGTCATGAATACTATCCAAACTTACTAATCACAAAAGCACATTCCCCTTCTTTGTCAATCTTTCTAGTGGATTTTGCAAGTCACATTTCAACAGTTTATTTCTATCTAAATATTTCTGCTTGTCCCGATTTTTCCCATGACACTTCAAAACTTACTGTCGCACTTGCAATTTCCCACTTTCTAAAATCTTGCATGACAATGATCCTCTCCTTAGAGTCCATCCGCCAAACCCACAGTGATCACAGAGGAGAAGGATGACCTTTTTTTTTAAAAAAAAAAATCATCAAAAGGCCATCACCTCAAAGCAAGGAACCCCAGCCTCACAATAACATGGAAAAAAGGTTTTCCCTCTTCAACCTGAACTATACATTTTCATTAATTCTTCCAACTACATTCCTTACTCCTCTTGTCCTCCCTTTGCCATTTTTAATCCTTTCTGGTTTATAAAGATTGACATCTGAACTTCTGCACAGTCAAAAACTGAAGGGTTTAGCTCCACTTTGTCAGTGAATGCTCACAAAATGCAGTGTGAAACAGCGGACATCTACTCCTCTGGAACAGCCTCATGAAAAGACAGCTGAAGTGTTGAGGAGGGAGGGAAAGAAAGGAAGGGAAGTCACAGGCTTCCTGCTATTACGAGCCAAATTTAAATCCTTTCTACATCACAAGGGGTTCTGTTGTTGGCAGTAATGCAAGGAGTAGAAAATTTGGTTGATACGGAGACTTCACCATGCTTCAAACACAGCTCTTTGACCTTAAAGATGAGGCACCCTGGAAGAACACTGTGGGGAAACCACACTCCCGTTATTTATGAAATTGCTGTAGGAAGACCTCAGCTGATACCACGGCCAACTGAAGACATCCTGCAAGCACTGGAAGTGGACTAAGCACTCCCTAAATCCCCATCCAGAAAAAAAATGGGCTGTAGACCATGCCTTGCTTCTCCAATGTTCTACTCCACTTACCAGTGTTACTTCCCACACACCACCTCCACAACGGGAAGAAAAACAAAATATTTCTGCCTCTAACTCGACCACAGATTATAAAAAGAACACTGAAAAGTTTTTAAACAGTCTTTACTGTATTTAACTTGGCTAGAACTTTAACCACCTTCAAATTCACCTTAGCATTGTTAACTATTAAGCATATTAATTACCTGCAACACTTGATTCCATAGAATTCCTCAAATATTTAATTAGCTAAAGCGATCAAGGATTGGAGTCCCAGAGGAAATTCTGCTGTTTTGTAGAACTACATAGATTTCACCTTGTTCAATGCTACAACTCTACGTGAAGCCAATTCACCTAAATGCACGACTGTCCTTTCATCTGTTTAGGGGCAGTAACCTAAAAACAAAACAAATGAAAGAACTGGCACACTCCCTGAAGGAAGCTGCACATTTAGCACTGGATATCCTGTTTAGTCACCAGAAATTATGAAGAGTATTTGAAGAAAAACTTCTGACTCTCTTGTTCGTAGCTCATTAGACATCTTTTGTAACAGGTATCCTCCTTCTGCGTCAAACATCAATTATCACAGAGCAACCAAACCAAAGGCAAACAAGTTTTAGACAGGATGGATTTCTTTCAAGCCTCATGAATAAGCCACATCAACAGAAAGAATTCGAAACTACAGTTATGTACATGGACATGAACACTATAAAGTTTATCCATCTCCAGCATACCACAATTTTCATATCCCCTCTGCTGTTATTCATCACACCAACTATGGTGTATGCAAACAGGTTTATGTTCTAGAACAACTGACAAGAACACTAAAAGTAATGCTTTACTTTTCCTATTTTTCAAAAAGCCCTCCATGCTACCTCTCTCATTAGCTGAATCTCACATAATGTAAGCAGGGCAGAAGTGCAATGAATTAGTTGGGCAAAAAGCTTAGCAAGGAGAGCAGGACAAGGTAGAGAGCAGGTAGTTACTTTGAAGAAAATATAAGTTACTTAAGGACGAACAGGTAACTTGCAAGAACTTCCAAACACTTAAAAACAGCCTTCTCCCCCATGTAAAGTGTATGCTGCCAAAGACAATAAGTAGATCATAATAAAACCCTAAAGCTATGGATTATAACTTATTTATTGTACATTTTATATATAGCTCTTTTTAATTTGATTTTTATGCCATGCTGGACAAGCTATGGTTCCTGAGGTGCAGGCAGCTTCGCAGCAATCCCAGCGTGGCTCCCGCACTGGGATACGCTCTGTGATTGGCAGCAGGGCTGTGCTGGCATAGGGCTGCCTGGTAATCCAAATCTCTTGCAATGAGAAGGCAGAAGCCAGCAGAGACTCCCAAGGCCAAATTTGCCATGTTGAACTGGAATCCAGCTGCACCCTCAGCTCAGCCCCAACGTACAACACAGAATTGAGATACTCAAGGAATGCACCACTGCTGCAAATCCCAGAGCGCGTCCCAGTCCGTTCCCAGCTCTGCAGCCTTTGTGTAACAGGTCTCTGTGCTCCCAGAATGGCTTAAATTTGGGTGTGCAGCTTGCAGCGCTGAGAAGGTTAATCTGACCATGTATTACACCACTCATTACACAGCAGCATCTCTTCAACAGCACCTGTACGCTCAGAAAACTTAGAAAAATTGGTAGTTTTAGAGGTGCCAGGGATCCTGGACTTCCACTTCCACTGACGAACTTTCTACTTAGTATCTAATGTTGAGAACTGCTACATCAAAGTCAACTTATGCAAATCTATTAAGTCACATAAGTCTTTAAGAGATCTTTAGTAAAAAGAGCAGCTAAAATAACGGAGAGAAGTCAGAAGTCAGCAGTAACAGGATGCGGGACTGGGCACTTACGAAAAAGTCGTGTCTTGAGTAAAGCAAATATAGTCTATAAAGGGGAGCTAAAAACATGGAGCACAGATTGTAATAAAACAGTCTGGACTTTCTGCCAAAAGACTGTGTACCTTATCCTGAACTAGCAATTGAGGATCAGGGAAAAGTATTGTCCAGGATCTTTAGCTAAACTTTTAGCTCACGCATTCTTACTAATAAATTAACTACCGAAAGACGAGTCAAAGCTTCATCTTCCCAAAAAGCAGGACCCACAAAACAGAGGATACTTCTAGAAGGTGGAGAATACCAATACAAAAATACTACGTTTGAAAGCAAGAAAGACAAAACCAGTAATATAACCTGAAGAAATTAAACACAGAGAATAAACTCTGAAATTCCAACACCTTAATTTGTTTAGAATTAATTTAGCAGGTTTTGGTATACATGCACACGCGCACACACAGACACCTGCAAGCGTAAACTAACATGCAGAAGAACCTCTTCCTACCCCCTTGCAAGGTCAGATGAAAAGTTAGCAAACACAAATCTTTCTCAGACAAAATAATAATTTACATTTTCCTTATCCTAATGACATTCCCCTCCTCACAACTATCAAATAACTGAACAGGTTTTAAATGTAAACAAGAAAAGCTTTTAGAAACATAATTTAACACAAACCTCTGGACAAGGAAACGCAACAGAAGAAAATCTGACCTATTACCCCTAAAATTAACAGAACACTCTCATTTTGTGAGAAGACAGAAACAAAAGCCTTATTCGCACGAAATAAAGAAAACTGCATTCATTTTATACACTAACAGCAGACATGTTTACAGCAGTCTGAACCAATGTGCTATAGCAGAGGTAATCAGTGTCAGCCATGTTGTGAAAGAAACTGCAGCTAAAAAAAAAACAAACCCACAAAACTTCAGCCTTAATCAAATCAGCAATATCGAATGCTGATATAAACCATTTTAGACCGTTAGCTCTCACTTATTATTGGTGCATGACTTCTTCAAGTTAATGTCTATTAATTTCACCACAAAAAATACACATCCAGGTTCCAGAGATGGTGAAACAATGCAAGAAGAAAATATACCAAAAAAAAGATCATAAACCAACAGCAATATCTACTGTGTGGTGCACAGACATAAAGCAGGTTGTAAAAGGAAAAAAATAAATTTACTCACTCAGCATTAAATCCATTCACATGCAAGATCCTCATCTGTTTGACTATTGTGCTTTTACCAGATTCACCAGCACCTAGAAAATGAAAGTAAATCAATTTCAGAAGGAAGCATGAGTGATGAAGTGACACACCAAAATTTTTTCTTCAGGGTAAAATTGAGAAAGTTGGTTTTCTCAATGCAAGAGTGAAAAGTGAAAGAAAAAGAAGTAATTGCCACTGGAAACTTCAGTTGTAGCTAAAAATAAATACTCAGCTCAAGTCATATGTCAGATGTAAATCTTGGATCACTTCACTGTCCATTTTTCCAGTGTCAACGTTAAAAGCAGACTGCAGGGTTTGCAAGGAAAAAGGACAACTTCAACATTTTTTAGAGAACAAGATATGAACACCAAAATCCGCTTGCCTTGTCACTACTATCCGATGGAGAGAAAGAATGACTTAAGTCCATACTAAACTGAAGCATTTTTCCTAGATCACTGAAATACTTTAACTGTAGTTATCATCACCCAGTCAAAAGACTGTAACTTAAATCACAAGCAATAAATTATGTGGATACTCACGTTTGAAAAAGGCATCCCCTTTAAGCCTCCACCCACAAAGCTACAGAAACCTCCTTCTCTAATTTGTGTCTTGTAAGCAACCTCCCACCCTCTCTACATGTTCCAAATCAATCACAGATGCATCGAAACGCAGACCACCTTTTGTGGCTGCATGCTCCAAACAGAACTCCCGCAGCTCTCCTCTGATTCCCCTCCATACCTGCAGCACAAAAAACACACTTCACTTTACTCCAGTTTCCGTAAGTAGACGTATGCTATTTCTGCTGTGCTGCACGGATGCCAGTGCACAGGGCAACCCATCTGCCTACAGCACCCATTTTTCCATGCATGCTGAAAAGACTCAAAGAGCAGCATTTAATTGAGCTGCTCCACACGGCCAGATTTGGAGCTTTCTATATAAAGCAAACATTTTTTTTGCAAGAGAAGTATCTTAACCTGGCAAAATTTACAAAGCTTTCCCTTCACATATCCTGGCCATTCATTTATTGCTCTCATTAGCCCATGTTTCAACAACAGAAAATGCATGCCTATAGCAGAACGGGTACAGAGGTGCAGTCTGTATTTATAGGATGCCAGGCCTCCGCCAGCACACACTGACAGCACAAGCCTCCATTTTGAGCCTCACGTTCAAAACTGTATTTTAGCAGTTATATTTCAAAGTTAATTTTCTAACAGATGCATCCCTCTCTGCTTTCTCTCTTCCTTTCCTTCTCCGTCATGAACTCCTAATAGTCCTGCTCTGCTCTCCACAAAACCTGTTTGCATGTTTTGCCACATTAATACCAGAGCCTCACTCTTTTTACCTCTCCTCGCTCACTGATGTTTTTTAAGCATTAAGAGAGCAGGTTTCACCTACGAATCTTCAAGAACCATTTCTCTCCTAAAATACTATTTTATAACATACACACTCTGCCTTTTCAGACATGCACCATGCAATAAAGACGGGCAGCAAAACTAATCAACAAGTATCTTGGGTTAAGATAGAGACTGGGTCCCTCCTCTTCACAACTGAGGAATGGCAGCATATGCTATAGTCATATTTCCATTCAGAATAATTAGTAACAACATTTCAGCTGTAACTCTAAATCACATCTTGTAATTATAAGCCCTGGGAGCCAAAATCTTTACTTTGCTTGGGCCAAGAAGGGTTGTAGCTTTTGCTATAAATACACACAGTTCAGTATCGACATACCCAGGCTCTCTGGATCAGATACACCACCAGTGAACCAAAATGAAGCATTACTTCTAAATTTTTGAATAAGGCTATTTCTATATTTGGCTACTCATTAAGGCCTTATTGTTACCAACAATTATGCACACATTTAACTTCACCACCAAGGAGAGTTCCATTAATTTCACTGAGACTGTTCGTGGCAGAAAGGCAGGCACACGTACAGCAGTGGGGCCTACAAAGAGTAGGGCAAACCCATTAGAATGTTTAGTAGCTCTCCTCTGTTGTTGCCTGAACATGATGTGAAAATATTAATACTACTTTAAAAGCACTTGAGTTTTTGTTTCACGTCTTAGAAGGATAACAATAACATGGACACGAGTTTTTATTTTTCACCAGTGAGTCTGTGTTGTAGACTGTCCACAATTCATGACAACTACCGCTAAAAATTGCAAAAGCCGAACTATCGTTTTAAAACACATGCACATAGATGACCTTACAGCCATTGCTAAACAACAGCAATTTTTTACTTACAAGTATCTAAACTATTTTTTCAGCCACAAAACCTAAAGAAATTCCAGGCAAGCACATCAAGTTTCTGTTTTCTGAAATTCTGCCTCTTGAAAAGTAGCCCACTCGACGACAAATGACTTCTACCTATCCATATAACGTTCAGCCTGTAAGAGCAAGACATTCCCCCAGAGCTGAAGTCCAAATTATCCCATTAGGAGATTTCTGCAGCACATTAGTAGACTCCTCAGCACCGCAGGTGCTACTGTAGTCACAAGCACTCTCCATTTACGTTAAGCCTCTTCCTTCAAATCAGTATTTGAAAGATTTCACCCGTAAGAGTACACTTCCCAATTCACAACCTTCAAAATTTCTTTTTTTCCCAACTGCAGTTGCTTCACGGTAAAACCGAGCCCGCTGATGGAGGCCTGGACTCACACCCTGCAGAAAGCGCACAAGCGGTGCCTCGGCGCCAACAAAACACCGAGACCTCGGAAACGAACCATATTTTAAAACACTACTTCAAAACGCTTCAGAAAGGATGGACGATGGACCCTGACAAACATTTCCTTGTTGATTTTCAGATCTTCTCCTTCCTTGGAGCCACAGCCTGCATTTTTATGCCTATCTCCTGAAAAACATGACACATGCCGGTAACCTAAAGCCACAGAAACAACGCCCGAACCCGAGCTGTTGCCCTCCCTCCTTAATTAACGGTGCGAGAGCGCACGGATCCGGCCGAGCCTCGAGCCCCCCCGCCTCGGGCACGGCGCTACCTCATCCCCAGCGCTTCCCTCCGGGACCGACATCCTCTCTCCCTCTGCGTTTCCCCCAAACCATTCCCCGCCTTCCTCCCTTCCTCTTCCTCCTCCTCTCCGCGGCCCGCGCGGCGCCCCCGCCGCAGCCCCGGCCGGGCCCGCGGCCCCTCGCAGCGCCCGGCCCTGTTTATATCCCTGCTCCCCCGATACCTGCGGGGCCTACCCCGGCCCCGGGCGGTGCCCGCGAGCCCCGCCGGCCCGAGCAGACCGGCCGCTCTCCGCACCGCCACGGCCGCTACCGGATCCCCCGGCCCCGCTCTCCGCCGGGCGCTACCGGATCCCCCGGCCCCGCTCTCCGCCGGGCGCTACCGGATCCCCCGGCCCCGCTCTCCGCCGGGCGCTACCGGATCCCCCGGCCCCGCTCTCCGCCGGGCGCTACCGGATCCCCGGCCCCGCTCTTCCCCGGCCGCTACCGGATCCCCCAGTCCCGCTCTTCCCCGGCCCCTACCGGCTCCTCCGGCCCCGCTCCCCACCCGCCGTACCCGGGCAGGGGCCCCGGGGCGGGGAAGGGATCGCAGCCCCCCGCCCTCTCGCTGCCCCCTTACCCAGCAGGAGGAGCCGGTGCGTGGCCCTATAGACCTGCTTGTCCTTCTGCAGCTGTTTCTCGATCTTCTTGTTGGCCTCCCGCTGCGCCTTCTCCTCGTTGCGCTGATCCTCCGTCTTGCTGTTCCCCAAGCAGCCCATCTTCGGCAGGCGGGAGGAGGCGGCAGGGGACGCGGGGCGAGGGCACGGCAGGCGGCCGGGGCTGCCGGGGGGAGGGAGGGAGGCAGGCGCTCTCCCGGGTTCCCTTCTTCTTCTTCTTCCTCCTCCTCCTCCTCCTCCTCCTCCTCCTCCTCCTCCTCCTCCTCCCCCCCTACTCGCTGCTGTGGCGGCCGCTGCCCAGAGACATGGAGCGAGTGAAGCGCGGAGCCAGCCAAGGGGGGGCCGATGGCGATGACTTTGCTGCTGCTGCTGCTGTTCGGCCGGGCCTCCTCCCCGGCAGCTGCGGCTGCCTCTCCTCCGCTCCCCGCCCCCCGGCTCAGCCCCGCGCCGGTCCCCTCGGCGCACCTTTCCCGGGGGGAGGCGGCACGGCCCGATCCGCGGAGATCTCCGCGCCCGCGGCTCCTCTAGAGGCAACGGGAACGCCTCCCCCCGCGCCGCCGCGCGCACGGGGACGGATCCACAGCTTCGGTGCCACCCCCCCAGATAAAAAAAAAATTAAAATTGAAAAAATAAAATTAATAATCCTCTTTCGATCCAAAGGCGCGGAAACCTCCGCAAATCCGCGGCGGGGAGGATCGGGAAACGTCTCTTCCTCGCTCGCCTCTCCCGCGTCCCTTCCCTCGCCGCTCCTCCTCGCCTCCGCGGGTCCTTCCTCCCTCACCGGGCGGGGGGGGTCCAAGCCAAGCCCCCCCTCCTTTTTTGTTTAAAAAAAAAATTTCCTTTCTTTTTCTTTTTTTTTCCCTTCGCTGCTTTTTTTCCAGGCGGCTGAATCCTCGCGGCTTCTCCGGGGAAAAAAAAAAGAAACACCCAAAAAAGCCCGTTCGGTCTCTCCCCCGAGCAAAACCCGTCCCTCAGGGGAGGATTTTCCACCGTCTTATTTTTCCTGCTCTCTCTCGCATTTTTTTTTTCCTTTTCCTCCCTTTCCCCCCCGTTCCCCTGCGGAGCTCCTCGGCGGCAGCGCAGCGCGGGGTGGGGCGAGCGGCCCTCGCTGAACCCTGGGAGCGGGGCCGCTCACATGACGGAACGCGTCAGCCCCAACGCCGCCGGCGCCCGCTTCGAACGGCCCCGCTGCTTCCAGCGGCTCCTCCGCTTCCAGCGGCCCCTGCGCTCGCTTCTGGACGGAGTCGTGGAATCATAGAATCACGGGATGGTTTGGGCTGGAAGGGACCTCAAAGCCCATCCAGTTCCACCCCATGCCATGGGCAGGGACACCTCCCACTGGATCAGGGGGTTCAAAGCGCCATCCAACCTGGCCATGAACACCTCTAGGGGTGGGGCAGCCACCACTGCTCTGGGCAGCCTGGGCCAGGGCCTCCCCACCCTCACAGCAAAACATTCCTTTGTAAGATCTCATCTCAGTCTCCCCTCTTTCAGCTGAAAACCCCCTCGTCCTATCCCTGCGCCCTCTGATCGAGAGCTGGACATGAGCCGGCAACGTGTGCTCACAGCCCAGAAAGCCAACTGCACCCTGGGCTGTATTTGACCAGCTGGTCGAAGGAGGGGATTCTGCCCCTCTGCTCTGCTCTGGTGAGACCTCACCTGGAATACTGCGTCCAGCTCTGGAGCCCTCAGCACAGAACGGACATGGACCTGTTGGAAATGAGCCTGGGACACTTCCCCTATGAAGAGAGGCTGAAAGAGTTGGGGTTGTTGAGCCTGGAGAAGAGACGACTCTGAGGAGACCTTATTGCAGCCTTTCAATACTTAAAGGGGGCTTATAAGAAAGATGGGGAAAAACTTTTTTAAAGGGCCTGCAGCAATAGGACGAGGGCTAATGGTTTTAAAATTAAATAGAGGAGGTTTAGAATAGATATTAGGAAGAAATTTTTTACACTGAGGGTGGTGGAACACTGGCACAGATTGCCCAGAGAGGTGAGAGATGCCTTATCCATGGAAATGTTCAAGGTCAGGTTGGATGGGACTCTGAGCAATCTGATCTGGTTGAAGATGTCCCTGCTCACTGCAGGGAGGTTGGACTGGATGGCCTTCATGGTCTTTGGATAGGCTTTAAGGTCCTTTCCGACCCAAACCACTCTATGCTTCCATGATTCTAAATACTAACGTATGTATATATTTATCCATTTTCTCAATTGATGAACTTTGAATATCCACCTAGTGACCTACAGAACTATCCAGCAGATGCTGTTTCGCATGAATTACTTCGTACCAATGCAGGTATTTCTGGCCAAATTTATTTCCTGAACGCTGGGCAGCTCCCTCACACCCACTGCAACCTGCAGGGCCCAGAGGAGCCCACGCATGCCCTGGTCAGGGCTGGCACAGAGGGAAACAGGCTACTGAGTCATGTGGGTAGAACAGGGAGAACATTTTGTTTTCTAAAATATTTTTCAAACCTCATTATATAAATTACACAAGCTTATCAGCTACACCTGGAAAACAAAGATGGATGCTTTAGTCTTCATAAAACCCGGTTCCCTAAAATACACAGGTAGTTTTTTCTCTGCCTCCCTGAGATTAGTGAAATGGCCTTTACGATACATAAATTATTTATCCGCATTTGCAAAATTCAATTATCTACAACACTATTCCCATGAACACACCTTCTTTACGTCATCCAGTTACTATAGTTAGAACCACCTACAGTAAAATAATTATGTGAATAGAGCAAACAACCAGGAGGTCACAGTCAGTGTCATCAGATACATCTGTTTAACTGTCCTTGCCAAAAGAGGGTTGGACCTCAGGAGGAATGGGGAACAGCAGCACCAAATCTTGGTCTTTGAGGAGTTACTGGCACTTTCAGTCTATTCTTAAACACCACAACTTTGGGGTGCACAGAGCCTAAGAGCTCTGCAGTCCGTGAAGGAGCTCTTATTGAGTTCTCAAGGTATTGCTTTAGGCCAAAGCAGTTTTAAAATGTCTTAGAGAGACTTGGCTTAGCAATGCTCAGATTCATCTGAAGCAAAGATTATAATAATTCCTTGTTTCTTCTATAGAAACTTTTATTTATGCTGTTTCCTTGTAATATACATTATTCAAATCTATTTTAAAAGTGGTGTTTACAAGGTATGAAGGACTCAATAAAGCAGAATTCAGACTGAAAATTATAAAACCTCACAGCTTTTTTATGGTCGCAGGTATGAAGAGAATGCAGAAATGCCAGTATCTGCCACATCATGCAGCAGGGAAATCTGCCCCAGCCTTTGGCTTTGCTTCCCTCCAGGTCCCAGCTCAGGGAGAAGGGAGATTATCTCAGGCTCCAAAACATGAAGGACTATACAAACAAGATAAAAATTATTGCTGAAGAAATACAAAAGGCTAAAATCTTGGTGAACAGTGAGCAGTGTTAGCATAGGGACAGGGGATCAGGAAATATGCTAAAGCATCCGCTGACAAGGGAGTCGTTGTGTAAATGCTGTTGTCCAGCAGCACACATGCATCCCTGTCCCAAACGTGAGCCAGGACGGGCTCTGCGAGGTGAACCTCTGTCACCAGCCACCACTCTGGGGCACAGGAATCACAGGTAAACCCACCCCATGCCTCTGTCTCTTGAGAAAAGCATAAGGAAGTTGAAAAGGGAAAACACACTCAGCTAATTCACGAAACTCCCAGTTACTTGCAACAGAAATAAAAATCAGCTCCTTGCATTACAAGTGTAATTAAAGTGTGAAAGTGTCAGAAGCTACAGAAAACAAAAAGAAAACAAAAAGAAAACTCCCAAACTGTTAAAGCCATCAGCAATTACAGCTTTTTTATTTTTCTTAAATACAACACAACACTAGGTATCAGGCACCAAACGTACATCACAATCCCAATGAATTGTTATGATTTTTGTTCTGGTGCTGTCCTGATGAGGAGAGCATCGTTTGCAGAGCGAGCATGCCAATACATTAGATGTTCAACCTCTTTTTCATTTGTTTAAATAACACAATGCTGCTGACATGTCTTTAGAGAAAACCATGTTTCTTTCTGGAACCACTTGCATTAGCTTCCATCTTGTAAAAATCCATGAACTTGAGTTTCATGGGACTACTGCCATCAGAAGGGTAAGTGCAGGCAAAATCTGACCCTTGACTCACTGTAAAGTTAAAGCTCACATCTGAAGAACCCACAGTCTTAGGAACAAATAAACACAAAGATGAAATAACTATGTGTATGGCCATAGTGTCTCTGTGATAATCATCTATTTGACAATTAATAATATGCAGAAGAGAGTGTTAAAGGACACTGCTGCATCTTAAGCATGAATATCTTCCAAAAATACAAGGTAACATGAGTGTGAAAGTGGCTGTAAGAGACATTAAAAAATTTGTGTTTTCGTACTGCATCCTGCACACTTAAATTAACAGGAGATGAGTTTACACACAGAAGACTGTGAGCATCGCAGTTACAGATTGAATTCAATTTACTATTTTCTTAACAGAGTAGATTTTGATCCTGTTGACAAAATGCTTTTGAGACACATGCTTTGTCTTTTTCCATTCTTTTCTTTTTCTGACTAAGTGGATGAAACTTTCTGCTTACAGTTCTGATGTTGCATCAGTTTTACTCTCAATCGATCAGACTTAGGCTCTGAATTCACTCAAGTTACCCTTTGTTTATACAAGTGATTGTGATGGGCAGATCAGGATGTCCATCTTGCACCACAGATGCCTTCCAAACCCACCAGTGACAAACACCCTTATTTCCTAGTGACTACATTCGATAGGAAGTTGAAGGTATTGAGCACTTTGCACACCCCAGCCTCCAGAAAAAAGAAACAGCTAATGAGTTTTCAGCTGGGACAGTTGCACAGTTCCTCACAGGCTCATGCTATCCACAGTGAACATGACCTCAGAAACTTTTGGCTGTGAACTGTGAGGGTGGATTGAGACCAGACCAATGTGCTCATTTGGAAGGGAAGATGCAGACAACATCACGCTTGAGCATCCCTTAGCAACCAGATTGAAATGGCACTGCAGCTTTGGAGGAGGTTGTCAGCCTTCGTTGCCGCTGGAATAGCCTCTTATTTCACTCCCTACCATGGTTAAGGAGACAAGGCAGAGAAGACAAAATTTGTAGCTGAAAAAGTAAAAGCGACAGTGGTGATCTAACTGTACAATTTCCTTTGTTTCTGTTTATAGGAAATAGCCTATTTTCAGCAGTCTTTTTAATGAAAGGATACAGAGCTCAATTAATCTGGGGAACACATGAAACAAATGGTTCTTATAGCAAAACCTTTATCTCTGATTTACTTTAGACTCTTTCCACTGGAAAACCTAGATTGTAAACTTTTTAAAATTCCTCCCTATGATGTCAGGATGATCCCAAAGAAATCTAGGCTTGCTTACTCTCTGATTTGAAGCTGTCAAGGAGTGGCTCAGTGCACAACAAACTACGGATCACTTCCCTACAGACCTGAAAAAGCAGTTACAGCCATGCAACTCAGTTATCTCCTCTCCCTAGTCCTCACCCTGTGAGACTGTTCCACTCCCAAGAGTTTGGCTCAGAGCTGATGATTGTGTCGAGGGGAAGTCTCAAGGGGAAGACAGTTTAGTCTTTTTTCATGGAGAGCCTGCAACCCCACCATTCCCCCACAGCTGAACATATGCTATTGTAGGATAATAGCTATGCCTTGCTTTCATTTTAAAAAAAATCTATTCATTCTTCTCCATGCCATGATTAATTTGAAATTTATTATCTTTTTATATCTTTGTAAGAAATTAAGATTTTAGAGGTGGGTTTGTTGTTTGTTTGTTTTTCTTGCTAAGGTTTTCAAGGGATTTAAAGTACTAGGAAAATAAATAAACATAGTGAATTTATATTAGAAAGATGCAGAAGAAGTTCTCCCTGTGTACAGTACCTTTGAGGATTAAAATCTTTGCAGAAATAAGAAGCAGCTGTGAATGTTTGTTAAGAAGCCTATGTAACCCAGCACTTCATTTTGGTGTGCTACTAATTCAAAGTGGGGCTGAGCAATTTGAACAGGCTTTCCTCTTTCCGAAGTAGGGATTATCTCCAGGACAGATTGACTCTTTCAGTTAAAGGATATTTTTTGATAGCGCACACTATGTACTTTTGTGTATTGGTACCTCTCTGGTTTGAAGTCTGTTAAAATTTTCAGCTTTAGCACTAGAAGGGCCTTCATCCTGGGCCACCGAAGTGACTTGTAGAGAGGCACATCTATACATCACAATGTATTTAATCCCCAGTAAACTTAGTCCTTTAGTTAGTTATATATGAGAATTAATTAAGGGTCTGATTTAGACTTAGATCAGTGTTTTTTTCATCTGCTTTGAACACTAAGAAGGCTCCCGTGGCCTCTTGCAATGACTCAGGTCTGCTGCTCACACTTTCCTTAGATGGAGGCATCCTCCACGGGCTATCGTCCTGCAAAATCCTTTGGACTCTTGCAAGAACGAAACTTGGTGATAAAAAGGGAGACAGTTTCAAAGTCTCCAAGTTACCCTTTGACCTGCTGAGCAAGGAACCCTTGAGTAATCTCAAGACCATTTAAAGGAGAAACAAACAAATTAAGCCAAACAATAATCTAAAAAGGAAAAACAAAGCAAACAGATTGGAATTGGAACAAGAATCCACTGTGGGGTTTTTTTCAGCTGTTTCCTTTGTGGTGGCCAAAACAAAAATCACTTTTAAAAAGCATTAAAAGGTAAACAAGGTAAGAAATTAAGCTATTATCAATCAAATCCAGGGGAGCAAAGCAGGGGCATCAAGTAAAACAACAAGTAAGTTTGTTACATGGGAAAGAATGCCTACCCGAATGCAATGAAACAAGCACTGCCAGAAGAAATTAATGCACCACTAATGTATTCAATAAAGAACAAACACAAAACACTTAAGTACAGATACTCCAAAACAAACAGAATGAAAAAGAGATACTTCCCTCTTTGGAAAACAAGAATTTTTCCATACAGAAATTCTAAACTTGAGAATGATTTTTGCTTTGTTTTTAAATAAAAGCAAGCTCAAAGAATTAAACAAGATCTTCCTTTAAAGCAAATGAAAAAAAGAAAATCTTGCCTCCCTCCTTTCAGTTTGAGGCTTTTCCTCAGAAACAGTAAAAGAGAATTTAAGGAACTCATGGGATTATAGAAATAAAACACTGAGTAAGAGCTTTTCACCTAGTAGCTTTTCTTATTTCCTTGCAGTTTTTTTCCCCATGATATTCCTTCTCACTCCTCGTGCATTCTGCACGGTACTTTATTAAAAAAACCCTCTTATGTAACTGAAGTGCAAGCACATCCCAGCTCTCCACATAACACACATGGAATGCCGATTACAAAAAAAAATAAAAAAAAATTGGAACAAGTCTTTTCTCAGATTTAGTTTCAATATTTGTCAACATGCACTCCAGACCTACCCCCGGCTGCAAACTTTTTAATAAAGAATTGTTCTGCTTTGCTTCTTGTTATGTTCGGGACACAAACCCCACCAAGGCAGGAGTAGCAGAGGCTGTGTTTTCTAAATGCCAGGTTATAGTTCGCTCTGGCAAAGAAGCACAAAACTCCCAAGTCTTTCTCCTGCTGAAAGGGTCAGCAGAGGAGAAGAAGCTCCTGTCTTCACCTCCCCAGCCCTCACGGCAGCTGTGTAGCCCGTGGTTCCCACCGGAGCCGGGTGACAGCGTCACCCAGCCTGCTCCCCAGCCGCACAGTGAGCGACCCCTCCGTGCTGCTGTTATTTAATACTGACACTGCATTCTCATTTTATGGCGCAAAACAGGAAAGGGAATAAGAGGATTGTTAAAATAGTTCTTACTAAGTTGTCACACAGGTTTTAACGTGCTGTAAACATTCCTCTCCTTCTTTTACATTTTTTAAATAGAACAATGTTCAGGCTTTCACACTCAAAATAACTTTACATTTCAGTGCTAGCAAACCACAGTACTCTCAATACCAGTAGACATTATTAGAGATGATCTGCAAGGAAAACAGAACTGTCATTTAGCTCCTCTGTCCTTGCACTGTCCTTTTACAAAGGATATTTTCTCCCATCTTTTTCTTTAGATGGAAAAACATTAAGCCTAGTTCCTAAAATTACATACTGACACAATTACAGAATAGGGGTCTTTTGTACCCTCTCCTTCCTGGAAGAATCCGGCTGCCTGGCAAACCAGCAGCATCATTACTTCTTAAGTGCCTTGATGTTAAATTTGAGTGCCCCACACACCCTAGGGCAGTTGCAGAATTTAGACCCTTTCCCAGACTTCCAAATAAGTCTTTCTGGTGCGTGTGGTTTTTGTGTGTGTGTGTCTCTTAGATTTTAGAAATGCATATAAAACAGTTGATTATATCAAAATCCTTAGGCCTGCAGCAAAAGGTTTCCCTTGTGAGGTATCAGACAAAGCCAGGGAAGACACCCATTGCCAGGGCTGTGGGAAGAAGGTGGGATTCAGGGTCTGGACCCAGCTCCAGCCCCAAGTTGGCTGAGATTTTAAACCCAGCAGAGGTGAAGGATTATCCTGTCCTGTGGCCCCAGCTGAGGGGAGGATGCATGGGCCTGTCTGAATGCTCACAAAATGTCAATGGAAAAGACATGGTATCAAACTGAGAAACGGGATCCAGGAGACCTGATAGGCAGGTGGTTCAATCCAGCACAACCACCAGCCCATGCATGACCTTGGACCAGACACTTCCCCTTTCCGTGCCTCTTTCCAACTATCCTTTATCTGCCTCTCTCATATAGGTTGTAAGCTGTTCACTTCCGACGTGTCTGCACAGCATCGAGAACCAAGGGGCCCTGATCTCACCGGTGACGTTTAAGCTCTTCGCTACATGTTTCATCATACAGTAATTATTGAAAAAGGAAGCAATTTTTAATAGCCTGTCTTCCTTTCCTTAGCACCTCTTTCAGACATTCTCAGCAACATTAGATGGAAAAATAGGCTCTGTTCAAAATCTTAGAACTGTTTTACTTAAATGAAAACGCTGAGAAAGCTGCTAGTGTTCTGTTGAGTCCTTCTCCCACAGGCCCTCCAGCAAAACCAGGGAAAGCCAGAATCAGCACGCTTGCTGTATTCATAAGATACTTTCTTTTTTGAAAATAGAAAAAAAAAAACCAAAAAACCTGCTTACTTCTCAGTCTTTCTTTGTATGACATAAAGCACCAAGCAGGGCAGGAACCCGGTGCTGTGTTCTTTTGCAGGTCACCTCCAGATTGGCTTTATGCTCTGGTGTTACAATACCGAATTTGTTTTTCCATTGCTCTGTGCACACTCTCTCGTCTGACTAAGAGTGACCTGCTCGCTTCTGAAGCAATCGGCCTTTTACAGCTTCGTCTGCACTATGTCAACAGAGAGCGAGCCGTGCGGCTGAGCCCCCGCTCCTCCACTCCATGGGGGGACCCGAACCAGCCCAGGAGGCTGCTACCCACTGCCAGCCCCAAGCAACTGAGCTCCTGGCAAGCCCAGCGCGAACGAAGACCGTAGTGCTGCACGTGAAGAGCCCTCTCGCCCCACGGGCTCACAGCTGTGTCAGAAGGGCTTCGATGGAAGCCACCTTGCCCGCAGACGGCCAAAGATCCAGGGATGCTGCAAGGGGCAGGGGACCCAATGGCTTCTACCCCACTGCCTCCTTCAAGCTGCAGCTCCTCTCCAGCCCATGAACAAGAAGAGCCACCTATAACCCAGCCAACAGCCCTGGGGTGACACAAGAAGAGCCACCCATAACCCAGCCAGCAGCCCTGGGGTGACAGCACAGGGACTCCCGTCCCCCTCCGCCTGCCCTGTGCCACGGAGCTTTTGGAGGATGCCGAGTCCCTCCTGGCACCATCAACCCCTGGCTGAAGGCAGGGCCCTCCTGCACGGCTGCATTTCACACCCTATATATAAAATACACAGCAGCACATTTATTCTGAAAAATTCTTTCTATGAACTAGTGTTACTGAAGAATATATATACTAACTCCATACATCTGAGAGTTAAGGAAGATTTGTCCAAGGAACTACTTCCAGAGGAAGTGCTGGGCAGCCACCTTATTCATTTTGTTTAAAATTATTTCAGGCTTGATAATGTCTCTTTATCAAAACTACACGTGGTGAGCGTGCACAGTGCTGTGTGTTGTGAGGCAGACAGGAAGGGGTGTATTTAATATATTTCTTTATTATGAATATCGTGGTACTGTAAGGAGAAACAACGTGAACTAAAGCCAAACTTTCAGAGGATATTTTGGGGCCTGAAGTTCCTGTGCTGCCTTTTCAAATTCAGTTTTAAATTCCTTATTCCTAATCCTCTGTTCTGTCTGGACCATCTCATGAATGGACATGTGTATTATTACAGAGCTGAGCAAGTACCTCATAACATTTGCCATTAATATTCATTTGAAAGAAAAATGGAATTTAAGCTTCCTGGTTTTGCTTTCCTTGAGTGAGGGAACTAGTGAGGAAGTTTATAAATTCAAGTTATGGCAGGCAAAAAGGACCAAGGCAATTGTGACACACCAGAAAGAGCTCTCCATCAAAGTGATAACCCCCTTTTATTCTGTGAACATCACAGAATCAGAGGGAAGGCGTGAAGAGCTGATGGGTGTAGGGGTAGTGACCCAATCCAAGACACGGGAGCTACAAGATCAAACCGTGCATTAAAGACTTGCAAGAATGCTATTCTTCAGTCATCTGTGTATGCTTAGTACTGTTTAAGAGTAAAGCTAAAAAGGCTAAGAAATGCCTTGCCTAAGAATGAATAAAGGAATTCCCATTACCAGAGAGTTGAAAATGAGATTGTAGTATGAAATTAAGAATACAAAGTGCTGAAGCAGTGCTTTCAATGGCTAAGAAAATGGACTGGAGGACCTCACTGCCCCAGAGAGTGTCCTACAGGAGCTCTCTTAAAGAAGAATCAATGTGAAACCTCTAAGCAGGAGCAAATGACTCAGGTGAGAGATGGTGCAAGCGCATCAATCCACCAGCGGGATCCAAACACTCCAAAATGGTCTATGTGCAGAGAAGAAGATGGGACAAGACATGACAATAATAATCCACCATGACTAGAGACCTCCTGCCCTAATTAACAATTATGTAACTGTTACAGTCTCTTAACACCTGAGTAAGAAACCTTTTTATTGCATCAAGCTCTCCTGTCTAGACAAATACATATCATGAATGAATCACTACTGACTAGCTTTGAAGATCTGAGCTGAAGAGCACTGCATGGTATAAGGCACTATCTGGACACACCAACACTTACAGAACAATTTTCTGGAGACATATTTTTCAGTGCATTACCCTAGGGTACATCAGCTGTGAGAAACTCCCCCCAAACCACTCTAATACAAAAGCTAAAAAACCCCAGAGGAGCAAGGAACAAATACAGACAAAAAAACCCCAAACAGGCTTGAATTCACCTCTTGGCCTGATTATGGCACTTTTTGCAGCAACGAGTCTGCCTCTCTAGAAAGCTTTGCTTGTTTGCGAGACAGCGTCTCTTACCTAAATAATTCGAACTCCTCATCTGCCCCTTTGCTTTGGTTTGAAAGGTTCTTTGTTTTGTTCCTTTCCCAAACTGCTAATCAGCAAAATGGTCACTGTCTTAGGGAATTCTGTTCCTCAGTTATTCTGAATGACTCCCAGCTTTCTCATTTTTCCTCTTGGAGGTGCTCCTCTCCTTGGCAAGGCTACAGGGCATCTCCAACAAGGACCTATATTTTAATTCAGAGCAGACATTACAGCACAGGGTGAAGGATTCTGTAAAGGTTAAAGTGTTTTCAAAAAACTGTGTTCTCAAAACCACAGCTTGACTCACGCATGCCCCCAAACAATCATACATTAACAATTATAATGATCTTTAATTAAAAAAAGAAATATGTTGCTGTTCTTACAGATAAGGATCTATAGAAATACTTGTATAAGTGCCATGAATGTCTGTTTTTCAAACTACATTTCAGTGAGGGCATATTTAACTACTTTACCTGTGTTACTTGAATCCTACCCTAAAATGAACCTCTTTGAAGTTTTCTTATTAAAAAAGCTTTAAAAATTAAGCAGTTTGAATTATTTTTCTATGAACCATATAAGCTTCTTAAGTAGTAAAAGTTAACTTTAGCTCAAGTCATTCCACTTGGGAAAAGGTGACAAAAAAAGCAGTAGATTCATGCATCTCACCCTACATTTTCTCTAAATGTAACATGTAACTCCTGTTTGTTATAATTTTTCATGGTAAATCTGAGTCTTTGTAGCCAACAGACTTTGGCTTTTATACTGGAAAGTCTGTTATGTAAATATCACTCATTTATATTCTCAGTTATTACAAAGTCATTAATGCAGCTGATTTCTAAGAAATCTTATATTTTAACAACTTGTCCTAGCTCTGGTACTGCACAACGTAAACATGTCTAACGCAGAGCATAAGCAAAATATACCTCAGAGATGTTGTATTTCTTAAACCAAGGGTTGAAGCTCAATTCACACAATACTGTTGATATGAACACCTGTTGTCAGTGTTATGTTTTATTTCCAGAGAACTGGGTGATCACCCAACTACATTTTGTAGCTGTACACAAGTTATTTTGTAGAGCATAGTTATCAGATGTTTGGTACAGAAAGACTGAAGAAATGATGCTGGGTTGCAGCTTGGGTCCTAAGGTTCCAGAAGAGAATTTGGGTTCAGATACCACAGCACTGAAACTGCTCTTCAGAGATTCCATTGCTGTTGCAACCAGAACGCGCAAAATCTCCCCTCCTTTTAATCCTGCTCAGGCCCAAATATTGGAAGCAGGTTAAGATCTGTGAACTAACAAACCTCGCCTCTTGCCACGAGCAGTAAGTATTAAGATGCCATATTTAGCTCCTCATTCCCTAATACTCAGGCATTTAACCTGTTACCTCCAGCCCTTTCTTCCACTTCCAATGTACTATAACCACCATAGCTTTTACCCTTCTATTTCTTCCTGCCATTACTGTTAGCTGGTTTACGTGAAAGTAGTTCTGCTGTCCCATGGCACCGGGAAAAGTGACTGTTACCTTGTGCTCCCTCTGCTGTCTGATGGGCTTTGCAGCAACAAAGCAATACATTGTGAGGAAACCACAATTTCTTCTTGGCAGAAAGGTCTGTAGTGTGAAAAGTTACTCTGCTACACTTATGAAAATGCACACTTGGATTATGAAGGTCCTAAATATACAGATCTTCCACTACTGTATCGCTTATCCAGAGCTCCATAAATCATGGACATTTTGTGTTGCTCTCGTGGGACTGCCCAGTGTGAAATGAGGGAGTCTCATGAAGCAACTGTGGCAGCTGGGATAAAATACTTTAGAACAACTAAGCAGCCACAACTGCCATGAAAATCACTGTACACCACAAACTCTTAGGTTCCTCCCTCCCTTAAAAGGCCAGGCCCTTTCAGTTTTGATTACTAGACCAGACAAGACCTCGATGAGAGAACGGGAGGCTGAGTTCCAAGTTCTGACCCAGGGGTTTGTGCGACGCTTAGTTAGACCCGTGGCTTTTGCTTGACATGGCCCCTCACTCCTTATTTGTCATGGGAAAAAAGCACCTTCGTGTTTTACACTGGCAGTAACCACCCGTAAAGTGGGGAGAGGAGGAGGAACAGGAAAAGACCCAGTGACACCTCTATGATTTCTTTTCACAAACGTGGATGTTTCCCCCCTGCTTTATGCAAGACAGTGGTCAAGACAACTTTACATTACAGCGAGAAGCTCCTACCAAGGACTATGAAGCGTGGAACAGAGAACGAGTGGCAGAGTCAGCACTGTCTATAGAACAAACAGTGAAGCATCACAGCTACTTCCTGCTGGAGAGCTTCATCTGTATTTTGATGTGGCTCACGGCAACAACAGTGAGGAGCATCAGCTGAGTGAACAATACCATACACTTGTGGTTTTTTTCAGATCTGATCTGACCAAAGGGCCTCTGTGGATGTGCAGAACAAACTACGTGCACAAATACCACTGGTCTGCTTGTTCAGCTTCCTGAATACAAAGTCTGTCTATGCCAAATGAACGCATTATGTCGAACACATCCCAAAGGCCTCTGACTCATCATGCATATGGTGCACCTAGGCTGCCTTCATATTCACATGCAGTGCCATAACAAGGTCTGTAAAGAAAATGAAACCAAACCTAAAAACACCAAGCAGCAAAACCTCTTCTCAATATTTTTGAAGGACCTCTAGTGTGGCTTTGCACGTAAAGCAAAGAGGTAAGGGACTTGTGCCAGAGATCCTGAAGACATGTAGGGAAGATCACTGGTAGGGAGTAAAGCACGTAAACGGATGGGGCAGCTGAACACCACTGTCCAGCTTTAAATTCCTGGCCGTTCCTGATGGAAAGTGGGCCAGCCAATTTCTAAATTGCAATTGGTCCTTGACTCTGCTACTGAACCCGCTGTCTCTGGGAGGAAGCCTGTTGCAGACTTCCTTGTGCAAGAAGGTTAATTTCCAGCTGCTGACAAAGATTTAAGGATATGTCTGTTCACTTCTGTTGAGGAGGATATTTTCAGGGCTAAGGGTATGGAGAAGGGTTGTGGACAGCCAATTACCTAAACAATTCTCTTGAATCTTTAAGGGCACAAAGTATTTTGTCCCTTTGGAGCACTCAGTGCCCACAGTCCGAGTGCTGTCTTTATTCTTCCCATGGGTGATTAAACAACAAATAATATTTACTGTTATTTAACAATGTAGTGGTCTACAAACTTGAGTTATGACTCAGAAAATATATTGGGTGCAGAACCTTTAAAGAAATGATCAACAGATTATGCTTTGCATTTAAAAAAAAGGAAATATTTCTTTCTTTTAAAAGACGAGTATGTGAAAATAAAATGGATGAGGAGGAAGTTATCTTCATGCTGTCTTCAGAAATGAAAATTTTGGTTGATTACTTTTAGAAATAATTAATATTTAGGATATTATGGATTAAGTGAAAGGTTTACACTGGATTCTGTCTGAAATGTCTAAAAAACAAGCCTTTAAGTCTTTGTTAATGTTGGCAAGTAACCTGGCCGGGTATAAAAGCCAAAGTTATGAATGACTACCTCACATATTTTACAACAGTTCACTAAATAGGTATTTCAGAATTTATATCCTTACAGAAGATTCCTTAAATAGACTTTCTTGTGGGGCTTAAAATAAATCTACTTTAGGACATATCTCCTGTTTTGTTACTGTATTTAACTATACTTTAAGAATTAAATCTATTTTTCCTTAAACAAAGATCCAAAAATTTAACTTTACGAGTATGGAGATCACAGAAATCTATCTTGTTGTTTGTAATGCACTGGAATTGTTTAATGAATACCCACACATCTTTATAAAAATCAAAGCAGTGAACACTTACTAACATATTAGTAGTATGAGTATATTTAGCCCTTAGACACAAAAGGCATATTGCCCAGAATGGAAAACTTCTTCAAGCAAAATTCAGATAATGACTAAATCCCAGTCCATTGATTAGTTGCGCCTGTTCCTTTCTTGTGTCTGCTTTTAGATACTGAAAAAGATGATTCATTTTCCTCTACCTCCTTTAGCACCACGTGGAGCAAATTAACAGTGCAAATTCATGCAAAAGCATACAAAGTGATTTTTTTTGTAGCATTTAATATTCATCACCAACTTTCAGCATTCAGCAGCAGCTTTCATACTACCTATAGTTAGCACTGCATATCAACTCTGGCACTGTGAGAACGCCAAAGATAAAACAAGTGAGACAGCTTTTAAAGAAACTGCTATGGGCACCCATACTTGGGTTCCCTGAGTTTCTGGGTCAGAAAATGAACTGTCCCACCACTGCTCACAATTCCCTTTTATTTTCAGCATCGTTGCCAGTTGATAACACACACCAGTTACAAACCTTTTTAATCCTTCAAAGGGACTTTGCAACAGCTTTATCACTTTCTCATTGTTTCTTAGTAAGGACGTTGATGTTCGCCCTCCTCCTCCCTGACTGCTCAGCTGCACGTTTCATTTACAGATGGAAAATAGAGCCTACTTCCACAGTGAAGGGAAAAGAGCATGAGTCTTGTCAGCCCTTGGCAGTGAAAGGAATCTTCCCCCAGCACTTATTTTAAGAGGTGAGGCTCTATTATTGCAAAACTGGTTGGAGTCAGAGAAGTTGGTGGCAACCTGCAGGAGCCCACTTCTGCAACAAAGCCAAGAATCATATTTTAATCAGAACTCAGTTGTGGCTTCTGCTTTGATTTGACACACTTGAAGGCACCTACAGTTCTGGGAGCTAAATTCAGCTTGTTAAACAAACCCTTTTTCTGCACATTTTTTTCTGCAAGATGCGATACGATGTCCTCACACACAAGTGTGGAGAAGGACTCAGATGAAGTTGATACTCAGGATGGCTGGGATGGAGAAACCCTCTGGGGAACAGTTTTCAAAAGCATGCGGAGACCACATTTCAAAAGGTACCTTTGTATCTGTAAAGACACAGGTAGACCTCCGAAAGGGCTTCCCAGCTGGATTTATTTACAATACCTACCACAGTATTTGAAAGAGAATCCCATTAGGAACTTTGCTGTATTTTTAGGCAACTAAATGCCTCTAAATAATCCATTTTAATATGACTTAGAATCTACATTTTATTTTCAAAAGATGGTGCAAGCGACTCAGCAACAAACTACATCTTGCATGGACATTTTTGCATATCCCAGGGCACGATTCTAAGAAAAGTTACATATATATTATTATATCTGAGCTTGAAATAAGGATTTACCCACAACTGCAAGCACACGGAGTGCATCCAGAGAGGATTTGGTGTCCCCTCAACTATCCAGGGAGCACACATCAAAATTCACACACTGGCAAGGTGTGTGTACATAATCCCAGAAATCTGCTTTATTTAAAAGTATTCTTCGAGTGCAGTTGTTATATCCTGTGAAAATGTTTTTTTCTGTGGCCTTCATCATTTTCAGAATAAAGAATCCAAAATTAGTTGCAGGACCTGCAAGCATTCCCTGTAAATCAACAAAGTGTATAAATTTAGCCTATAGAGTATCCAGCCAAAATCCCACAAACTGCTCTGAACTCGTTTTTCTTTCTCTTTGCCAGCTCTCTCCAAAGCTGCCATCTTCTGCTTTCTTGCAAATTCATGGTTTTCAGGGGGTTCTTGTTTCTGCTGCCTTCTCAGATTACAATTTCTTTTGTGTTAATTAAGCTGAAAAATTGAAAGAATGTCGCTGACTCCACAAAGAACACAAAACAGCCTTGCTTGAAAAGCTAAAAATAGATTGTTCTGTTCGGAAGAAAGACGACTCAGTCTTCAAACTATTTGTACAATGCGAATTAATTGCAGATGGCCAATTCATTTATTTAGACCTCTGTGACAGAAATGAAAGTGCTACTGCGACTGATGAGGTGCATAAAGCTCCTTTCAGGTACTTGGGTTCAGCCGAAAGGAGGCAGCGAATTGTTATTTTCTGAAAATAAATTTGTCAAAAGTTTTTCGATTTGATTCTCTCTCTCCAGGCTCCCAGTCTCTCTCAGATTTAAGACGTGAGACTGATGTGCACAAACTAGAAGTGGCACTGGCCTGCTCACATTTACTTCTAGCACTCACAGTGTATGTTGTAAATCAGTTACATTCCTGTGCTTAAAAATACATTTTGTAATGATGTAAATGTTGTAATAAAACCCACCCAGATTATTTAACTTATTTGAAATTAATGCTTTTTTATTTTTTTTTATGCCTCAGTATTTGTTTTAAATAGGATTTTAACTTTTCCTTTTTAGTCTTTCTCCTTAAAAGAAAAAGGAAGTTTATTTTTTTTTTTAAATAATGTTATTGATTTAATGGGAGAGAAGTCAGGAAATTCTAAATGGAAGCTGATATTCCATCCTGGCTTTTATTGTTAGGTAAACGGGAGGTTTCCAAAAATACCAACTATTAGCCCAGGGTCTACAAACCGTAGCTGTGAAATAAAAATGTCATTGAGCTGGATAAATTGTTTGGGATACAGAATGATCTGTACTAGAACTTTACAGCAGATCCTGAACAGCACGAGGCCTCCTTTGTGCTAGAAAACTAGAAATGCTGTCATTTGAGAGGCTAAACAATGCCAAGAAAAAGAAATTAATATCAGAGTCCCTTTTCTCCAACTCTAGTGTCTTTCCTCTGCAATCTTACTGCTTTACAGTCGCTAAATCCTTGTTTGCAGTCTTGCTGACTTGAAAACTGTGCAAAAGTTGATCCACACAGGGTCTGAGCTAACAGGGCTGTAAGAAAACCTCCCAAGGAGCTTCAGGTGGCATGATGTGATTCTATGATATCTGGCACGCTGATACCATCAGATGCTACTTTTTTCTGTTACTTTTTTTAACTAGCACAACGTTGCTATCTGCATTTCCAAGTATTTATATTACATCATAAAGCTTTTAAATTGCCTGGTGTTTTTAAAAGGCATTAGGTCTTATAAGCCAAAAATACAGCCTGATACATAAACAAATTTTCCGCCGAGACAAACGATCATAATCTATTAAAGTTAGAATACCAGTCCTCTCCACTGCTGAGGTTCCTTATGAAATATGCCTTATGAAATTATTTAAGCTTGTTGATTATCACAGATTTAAAATGGGGCAGACATCATCCTCTGCCCTATATTTTAAGCTATATTCCCTTGCTGCGGATTCATCCAAACTCCCACCAAGGTCAAGGAAAACAATTTGGTTTCAAGCAACTCAAAACAGGCAATGCTACAGTTAGGCTACAGCTATAAATGCATCTTCCTTCTGGGTTTATGGACTACAAAATAAGTTCAAATAGAGATACAAGCTTCCTAAAAAGAAACAAAGACTTTCCCAAGGAAAGAAACTTCGCAGGAAGCCGCTCAAAGGTGACCTCCATCCTGCACACATTTTCATATTTTTCCTGGAAATACAGGTAACACCAAGGTGGAGCAGAAGACAATAAAGCTACCAAATAACAAAGGTCACCTGCATACAACTACATCTATAAAAAAAAAATTGAGATATCCTGTCAGTTCAATCCAGGCAGAGATTTCCTGAGGCTAAGGGGAGGGGGACACTCACAATGTCTCTACACACAACCCACCCTCGCTCATATAATGAAGTTACACGTGACCACAACTAATTTCTGTGCAAAACTGAAATTCTTTGGCTGCACATGTAGGGGAGGAAACTGCTGTTGTGCTTTGAGACATGGAGTAAGGAAAATGCTATCGGGGAAACACTGCCAGGCAGGAGCTGACACACACCAACCAGCCGTGTCCTACTGACGAGACACTTGAAAAGGAAGAAAAACAAAGCTCCTCATTTTTTATATTCTCCACTGTGGATATATTTTTTTTTATTTTTACCCTGTGATAGGGCAAAGTCCATAGGGATCACATCCTTATACAGACACATCTACCTCCTCTCAAAAGAGAAACATCTGTTTACTTCAACTATTTTTATAGACCTAGTTTTTGCTGGTTCTAAAGAGTTTTGCCCTCCTTGTAAAGTAAACATCAACACCTTTGACAGAAGCACCACTTTCGAGTGCCCACAGAATGTCCTAGTAGGCCTCATAAAGGTGACATATTTTATATATATGTATTCACTTCTTGCTGAGGTGAATCATGTCAGCCAAGGTCTTTCTAATAAATAAAATGCTTTCAAAGCACTATCTCTTAAAGACAGAGGACAGAAGAAGTGGAAAACTTTTGCAACAGAACAAGAGCAAGGTCTGGGGCTGTGATATAAACATGTGTATCAAACATCAGGACTGCAGAAGAGGAGGGCTGGACCCAAGGGCTGCATCTCCTCTCTGTGCTTTCCAGTCTTAACAGGCACAGCAAAGCTGGAAGAGCATTTTTTACAGACACTGACAAAACCTGACATAGCACAAACAACGAAAGCACCAACCCACAAGGGTGATCTCACCTCCAGTGCTCCATGGAAGACCAAGTTAAGGGGGCTGAAACTTCAAGATAATGCACAAAATGTGGGAAAACTCATGTGAAATAACCCCTACCTAGAAACAAACTCTCTGCCTTGCATCCAAATACCCAAAAGATGAACCACTCTGTCCCTACTGTGGTAAGATAAGAGCAAAAAAGCAAGGAAAGTAAATGAATTGTTGGAATGATACTTTGCAGGGTATATTACCATGTGAACATATTTCTCTGTTTGCAAAGACTGCTACACATTTGAAATGAGAAGAGGAGGGGATAAGTGTCTGTAATTTACTAATTTCTTGGCAAGACACCACAAGAAGGTCAGGCTTGTCTGCAAACCGACAGCTCAGGAGAGAGCACATCAACTCACTTCTCAGCAGTGACATCTCTGTTATAAAGCCAGAAAGTTATTTTTTGTTGAAGATGTGTTTAATGGGTAAAGATGAAAATTCAATATTGAATTCAGATGAAAGTTCTGTATTGTCATTCTGATGGGGTGGGGACAGAGAGAGAGAGCAAGACAGTTCTTAAATAGTGCTGCAGTATCTTTTGCCAGATTTGTAAGATTCGGGGCTAGCAGGAATTTTAGTACATCCTCTCTCTAGAATGCTGACTAGATGTTCTTAAAAATTTTTTAAACCTGGAGTGCTAGAACTTAGAATCTTTCCAGCTGAGAGTACAAATAGAAGAACTGTCAGCCCAGCACCCCTTCTCTGATCAGATTTGTCCCTCCTCCGCTGCCCTGCATTGGCTTAATGCAGCATCTGGGTGACTCCTGGAGGAGAATGAAGTCAGAGTTTACCCTGTCCCTTTCCCTCTGAAGACAGAGTTAGAGCTCACTGAATAGTCTGTCTTTTAAACCAAGATGACAGAAATCAGGTTCTGCTATTCAAAGAAAAAAAATCAAAAAGGAGAAAAACATCTTTTACAGACTGCAAGATTTCTCAACTATTGAAAATCAAGATACCCCACTATTATTGAGGACTAAGAAGCTGCAGCATTCAAGTTTTCAAAGGTCTCTGTCTCATTTTTATTTCCCCATCAGGTTGCATCAAATAAATATCAACATGCTTAAACTAAAATAAATCCACCATCCTGTAAATTTTTAAATAAATCAGTATACTGTTTTGTTTTGAAATGGTATAAGACAAATTTCTCCCTCCTCCTCCCCCCCACCTCCCCTTCAAAAACAGCCTTAACCGATTACTTCAAACTTTTCCCCAGACGAGACAAATCTCCTTTGGCTCTAAGTTTCACTTGAGAATTTTCAAGCCAAAAGGAGTTTCTTCCACAGACAAAATTGGAAATGAGAGATTAAAATCACCCTAATGATAGGTGCTGGGTTATGCCTTTCAACTGTGGATCCATGCCAGTGTCTCTATAATTGTGACAATATTTTTCCAAGCAGAGTATCATGTTGTATGTAACACTGAAACTTCCTGGTCTCTACTGCTTCTCTGCTGCATGGTTACCATCTTATTTTTATAAGCATTCCATTCTGGGGCTGGCCCTCCAGCTTTGGCAGATCCAGGCAGCTTCTGCTTTAAAGCAGCTATTTTGCAACTAGCTGCTGCTTGCTGCATCTCTCTTTTCCAGCCAGCAAGTACCTGTCATCTTTTCCTCTCCAGCTCCTGAGAAAATGGCAAATTCTCACAGGTGCTGCCCCAAAACAGTGGGAATAACCAGCAGTGACCTGGACCAGGCAAGGAATTGCCAGGGTGGATTTCATTTCTGGTTTCTTTTTGGAAAGACTGCAAAAGGGCTGGTTTTAAACAAGTTCATAAAAAAGAATAATAGATTCACATCCTGCTCATGCTGAACTCATCAGGCTTGCATCAAAGAGAAGTTTTCATTGCCACCCCAAATCAATGGATAAATATTAGGGGAGCCACAAACAGCACCACTTCTGAACACTTGCTGCCTCAAAAACAGTGGTCAGCAGGGCAATGGCAGCAAACTGCTTAAAATTTTAAGCAAAGTAAGTTCTGGATGATTTAACTTTACTTGGGCTGCTCTACAGTGAAAATCAAGCCCTTTATAAATAATAATTAATGTTCTATTTTTTCCTTAAAAGCAAACAAACAGAAAACCCAAAAGGGTGGATGTAGAGCACCCAAAATGCTCAGCAGTGTCTGGGGGGGAGCTCTGCCCATCCCGGGCTGCCAGGGCAGGAGCTATTTCATACCAGCTATTTGCCCACAGGACAAAGCAGCTACCTTGTCCTGGAGGCAGATATGGTTGTTTCCTTTTAATTTCCCTCAGCCTTTTCATTGCTGTAATTAAGCATCACACACTCTGAAGCACACACAGGTGAACACCAACCAAGAGAAAAATGCCACATGGTCCCAGCCCTGGAGGCACCTCAGCCGCCTGATGAGCCCTTGGGACATTTACAGCTGATCTTTACTCCAGATCCAACATCTGCATCAAGGCAGCACATGCTGGATTTCCAGCAGAAGCTCATCGCTGCTCTGGCAGGCAGTAATTAGATTATGAGAATTACAGAATGACAGGCTGGTTGTCTGCTCGCTGTATGGGCAGCCTGCGATGGCTTGGAGAAGAGTAAAGCACTCAGATTAGGATAGGGATGAGCTCAGTATAAATCCAAATAATACCAAAATAATACGTATTAATAAGTGATGCCTCTGAACCAGCACATTTACTGCTGCAATGCTCAGCCTTATCCACTCCTGGCTATCTCACCAAACCACCAGTGCCAAATGCCCTGGGTATGGGGCACTTTGGTCACTTGCTTTTCAGCATCTTCCAGTTGCCACATCCCTGGTTCACACTTCTATCAGAAAATCCTAAATGGGTAGGAAAATGCTGGGACTCTGCCTGCATAAAAGCTGCAAGCATCATACCTTGCAGTGACAACCGCAACGACAGCGTTCCCGATGTTGGCACACAAATGGACGTAACAAGCATTCAGCTTTGCTTATAAAATTCCCATATTCAGCACTGCCACCACACATAGCTTTAAAAATTAGAGCAGGGTTTTCCCATATATGGGAAAGCTGACCTGCTGCTGTTGCACCCGCATCAGCCCACTCCTGCTCCCTGCGCAGCGCGGAAAGGGGCCTTACAAACCCTGCCCGCTGCTTTGGCTGTGCTGAGGAGAAAGTCCGGGTGCTCCCTTAGGTGGTCTGGGGTGCCACTGCTCTGCAAGCAGCCACATTATTTCTGTGCTGGGCTCACTTGCCTGACTGAACCCATAACTATAAAGCCACGGCGTTTTTCCAGTCCTATCTACAGTTGCATTTGTACATCCATCACTTCAGTGCCTACAGCAGGGCTAAGCAGCTGCATCCTCCTCTGGGCTTTGGGGTCCACTGGGCTCAGGAGCTCTGCTCCAGACTTCCATGCTGGGTCAAGGTACCCTGTTGGACCAAGTTTTAATGCTCATGTGGGATGCACAAAACCCCAAGAGCAGCTGTTTGTAGGACAAGCACTAACAGACGTCTCCCTCGGGCTGCGCTGGAGCAAGCCCATTGCTGCAGAGCTCCCGGCTGCGGATCCCCAACAGATGGTGAAGGGCCACCCGTGGGGCTCCCTCTGAACTGCTGGCAGCAGCTGTCGGTGGTTTTTGGGAATATTGCATTGTTTTGAATGTATATAAAGCGCAGAGAAGCCAGTGCCAGGCACCGTGGCGCAGCCGGGGCCGCTGCCGGCAGCGGGAGAGTTTTCAGTGGGAAGTTTGTTCTGCGAGTTTGGTCCCACATGTTGCATTTAGTCCTCTTGACTCAATCCAAGAGCCTATCTGCTCACAAACCATAGCGCCGGGTATGAGCAGCAGCACGTGTTGATAAACTCCTTACAGAAAAGCAGGGTGAGCAGGGCCGGGACCATCCAGCTGCAGCTCTGGTTGTGCCAGGCAGCGGCTCTGCCAGAACGGGGAGAGGTCCCGTTTCTGTGCAGGGGATGCCCTTTGGTGCTCAGCAGGAGTCTGCTTTGGCAGCTCTGTGCTGCCTAAGGGAGAGATCTTTAGGCAGGGATTCTTTGAGATACCAGTGGCGTGTGCTGAGTACCTGGGTACAGACTCCTGAGTGCGAGGGATTTGAAGGGGGGTGGTGGAAATTCTGGGTAAGCACTATTAATCAATACATAATCCTGACTGCATATGATTTGCTTTTCACAGTTAAAATCAAGCAAATCCCTCACACGTGTCTGCTGAGCTTTCAACACACATTTTATCCCCTACAGGTTTCGGTCTGGTCCCAGGAGAGCTGGGGCTGTCCTGGGGAAAGGGAACCCCCCGCAGCTCCCCCAAGAAGTCTGGGTAGCAGAGCTGGGGAACAGGAGCAGAGACTGCAATAACCACAACTGCCATCCCAGAATAGTAACAGAACAGCACAATCTGACTGAAGAAGTTACAGCTGTGGGCTGGTAATCTCTCTCAGTTTTGATATGAACATGGAAACAAACTATTTAGGTAACTGAAAGCCTTGCATCACTTTCGGAAAAGTTAATTACATCAGTGGTTTTACTGTAATAAGTTTATTTTTCCTTTCGAGTTTTCTAAAGCCTTAGGAATATTTCAAAGGGAATCCTTCCCAAATATGCAAACAGCAAGTCAATACTCTGAGGTTTTGTGCCAAGCATCCTTTCCCCCACATCTCTCACTCAAGAAAATGATTAAAAATACTCTCAAATAAATAGAAGGGGAGTAAGGATCTGGAGTTTAGCAGGTCTACGATGGCCAAATAGTTATAGATAATCAAAATCATCACTAACTAGGCATACATTTACTCGTCGCGTGTGGCCTCCTGATGTTCACATGCTCCCTTGTAATGAGAAGTAATTTAAATGTAGATCCTGCTGTTGCACACAAGAAAGAGTAGTGCAGAGGTTGGGAACTTGGGAGCACATCTCTCCTGGCAGAGAGCAGATCTCTCCTGCGAGTCTGCTGGTCCAGGACACTCCTTGGTGGGGTTTTACTATGTGAGGTGTGTCAAGAATAAGTTGGGTTCCTGTTCTCTCAGCAAAGGCCCTCAGCACTTTCCTTGTTTTAATTAAATAACTCTCCCTGGGGAAAAAAATACTAAGAATCAATCACAAATGTCATCAGTAGCATCTCATTAACTGCATTCCTCCTTTTATTTAAAAATGCCATGCTACAGCTTCTCAGAATATTAGTTTTCATTTTTTAGTATCTAAAAAAATGCTAAACATCTATTTTCACCAAGATTTAGGGATTTTATTTTTAGAGTTAAAACCAAAAATCAAACGGTGTTACTTTTTCCCATTATTTAATATTTCTAAATTTCTAATCCTGGATGCTGCTATCACGTTCCCCCTTTTTCCTTTAAATGTATATGTTGCAATTGCATGTTTAATGCTACGGTTACAGTTCACATTTAGGACAAAGCTGACCCCTTAGCATTGAGCCAGTATAAATGTACAGAATAATCTTCAGTTACATGCAAAGCAGTTTCATGATACTCCATGCCTTTTACAAATCAGTTTATAGTAAAGCTGACAAACTTAAGTACACAAATCTGATAATCATGTAATACTATTTAAATGAAATTCAGACCCACTCTTAATTTGAAAAACTACATCAAAATTATGAAAACCATCAAGCATATCTATCTTATTCATCTATGTATAAATTTGTAACCATAATATAAGGAAGAAACATATTATCCAATAATTTAAATTAACAAATTTTATTTATGCCATCCTGAACTCAGTGCATTAAAAATAAGGAGGGGGGAGGCAGGTTCCAAGGAAAAATGCAAGTATCAAAAAGGTTGATTGAAAACTCTCCCCCCCCTTATTGTCATTACCGTGATAGGAACAAGAAAAGTTTGCCAGGAAAAAAGGTTAATTACCTTTTTTTTAGAGATTTTTGGCTTTGCAAATACTGTCTTAATTTTTTCTAACAAAATGTAATTCTTCTGTTAAGTTTCTAGAGAACAGTACTGAAATTCCCTACCACGCATTCAAAAATGCCACTTCTGTAAAAATCATCCTGATCAAACACAGAATGCAGGACCCTAGTGGTAACTTTCCACAGACAGAATATCTTTACATTGTCAAAAAATCACTACTATTTTACATCTTCTCAAAACTCTCTATTACATAAAACAAATAAAGTTTATCTGATATTTTAATAATATAAGTTATCCCTTTCAAATAAAACAGTAGCTTATTACTGCATTCTAGATTCTGATATTTATGTATTTTTTATTATTTTAGAGGGTGGTAAAAATCCCCCTGAGTGTTTAATACTTACTGTGTATGTTTGCATCCTATGAACAACCTCCTACCATCAGCAAGGGGGGGGGGTAAATTTTATTACTAACAAGTAACGATCACAGGATTGATTTCTTTAAAGCTCAGGCAAATAAAAAAAATACAATTGTGGAATTCTGATATCTAAAAACGTGATCCCAGGAGTTAATCTTGGCTACCTGTTATCAATTACCAGCATGAAGGGACACGTCACCTGCGTTCTCAAAGTTGGGGAAACAATAAAATGTTAAAGCAGTTATGAACAGGAGCAAAATAACACCAAGGGCAATGCTACCAATGTAATAAATAAGAAGTTAGAGCCATATGGAGAGATACAGGAATTTCATATGCTAGAGGCAGACACATTTACGCTACAGTTGTGAGAAAATGTGTTCCCTTTTTTCATTTTCATTCCTGCACCTCCACTGCAATTTGGAATTGGATACATAAAATTCAACACTCCATTAATACACTCCAAACCAACAAAGCACCAACCAAGGCATCACTGTTCCTAAGAAGCAAAATCTTTCTTATGTACGCTGGGCAGTAAAATAATACACTTCTAAAATAATTCTTAAACTCCTTCACAAGATTTATCATCTCAGTTTAATTTTTTGTAGACTCTCAAGGGACTAATTTAAGCTACATTTGAGCTGTTTTCTCCTAGTTCTGACTTAATAAATTATGGAGGGCAACAAATATTAAGTATGTAAAAAGGTAACAATTTTAAAATTACAATTTCTGGAAAAAACACTCTTTAAGTGTTTAATTCCCTAAAGGATAGAAATGGGCAAGATGTGTTTCAGACATCTGACTATTAGTCAACGATTGTTAAAGTGATCCAATTATTAAATAGTCAAGAATTATTTATTTTACTTATATAAACTATCCCTCTTTGCTGGGTCTGGAATAAATTAACACATCCACATGTTTCTTTGCTTACTATGCCAAAAAGAATGACTAATATTTTTCTATAATAATATTTTGATAAGAAAATGAATGTTTAGTTTAGATTCATAACAGGAGTTTCTGCATCATTTTCATGTACTGAATCAAATATGAAATGATCAATTTAGAAGGATACGAACAACATAATTTAAAACCCAAACAGCTTTGCTCAAATACAAAAAGCATTTTTTTAGCTGCTCTATGAAATGAAAGCATATTTCAAAAATCTAGTGGTTAAAGAATTTTGACAGGCTTCATATGAAGTGTATTTAAACATCAAAACTAATTTAAAGTGATCTAGAGAAACAAGCTGTGGAATGTCCAATCCTTAAAGGAGAAAAAAAAAGTAATTAAATGCTCAGGGCTTGGCTTGCTGAATACAATTAAGGACATTCGCCTCCTTTCTGCCTTTGCCAGATAAAACGCACCCCCCTTCACCTCCAGTCATGGCAGAGGCACTTGCACCCCCCTTGGATGAGGGCAGACCTGAAAAAACGGGAGACATCCCCCTGTATTTTAGGATTTGTAGATGCATCAGTGATGTCTCAATAGAGAACCTTGCGTGCTCTCCTTTATGGTGTTTGTTTCTCTTGTTTATTAGCCAAGGAGCACACATCAGGAGCTCCACGGCAGGGCAGGGCACGCAGAGGTGGCTGTGCCAGGACGCTGCCTACAACCAAAGCCACCCAAGGTGACCCAGCAGAGAGGGGGTGTTACAAAACTCACCCCTCAAGCCCCTCGTGCTTCCACCCGGGCAATAAGGAGCCCGATGGAAGTGTTCAGCTGCTTAGTTTAAAAACAACGACAAAAAGCTGATTAAGATTGTAGTTCACAGAGTGACAGGATGGATTAATTGCCTCTAAGCTGAAGGACCTCCTGTTTGTCCCTACCCTGTGGTGGGGCAGCTTCAGGAACCAGGTCTGCCTGTCTGTCACAACAATTGTTTCTGCTTCAGTTACCCAAGTCCAGTCTAAACAAGCCAAGTTTATAGCTGCAAAAAGATCTCTAAGGAGATTTCTGCAAGCCCCCCCTCCCAAGCATCTCCCCTGCACCCCTGCCCACCCCATCGCAGCAGCCTCTCCTCCTCCCTGACCCCCCTCCCACCGCCCTCCACATTTTCAGCCCCACTGAAAGAAGGGACCGGCCAACCCTTTGCCTCAAGCTCCCTCCATCCTTTCCTATCCCACAGTTCTCTGCTCCCTCCCTTTGCCACCCCTGGAGAAAAGCCAGCACCTTGTCCTGTGCAGGGTGCCCCAGTGCTCCCCGACACCCCGGAGCCCCGCGTGGCTGTGGGATCCCTGCCCCTTGCCAGGTTTGGGGGGCCGGAGCGGGATGCCAAGACTGGAGACTGCACTCCTGGAAGCGACAAGAGGGTCTGAAAAACCACAGCAAGAAAACCACCGTAAAAAAAAAAAAATCACAAAAAAAATCACCCCAAGAAAGGTGAAAAGGAAGGGGGAAAAAAAGTCAGAAGCAACCCCAAGGACCTTCTCACTGCTCTGTCCCAGCACGGTGCAAGAGGCTCAGCAAAAAAGGACTCTGTCCCCCTTCTCTGGCACAAAGTTTCAGCAAACAAACAAACAAAAGAAATCCATAAAACCGTCAAAAACTACCCAAAGCTCATCCTCCGCAGCGGGCAGGGTGCTGCTTTAATGTTTTCAATCTGCAGAGGGGTTTTTCTTTGGGATTACTTGCTGGAGAAGGCACAGGGAGCAGGGGAGAAGCGGATCAGAAGGGAAAAGTTCCCAAGAGGGTTTCAGAAGTTACAGCACATTCATTTCACCAGATGCTATTTTTAACCCCGCTGTTACTATTTTTACCCATGTCAGTGTTTTCCATTTGCTGAACTCTGTCCCCGTGCAGGCAGGGGCTCCGCTCCTCCCCATCACCACCCACCCCGGCTCCTTCTCCTCTCTTCTCCCCCCAGCGCTTGCATTTCATCTCAGCCTGCACTTTTGGATCTCTTGAAACAGCATCAGCAAAGCCTGTTCTCCCCTCCTCCTGCCCCTCCTTTGTGTGGAGAGATATATGCAGATATAGAGATATAGATATATAAAAGTTGCACGCAGTGCAAAGTCCAAAAGCAATCACCCAGCAAATCTCCTGCCTTAACTTCATTCCTCTCCAAACATTTTCCTGCCAACGGAGAGGGGGGAAAGAGGAAAAAAAAAAAAAGAAAAAAAAAAAAAAGAAAAAGCAAACAAATGCCACTGTTGCTAAGTTTTGCACTTTATACCCTTTTATATTTACAATCCTCTCTCGGCTAAAAATAGCAACACATGATCCATTTATAACTGGCCGGACATGCCCTGGAGCCGCTGGCGGGGCCCTGGCTGATGAAAGGAGCTCTTTGCGTTCCTTCTACCTGAGCTCATCTCCAGCTTAAAGGGCTCAGACAGCCCTGCTGCTACAAAGCACACATTGAAAGGACTGCTGCTTCCAGGGGAGAGCAGGGTAAGGGCCGGGAAAAAGGAAAAAGAAGAAGAAGAAGGCAGTAACCCATGCAGGTTGCCCCATGCCCTCCTTGGCATGCTTGGAAAATGTAGAATAAGGTGGCAGCAGGGAGAGCAGAGGGGGTCGGGGCTGGCAGGCAGCCCCAGCACAGGGCAGGACCTCGTCTGGCACACAGCAACCAGGGATCCAGAGGCAGCTCCAGCTTGGCTCCATACAGGACAGACACGTTAATCCCTCTAGAGAAGCAGCAGGAGCGACTCCAGACCCAGACCCAGGGCAGGTCTGAAGGCTGCTCTGGAAGCACCTTGGAGCTGCACAGAGGTGGATGCTGGAAATCACTTCAGACACAGCTTTAGAGGTAGCTCTAGGAATGATGCTAGAAACAGCTCATGGTTCGACTCCTGACAACTCCAGATGTGGTTCTTGGGTTTGGGAGCTGGCTCGAGGGCAAAGCTAGAATCGGCTCTAGAAGTTGGTCTAGAACAGGCACCACAAGAAGCAAAGACATAAATGCACGGTGTTTTCAGCAATAATTATTCACACAGTGGGATTTCTTCCTTATGAATTCTACGTTAAAAATTTCCGTTGGCACCTGTACAGGACTCACAAAGAGCTGTGGGACTAAGCTGAAGTCCCAAGGGCACGGCACAGAGCCCAGTTCAGGGAAGCCACACCTTCCCACTTAGAAGAACCAAGTGCCACACTGACACCACCTCCCATCTGATACCAACACGCTTCGGTGTTTTAAAATTTCCTCTCTTGGAAGCACAGGCTTCCTCGTTTTCTTCCCTTGTTACTGAAACAAAGAAATCCAGTTCAGAGGGAGAATGACAAATTATGCATCACTGAGTAGCAGTTAGACAAAAAAAAACACCTGCAGCAAACAACATTTTAGTGCTGCTAATCACAAATGTGCAAATCTCAGCCACTCATAAGTAAGGGATCACACTCTCCAAAAGTTATGAAACTTAAAAGGAAAATGTACCTTCCAATTACGAGTCTTTTGGGTACACTTGAAACATTTCTCAGTACTCTTAAGAGCTAGAGAGTGTGGTTTGTTTGGACTGACAGCAGAAGTTCAGAGCCAGTACTGCCCGGATTGCAGCTGAGGAAAAAAGTAATAACCATGGTGGGACCCAGAGAAAAAGTGATTGTAACAGTTGGTAACATCATTGCCTACATTTGATCCTAATAGCTCTGTGTCAGTTGCTTTTCTGATATTCTTCTCAACTTTGGCTTCTCAGGGGAAATCACATCACCTCATGTCTTGTCTCCACAAGAGTTCTCAGGCTGTTTCCCCTCCACCACGTATGCACTCACATTGCTCTGTTCACACTGGAACAAGAAGTGTCTGTGTACCGGTGCCTTTCCAAAATTTCACGTATCACCAAACCAGGAGTGCAGCAAGATGGTCAGGCTTTTCTTGGAGCTGTGCTCATAATAAAAAATTTATAATGCACACAATAATATACAGATTTCTACCAATTTCCAGTAGCTCTTAGATGCCTGGTACAGGCAGAGGTTCATACTAACCAACCTCCCATGATCTGACATTAGCAATCAAGTGCCATTTTCAAGTTATTTTCAGAAAGGCTGGAAGCAAAATCGCTGAAAACCATGATCCTGAAAGTCATTAATGAGGAGAATGCAGCAGTGGTTCTGCCAATCCCTTTTTGGGAGGAGATGCTTTAAGCAGGGAAGTGGAAACTTCACTGCCACGTTGCTATCAATGTGGTAACCATCTCTGTGCTTGCAAGAAATCCAGATGATCGTTTCTTTCTGCCTTTGTTGAGTTGCTGCAGAATGGCAGTCAAGCATGGATTCTGAAGACACACCAAGATGCAGGCACCCCTGGACAACCTGCCATGAGAAACCTGTCCTGAGGTGGCTGCTGTGCAAAACATGTTTCTGAGCAAGAGAGTTCAGCCCAAGGCTGAGGGTATTTTCTAACCAAGCTGAGAGTGGAAATCTCCGCAAAAGACCTGAATATGCCATGGAAGTGCTATGACCCCACATTTCAAAAGCAGAAGCAGGACAAAGAAGTTCAGCTTTACCCAAGTGGATCAACAAATGCCTGTTCAGTAATGCTACAGAAATTGATATTATTAAGGTGAAATATAACTCAAGGAACTGTTTTTTGTTTTCCCAGCTGAGTTGCAAATCTTAACCCATTGGAGATGGGAAAACTGGAGTGAAAACTGTAGCCAGAGGACAGTGGCAGCCACGGGCCAGAGCTGGACAGGCACAGTCTCTCCGGTCCTGCATGCAGAAAATGCTGTTTGGGAGAGGCTTGTCCTACCTCCCCATAGACCCAGGCTTTTAACCTCAGCTGGGCTGGGCAGCTACACAATACAAAAAGCTTTTCTCGCACTGATATCTCCCTTCTGAATGTGACTCTTACAGTATTATTTTCCTGCAGAGCACCCTGAGACAGGAGGTCCTTGTCCCAGCTGGCACAGGCTTCTGGTGCTCCTACCCTGCATGCTGTGCCAAGCCAAATGCCTGCCTCTCCCTCTCTAGCCAGGAGCTCCTCTTGCTCTCAGCCCACTCCTCAAACTCAGCCCTAATTAAGTCTCCATTTTCAGCTGCTTCCTGGCCACACAAGATTGCAACTCCCCCGGGTGCTTCTGTCTGCTCCTTCACTTCCCAGGCTCCTCCACATTCTCACCCTCTTCCTTTCTTAACCTGAAACCCACCCTCGGTCCTTGCAGCTTTGGCCCCCTCTTCTGTTAGCAAAAACAAACTCCCTGGTCATGTTCCTCTTCGAGATCTGCCACACACACATTCAGTGAGTGGAAATGCCACTGTTTTTTTTCCCCCTCTTTTTTCTTGGACGGTGACGGTAGAGAAGATGCAAAGAGAACAAAGAAATTGTCCCTGCAATACTGTACCACAGGGCACGATGTTTGTTGGTGTCCCCACAACTGTGGGGGCTCCAACAGAGGTTTCATGGCAATTTCTGGTGTCAAGAGTACCTGGCTTAGGGTTCGTTACATTAAGGATTTGTGTTGTGGAGATATCCTCATTCAGTATCTTGCAAACATCCAATCCCAGTCTGGCAGATGCAAAGGAAAAAAACCCTGTGTATCTCTTCTGAAAATACACTCCAGTTCTTCATAACATTCATCCACCCTTGAAGATGCTCTCGGAAACCATTTCTGCCCTGAAACACTTGCACGTTTCTGCCAAAGGTCCTGACTGGAAACCACCCCTTTAGATTTGCTCTTGCTGTTTCCAGATGTCACAGTCCCCCATCCCCTGCTAAGATGGGACTGGGCATTTCCCCTTCAGAAAAAGACTGGAATCGTGGCATCTTCACGTGTACTAAAGTAGGATTACAGGGCAGGATTAGGGATTCAAGGTATACAAAACCGTGATGGCAGTGGTGCACTTATTGCATGCAAGAATTCAAGTGGCAGGGGGGCATCCAGGGAGAAAATCCAAGAGCCAGGCAGGATCCAGAGACAGATGGGTAGGCTGGTCCCCATAAACCAAATGGGGAGCAACAGTAGCAAGAGCTCATCTTTTTATGAGGCCATATTTATTCTGGGACAGCTCCTTCTGGACTGGAGTCATCTTGCTCCTTAAATGGATTAGAATGTAATAAACCCAAAATCAAGTTGTGTATGTACCTAAGCCCTCTACACTGAAAAAACAAATTATGCTGGGGAGAGAGGGACAACTAAGACACAACAGCTTTTCCATCTTTTATGCCCACCTACAGACAGGTAACATGCAGTATTCCACACGCTGCCCTTGAGTTTTGTTCCCAAATACCTAGGGAGTTTGCTGGGTGTCTCACCTGGACAGGGTGTACCTGTAGTAATTAGGAACATCTACCTCCAGCCTGTATCAGGGAGCACCACAGCGCCTGTAACAGGGACAAAAATCAAGGAACCAGCTCTTCACAGCACCGCTCCAGAGTGGTGAAACTTCCAGCCAAAGAAATAGTCATTTTTCCCTTGTGCAAATCAAAACCAGCCTAAGGTCATCTAACAAAGGTGTTGTGTGAAACTCCGTGTGTAGCAGAGAGCAGCGCTTGGGCCAAAGGGTTTTAAACTTCCTTGTTTTAAGAGACAAAAAAAAGCCAAAGTGATCCTGGGCTACTGGATCTCCGGATGGCCACTGACCTTTATATTTGTTTATTTTAAAGATGTGTCACTATTATCTTTCTCACAAGTCAAACAACTGAATGATTTCTAAATTCTCTTCCCTCTGACCTCTTATTTTCTTCCTGTTTTATTCTAGAAATACTCATTCAGGACTCAAATATTAAGAGCGGGTTTGACCCAAATGTTGCAATTCTTCATTCCACACATTGCTATCACTATTGCAATTGCTATTCCCTCTGGGTCCCTAGAAACCCACTCAAAAGGACACTATAAAATACACATTTGAATAGTATATGCAAGGAACATGACATAGACACTTTGAAGTCTCTTTACAAAAATACTTTTTAAGTATTAGGAGGAAAGGGAGTTATTTTTACATGGGGAGTGTTGTAAGTTATGCCCTCTGCTCTCAGCAATGCCTCAAATGTTCATTTTATGGACACAGCTGATTTTTAGGTGCTATGACTGCATCACTCCATGGAATCATTTTTTGGGCTAGATTTTCTTTTCCAGACACACTGGTAATACTCAGTGATTCTGCTTTGGAACAAACATGATTTGACCTGCTTTGATCATCCATGCCTGGAGACAAGAGGTGGAGAGCTTAACAGAAGGGAATTCTAGAGAAGAAAGGAGATCACAGAGCCAGCTGTGTCAGAGAGCTGATGCAGGTGCTGCAGTTCTGGAAGCCACTGTGGCTTTACTGCTCAGAAGCTGAAGAGCAACCTTGGTTGCAAGCAGCTGCCTCAGGGAGAGCAGGAATTCTCCTGGCAAAAGTGCAGTCCACGGGTTACAGGCTCCTTGCACAGCCGTAATGATGCTGGTACGATGAGGATGGTGAGGCACCTCTAGCAGACTACAGTTGGTTTATTCTGCCATAGTCTGGACATACAGTTTATACCATTGCAAATAGTGCACTGGTTAGAAGTCCATAGCCTCCCAGACATGGTTTTTGCAGTATCGAGTGGGACCGGACACTGTGTTTAAATCCAGACAAGTTCTTTGTTAAGGTAGTGAGTCACATCCTAGAAGATTCTGCCCTGTTATCTCCACAGCCTGAACTACAAAAGGGCAATGGGAGCTGAAGAACCTTTACAAAGCTGTGCTGGGCTCTGCAGGCACTGACCATCCCAAATGACAGACCCTGCAGGACCTGGCCCATCGCTGACCCATCTCGAGAAAGCTCCTCTATTTGGGTTTCCTTCTACTATCACTTCCAATCAAACTGGTCCTGAGAACACCTTCCAAACCACAAAGCCATTAAAAAAGAAACTCCCAAACCAGCACACTTTAATTGTTATCAAATTAAATAGTCTCACAAATTCGAGTCTGCACTCAAAACTACCCCAAAATAATGTATATGCTCTTACTGGACTGAAGAACCAAGCCTCAGCCAACACACCCCAGTGTCCTGAGGGAGAGACCATCAGACCTTTAAAGTGTGGCAGCACTTGAGGGCGCTGCTGCGATAAATTTAACTCACCCTAAACCCCTCTACTTCGTTTTGTTAAGAATTAAAGTCTGCTGAAATACCAGTTGCTCGTGTTGACACACACTTCGTGCCGTTACACAGCAGCCCTACCATTTTGCTAAACACTGAGCAGAAGTTGGGACTAACACTCAACATTCAAGGTTAGCACCTAGCCATCCTTTCAAATATTTGCACAAATGATAAAGTGGAAGTAGGACAAGAAAAATTTAAATTCAGGGTTTTTTTTTCAGCAGTATAATTTACTCTGGGTGAAACGAGAAGGTGTGAGAAAGATTATCTGTCCCTGAAACTAAAAAACTAAAACTGGGGGTAAAGATGGAAATACCAATTTCTCCTAATTCTCCTATTTGAAACAGGCTGGAAGAAAACCAGCCTTTTGACTGACATTACAGCTTACCAGTCTGAGAAAACTCTGTTCAGAAGTTTTGTCAATGTAATGTCACATTTGATAACATCCCTATTTTTTTTAATCACAGAACTTCCATATTTCATTCACTTTCTCAATTTTAGGCAGTATGCTCAATACTTTTCATTGCAGTAGTTTATTAATTACGTGGTTGTCTCAAAAAATATTGGGACAGCAAAAAAATTACAATTTTACATTTGAACTTCCAATTAATACTAAGAGAAAAAATGAATGGAGACAATGAAGACTGAAAAGAACTTTCACAATTTTTTAATTTTCCTGCAGCACTGTATTTCCCCATCATTTTATTCAGCTGTTGTCTGTGTCCTTAAGAATTTAATATTTTAAAACGTCCTTGTCAGTGTTTCAGAAAATGCCTGACTGTAATTTTGAGAAAGCAGAAATATTGTTAAAGCAAATATGATTGACAATACAACCTAAAGCATAGGCACTGCTCTACCAAAGCGTAGAGACAACTACAGCTTCAGTCCTATAAAAATATACTCAGGTAAGAACTACTGCTTGTATGTCAAAATTCATCTGCAACTGTAAAAAGGTGGGGACAAAGTTAATAAAGGAAGTGCAAACAGAGAAAGATGCCCTAAAAACCATGTTTGTGAGAAAAAAAAACAAGAAAACAAAGAATAGAGCAGAAAGTAACCAAGTACTTGATAAATGCAAATGAATGAACGCTTCTGTATTGTTCTGTGATTAGTTAAGAGTTAAGCTTTAAAAATAAGTAATAACAAACAGTGCATGGCCAATTTTAACCATTCTTCTAGCTGTGACATGATATGGAACTCTGTGTTTATAGCTGGAAACCAGAGGAGCACATTTTACCCTTGAGTTTTGGCTTGCTGAGGCCCTCGAGAAAGCTCAACGCGCCCTGAGACGGCGGGCAGAGCGACAGCCCTGGGATCAGTTACCTACCAGGAGATCTCTGTTGGGCAGGCTGGAAATCTTTCAACCTCACATCTTTTCCTGCCAAACCAGCATAGCTGGAATCGTCTCTTAACAGCCAGCACAGTGCTTTGCTGAGCTTCAGACTTAGCATTTTACCAAGACATCTGAAAACCTCATATATCTGCTAAGCTCTAACCTTCTAGGAAGAATTTTGAGAAGATGCTTCATGTTCCCTGCTCTATGCAAAAAAACAAAAAAAATCTCATCTATAATTGACCTTGACAGGTATTCAGGACATTTGGCATCTATTAAACCCCCTTTAAGATGAGCCTTTCTCAGCTATAAAAAGAAATGTAAATGTGAACTTTATATCACATTTAGTCACTTGAAACACTACCATGGTAGGCTCAGTCAGTTATTTTCCATTGAAAACTTACATTAAAAATATATATATAACTTCTAAATGTTTATTAAGCAAGTAAGAGTTTTCTGTTTCATCCTATGCATCTGCTTTTTGCAGACAAGCTCTTAAAAGAAATACCCGGCAAAGCAACCTGCACAGCACTGTCTGCCTGATCCACAGATACACACAGGGGATAGCTGGAGAAATTAAAAAAAAAACATTTAAATAACTTTTAGTATTGAGAATCACTCCTCCTTACAAGATCCTTAGAACCTCTGTCAGACCACATCTAGGATGCAGAGACAAAGACAGGAACTACCAGCAGGGAGAAGCTCTGTCTTGGTTGACACAAGGGCTGCTGTCTTTGGAGCCACAACTCACTGAAGTGTCAACAAACAAATCCTCAGTCAAAGGACAGGAGGTTTTAGAGGTGGAATAACACTGTCCCCAGTTGAGAAATGGAAAGATCCAACTTGGAAATACCCAGCCAGCATTTGGCTCTCCCATATTAATTAAAACTAATTGTTTGGCTGTTACTTGAGTTAACCCAAGGACAAGCCCTCTTCCCCCAGCACCAGCCTCACTGTCACAATCAGCTCCTGCATGTGAGGGTCGCTCCCATAACTCTGTGCTGAAACACTCAGTTTTCCATCTGGATCAGATGTGACAGAATCCCTCTAGAGAGAATTTTGAGAACTGCTGGAAAACTGCTGCTTCCCAAGTGAGAGAAGCAGGATTTTCTTTATGCACAGTGGGATGCAGGTGGAGAATAAAAAGCAAACGGAAATCTCATCTAATAATGCAACATGGCCAAATTCCTAACGACCAAGACATGTACTTTTCTTGTGACATCTTCACAGGAGAGCTCAACTGGAGCAAAATACCTCACAGACCTAAGAAATTCATGCACTCCCAGCTCTGTTCCCATGGGGATATGGCAGGGATCCCTCCCACTCCACAGGCACAGCTTTAGCACTTTGGCTACACAAATATCCCACTTTTTCTCCTGAAACACAATAGCTCCAACAGAATCTCACGGGCCTCCAGCGTGAAACGATGAGACGTTTCTGTCTTCCAACACAAAATGCGCTTGACTCCGAGTACACAAACACAAAGAGCTGTTCTTGCTCAGGATCAGGTCTTGCCCAGAGCCTTTTGCTGCCATCACTCTTGGGTTGGAGCAGGGTACCCTGAACCAGGCCACTGACCCAAACGTAGCGTGTGAACCACAAACCCCACAACAGCCACCCACCCTCAAAAGCAGACGTCGGGATGCTGCAGGGCAAGGCTTGAAGTTGGCTCAGGTCCTTTCACTTGATGAAACCATGAAAAACTGGAGCAGTCCTTCTGTTTTAAAAGCTGTTAAAAACGTTATGGTTTAGGATTATATGGAACTATAAAACTTCCCTTACCAAAGGTCTTCGATTGCTGGTTTGTTGGGGGTTCTTTGTTTGGTTTGGTTTTTTGTTTGAGTTTTTGTTTTGTTTGTTTTTCTTTTGTTTGTTTGTTTTTTAAAATAGTATAAAAACCCCAAAACAAATCCCCTCTCCCCAAAAAACAACTCCAAAAATCCCCAGAGTTTCTTGTTCTTTGCTTCTTCATTTCCCCCTCTCTCACATCTCATCTACCAACTTCCCTGCTACTGCAGGAGGTCAAAGTCTGGTCCCATGATCACTGCTCCAGACATTCTTAGAAACTCTTATTTTTGAGGCTTCTTGATTTTTTTTTCCTATAGGGCTTTACATTTCTAAGTGGTGCCTGTGATCCTGAGGCTTGTAGTATATCCTGATGGATTTTTTCCTGATTTACTGAATCTTCCATATTGTGACAAAGGAGAACTGAAACAAATGGTCCTGTGAGCCCACTCACGCCTTGCTGACCACCACGAAGGAGATTGCTTGCTAGCCTGCAGCATGGCTCGTCTGTCTGAGTCCTCTCCACCTCTCCAAGGAAACTTCTAGTGAATAAATGACTCTCTTGGACTTGGAAGCAAGTTGTCCAAATTAAAACTTCATTCTTAAATTATTATTTCAAAATGACAAAAGAAATAATCAGTCTGAGCCTTACGAATGTTGTAAGAGAGAACTGGGCTTTCCACTTCTGATGCACTTAAATATTTCAATTGTTTCAAGAGATACATAGTTTAAGCCTTATATTAATATGTCCTTAAGTCTGTATGAAAATTCTATTCTGTGATAAAAATATAGGAGAGAATATTAATGTTTTCAGTTGGTTTCTAAAGATGCAGCTTCAAAATGCAAATGCAGCAGGTGAGCAGCCTTGGTTTACCCTTGCAAAGAAATTTTTTTAAAAAATTGTTTATGGAAGCCCAGCAACTCCCTTGGTGGAATTACATTTTCGTTCAAGCAATACCACATAGTTTGGAAAGGACAGAAAATATCTATTAAGACAGCTGCTAATTTAGAGAAAAAAAAATGACCCCACCTGGAACAGCATCTGCAGTGCTGCTCATTGCACCACAAGAAAAATATTCGTGCACTGCAGTGTGTGAAGCTCTGTAACAAAGATGACACCAGGTCAAAAGAATCTAACTTACAAAGAAAGGTTGATGTTAAGGTCTTGCTTTTACTGTAAAAAAATAAGTCCAAAAGGAAGTTTAATATGAAGGAAAGGATGGTAAAAAAGTGAACTGACAGTTCACATGAAACTTTATCTGCCCGTAAACAATGAGGACTTCCAACTCTACTAGGATGGGTTCCAATAATGACAAATTGAGGTAAGTAAATTAAGAGATCTTAGGAAGCATTATTTTGCACATAAAGAAAGAGAAGTATAGTGAGAATGTTACCAGAGCAAATTGCCTAAGTGAGGCTTGTGTACAAAGAGAACCGAGGGGAAACAACATCCCTGGGTCAAAACTTCAGTGACTTCAACAGTGGAGAGGATGAATCAAGTATTTATGAACGACAGCTCCAAGTCAGAGCGAGTAAGGATGTACTAGACCCACCTGATGGGAAACACACAACAAGGGGGGTTCACACTGTTCATGCAGCCCTACCGAGACTTGGTCAGCCCTGGGCACTCGTGGTAGGAGACGCAGTCACCAGGAAAACTTCATGGAAGCAAGAGAGGTACCAATGAATTCAGCAATCTCCATGACTGCCATCACCACGCTGACTGTGACTCCTTGAATTCTCAATTCCCATTTCAGATGCAATTACTGCAGCACTATTCCTAGGGAAAGGGTGATCTGAACTGGGCGAGATCAGTGGGAAATGAAAATACTCAGTATTTGAATACCACACCAAGTCTGTTGTTGAGTAATCCCAGTTGCAGCTGAATTAAGTGGTGTGCAGTTAGACAGGACTGCAAACATCTGTTTTCAAGAGGTGTCCAGATCATTAGCAGCTAATTCTACATCTCTGTTACATTCCCTGCCATATGCTGGGGGATAATCTCAGCAAGCAACAGGGATTTTCATCTCAAATCCTAACAAATCTGCTCTGCAAGGCTTCATGGTTTTTCTTATGTCACTTATTGGATAATTCCTCTCAGCTGCTCCTCTCTGCTCTTTCTATGCCTTGCATCTCTTCCTTCACAGCATCTGAATGCTCCTGCAACCTGTCTGGTAACAACTGACTATTAATTCATGCCATCCTCAAAGAATTCCCTCCCTTGCCAAGGCTAAATGCAAAATTTACCTCCTGAATAAACTCACACTCAGGCTGCAAGAGATCTAATTAGGGCAGGACAGTCACATACACTGGGTGGGCTCTCCATGATTTTGTCCATCCTTGGTGGGAGCAGCCTCCTGCTCTCATTTGAGCTCCTGGTTAGGGTTACGTGTCTGGCATAATCTAAAGAACATCTAAAGAACAAAGGAACACCTTTGCTTATGAACAATTTCATTAACTGAAAATCAGAGCTCTCTGTGGCAACTTTGCTTGGCCAAATCAAGGTGCCCACACCGAAAGCTCTGATGGCACTTCTGTGGCCCTAACAAACGTGTACACAAGCAGAATTTGATCTTTGGCATTAAGCAACAACAGCAGCAAAACCAGAGGTGACTGCAGTACTGACACGGGACAGACTTCCCTGGAGCCTCAAACAACCCCATAGGCAGAGGCACAATGAATCTGTCACATTCCCCAAGCTGGTGGCATCCCTTTTCTGCACAAGGGGTACAAAATCTCACTCCAGCTTTGGCCTCTTCACTCCCTAACAAGGTGTGATCCGTGATGGGGTTTCTGACAGGCCTACCGGTCACCTCAGGGCACCTCCTGAATGCTGACTGGGAAGAGAAGCTGTCTGGAAGACAGCTGGTTTTTCCACCCCACACATCTCCTCCCCCAGATGAAAGACAGCAGTGGACTTGAAAGGATCTTGAATGAACTGTGGCAGAGCAGCCTCAGGGTGGGGAGAGCTGTGAGATTTAGTGGTCCTGTCTCCTGCCAGCCCTCCAAGAAGCAAGCAGTAAAGTTCCTGCAATCCCACAGCTTCCACCCAAGCCACGAGTGGTGTTGCTGCTGGCGAGGAGGGACATGCAGATGGGATATTTTTATCTCCTCTCCATTCCCAACTCTGTCAATCCAAAACAAACTTCATCTGGTTGGAGGTGGGAAAGATAAGAAAAGGATTCCCTGTCTGGATCTGCGTGTCACTGCGGGATATGTGGACACGTGCCACTGCGGTGGCACAGCTGCATCAGCCCTGGCTTCCCAGCTTCCAGTAACCTCTCCAGACTAAAATAGCAAACCTACTGCTTGATTTTTAGCAGCTGAAGAGCAGCAGTAAACCACATAACTATTATGTAAAATGATCTTTTTCTAAGTATATGTTTATTGTGCACAGAAGAAGTGGATTTAATTATAAGCAACTGGAAGTTTTTAACAGTCTGGATTGCCCCCTACTCCCTTTCTAAAAACTAAGGTTTGGCAGCAGCTTTTGGGTTTCACTGCAAGTCTTCTAAGTATTTCCTTGGAAAGACTTTACACTTGGTCCCAGGCAAGAAGTCAAAATCAACATTTAAAAAGCATGCCCTGCATAATTTCCAGGATTCAGGAGCGTTAAGGTATACTTATGGAGGCCAGAAGGAGAACTGCTTTTTGTGCTTTTTGACTTTGTGCATAAAGCTGGGCTTCAGACAAGGAAGTTTATATTCCAAATAATATTTTTAACTACATGTGGTCAAGTACATAACTTATCAAGCCTTTCCTCATGCCCCTCCCAGAATAAGCCTGAATGGCAAATATCTTTGCAGTACTTAAGTTTTACTTAGACCTCTACTAGGAGCAACAGATTCTCAAACCTAATCCAGTATTATTTGATGGCAGAAGAACTTTCAAATTAATATTTTCTTAAACTCCTTTATACAGTAAAACTGCAGTTTGGGCCCAAGAGTGATACTCAGGCTAAACTGGCTGGCTCTGTACTGAATGGATGAAGCAGGATTTCATGGTGGGTCACTATCCCTTTGTCCAGGAGATGGAGTTGTGTCCCCTTGCAGGTGGGAGAGGTGATCCGTGGGCTCTGAGAGGGGACGACTGACTCTGCCCTTGCTTGTGTCAATAATCCCATTGAAATCACTAGGACCGTGGAATTTGCAAGACTGAAACTCCTGGTTTGACCCAATAGCCAAGAATGAAATTTTACTTATTTTGTCCATTTGCTAATCAAACAAATTGCTTCTGACTTTCCAATAGCAGTGCAGACAACACTTTTGGATATATGTGTGGTTTATCCACTCAAATTTCATCTCAATTTTTGTTTTGGGGAAAAAATAGTATTTTCCCTGTGAATATTTGAAGTGCTTTTAAAAACAAGCACATATCCTTCTGAAACATATGCAAATCAATCCCTGCATCATTCACCACCTAAAACCACCAATGCTATAGACAAGAGATTAAACTTCACAGAAGCTCACAGAAATGAGAGCACGGGCAGTGTTAAGGGATCAGGTTTAGCAGACAAAATATCTTTCAGCTTTTACAGTCCAAAAGGTATTTGTTACATGCTTTTAATCACCAGAGAAAAATGGGGTCTCTCAAATTGCAAATTAAGTGTGCAGAGATAAGGCAGGGAAAGCATCAAGAGAGTGTTTTATGCAGTATTTTTCTTCCAAGCGGACAGTTTTAACTGGCATTTATTAAAAAAACCCCAAACAATCTCAATGCAGATTTTCAGCTCACAATAGCATGTCCTTCTCCTCAGGGTCTCAGTTTCCTCCCCTTGTGAAGTTCCAATCCCACAAATCCCCTGGCGCTCCAGAAAATCTCCCAGCTAACCAGCGATCTTGGGATTTCAGCTTAAAAAACAGCCATGAAAGATTAAAAACCAAACAAATACAGCCCACAAACTAAAGAGTTTGTTCGGTAGGTGGTGGGGAGGGGAAGAGTTTGTGGTGTAATGCATGAGGATATCACCGAGATAGAGAAGGATAAACCCTACAAGGCACTTTTTTTCCTCCTTTCCGCAGCAGCCTCTCCCGGTGGTGCTGATCAGGCACAGCCCGTGGGACCGGAGCTCTCCAGGCTCTCCACAGGGCACTGATGCTCTGGGATAGCTCGGAGACAGACAAGCACAGGAGCTGCTGGTTTCCACTGCGGGCTCTCTGTGCTCCATGCTATGTGAACTCAAACCTCTCTTCTCTACCAAGAAGCCTGCAAAGCTCACGAACTCTGAGAAAGTGATGGGGCTGCACAGTTGTTGGTGTCCCGGTCAAAGTTCCATAAAGCAAAATTAGAGAGTCAGAAAGGACTAAAGCAGCGACCTTGCTCTGACGCTTGAAACTTGCCTCCTACAGTAGGAGGCAATATGAGGAGCTCGGTAACACGAAGCACATCTTCCTCGGAGACGGCACTCAAGTGAGCAGATGTAGCAAAGGCATCAGTTAGGGCACCCATCCATACACTGAATTTAAACCCGTAGCTACTCCTCACTCCACCAACAGGTATGAGCCTGGTTGTTGCACTGCCTCATGACTCCTTTCGTCATGCAAAGAAGACAAAGGTGAAGACAGAGCCTCTTCAGTCTCAACAGGGATGAAGACAGCCTAATCTCCGTGGCATTCTGCTATTTTTGCCTTGACAAAAAGAGAAAGGACACAGAGCAACAGTAAAGATGTAGTTCAGAAGTTATTCTAATTTGCAATGATGGGAAAATAGAGCCAGGCTCTCCACAACCATATGCAAACTGTAAGAAAGCTGTAAAGCTTTCATGGACTAAACTGTAGAGCAGGAGCCTGGAGAATCCCTTCCACCAGCCTTTGGTTCCTGCACATGCTGGCACACAACACCCATTCACCAGCAGCAAGACTCTGATCAGAATTGTTTCAACATATCAGGGAAAATTTAAATCTCTGCAGCATGACAGGAACAATTTATAGCTGTGGCTCACGTTTCTGGCAGCCCCAACCACCCCACAACCAGCGCACACGTTCGCTGCACTGCACGAGCTCCTTTGTAGCACAACCAGCTCTGCAGCAGTCAATAACAGCACTTGGTTGAGTTACCACTGGATTTCAAAATCCAGTGAATGTTCCCAAAATGCAAGCCTTAGATTTTTTTAAAGGCATCTGGTTTTGGGTTAGTGTTCTGTAATTTAATGCTGAGGAAGTCCGTGGTAGGCACCAGTGTGATAACTGCTGGGGATGCAGGGGGTGGGACTGCAGCACCACACAGAGCAACCCAGAGCAGGAGGATCCAGTGAGAGCTCAGAAGGCTCTCTGGTCACATCTGAAATTGTGCTTTAAAATGAAAGCCTCTTCCATGAAAACCCACATAAAACCACTTTCCCAGTCACATTGGCAGAATTTCACTTTACACATAAATCACCTTTGGTTGACTGGGGAAGCTGCTGGGAACATTTTCACTGTGATAAATGCCATCCCCGTACTGGGCACATGGGATGGGTGAGGGGTTGGGCCCTCTGTTCATTTGTTTTTCCACTGAAACTGATGCAGTTCCTCGAGGTCAAAGTCATGAAGTCGTGGTAGCATTGCTGTGCACAAACAAACCTGTGTGAAGCTGTGCTGGGGAAGAAGTGTGGGTTTGGTTTCTAAAAATATTGCTAAATACACTGACAGCCCAGGTCCAAGCTCAGCCTTCTGGGATGGAGATGTACCAGGGATGCACCAGGTTTGGTTGGCTGGTGTGTTGTCTATGATTTTAATACACAAATCCCTCCCTGCAGGAAGATTTAATTGTAGTTAGGATAGGGGAAAACAAAAGAATAGGCTTTCAGTTGAGGTCATCTCCCCCCTTCCTCCAACTTGAATCAAAATTAAGTGGGTTTTTCCAGGAATTTCATCACTCCCTCCCTTTTCCAACACGCTGCTAAAGACAGCAAGACTGTAGATTGTGCAAATGGATCTTATTCCTTGTTAGGAATTGACCCATCCTCCTCAGCATCCACTTCCTTCTGACAAAAATAAATAGCAGGGGCTTTCTGGCATCTGTTTAGCACCCTCAGCCTCCCCACCCACCCCACGTTCCTCCATGCAGAGAATATGATTTTTTTTCCCCTTTTAGTGATGTGCAGATCTTGTAAAATGCTGCTCAGAGACAGACACTGAGGATTTTCTTTGCAGAGCGAACACACAAGAGGAAGTAAAGAAAACTTCAGCTGAGCTATTTATAAAGCACACAGTGGCTTGTTCTTCAAATGTTTCATTGATCTGGGGAACAATGAGAACAAGTCATGGAGTTCAAATTCCCTTCTTGAGACACGTCCTTCAGGTCCAACTGTCGAGTATTATGGATTTATATGCCTGCTCTGGAAACAGATGGTGCTGACTGAGCAACAGTGTGCAAGCTTCTGCCAGCCCTGCTCCACCTAAACCACAGCAGTTTGAGCCAACCGTGCCAGCCACTTGTCACAAGTGTAAGAGCACAGGTGAGACCCAAATGCTGCCATTGAATATGTTTCTCACTCCTGGAGATACCAGTAGGTATCACAGCCATCGTTTCTACAGGAGGAAAGGAAAAGCTGCCACTTTCCTTCAGAATAAGAGAGATGGAGCAAACAGCTAAAAAGCAACAGTTGAAAAGAAAGCACTGTGGGTGGAGTTTTAGCTTTATAGAAAAAAGGCTCTGATAACTCTGAAATCAGGTCCATGGCTACACGTGAATGTGGCCCCTCTGGAGCGATGGATGATGACCTTCATCCCACCAGGCATTTAGTGAGTAAACACACAGATTACCACTAACACAGATTGCATTTGTGCTGGGCAAGGGGACAGACCATGCACATTGCTGCCCTGTGACTGCACAGCCGTGGCTGGTCCTAGAGATCAAGGGATCCCCCAGATTCCTTACCCCCTTCCCACAAAAAAATCCATGCACATGCACAGAGCACCCCTGCAGCATTAGCTGTAACTGTGAAAGCATTTTGCTGTTTGGATCTCTACCTCTACACGGAGCACATCACCCTACCACCAATACTGTGTCCCATCCTTTAGCAGCCCTTCATCCCCACACTTTTACAGCAACGCTGCTGCAGGATTCCTGACACCTTCCAGTGCCAGACCCTGCCTGAAGCAGCTCAAACTTTGCCAAACTTCAGACTCAGGCTAAAGATTTTTTTTGTTTACGTAGAGGTGGTACAAGGAAGAAGTGAAAAAGTCAAGGTCAGGAGCTCAACAAAAAAAATTAAGAAAGAAGAAAGCAGGTGATGAAACTTGCCTGTTTCCCATCTATGAAATTTTAAAAAGGGAGCAGGAGAGAAACTACCTTACTAAGTAATGCTAAGGGCAGAGGTGCCAGTGCCGAAGACCCCATGCTGCCCTGAGTTTCAGCAAACATTTACCAACTCACATCACAGGTCCTGCAGCACTGCTCATGTACTGGGCAAAACCTTGTCAGGGTGACCATGCTGCAGACCCAGAAGAGCTCTGTTTACCAACTGAAAGGCAGCTCTCTATGCCATGGAGCACACTTTGTACACAGCAGGGGGAACCGAGCAAGACTCATCTTGCAGAGGCTCTTCATCGTCAAGGAAGACCCATAATTAGGACACCACCTCCTGGTGTCCACACTGGGATCATCATGTCTCCATGGGAAAGTACTGGGCAAATGGAAACCACAGAGATTCCCATGTCCAAGTGTTCTTGCAGTATCTGGTAATTACTGGGAACCCTATAGGAAATATTGTAATTCATTCACCACTAATTACAGCCCATCTGGAGAACAACCCCAGCTGCTGCTCTGCAAGCTGCTGTCGCAGCACGTGGGGGTGAGGTTCTTTAGCAGAGCAGCCCATCACAAGGAACTCACACTGCCAGGATCCCCCAGGACTAAACTCAGGATTGTTTGGTTTTCCCATTCCTGTTTCCTTAAAAGGAAGATTAAATAACAACTCAGTACAAGATGTTTAATGTTAAAAATCTTGTCCTCAAGAATTAGAAAGTTCCAGGATAAAGATTCCCTCTAAATTTTCAGTCTATTATGTTCTGTACATCTTTTACACAATGTTCTAGTAAGGATCATGCCCTTTTTTTTGCAGGGTGTGTGTCCTCTCTTCAAGCTCACAAAACTGATCCATTTTTCATGCCCCATGTATTAAGTAAATGAAACTACTGTTAAGAAGGACAAGCTCCTATGAGATGGAATTACATCAAGTCCTTGAACACGTGCCTGTCTTTAACTGGGTGTCTTCTCCTCACCCACCCAACCCTCGAGAGAAGCAGTTATCAGGATCACCATCTTGTTCTAAGAAAAACAGGGAATCACAACAAGAGAAAGGATATCTTGTAGGATTAAATTTTGCCCTGGAGAACCAGCCCAGCCCCATTCTGTTGTAGAGCTGCTGCGGCCAACTGAGCAGCACACAGCACCACAGCAGGAGCCCATCCATGCTTCTTCTCCCTGAGCTGCACTCAAGAGCATCTAAAGCTTCACCTTGCAAAAGTGCCAAGTGTTCAGAACCACAAGATCCATGCTCTGGACACATGAAGTGTTATTAAAAAAAAAAGCCGAATATCCTGGAGAAAAATTATCATTAGGCAAACCCCAGGCATTTAAAATCAGTAGTAGCTTCAGACAATGTTAGCTTTGGTCTTTCTGTGGTGGCATTTCCCTCTCCAGCAGCCACAAAAGAGGAACGATCCCACCTCGTTTCACAGCAGCACCATGCACTGACATTTACGAAGCATTCAGCCCCTGCAGTGATCAGCACTCCAGAAAAGCCCACGAGGAGCTCAACAGCTCTTTATTCAGCACAGGGTACGGATGGTCTGTCCTAAATAGGGCACAGGGTGACACATTGTATGAGGAGGATAAGAATATTGAATAGCTGCTCATTCACTGCACTTGTGCCCTGAATGGAGCACAAGCCCCGAGGAAAAAAATACAATGTAAACCATACAAGACAGTCTTTAATTATATGGTATGGAGGGGCTTACCATGCAGCACACAGAGAGGGTGACTGTGGTTAGTCTTCATGCTGATACTTCCTAGCTTTGGAAAGTATGTTTTTCTTCCTGCTTTATATATTCCCCCTATAAAAACTTCAAATTTGCATGCCCTATACTCATATTTGTACCAATATAAATATTTCTGTTAGAAACATTTTTACTTAAGCACTGATGTAGGTAAGATTCAGAATGGCCATTATTTACTATATGCATTTAGGTATTTATTTTAAAATACAATATATCTATAGTGGCATATTGATCTCCACGTTTCCTTTTCAATATAGGAATAAGCTACAAGTACATTTTACACGGGTAAGAGTATTTTCACTCTCTCAGGCTCAACTAAGTACAAAAAGACTGGCAAAGCACCGAGAGGAGCCCAGCCCAAGGGCACAGTCCTACAGCAAACCAGGTCACAGAGGAGGGGGACACCATGGTAAAACAACACATGCACCACGAGAGCTGAACAAGAGTTTTGGACGGGGTGGGGTTTGGTTGGAAAGGACTAACTGATAAAAAGCATTAAATCAGACAGGGCTACAATTCTTTGTTTTCATATAGTATTTGTTGTAAGGTAAAAGTTGAATTATACTTGAAAGTACTAAAAAAAGAATAAGACTCACGTAATTGTCACCAATGAGAAAGTGCACTCAGAATGGAATTGTTTGATGGCAAAGTTTAAAATCCTTTCCCCAATGAACACACATTTTTAATTTTACAGGCAGGGTTGTTATCAAACAAAAACCAACCCCTACACACTGAAAATCACCCTCCAATACTCAGTAGTAACCCTGATCTCACTACATGGTACGGTTGGACTTGATGATCTCAGGGGTCTTTTCCAACCAGATGATTGTATGATTCTATAACAATGATTGTAATCTTGAAGTTGTGACTTGTCCAGTGCACTAAACAAAATCCAATGAGATTACACCTGATTTTCCTCTTTGCTTCCACAAAAGCAAAGCAAAAAGCTAGTCTCCTGCAAGTACAAAGTCAGGTCATTGCTTCAAAAATAGAGCACATGTAAGATCTTTGCTCTACTGAAATTAAGAGAAGTTTCCGGAATTGGGAATTTACCTTATACATCTGTGGTGATGAAAAAGGATTGAAAAAAAAATTATGAAAAGGACCTAAAATCAAGTAACAGGATGTTCAGATATCCACTGGGTAATTGCATCCATGCACTGCACATCCCTGAGCACAGCAATAAAGGGAGAAACTTTCCTTCTGAAAAAGGAACTGCAACATGGGAACATAAGCATCAGTCCTGTTTAAGACACTAATCTGAGTAACCCTCTGAGGAACAGAGCAGAGCTCACAGCTGCAAGGCACGGTACACACTGCAGCATCAGAACAGACACCTGGGACTGTGTGCACGCCATGCAGGCTGTACAGCCAAGCACTGCACCAGGGCAGTTCTCATTTCATTCTGTTACTCTCCAAAGAGCACATCAGCCTAAAAAGCTGGGAGCACAAGTAAGATCCCGTGAGTACCTATTGCAGCATTTGCCACTGAGCCTTCAGCCCCAAGCGAGGGGACAGCCCTCGCCCTGCACTTCTTCAGCCTTTTTTATCCCTTCATCCTATCTCCAGTCCTTGGAAGGAGACTCTGTTGCAGCTTTAAATCCTGCCCCACTCAGTATTATCTGCACGTGCAATCCACAAGCATCTCAGTGAGCCTCAGCACAGCTGTGGCAGCAATACCTGCAGATGCAATACTGATGAAGTACCCACAGATGAAGTACAACGAAATAGACCCAAACTTCTTACTATAGTTTAGAGACAGAAAATACACAAAGTACCAGTGAGAGCAGGGCACAGGGGAGAAGCAGCAAGGGAAGGAAGCTAAGTGGAAAACTGACAGTCCCTGTGAAAGGAGCAGGGAAATGGGTCTCTTAAGCATCCCAAGATTTACAGGAGGACCAAAAAGTGACTTCCTGCTATTCAAGTCCAGGCTGAAATATAATAAATGACTGCCAGCATAACACTGACTCATATCCATCAGATTTATAAATCAGTGCTTCGTCAAAGAATGCTTTCTCTGTTGGCTTCACCACAGACACTTTTAAGCTGCTACAATACATTGTTTAACCCATTCAATGTTTAATGTCATTTCTGCAAAAAACAGTTCTATGGCACAAGATATTACAAGCAATATCAAAAAAGAAGAAACTGAAATACTGCCTACTGCAAATACAGAAGTCTATTAGACAGCCTGGATGACTTAAATGCTTGCAGATTAAGATCCAAATTGGCCCTACTGGTTTTTTTTCCTTATTATTTAATTCACAAAGAAAAAGCAATTCTCACAGATCCTTCTTCAAGCACTTCTTCACTACAGCACAAATTCAAAACACATTAAAAAAACAAACCACCAAACTGTAAAATTCCTACAGTGTAGCCTGTGTTTGAAAGGAAAGCCACGCTGGTTCAGGGTGTGATTTTTTTACTGCTACAGCCGCAGCACACAAGCTTTAGTCTTCACACAAGCAGCGCTCAGTCCCCTTCTCATGAGAAGAAAATACACCTTTATGAACAGATTTACGTCAGGAGAGCGACAATCACATCAAAAGATGCTCTACTTCTAGAATAAAAACTTCTACCACTAAGATTCAGAAAACCATGTCCAATATTGTTTTTTAAAGCTCCTTAAAATTCAGCTCCTCTGTTATAAGCTATTGACACACACCAAAAAGATGGGGGCCAAATCTTGCCATCCCTCACATGCGGTACCGCGCACACCTCAGGGGTAGAAGTGTCTTTAAATTATTTGCAGACGTTTGAAAATATTCTCTATTTTTCCAAGATGTTCAGAGTTCAGCAATCCACACGTGTGGGATAACCCGTGCTCCACCTGCAGCGTGCTGGCAGGAGGAGCAGAGGTATTTCCAAGCCCCTTTGGCTCACCCGAAGGGCAATAGAGGACTCTCTACGACCGTTTGCATGGGAGCCACATAACAGACACGTTCGGGCATCACCCAACACACCCAGGTAAAGCGCAGGTACCTTTCCTTAGAGCTTCCCTCGGGAAAGGAGCCCAGTGTCGGGGCTGTCACCTGCCTGGGAGCCTGCACAGCTGCGGAGAGCTGGTGCTGCTGGAGTGCAGGACAGCAATGACCCAAACATCCTCGAAGCTCCCCCGGTAGAGATGTTGAGAGAAGGGAAGGAGACAGCAAAAAAACCGCGACAGCAATGAACTAACGCACAGACAAAAACTTCAGCTTTCTGTACACAGAAAAGCCGCCTCAGCTTAAAGAACTCTCCTTCTCCTGCGGTCCCAGCGAGAGGCTGGCTGCCAGCAGCGGGGCGGAGCGTACAGCGCGCCTCCGCGGGCACCGGGCGAGCGGACACGGCGAGCATCCTTAAGGGGAGAGAACGAGGATGTCGCATCCCTCGGGTAGTCCGAGAGTTCGGGCCGCCGCGACAGCCGCGCTGGCACCGGGCACGGCGACCCGGCCGAGCGCCGAGAGCATCCTCACCCCCTCCATCTCCCAGTGCCCCGAGAGCATCCTCACCTCCTCCATCTCCCGGTGCCCGCCAAGCCCCGAGAGCATCTTCGCCCCCACCCCCCCACCGGCGCCCACGGAGCCGCCCCGGCCGCTCCCCTCCGTGCGGGCACCGCCGGCGCCTCCCGGTGTCCCCGCGCCTCGCCCCGCTCACCCAGCAGCAGCAGCCGGTGCGTCTGCTTGTACTCGCGCTTCTCCGCCTTCAGCGTTTTGTCGATGCTCTTGCTCCGCTTCTTGTCCGCGCGCTCCTTGGCCACCAGGTCCTGCCGCAGCCGCTGCCGCACCTGCGGGTCCCCGTGCTCCCCGCACCCCCCCGCCGCGATGTCCCCGTCGCCGCGGCCACCGTAGGGCGCGGGGGGGTGCGGGGCGGCCAGGCGGGAGCGCAGGCTGTAGCACAGCCCCATGGTGCCGGTGCCGCGCCCCCCCCCCGGGCAGGGTCCCACCCGGGCCGGGTAGGGCGAGCCGGCGGCGCCCGGCGGCCTCTTAAAGCGTCCCCGCTCGGCCGGGGCTGCGGGGCCCCGCGCCGCCGCCCCTCCCCGCGGCCGGTCCCGCACGTGATGCCGACACGGCTACCGTATTCTCTGGAAAGCGGCACCAACGCAGCCTCGGCGCGGGGGGGGACGCGGCCCCGCACCACCTGCCCCGCGGGGTCGGGGTCCCGGTGCGGGTCCCCTCCACGCCCCTGCCTCCTGTCCCGCGGTGAGGACACCGGGAGCGCATCCCTGCGGACACGAGAGATGCCGGTCAGCTCTTCCCAGTTCCAGCCCCGCAAACGACCGTGGGTACAACTGGTTTGATGTTTCTCTGCAGCCCCGCACCCCCTGCCCCGCGGGGTCGGTGTCGCGGTGTGCCCCTGCGGGTCCCCTCGTCACATCCCTGCGGGCACTGCGCGGGATGGGGGCCCGGAGAGACGCCAGTCAGCTCTTCCCAGTTCCAGCCCTGCAAACCACCGTGGGTACCGCTGCCTTGGTGTTTCACCCCAGCCTCCAGCCCCAGCCTCATGGGACCCAGGCCTCCCAGCCTCTGAGATGTCGTGGGGATGCTGTGATGGGCAGAAAGAGCCCAGGTCCACAGGAAAGCCCAGATCCAGTTTGAACACTGCAGCTGAGCTCCTCCTCCGCAACACCTTAGCCCACTGGAAACAAGGACGTGACAGCAAGACGTGTGCCATTTTCATACCCCAGTTCTTCTGCACTTCCTGCCACTGACCCTGTGTTATTTTCTATTAACACCATCATCCAGTGGAGAAGTTAGTGGTGGACCATTTTCTCTCATCAGCCCTCTCTCTTCTGGAGGCACCACATCAGCTTCTTCACCACACACTTCACCTCCTCAGTTGCTATCCATTTCCCAGGCTTGGGGTGATGATGCCATTTAGGGTGACATCCCCTCTCTGGCAGCACGCTCCATGCAGAGCACTGCCAACTTTGTCATACTGTATTTTATACTCATCTCCGGCCAGCTCTGAACATTCACTTATGACTAATACTCTCCAGGGCCCGGCCACACATCCTGCACTCTGGAGTTAGAGCTTTGCAACCAAGTATCTGTGCCATAGCCAATCTTCTGCAAAAAGCCGGGGTGGTTCTCACCAAAATCTCAGTTTCTCCTTCTGGTGCTTTCTCACAGGTTGGATGTCTTATTGATAAAAATTTCTCTTTCAAAATCTTCTGTGACTTTGTGTCAGCAGAAGAGCAAGTGAAACCCTATATTACACCTCTGAGCGTTTCTGTTCCTGAATCAGGACAGCTTTGATGGGGTAGTGGCTGCCCTGCAGGAATGACAGAGATGCCCACAGAGGTCACTGTTAACCAGGTGAGCTGACCGTCTCCCTTTTTTGTACCTTTTTGTTACCCTAATCTTGAGATCTGGCCTTAAATCAGCTCCCCTGGCTTTGTGCTGGAGCAGAGCTGGAGCCGTGTTCCTGACAGGCAGTGGTGGCATTTTGGTGGGGCCCATTCCAAGCCCTGTCCCATAGGAGGGAGCTCAGGCTTCTCTGCAAACTGGCATCCTGTTCCCAGAGTGGTTCCAGAAACAATCAGCAATGCCAGAACAAAGTTCAGGAAACATGTTTAATTGTCTGTGTGTCTGGGCTGGGGCAGAGACGTGAGCAAATCCTTCACACTAGGAACATGCCCAGGAGATTTGCACCTGTCCTTAAGGAGACATTCTGTGTCCCTCATACAAAGGATGTCAGTTATTTCAACAAGTCTATTTCTATTTGACTCACTTTCTGCTGACTGATGGCCCAGTTCCTGCCCTTTCACTCCTGCAAGTTATGCAGTGGAAATTCAGCAGGTCTCTTCCTGGGGAAAGACTTCACCTGAAAATAAGGGAAAGAACATCTCCTTCTTCCCATTTATCCTGTTGCCTATGCACCAATCAAGGCAGCTAATCAATACCCTGCTGCCTGGCTGTTACAGTAATTAGTAAGTGTACAAATTAAATCATTATACAGCAGGCAAGTTCACTTTATACATCATTATGAGCCCAAGCTTCAGCAACAGTTGCTGCGTGTTGCAGGAATTAATCCATCTCCCATCAGGCTGGAGATGCCCACGACTCATTCTCCGTCTCTACTGCTGCAATGCCTTTTCCTCTGGGACAGAGAGTTCGTCCTTCTGATGAACACACCCTTGCGAACGTAATATACCAAGAAAACTTAAAGGTCAGCCTAGAGGATTATTAATAGCAGTTTTCTTCTTCTTCCTGTACTTTTTGGAGAGGCACTGGAACAAGAGGAAGGTTATACTTAGAGACAGGATAGTTCTGTGAAGCATGCTGTGTTGTGGGGATCTATCCATGTACCACCTGCAAAAGGAAAGCAAACTCTTAAAGGCTCTGAACTAAAGAAAAAAAACCCAAAAGGTAAAATGTGAAACTTAAAAGCAGCATTCAGCCTATGAATTTGTTCCCCTGGCTCTGCAAGGAGAGAAGCAGAGTTTTCCTGCTTGTGTGATCCATAGCAAGACAAGTTTAAAATCAGTCTGTCTTGCTTTTGATCCTTGGAAGCCCTTTCCAATGCAGGTGACAAGGTCTGCAGAGCACACACCCCTATCCTCGCTGTAATGGCCATCCTCTCCCAGGCATGATCTGAAGTAGAAACCTGATAAAGCAGTAGGATTTCAAAGTGGAAGAGAAGCTTTCCCTCATTATTCTAACCCTCTAGAATAGCTCTTAACACTTAGAAATGACCTGTTTGAGGAAATGAGAAATTTCATGTCCTGGTATAGCCCTGGCTGTGGCCCTGCCTAGAGTTGCAGTATAGCTGTAGTTACTCAAATTTCAGCAGTTAACAATATCACAAGCAGGTTCATCATCTTCCCAGCTTACACCAGTTTTAGTTGATGGCAAGAAGTGACAGCAAGGATAAGGTCACACATTTCACCTGAGCAAAGAGTGCATGACACAGGTGGGCAGCTTTTTTGAAATCAAACACAGCTGCAATGATAGCACAGGAAATTACCTCAAAGAGCAAACCATCTTCTGTATGAATATTGTTCACCCACACTCTACATGGAGCATTTGTGCTGTGGGACAGGTTCAGGCCTGAAAAGCATAGATTAGGTGTGTTTCACAAAATGCAGTTAAAGAATATGTGTCCAGAGGGCACTGGTCATGCCCTCAGACACAGACTACATACCTACCCCACTCTGTCTGTGCACAGCAAGCTGTGTAACTCATGACAGTGACTTCAGCTTCATTCAAACTCCTTAAGAAAAAGAGATCACAAGAAGCAAATGCCCATGTGTATTAAAGTGAGAGCTTGTAAAGCTGCTTGGGGTAAGGCACACCTGGACCAGTCCAGAAGGAGTTCTTCAAGTCCGGGGCATAAGGAGGTTTCTGAGGTGCTGATTTTGCAGCAGCATCACGGCTCCTCTACCCCTCTTGCCCCTCTGGCAGCCAGCCAGCCAGGCAGGGAGGGTGACTTAAGATTCTGCCTCTTCCTAACTCCCAGCAAGGAAAAAAGGGAATAGAGAATTGTCTTCCCCCAGGCACTGGGCTGCAGATTTCTCTGTATTTTTATTCTCTTGTTTCTACCATCTGAAACTGGGCAAAAAAAATGGAGAGGTTAAAAAGCAGAGCAGCCATCTGGGAATGTGAAAAATGCCAAGGAAGAGAGGCAGTAACTGTGAGACTGCAGATTTAAAGGAAGAGACGTGGACACATAAGCATAAAAACTTGGACCAACACCAGGAAATATGTCAGCAAGATAAATGTAAATAAGTAAAATTTGCATTTATTTGTGCCTTGGGAGGGAAAATAATTGATTGAACTCAAACTCCCACCCCTATTACTGTAAGTGATCTGTACATGCAATGTTCACTTCTTGTTGCAAAACACGGATGTGTCAGAGCCGCTGGTGAGCTCCTGGTGCTGCCCTCCCACAGGAGCCCTCTCTCCAGCACAGTGATTTGCACTCAACTGTTCCGATGTAGGTGGTTGTACCCTGGCACCTTGGTTAAAGGCATCGCAAGTAAAGGAGTTTTAGCTTTGGAAATGAGCCCTGTGGTTGCTGTCAACAGTGTGGCTGGAGCAACAAATGCTCCTGAGTACCTCTGAAAAAATAAATTGCGCCACTCAGCTGCAAAACAAGACTTTTGGGACATAGAGAGAGGAATCAGTGTTGGAGTTGGAGTGGAGTTGGCTCAGTGTCTGTATGGTTGAGCACCCACTACGGACAGCGGGTGTTTTCCATTAGTTTTAGCTGAAGCGGGTTCTCTCTGGTCTCTGCTTTTAGTCCTTTGCTTCAAGTCAATACTTATTTTGCTGTCATTCCTCTGTTTCCTACATTGAAATCTAGATTTAAAAGGGTGACTAAGTGCCTGATTTCAATCTTGGACTCCTAAATCCTTGTTTAAGTGTAGAACTATACTGTTAACTTTTTGTCTTCTTTCAGAAAGTGTGAGAGCCAAGAGCTGCTGACACCTGTCTCCACTAAGCCATCACCAGTGGCTTTCTCATATCTCTCAACTTAAAAACGAGTTCATCTGTAAAATAAACATCATGATACACAGATAAGGCATGATAGATAGAACTGGCTGCATTTGAATTGTATTTCACATATAAAATGGCAAAAGGTGCTGGGGCTTCTGGTCATGGGAAGGTGTTTTGAAGACATGGTCAGCAGATGCAGTGTTACTGCTACTGCACAGCAGGGTTTCAGGTTCCCATCCTGGGCTCCTGAGGATGTAGGCTGAGCAAAGCCACCTTCATCTGGGAAGATATTCAAGTCCATTCCGTGTATAAAGAGGACAAAGTCTTTATGTGGGGAGATCAGAGTGTGTAGATTTGTTGGAGGGATGACATCATGGTCTAAATGTCAGTTCTGTTTGATACCTTTGCAGTCAGCCTCTGGTTCTCATCAGCCTCAGAGTGAAGTCCTGAACTCCAGGAGCAAAGCTGTGCACTTTGCAGTGTGTAGTGGAATAGATAAAGCATCCAACTTATTAATATTGTGATTGATTTTATGCAGGTGCTAGTTATCCTGAAGCAATTCCCATGAGATCCCTCTTCACGTTATCCAGCGTTTCTCTTCTCTCTGGTCCTGACAATGCAGTGAGGGATAGAAGACCAACCATGGCAGGAGGAAAGGTGATCCGAGCTGGCCGTGGGACTTGTATATATCTGCACCTGAGAGTACTGCACTATGGGTTCAAATTGACACTGAGGTATAAATTAAACTGTGATTGTTTGCCCCTGACTCCATTTTTCTTGCCAAACCTGTAAAGGCACTGGTTTAGGTGTCTTTTAGTAGCAAGGGCAGCTTGTGCTCTGGGGACACTAAGTGCTCCCTGACAGCCAGGCTTCACTGGGCACAGAACCAGCCAGTGTCACCATCCAAACTCCAAAGTACAAACTTTTTGCTCTGGTGAATACAATAAAACTTGCTACCTTTCTCCCTGACTATCTTTATGGACGCCTAGTTCATTTTCAGCATCATGCCCCTGTTTTCCTTCAGAAAAATAAATATATTTTCCCTTTTTAATTTTTACCCATTTAAGACCATGCACGAGATTCCCTACAGTGGGTCTCTGTGTTCTGGAATTGTCACCTGAAAAAATATTTACAGCTTCAAGAGGCTAAAAAGTACATTGTAAAATTCCTTCCATTCAGAAATCACTTAACCAGGTGACCTGCCCGATTCCACTGATTTCACTGGGTTTTGCACACGTATCTGGCACTAACCTGCCACGTAAGGAGTGCCCCAAGTTGGGTTAGAAAGCCACTGGGACCGTACTTGTGAAAACAGCAAAGCAATACTCTGATAAAGGAGCTTATTTCCATTTCTTAACTGCCTTTCCTACAGCCTGCAGACACTTCCCGCCCCCTCTCATCCCCCTCCAGCAGATAAAGTGACACGTTTGTTGTTGAGCTCATTGTGGCACCTTTAGCAAAGCAGAGGTTGTCGTGGGACTCCACATAAACACAGCAGATTTTCAAGAATAATACACAGCACAAATCAGCAGTCTTGTTCTGTCAACAAAAGTCTGTGTGTTTGTAAGGACCCTCAAATGTGGTTTTAAAAATACCTGGGAAAGTATTTTTAGCTGTGAGAGCCTCTCCATCCTGCCCTAACACAGCGAGAGTGTTCTCTGCGCCGTTCTCCCCTCTCTCAGGGATGCTGCAGCCGTCTGGTGGTGAAACTCCCACCAAGGGATGTTTCTGCAGAAGCAGAGCCCTGAGCAGCAGCATCTGAGCAGCCCCTTGTTCTTCAGCCTGAGCTGACATCTGTTGGCTCTTATCAACCACGGTAGGAAAAAACAAAGCAGGTTGGTTTCATGCGCAGAGATAGCGCTCCCAAGGCAGAAACAAACAACGGGGCGATGCTGAAATAACACTGGCTTGCACCCAGGAGTGATAAGGAATTCATAGACCGTGCTGTGGGTGGGCAGGGGCAGGCAAGTGTAGAAGCTCGGGACCTCCCACACAGCTGCCGACGTTCCGTGATCCCTATGAAACCTCCAGTTCCCAGTGATTGTCCTTCTGAATTCCGTGGCTCTCACTACATCGGAGCAGCACGAGTTGCCTTTCTGAAGGAGAAGGCTCGAGCCGGCCCGAAGGAATCGTGTGCTTCGCTGCAAGCGCGTCGCTCAGTCCATGTGACCGACTACACCCGGAGGACACGAACACTCCTTTCTGAATCGGTGTCTGAAAAGATCACACAATCTTTTGGAAAAAACAAGTCAGAACCGAGCAGAGCGTTTCGCTTGAACTAGCAAAGTCTTACTCAGATGTACAATTTTGATGACATAACTGCATGTTCAGTGTAATAAGCAAAGAACAACTGGATGGCCTGAGTTTCGCCAGCATCCTGCTTTGGTTAAAAGCTCCATCCTGCAAGTACTGCGCTCGTGTCTCAGAATTAACACAAGGCGTAGCTGAAGTGGGTAACAGCGTTACCCCCTCCTCTGCCAGGCTTAGTGATGAAGCAGTTATGGAGCCTCTTATTTTTTTAAGTGTCGGATGCCAAAAGTGTGACAAATCCCAAGTCTGACGGTGCAGCCCAAGGTGTTTTCTGCAAAACGCTCTACAAACGCAGTGCCCGGCTGGTTCTGGGCACTGCTGGCACCACAGTGCTTTGTGAGTGAGTGAAGAGCAAACAAGCAGCACGGGGGTGACAGCTACTTGCACTACTATTATGAAGTGATTCTTTCTACAGCCGGTACCAGAGTAGATATCTCTGGTCTTTCCAACGGGTTTTTAGGTGCAGAATGCAATGGTAACTATCATTCAGCCTTCATGTGTCACAGAGGCCTGAAATTAAATTCTAGAATGGCATTAAATTCCACTGAGAATAGAAATAAATTGGAGATGATATACATGAGCAAACGAGTGCACGTAGCCTGCAGAGTGTCGCTCCTTACTCCATAACTCGCTCACCCTACAGACTGCAGAAAGACTTGTTCCTCTGTAGGACTGACACCCCAGAGACAAACTCCCTTTGGACAGAGTGCATAATTAAGGCCCCAGTCCGTGGGCTAATTCCCATTCCAGTGTGGGAGCAGCACGCAACTGCCCATGGCTGGAGGGAGCCCTGGGAATGGATGTGGCTCAGGGTAGGGTCCAGCCACCTGCACTATTTCAGCTGAACATACGCATCCATTTGCTGAGTAGTACAAACATGTTACAGCCTTCTGGCTGGTCTGGGATGGGAGCTCTGGTTCACCCGATGATTAATTTCCCTTAAAGCTAACAATAATGTAAAAAGAGCCTGTGCTCTTTTTTTGGCAAATTACTGTAAAGAGCTCTGCGTTTTCAGAGCTGCAAAGTTCATTCACAGATAAATTTGGTAACAAAAATCAGAGTCCCACCACGTACTCTCTGTTGGATTATCTACTACAAAATCACTAGCCAAGGATTAAAAGGAAAATTAAGAGATCTAGTTCAGCTTCAGAGTTCAAGTAGTAAATGGCTTCAGTAAATAATTAATATGACAGAAAGAGGATTTGCTGAGTGAGGCAACACTACCAGTATTACTATGTCAACTTAATTGTGTTCTGCCTTGCTCATTAATCGTGCTCTGAGTATTGCTAAGGATAAAACTCAGGTGAGGTGCTGTGCTGATGCCCCTCTGCTATTGTCCACCTCCGTGCTCAGAGCGTGCTCAGAGCTGGGTTAGTGTCTTCATGCAACACTGGTCTGTGTGAGCTCAGAGTTTTCCCTTTGAACAACAGCTGATATAAGCACCTCCTGCTCTGCTGAAGCAGACACAGTGATATGGGTTGAGTAGGTGGAAATTTGGAACATTTAATACTCAGGCTGGAGCCACCACCACTGGGCCATTGTTACTTTTTCCTTATCCGTGGTGTTGTCTTCAAACTGCAAGCACTCCAGGGACAAGGCTGGGACATTCTGATTATGACAATTAAGAGGGAAAAAAAATGAAATACAGAATAATTTTCATATAGAAAGTTACAATCAAAACTAAGTAGCAAAAAGGTTAAGTTCATGGCTGTCTCAAAGGCATGGTGTGGCTTATGGAAAGACAGAAAGCAGATGGCTTTGAAATAAAATACATCATTCCCAATATCAACAGTATTGCAGAACAGACGCAGGATTTATTTTAATTCCATCACCCATCTCAATTTGAGTCACATCTTATTTCAGACTTGTATCACCCTATAAAAAGGACTTCATTGCCTATCCCCTCTTCCTGCTCATTTTCCCATAGTTCCAAGATATTCAGCTGACACGACGAGAGGTGGGAGACCTCTGTCAAACTCTTGATGAGCAATAGTGTGTAATTACACACTAGTTAATTCACACAGTTAACCCTCATGCACCAGACCTATATAAATATCTTCTGTGTTCCTGCAGCCCTTCGTGATACAGTGCTTAAGGAGCCCTGCTCTGGCTGCGTCATCAGTTTTTCAGCTCGTGCATTTTGCTCACCTGCTGCTTCTGCAGTGGCAATAAACAGGCAAGTTTCCTCTCCACAAGATATGCCAGGATCCTCTGGTGTGGTTTTATCTGAACTGTGCTCGAGCAGGGAACGTGCTTGTGGTTGCCCTGGGGCAGTGTGTGTCAATGACGTAGCCTATTAAATCCTCAGAGCAAGGTACTTGCTTCGTCATATGTTTTGCTTTACATAATAGACATTTTTTCTGTTGGCACAACAAACCCAGCATCTGCTGCTTCAGGAGGTTTCCACACCTTGCTCAGAGCAGCCAGGTTCAGCACTTTCTCTTTCCTTACCATCCAAGGGGCATTTCTGATTGCTCACCACTGCCCGCTGCCTCACACCAGGTGCATTGTTCTGGGCAATCAGTTACTTGATAATAAAAGCCTCAGAAACTAATTTACTGGAGCAAAGTGCCATCTCTGATAGCTTTGTTCCAGCCACCCCCAAGTTGGACTTTGGATACTGATCCCGCTTTTTCACCCACTGGCATTTATCCCTGGACAGGATCCAGATGTCACAGCTCAGTGACATCTCTAACCACTGCTGAAGCTGTTTCTGTAATGATTTGAGGGGCCTTTCATAGAGTCATAGAATCACCCAAGTTGAAGGGACCCAAAAGGATCATCGAGTCCAACTCCTGTCCCTGCACAGGACACTCCCAACATTCACACTGTGTATGAATTTAAACACAAACTGCAGTTCCACTAAAATCCCAGAATTGCTGGTAGAGACAAACTCTGACTGAAGGTACCATCAGTGAGTTCTTCAGAAGTTTCTTGAAACTCCTTGAACCAAACTCAGGTTCTGCTTCTGTCGTTTTCTTTTTTATTGTGATATAGAAGGACCCATAGACTGTCCTGACCGAAGCCTAAAGCAAATTAATTGGAGTGTGGGAGAGCAGGATGTATCATAATTCAGGCTCCCTTTACGAAAACACGAAGACAGAAAGGGGAAGCACACGCCTACGCTAAGCATGTGTTTGGGAATCTGAAAGCAGGAGTATATCTGTTAATAAACACATCTTCTTGTTTTTATCTATTAGACTGCAGTTCAAAAAATTGGTTTTGTGATGTTGGAATCATAAGGTGGGATCAAAAGAATGGCTCTATTTCTGAAATGCAGTAAAAAGAAGTGGACTATTAAATACATAAAAATATATTCAGTTTTGGCTATAAGTAAGTAGGTATTAAATTGCACTATTAGATTATCTGATCTTTTCTCTCAAAGAGTTATAATAATCCTTCTGAAAGGACTGATTGACTCTTTCCTTAGAAGAGAAAATAAATGTTTTACTGGAACAACTTCATTGCACATGAAATTACTGTGATGCAATTTGCTTTGTTTTAAAGCAAACTGGGGCTTTTTTTCTGTGTTACCGCAGTTATGTTTCCGGGTGGCAGAAGTAAGAGGGATTTCAAGTTAATTATTCAAAAGAATACATGGAAAATGATGAAATGGTACATTTTTAGCACTGCTTTCTGCTCGGCAGGCTCAGCAGAGTCAATGCTGGTAATATCTTCTGCCTACTAAATGTTTTGGAATATTTCTCAGTAACATCACAGTTACAAGAATTTGAAAAAAAACCAAAAACCCTGACAGAGCCATAAGTTCCCAAAATACTCTCTCATTCTGAAAACCAGGAACAAGAGGAGGAAGAGGAGAACAATGAAGAGGTCCATGTAGTATTCCACTACCTGAATTAAAACTCCAACGCGTAATACAAACGTAACTGGGATAAAGTTTGTCCACAGCACATATGGGAGCTAAAGAAATGGTTCTACAGAGAATTTTGCTTTGTCCAGTTCATTGTGTCTCCCAAGTCATCTCCCAGAAAAGGTTCTCCTACACCAGCTGTGAATGTTCAATACAGCACTGAGAGACTCAGGAGTACCTTGACATTTCTGGAGACCCTTGTGCACTGCTCTGCACATCACCACCTCCAGACTGGATCACAAATCTAATGGGAAATTGTATCAAAGCCATTTTAAGCCCTCTTTATCAATAGCTTGGTTTTCATGTTACTCCTTCACACTGATGCTTTGCCTGTATTTTATGGGACTGATAGGAGAGAAAAAAAATTTAGAAGTGTTGGTGAAATTCTTGTTATTGCTACTGCTGGCAACATTGGTCCTGGATGGTTTGTAGCTGTGTTACAGGAATACAAGAACCTGGTGTCATATTTAAAACAGGAGCGCAGGCAAGAAGTCCTGATGTGACTAACTGAGAGATATCCAGGGTAGGAGGATGTGCTACAGCTGGCTGGGAATGAAGAGAGTAAGGTGGATTAGCATCATTTCTTGTCAACAGAAACGCATTCACAGAAACTGAGAGCTACTCCTTTCCTGCTTTTTTCCTCCGTAGAGTTTCTTAACAAAACCCCCAGTATTCACAAAACTAACACCTTGATATCTGTGCCAGCATGCAGGAACTGTGAGTCATTGGAAAGCAGCTCCAGCTTCCTGCAGCAGGGCACTACGAACCTCTGTGGGAAGATGATGCTGCACCTACAGTATTCTGGTGTTTCATTTCAAGGCAGCTCATTTTGCAAGTGGAAGCTGGCAGGACGCTCCCTTTTGCCGCGTGTGCACAGCATTTCCAGCACGGCTCCTGCCAACGCCGGCAAAGCACACAGCCCAGCTCCGGCAGGTACACGGCTCCAGGAGTGACGATTACGTGACTGAGTGTGACACAGAGCGCAGCCACCTCATCCCACCTTAAAAACGGAGGGGGTTTTGTTGTAAATTCACAGAATCACGGGGGCAGCTTGGCTGCCATTCATGGATCGGTACTGAGCAGCCAAATACACATTATAGATTTATTTCCCTTAGTTTTACCAACTGCAAATGATCCTTGCTTAACACTGGGGTTTTTGGATGGCGAGAGGACCAAAGGAGAAGGGAAATATATCTAGTTTTGTGGCAGGGGCTGCATCCATTGGCTTTTTAACTGTCACTAAGCAATATATGATTGAAAGGGGAAGTTTCAGTGCCAGATGATCTCCGAAAACAAAACCCCACTTGGCTGTCACGTGTCACTTTATGACGATGAAGAGCACACAAATAAAACATGCTTATCTGGTCAGTTAAGTCTATCTAACCTGACTTTGCAACTTGATGCGATTCGTATAATATTTGCAGGTAATTTAAATGTGCCTCCTAGTGTCACATCTTCTTCCTACTGAAATGGGACAAAAATGGTATTTGCAACAGAAAATGAAAGGCACAGGACCTGTGCACACAGAGTGTGTTAGTGTGCAAGAGACCATGACCAGAAAGGCCAAGAAACATTTAAAAGGGCACTGGTCCCTTGTTCCCTAAAGGAATATCAATCCAATCTCATCCTTACAGACACACCAAATCAAGCTTTTGGGCACTCATTTGTTTGGTGCAGGCACAGAATGTTTTTACTTTGGAGCTGATGAATCCTTAATTTTTTCTTTGCACAAGGGAATAACATAGTTTTTCCGATCTATCTAATTTTGAGGCCTATTGAAATGTAAATGGTAACATTTCTTCCATTGTGTGTTCTGTTGCCTTGCAAGTTTGGAGCATCGCACGTTACAGCTATTTTACTTTTGTTCTGCTGATTTGGTCCTGCATCATTTGGATGGCTCGTGACCAGAGGCATTGTGCCTTGCGTAGTTCCCCATTCCTTCCTGCTTATGAGAACATCCTGCTTGTACTAAGTTTCTTTATACATCCCCAGAGGAATTCTCCCCTACAATCCCACAATCAGTCCACATCAGCTTTGGCTTAAAACCATACTGACTGCTAAACGTGCCTCTTGGTAGGAATTCCACATTTTCTCATTCACTGGTCAAGCAAGCCAGCCCTTGAGAGAAAAACTATTTTTATTCTTGTGCTGGATTGTGCTCTCCTTCAACCTGTGACACCCAGTGCCATGTTAGGAATGATAGGAGACACAAATCAAAATTACTTGACAAAGGCAGTCATTAAATACACACAGTTTGGTGAATGTGTTTTCAACTTCTGAGGACTGGCCACCTGCAAAGTTCAATTCTTGTTGTTAAAGCTTGTTCCAGGCCCTACCAGCTTAGTGTAGCACAAGAATTTGTTTTTTTTAAGAGAGTCTGGAGTGGTGAATGGCCAGTCCTGGAGTCCCCACAGGAGAACGCTGCTGTGTTGGAAAGAGTTGTCATCTGATTTGTCAAAGACACTTCAGCGTGGGATGTGGTGTTCAGAGGGGATCGTGCTCTATAGCCAAGTTAAACTTTCTTCTTCCTATGGTAACTTAATTAACTGTCAGGGAGCGTAGCCGTTGTTGTTACTAAAGAAAAGGACAGCAATTAGACTTGGCCCCTGGTTTTCTGCCAGTGCTCAGACCTCACGATGTTCTGTGAAGCAGTGACAGCTCTTGCCCAAAGTCACTCACAGCAAGTCTTGCCCCCAAAGTCTTCACAACCTGAACTCCAGTTCACACATCTACAAGATACAGCCACTGGAGCAGACACCACCTCTAAAATATCCCACTTCTTTGACTTGTTTAGATAGTTCATACAGTTTTAGATCTCCATCAATTACCAAACAAGGAAAGGTGCTGCTTGCGTATCTTTAGGAATTCTGTAGTAAAAGGTAAGGTGCAAACATGATTTACCTGCAAACTTTCTATGCATTCACAGTCTGGCTGTTGCTAAGGCAACCTGCAATTGAGATATGAGGGACAAACAAGAATCTCTACAAGAAGTGATACTGAGTGAGGAGGGCAAGGAAACAACACAAGTTCATCTTGGTGTGGTTCTCACCTTCTCTTCAGCAGAACCGTTATGCGTTTAGTCTTGCTAAAGTAAAGCTGGAATCTGTTATCAAAACACTGTAAGGACAGTTTTGCTGAATATCAGCTGTGCATACAGGAGTGCTTGGTTTGGTTTGGTTTGTCTGTGCAGCTGCACAAGTGCTTTTGCAAACAGCTCAGCCAAGCATTGGTTTCAGTGCTGGAAAGGGGACACAGTTCTTGATTACCACGAGCTTCCTAACAACACGTGGGGAAAAGCTGGGTGGTGCATTGATACTCACAGTGGAGACCTTCCAGCCATTCTGGGAGCAACAGAGAACATCACAAGGACCACGTACCCCTCCCGAAGCAGGAGTTTCTGCTGCCAAGATCATCCCTCTGTTTCTCCCAATTGTCTGTATCACTCTGTTGCTGTTTCCAGTGGGTTTTGGGCATGCACACGGAGGCCTGCGATGTACAGTGGGAGAGAGCACGCCCCGTGTGTTCAGGAGCCACCACTGCTTTAGGGAACTGGCAGCTTCCCCTGCATTTTTGGCCTCTGTTGCATGCTGACGGTGTTTAAGGCAGGATAAGTCACCTCCTAAGAGAGGCGTTTGCAGCCATAGGCAGGGATAATTATAAAAAAGGTGTTAAGACAGCGTGGTGATAGCATCATGCCCAACAGATTGGTTTTCTTCTTATTACAGGAGGGGACAAACCACAGACTTCTTTTAGAAATCCTTGACTTTCTGCTCAAGGGAAGGGTAGTGAAATACTGGAGCTATTTCTGTGCTGCCATGTTTTTAATTCTTGGCTTCAACGGCACCACAGCAATGCACAAAACACTCCAGGCTGTGTTCTTTTATTTCTGCGGGGCTTGGTAATCAGAATAAAATCAGACTAATGGTGTCCTTTGGTGCAGACTTTCAGATGATCACATCTCTGTTGAATTTAGTTGGGGGAAAAAAGGCTTTTAAACTTTGGTTAAATTTACACCGCTGAGGCAGCCTGGATGAGCCTCTGCACAAACCTGTGCTGCGCTGTTCTCCTGTTGAACTGGGGCAGAAGGCTCTAGGAGGGGGGTGGCTGTTTTACCCTGCCTTAAGGTAGGAGTCTTGTTTTAACAACTGAAAGATTGCTGGAACAATGTCCCGGGAGGTGCAAACAAAACCGGGCTCTGCTGCGTATCGGGCTGTGGTGTTTACCAAGAGAAGGAAGTACTCACAGTATTAGCAGGGTTTGCACTGATTGTGTTTTTTGAAAACACGGTTGTGTGAACTTCCATTCTTCTATTTTGTTTGGTTTTCTCTTAAAGAGAGTGGGAACATATTTGCCAGTTGGCTAGAAATTATTTAAATGACTTCTAGCTCAGTCTGTAGACAAAATAATCCATTATTTACATGGGATAAGCAGGGTGTGAAAGATTCTTTAAAACAAAAACCCTGTTTAGATCTTCGTGACAACAAATGGAGGAGAGAGGAGACTGATGAAACAATATTTTTCTCAGCTATCTGAGTGCTTAGTTCACTTTGCTTTAGGCCCTCTCCCCCCAGGATCCTTATCACACAACTCCAGAAACATTCCTTGAAATTATCGCTGGCCCAAATCCGTTGGTTACTCTCATTACTGCAGTGCTACGGGGAGGGTCTTCCCACATCAGAATGTTGCACATGCCCAGGCTGAGAATGGGCTTCTGTTCCTAAAAACAGCCCCAGGGAGCAGTAAACAGTTTTCTTTCCTAGAAGAGGAAAGCAGAGAACAGCATTGCAGACGCTCCGAGTTGTGACTGCCCTCAGCTTTCTTGCTGCTTCTTGCTCGGTGCCATATTCAGGATTTCTTTCTGTTTGAGACCATTTTGTGCTGATCTGGGAGAACCCCATGATTATTTTGGGGCTAAAGGCAATGGAGATGACAGGGAATCACTACCAGTTCGTCTACTGGGGTGGATTTCAGCTGTGAGCACTCACGACAGGGATGATGCTGGACAACATTACTCAGGAGCTCTTGGATAAGGGGTGACTCAGCAGTGTCAAATATTTTGCCAGCTACAGTTTTCACAAATTTGGGTGGGAGGTGAGGAAATATAAGTAGAGTGGGAGTCTTCCGGGGAAGTGGGCACCAGCACACTCAGTTAAACAGAAGCCAATTTCTGATGCTGCAAGCACACACAACAACAGCCACACAGAGATGTCCTCTCCTCCCTTGCTGTCTCCCCATCATTGATAAAGGCAGTGCAGATGCACACTGCACCCTGAGGCTGCACAACACAGGAGGAGGATGGTATTGGGAGTTCTCCTCAGTTCTCACGGCCATCACCCACATGTACAGAAGAACAGAACGTTGCTTTTAATGTTTCACTCCTAATAACAACATTGTTTTCTGGCTTCTCTAAGTACAGCTCTCACAAATATGACAATTTTGTCTGTATGGCTACATCACTATATTTATACAAGTAAACTCCAAGTATAGACACACATGCCAGGAGCTGTCTGCCCCCCTTTCTTCTGAAGTGTTTCTTAAAACTGTTCTCAAGCTGCACAAGCCAAGTCAGGATGATTTTCTAAATGACAGGACATTATAACCTACAAAGCACAGGATCTCCTTTAGTTAGCATCTCCCATCACTTGTGCTGGAGCACTGTGAAGGCAGGGGTACCCTCATGGATAGCTCTGCTCGTCGCACCAGACACACCTTTTAGAGAAACTGTACACCACAAGTACTGAAACTGTCTTGAGGCATCACGTATGGTGGATGTAAACCCTCTGCTAACAGCTTGCCCATGGAGGGGCTCTCACTGGCCCATCCATTCCATTCCAGCCTGGTTGAATGGTTTCATCTCCCTGGGTTTGCAGAGACCTGAAGCCACCTAGCGCAGCCCTTCAGCTAATGCTAAACTGAAACTTACTTTTCTGGCTCTTCTGTCTTTCCAGATGACTTCTGACTTTTGCTTTCTGCCTCCCCCCAGTGGCAAACACTCAAAGTGGAGAGCAATGCTTGCATGAGAACACAGGCTGGAGCAAACGTGGAGATCAATCATGATTTAGCCCTGGCTGCCCTCAGCCGCTGTAGTGAACTGCAGGTAAGAGCCAGGGAGCTGTTACGGGTGGAGAGGGAGGATTGTTTGATATTCATTGAGGAGATTACAGAAGGAAAAGGTAAATACTACCAGCTCAGCCAGGACTAACTCAGGCATTGCTGTTCTGCACAGCAGATGCTGTCATGGTCTCTCTCTTCCACTATCTCTCATAAGATATTTTTTAGGCTAATTTTACATATGTTTCGTGATTTTGTGTTGTGGTTATGTTTGGGGGTTTTGGTTTTTTTTTCATTTATCCAGGATATCCCATCACTTCATTTCCAGAAAAATCAAGAACTGACTGCAATTTTCTTGAGTCATTACCTTACATTTGATAGCTGCATCTTCAATGTGTACTCTTTGTCTGAAGAAATTGGGAGGCACTCCCATTTTTCTTGACAGCTCACTCTACTATCTAATGACTTTTCTCCCTTTAAATAAGATAACCGTGTGTTTTCAAGCTCTTCTCCCAGACAGCTGTTCTAGTATTAACAATCCAGTTGAGTGCCCATGTCTTATGTTCTTTGGAAACAGGCAAATCGCCATGTATTTGTGTGAAGCCATAATATCAGAAAACAGGCTGTTAAAGAATCCCCAATAATGGACCAAAACAGTACACTATGCAAAAACTTTGAGCATTTCTAAGTATAGTTCAGGCTGCATGGAAAATTTCCAACCTGCACTTTTCTCTATATACAATGAGTAGATAAAAATATTTATGAAACTTAGGTCATCTTTAAAGAAACCTGCAAACCTTTGAACACACCTCATTTTGCCTGGTGGGAGTGCTGTCTTGGGATCACACTCCTATAATTCTGAAAAGTGGAAGGGTTTGGCAAGCCTATTGTCACACTTAGGAATATATTTATGCATTCAGAAAGCAGTGGTGTTTTAAAAAGGAACAAACACCTGCTGTATGAGGACTGATGGGGACCATCATCAGAGCCCTTCGACTGTTCGCCTCAGATTTACCACACCTTGTGCAACTTGCTGCCAGTCTGGTTCTTCCCTCTCTCCTCCTACTGATCTGTTCTGTTGGCAGAGTCAAACACCTAATGCCAGGCTTTTGTTCCGCCTCTATCAACTCTATTGAAGAACAGAGTAATGTTACTGTAAAATCTCCCACTGTGCTGCTAAGAGCAAGGCCAACAGTCCTCGGATTGACCAGATTTATCACCATAACCCATTAGGGGCAGCACATGAACTTTCCGTGTTGAAATAACGAGCGCATTTTGGTTTTATAGTTAAGAGTGAGTGGAGCTTTCTCAATGCCTTTCTGGGTGAACAAAGATTGACCAAACATTTCACGTTATCTCCTGCAGAATCTCACAGATGTTTCCTTGCAGAAACCTTAAGCAGAATGCCAAATCCTTCAGCATCACATACAAAGCTGGTCCAGAGCCAAGCCTTTCCGATGTGGTTTTGTGTTTGCCTATGGTGTCGCATGTGCCTGTCAAATCCGCTTCCTGTTTTGGGTATGAGCTCTCGGGATGGAGAGCTTCCAAACATTTGCCACGTCCAAAGTAAGCTGTGGCCCGCAAAAATAAAAACAACAATATCAGAAGAAATATAAATACTCAGATGAATAATTATCCCTTTATTATTTCCTGGCTTGCAAGCTTATATGCGCTCATAGGAGAGGGGCAATTTTAAAAGGAATATGCTACATTCCTGCTGGCCAAAGAGATGAAAGTCTCTGTTACTCTCATAGGCTTTATCTCACATGTCCAGGTGAAATCCAACAATGCATGTGTTTAAGACCCGTCCCTGATATTCATACAATGGGCTTTGGCCTAGGTTTGTGAGTTTTGTCTGCTGTTACATCTGCTGAGGACAAAGCGGATGCTGTTTTGCCGTCCCTGGCAGCATTTCAGCCAGAGGAGAGCCTGAACGCTGTGGAATTGCTTGTGAAGCAAAGATTCACATTGGTGGGACACCCACTGTTACGAGAGCGTGGCAGTCTGATGGGGGAAAAAGGGACGACCTGTAAACATCCCTTCTAACCCAAAGCATTCTATGGCTCTAAAGCCGTGTGTGTGGATGTGGATACCCACAACAAACAAACAACTGGTGTTTTAAACACCAAAGCTAAAGCCGATGTCTCCCGGGCATTAGTCTTAACCTTATGTCTTTGGGAAAAAAAATACTTCCAAAATTGCAATCTGGATTTATTCATTAGGGCTGGTTTGACAGGAAGAAAAAAGTTATAAAATACAATGTAATGAAAGTATTTGACTAGTTGAAAAAAAATCTTAGACTAAAAAATGAACATTTCTCATTTCTTAAGTAATTTCTAAATCAGATCTGACTTTTCTTATTATTTCTATAGCACTTAAGTTGCAGACCCTGTGCCAAAGGGACAGTTGTGAGGACAGCGTTTGTAAGATGCTGAATTCAGATAAAGCACACACTTAATTTAGAGCAGTTGTTGTCTTCAGGAAAAAACTAATCAAAATAAGACACAAGTGTGAGAGTTTGAAGCACATCGCTAGCCTTGTGATCCCACTGGAGGAGGAGCAGCATCACCAAGGTGCAGGTAAAACAGCAGCGTCACATTGTGCCGCTTTCCCTGTTCTCTCCTGGGGTTCTGCACAAAAATGATAGCAAGAAGTGGTGGCAACCCTGGCAGAAGCACAGCTCGAGCCAACGAACCATTACCAGTAGGAAAGACAACACACCCTGCCGGGACTCGTCTCTGCTCACAGCCACAACCTGCACGAACGAAACCCTGCTGCTCTCCAATAGCTGCACCAAGAGCCTCCTTCACTTAAGGGAAGGTGTGTATTTCAGCAAGATGTGTACAGTTTTCCGCTCTGTCCCTCCCAAACACCATCGTTGCCCAACAGCCCTCCATGTATGTGGAAAATTATTTTTTTCCGCAGTGTTCCTATTTAGAGCTCAGTGACTGCCTTAAACTCTTAAAATTACATTAAAAATATTATTAAATAGAATAAAAACATTACTATAAATTTCATTATGCTATAGTTAATCTGTACCAAAAAGGTGAGCATGAGCACTAAGACGTCAGATGGCACGGGCACAATTTACGGGAACAGCTCCTTTGGATTCTGAGGAGAATTAGTCTTTCTAAATCATTTACGCAACTCTGAACTCCACTGAGTTTCAGATTGTTTTGGTGATTGGAACTGGTGGTCAGCACCTCTTTGAGGCTGGGCAGGAAGAGGAGGAGGACCCAGGGCACACAGGAAGAGATTTGGCACTGGCCAAGAGCCTCCCGTTACCTCCGTCTGAAATTAGCACTGTCTGTTAATTTTTTTCTGATAGGTTCTGTGATGTTCAAAAAAACATGTTTGAGTCACAGCACTGGAGAAGTGGAGATGAAGCTGCAGAATCATGGGATGGTTTGGGTTGGAAGGGACCTCAAAGCCCATCCAGTTTCAAGGGCAGGGACACCTCCCACTGGATCAGGGGGCTCCAAGCCCCATCCAGCCTGGCCTTGAGCGCCTCCAGGGATGGGGCAGCCACCACTTCCCTGGGCAGCCTGGCCAGGGCCTCCCCACCCTCATCATGAAGAATTTCTTCCATATGTCAATCTCAATTTTGACCTCACAACAATGAACAGGAGGAGTCAGAGAAGTTTTATCAGTCTGCCCTGTGATTTGCCATTTTGTGATCGTTCTGAATCACAGGATTTCTTCTTCAATTCTTTCTTTGGTTCTGCCCATTTTTGTCTTTTTTTTTCTGAGTCATTTTATCTGTTTGAAGGCCAACAAAGTGCTGGATGACAGCTGTTATTTATACACAGGTATGTTCTTACAGCTGAAGATTTTCTTAGTATTGGAGTGAGTAACTTCGCAGACAAGACGTGAATGTACTTTAGAACCAATGTCAGAATGGATTAGCAAGAATATAAAACTTAAAACATTTTGTTCATGAACTGCAGACAATTGATTGACTTGAAAATGAGAACTAAATTGAGTAAAAAGAGAAAATATTTATCCACCCTAAACTTTCACTGGTTTTCAGAGCAAGACTTGTTCTCCAGAGTTTCAAACCATTAGGAATGCCTGTTGGAACCATCCTCTATACTTAAAAAAAGATCTGCAGATTCCTCTGAGAATAATTATAGTCCAAAATTCCACATAATGTGGTTTTCTCCCACCCGATAACAGTAGTTGTCAAGTATTTTCACAGTTTGGATTTTTTCCCTGTACCACTAAACTGTGTTGTGCCACCAGTGCAGGAAAACCAATCATTCTGCCAAATGTTAGGACTGAGAAGGCAGCTGCCCACGTGCACTTTGATCTCATTCAACTCTTTGCTCTGTTACTTCACAGGTCAATCCTGAAAGCAAATTTTCATATATACGAAGAGGATTTTTTGTCCTGACTCTGATGTTTTTTTGCAGTTAAATTAAGGGTCACTGAACTTACTTGGTCTCATTTTTTGTTATAAATCCAAAATTGCCTTTTTTTGCTTTGAGGAAAATGACCCCAGCATCAGAACTTTGATTTGAAGGTGTCTCTCAGCTTTGTAAAAGACTAAATCACACACGGAAGTACCTCTGTCCCTACTCCTTATACTACACCACACAGAGCCCAAGTAAGAGATATACTTTGTGCCCTTTAGCTGACTGTTCTGCTCTACCCCTGGGGACACGACAGGGATTTCCTCTGATCTACAGCCACCTTTCTGTGTTCGCTTGCTTTTCTGTTCATTCTTAACAAAGAAGTCAAATCTTCTAAGTAGCCAAACTTCCATTCCTTACAATGAAGTTCTTTAAAATACTCCATCAAACCCCACGCTCTGCTCATGTCCAGGAGGTTTAGCAGAAACCACGTGGCTCAGCATTGACACTTAGCCAAATGCACCTATTTTGGTTGGTTGCACCACGGGACCAAGTGTGCCTGGAGCCCAGTCCCAGGCACCGCTCTGATGGAGATACAACGGCACCAACCATTATTTCAGGGTAAGCACAGCAGTGAAATCCAGATTTTACAACAGAGCATGAAAACTGCAGCCCAGTCCTACCCAGAGGAGAGCCCAGAGCATGGTCCTGCTGCGGCTTCACTCAGGACATTTGCAATGGGTGGAAAAAAACACACCAGAAATTCTTTGTGGGAAACGAGAACAATTCCTAAATGCCATTGTCTGACCCCTCTATAACAACCACGTTTCTTATTGCTACGGTAAATCTTCCCCCTTCTTCCATGGAGGACTGGTCCAATTCTACACAATCCCTCCAAGAGCGGTCCAGACCCACGGTCTCATTTCTGGCAGCCTCCCCTACGCTAAATTCTCTCTGGTGCCTGGAACAGCTGCTTGTTCCTCCAGCTTGGGCCTTTGAGATGTAAATAGTGTAATCCAACTTCAAGAGGCAAGGAAATATTAGCAGAATTTAATGTAAATACTATATAAATCATCCCAAAATAGCATGGCCACGGGATGAGCCAAAGACACTAACTGAAAGTTAAACAGACTGGGTAAATATAGACTAAAAATATTCCCCTCCTGGAATTGCCACTGGAAAGGATCCAGACAGGAAATAGGCTAAAATGCAGTCTTGTGGCAGTGATATTAAAAAGCCATTGGCCCGTTTGGTGACATTTATAATGAATTTTATGTACTCCATACATTTTTAATACATGCTGAGTTAAATATTATCAAATCTATAAAAAGAGTATGGAAAAAAATGTCTGGTTTCACATGGGTGGACACTGCCTGGAACTCTCTCTGTGGGTTTTGTGTAAAAGAAGTGTTTGAAAGAAAACATGAAAGGGAAGAAAGGAAAAAAAACCCCACAGTGCAGTTTTTGAAAACTGTAACTTGTCCATTTGGAGCCTGGAAGTCATCACACATCAAGGCAACAGAATTTCCAGGACACAAACCACAATGGGGACCAAGGAATGAGATGTATTAGTTGTATCCCTTACACATTCAAATAGAGAAATATCAGTTTGATTGTCTAGTTTAGCTTTGTGCAGCTTCTGATTTAGTCCAATGCAAGTACAAAAGGACCTCTTTCCTGTACAGATCCTTTTTCAGGGGATCTCCAGCCACTGCAGTAGCAAACACCATAATTGTAGTTTTGCTCATGGGTACTAGAAGATAAACCAATGCCCTGACTCACCTAGAGCAGCCTTGGAATACAGGTGTCCATGCCCCAAAGGCTAATTTTCAAAAAGCTACTCTGTCCAAAATTTTATCCAAATTACAAACAGGATGGGATTTCCACACCTCCCACTCTCACATTGTACCCAAAGAAAGAAGTCGGTGTTGGCGATGCCTCCACCCCCAGACACCCAGCACAGCTCAGTGACCCAGCAGAGTTCAAACCAGAGGCTACAGGTAAAGCCCAACACACTCAAAACGAACCCAGATGGGTCTGGACTAACACAACCCTTACTTTCTCCAGCTTGGTCTGTCTTGATGTGATTTATATGCCAGCATTTTGGTTATGAAAGGTTAGAGGACGAGTGACTCTCATGCAATCTCTACTGAAACAGCTCTACCAATTAACTAAAATGTTCTTTCTCTGCAGAAATTTCCTCAGCCCACCAGGCAGGAGAGGAAAATCATTGCAAAATGCAGAGAGGGCCTGCACTGCACTGATCGACGCCGTGAGGCCCCCGTTGCTCCTTATGCCAGTTCTTCAGCTCATGGCAGGGGTGACCAAGCAGCCCCCGGAGCTCTGCCGCAAAGTTCATGGCTCAGACGTTGTCCTCCCGATGCAGAGCAGCACTGGGCTGCTCAGGACCACCAGCCCCAGCACCAGGGAGCCACGAGGAAGAGCTCAGTGACTCACCTAAGTCGGCTTCCACTGGAACATCCTCAGGCAACAGCAGCAGAACTCCAAGGGAGAAACGAGAAGGGGGAATGAGGAGAAAGAAGCCTCTTGGGGGAGTTTATTAGCTTATGCCCAAGTGTCAGCACCCTCTGAAAAGTGTCTGGCTCACAGCTGTAGTAATTTGGGCCCTAATTCCTACAAAACAACTTAGTGCTGCAGCAGAAGTTAAAATTGCTCATCACCTGAAGGCAGGTAAGTGAATCCAGGTGGTGGTGGAAGAGGGACTTGAAGGAAATGAAATTCTAGTCGGCAGGGGGTCAGGAAACACTGTCAGCTTCACAGGAACTATCCCAGCACAAGCTCTGTGAAACACAGGAGAGATTCATTTCTTTGGTAATGACAGCTCACATCTCACTGCCTCCTGTGGGTCCCACACAATGGCTCTAGAGAACAGACCTCTCATCTCAATAGGAGATAATAATGTACATCAGGAATAGCAAGAGATGTCATTACAGAATTGGAAAGAAAAAGCCCTGGGTTTTATTTTATAACTCGGAAACAGTTCCTTCTCAAGAAGCATCAGACCTTCTTCCTATCAGGTGTTGGATTGATTTATTCTACTCTGCTTAAGCAAACCTAAGCTGATGTTCAATTTTGATTTTCTTAATAGCTATTCTGTTTGCTTTTCAGGTATTTCATACCAGATTTCTTTAATACTAGACATGGTTTTTTAAATATGGCTTCTATTAAGTGCCTTCCAAATTTAATCCAGCAGAATTACATGCTTTGAGACACAGTAAAATTGAAGAATATGATAACCAGTCATCAAAATCTAATTTCTCATTTATTTGGACTTGCTGCATTCAGTGAATAAGATTACAGCTCAGCCTTACGCCACAAAACCACAGGGTATTTTTTATGTAAAAATCTGCCTCATTTTGGCAAAACATTACATTTTAGGAGTAGAACTGATTAATTTGAAGACTTTCTACAGGATGCAGATTGAAGACTTGATTCCAGAGCACATTTTGCCATTGGCTTCAGTGATCAAACTGAGTCAGTAAGAACTAACTCTTCAACACGTTACCTGTGACAGTTTTGGTACCGGATACTGCTTTATACCAGACACTTCATACCAAGTGTCTTGAAAGACCAAAGGCAGAGCTCGTTTATTCAGAGACCTCCTCCATCCATGATCAAGTGGACCAGGGAATCAAAACAGCAAGGGAGAAGCAAATATAGGAATTAATGAAGTTCTGCTTAAAAAAAGAAAAGAAACCCTACATTCTGCCTAAGAAACAAATACAGCAACAAATCCAAAATTAAAAATGCTGTTTCTTCTCCCTTCTGCATTAAGCTTTCCACAAGGTCTTTAATCAAGAAGACCTGTGTCTAAACCAGATGTGCACTGCATTGTTGTAACACCATCCAAAGCCCAGGAGCAGTTCTCTCCAGAGATCACCTCCGCCACAGGGAAAGGTGCAATTCATCCCAACTCAGCCTGACTTATCCTGCAAAGCAGCCAAAAGTGAGGGCTGGGTGGGATTTTTCACCCTCAACGCTCTGGTTGAGCCAAGGAACGTTTCCAAAGGCTGACACTTGCACCTCTGGGCAGGGACCGGCACTGATTAAAACTTGGTCACTCTGTTCCCAACTCTGCTGCTGACATGACATAAGCTGGGGCAAGTAATTTCCCATGAGCATCCCAGTCAAAGCCTTGTAAGCTCCTTTCAACTGGCCTACACAGAAACTAACGCTGTGCATCCCTGATCACTGTTGAATCATCTGAAGTGAATCAGTGGGAGTTCTTCAGAACTGCCCCAAACCATTCAGGATACGCTTTCACTCAGGTCTGTTTTCAGATGACTGCTGGGAAAAGGAATTTGAACATAGTAACGATGTCACACGCAAACTTTTGGAGCACTCAGTGTTCTCAGAAATGTAAATAACACCACAAAATACCACATGGGATACATAAGCTGCTTTAATAATAATAAATTTATTAAGTGGCAAGAAGCCACTCTGCTTTGTAAACTGATTTTACTCAATCACAGTCCCTCTATTTTTTTTTTGCCTCATTTAACATGAATACATTCTGTAATTTGTATGTGAAAGATTTATGTAGAGATATCCTGGACCACTCTCGCCGATTTTACTGGTCATAAAAACATTAAACATGCAGAAACAGCACCTTATTAAAACTATAGGCCTTTTCTCATTACATCTCCTTTGCTGCTAAGCTAAATTGAATAAGCCAAGCCTACAGAGTTTTTTTCTTTGTCCTGTGTTCTGAGATGCAGAGGGGCCTGCAGAAATGTCTGATACAACCTCACATATAAGTAATTCAGAAGGCTTTGTAAGCAAGAGCTGCAGTTGCTTCTTCAGACTAGAGAGAGCTTCTCATGCATTAATGCACTTAGTTAGGTTTTGTGAGGAGCTCAGAGGAGAATGCACCCTCTTCCTGATACAGTTAGTTGAGCCTGGACTCTGCACCACTGATATTGTTCAGCAACTGTGTGCACCAATAATTTAAAAAAAACCAAAACAAGATATCAGGCTGGTTTTGTCATAAACAAGTAATAAATCTTATCATGATAGTAAAAAAATGGCAATTTTTGATGTGTAACATTTTCATTGCTAGAGAATGAATCAGTGCAAAGTGAGGTAACCCACGCACCCCAACACTTAGGGCACATCAAACCAGGCGCCGCCTTTTGGAATCCCTCTCCATGTCTTCAGCAGGAGAGTCTCCATTGCAGCCTAGAGGGGACACCAGGTTTAGCAAAGGGTCTTCAGATGCCCCTCCAAATAGGGACAACAACAAAGCCACACCATAGCCAGTAGCTCGTTCACCCTAGGAGAAAAAAAAGAACAATTCACACTTCAGATTCCATAATTTGAATCCAGTTTTAATGCACCCAGTGCATTATTTAATGCACCCAGAGCAGTGATGGTGCACGGCCACAGTGAACAGCTGGGGTCCCTGGCAGCCTGCTCAGCTGTGCTTCTGTACCCCCACTGCTGTGGGAACCTGTCCTGTTTAGATGAAACCACAACATCAGTTGATTCACAGGAGAGCAGAGCTCACGCTGACTCGAGGGTGGATTTATGCTGGCCATGTTCAGGGCAGGAAATGTTCCATCCAGCACAAGAATTGGATTTGGAGTGTGAGCTGAGTGAGTCTGGTTTCAAAAAAACAGGACACGGGAGGGTAAAACCGGTCTGTTCATTAGGAAAAAAGAATACACACAATCCTTCATTCCAAGGGAGGAGGGGAAACCCACAGGAAGAAAAAACACTTTCTCTGCTGCAGGCAGGAAAACCAACTCTGGTCAATCATCTTAAAACAATACGGAAGGCCAGGATTACTGCCACAGACAAAGCAGGAAAGCTGGCGAGGTTTACAACATTGAAGATGCTGATGAAAGCACCCACTGGAATATTTTGAAACTAAAATGAGAAATATGAAGAGGTGAAGCTACCAAAACAAATCCTTTTGAGAAGAACTCTGCTCCACCCGATTCTCTTGCTTTGCATTCAATAGCACAGAATTCAGAGTACCTGCAGCCACAAGCAGTTTTCCTCCCCAGCCTGCCTGCCCAGGCACCTGTCAGATCTGACGTGAACATACTCACTGCGTGGACAGGGGCAGCGATGTCTATGTGGACCCAGACTCCAGGCCAGTCAAAGCCAATGTGAGAAGCAATGAAGAGCCCAGCACAGGAGCTTGGGGTATTGTCTCGGTCCTGTGGAAACAATGAAAACACAGCTGGAAAAGAAAACATCCATGTTTTATTCTGCCTACAGAAAATAGTTTTGCAAATTTAGTTCAAAGCTTAGTGAACAGCCTTGAAACACAATCTTGCAAACCAATCACACTGTAAATCCTTTGACTTAAGCCCTGGTAGCAGTCAGGCCCTGCTCAGTTCCTCTTCTGCCCAAGCTCCTTTCTGCAGCGTTTTTGGAACTTCACTGCACGTTGTAACTCTAAAACACAGCAAAAGCAGCTGCAACAATCCCCAAGGCCTCCATCTTCAGTTCATGAATTCCCAGTTACTGTCTCCGCCAGAGACAGTATGATCTGAGGAACATCTGCCTTCTTACTTTCCATCCAGGAATTCAGGATTCGTTAGAGCCATGTTTAAAAAGCAAGCAGCCCAAAGATAACTTTGCAGCAGGATACCCTATTTAAAATTTACACTAAATACTAGTGTAGTGACAAACAGCCTGCAAATTCCCAAGGTAAAAGATCCTGAAGACCACAATTACATGGCCCATTTATAAAAAAATTCCAGCCCACACGACGATCTTCCAGTCAGCTACCAACAGGCCAGCACAATGTCTAAAAACCATCCATTTTTGTTTAATAAATAAAATTGAAAAGATAAAAAGAATCTTACTGCCACAGAGTTCTTCATATCAGCTACAGCAGAGGTAAATTCACTGAAGTGGAGCTCAGGGCAATACACAAGAGGATGGACCAAGTCTCCACAGTTCCTGCCAGCTTTAACACAAGCCTTTTCCCACTCTTCATTATTGGTGAGGACAGCAGCATGATACTTTCCCGTAGCAATTCCCTAGTGAGATGTAAGACAAAATCAAGAAGGATTCACCTTAACTGTGCTGAGTAAGATAATTCTGTTCTACTCCCTCTCAGCATTAACAGCTGCTTTTCCTCTAACAAAACAACCATGAAAAAAACCATCTTAAAACTACAGTACAAGAAGACAGAGTTACAAGTGTAGACAAAGACATTGTAGCTGAATCTTTTAAAATTTCTGAAAAATCCATTCTGCAGTGAAATAGTCTGCACTTGTCTGGCCTATTCTAGCCACTGTCCCACAAAAGTATGTCTTTGTAGTTACTGAACAAGCAAACTATATCACTTTTCAATTATTTATCCTTAGAAATAAAATTAAACCAATAATGAATTATAAATAAAACATCTGACACGCACACACAGAGGATGCCCCAGCAATGCCTGTCAATCACCAAACCAGTCTGAATGCAACATCCTCATTCATTGGAAACCTTTCTTCCTTTCAAATATATGAAACCCAGAAGCCACCACCCCATTCGTTTTGCAGTAGGACGATGGCAAAAAACTTGAATGAATTGATGTTTACACCAGTGCATACACTACTGCTTCTAAAATTTCTCACCATTTCTCCTCCTTATATAAAGACCAATTCATTTTCTAGAAAATTAAACCACAAGAATCACTGCTCATCAATGTAACCCTCTATAAAACAGGAACAGATTTCAAAGAACAACAGCATTAAATTTGATCCCTTGTGTCATTCTGTGTAGGACTTACATTGTAAGCCACTTGATGGACAAGGAAATTTCTAATCACTATCATCAAATCACTTTTGCTTATTGTAAAGCTACTGAATTGCAGACATTGAATACTGAATTGCTTAAGTCAGCCTCTAATGTCATCAGAATTCCACTTTTTAAGTATGCAAAAGCATAAAAGTTGCATAAAGAACAAAACCAGCCCTGCTTGATTAATGCAGTTATAAATCTAACACATCCATGGCAAATGTCACGTGCAGGGAGGGTTACAGTTACTGGGGTTGCTGTTGGCAACCTTCTCTTGCACAAGTTTTGGAAGCTGTCACCCGCCACAACAGCTCACAGCACCAGCAAGGAAGTGTGTGATGCATGGACAGTAAAAGGATGCACAACCCCTGTGGACCAGCAGTTCCCCATCAGTACCTGGGCTCCAGTAAGAGTGGCCATATCAAGAATGATATCAGCTCCAAGATCTTTGCACGCGTACGCTACCCCATCAGCCAATATCAGTCTGCCCTCTGCATCAGTGTTATTGATTTCCACAGTTCTAGGAAGAAAAGAGGGCATTTAATACAATAGAGCTTCAGGCTGGAAACTGAAACTCACCTATGTGGGCTGGAACAGTGGATGAGAAAGCAGACTCCAACCTAATGTACTTACTTGGCTCTTCAAGTCTGCGTGGCTGCTCATTCCCTGCCCACAAGCACCCGGACAAAGCCAACATGGGAAAGGGTTTCAATAGCACTGCCCTGGTGGCCAGGCCTCTGTGTTGGGGCTGTACAATGCCTGGCCAGTCCAGCTGGGGTCTTATAAACTAGTACCATGCAAGGAAGTCTCACACTCAGCAATCTTACTTTCCAGAGTAAAGTACATGAATGTCATCAGGTCTTGTTGCGCGCGGTCCGACCGCATTCTCAGCCAAACAAAAAACAGCATGAAGATTGTCTTTAAAACCCTGTAACAACAATGGGAGAGAAAGGGCTTTTGATTCACATCAAGCTAATTTATTGGGACTGAAGATGGGTAATAACCTCTGCCCCTCCTTCCACTGAGCTTTCTATCCAACACACATTCCCACATTCAGTCTCTGTGACAAAGCACAGCTATTTCAAACCTCTTCCACCTTTATATTATTCTTAAGAGCATTTTAAAAAGTCTTGAAACAGTAGCAACAACAAAATCTTCGCACTGGCTACCTGAAAACATTTTCTGCAGGGATTTCATTAACAGGTCTTCTTAGGAGGTTGTAAAACTAAGCAGTGAGATCATTACTTTGTTTTTCTGTATAAAGGCACAAGATATCTTGTGAAGTACGACAGGTTTGGCCAAACACATCACTGTCAGCTTATGAATTGTTACAATAATTGCAATCACTTACATTCACACCTACTGAGACTGTGAATGCAACTTCTCTCAATGCAGATATTTACATACAAAACTACCTCAGAAACGAGGACTGAAATAACAAAGAACACATCGTATCCATGGCTTCCCCAGACTGGGTGAGTTGTAGCTCTTGTCCTTTGCAAAGGTGTGATCTAACTTTCCAAAGGACTTAAGTTATGGAAAAACAGCAGTTTTGCCTAAGATACAGCTAACAAATCTGGTTTCAATTTGAACTCTCTGCAGATAACAGAAGTTCACAATCTTTTCACATCAAACATGCTACTGGGGCCAAGGCACAGAGCAAAACTGCTAAGAAGTGGGAATTTGGCACAGAGCGTCCCCTGGACAAAGTTTCCATCAGATCTATGCATTAATCTGCAGCAGTAAATGTTCTTTGAACTTTGGATACTCCTCGAGGCAATAACTGCTCTGTCAGCAAGAGTCTGTCACTGGATTTGTGGAGAGGTCAGAGTTTTATTGGCAGCAGCCACTTCTTTTTCCCAGTTCATATTGTTAAAGCACAGTATGCATTTTTAAAATTCTTCGTATTTTAATACCTGGCTTCTTCTCAGCTCCTCTACTACTTTCTGACCACCAAAGAAACCCAACAAGCAGCTCCTGATGAGACCAGAGCTGCCACTTCCTCTGAAGGTTAATATTAGAGCTGGCACAGGATCTAGAATATAAACAGCCTTCATATTCCAGAGCCACTCATCCCCTCCTTTGCTAAGGGGATGACACCTGCCCCAAATCCCACATCTTAAACAAAATCAGCACTGGATAACTCAGGTATAAACCTGATTTGAGGGACCAGAAACCGCTCAGTCTGCAGGACAAACCCTGAAATTCAAGAAAGACTCTTAAAAATATAAACTAGCACTCAAAGCATCTCTCAAAATTCTCGAGATCCTGGTAAAGATCTGAAATATTTTCCTGAAGTAGCAGAAAGAGCGGCTCAAGTTCATCAACAGTAGTGGCAGGTCAGAACTTCAGGATTAGACTGGCCCTCTTCTCTGGTAATATATCCAAAAGCCAGACAGCTCCTTGGCAATACAAGGCTACATGATATCAATTAACACATTTTACTTACTTGCTTTACAGTGGCTTTGAAGGCACCCAAAATAGCAGCTGCTCCACCACAGTCTCGTTTCATTCCAGGCATAGTAGTCTGTTTAAACAGAACCACAGATTTTTTTTTTAATGCTTTACAAGAGAATTCCACTGCAATGCCTGCTAAAACTGGTGTTTCTGATGCTTCTGTAACTCTGGTCTTGACAGTGCTCAACTGTAACAGCAACACAGAACGCGAGTATCTGCTTATTGGTGGATCTTGCCTTAGAACTGGAAAATGCTGAATCCCTGCTGCTAATTTAGAAAGGAACAGTTGTTTACAAGACTCATGCTCAGGCCAGTTCACATGGGTTTGGATCTGTCTCCAAAATCAGAAACTAAACATCTTTGTTTTTAGCTTTCTCCTGTCAGTGGACAACACTTCAAAGGACAAAACATCAGGTAGCTATTTAACTGCTTGATAAAATATTCCTTGAATCCTCTTTGGTCTTGTGCCCTGGTAGTTTGTGCCCATAGCGATGACAAAAGATCAAACATTTACTCAAATAAATATACTTTGGTTTCCTACAGACATTAAATGAATTAATTCTACCAGAAAACAACACTGCAAGCAAAGGCAGTAGAAGAACAAGTGCTGATGTACCTTTCCCTTGATGCTGAGTCCTCCAGTGTCATACACAATGCCTTTGCCCACCCATGCAATGGTCTGGGTGGCACCATCCGGAGTGTGACTGAGAACTGCCAGGGCTGGGGGATGCAGAGCTGCCTTGCCAACTCCGTAGATACCTGGAAAACAGAGAATTAAACCATTTGTGGGGAAGAAAGACTGAGGGAGACAATCTGGGTGCTTTCCGTAAAACATCTTGTAATACTATGGGCAAGAGAACTGTCTCAACAACGTGCAAATAAAACATTACAATGGAGAGGGGAAAACATTCAAATTAACTGCTAGGAAAAAAGCTGAATTTTCAACAAGATAATACCTCCGAAGCCTCTCTCTTTCAGCTCCTCATCTCGAATAATGGTAGGAGTAATCCCAAGATCCTTGCCAACTTTTTTGATTTCCTTAATTATCAAAAGAAAAATGCATAAGTCAGTCATCAGGAGGACACATTTGTGTCTTTCCACACCTATGGGTGCCCACATAAGGGTTTGGGGTGATTTTTGCATGCATGCACATACAAACATTCACAACTTTGGGAGTGGTGCTGTTTTTCCAATGACCTAATTCCACTGAGACATCCCTGACTTGCTATGGCATGAAATACAAAATTGACCTTTAAGCTCCATTAATATAAAAAATTTCCAGAGGTGAAGGCCAGCTGTTCTCTCTATTGGATCACAATGCAATAGGACAGAAACATTTTCATCCTCAACAGCTTTCCAGATCTTTGTGATAAAATTCATTTGGAAACACAGTAACTTCAATTTCAGAAACTCTTGCCACCATCAGGGTTAAGACAACACCAACACTGGCAAAGACCAAAACAAGAACTCGTGTCTTCTGACTACCAGAGCCTTGCTCCAAGCTTTACACTCTGCCTCCTTCCAACTTATCAAAGTTCTACAAAATAGTAAAGGCCAAAGAAATAGGCTCAGCATCCTTGGACGAGTTCTTTGATGTGCTTCCCACTGCTGACATACAGGGTTAGCTGAGAGATAACAACATTATTTCTTGATTACTGTAGTCTAGACTTACAATTAGTAACTCTTACTCATCAGGTGCATTACCTACCTCCAGGAAGTTATCTGTGTTCATCTCATTGCACGGGGTGTCCACAATCCGAGCTGCCAGCCTGACTCCTTCTGTAGCACTTGTCAGGCACTATAAAAAGAAGTGAGGACACCTGAGAACTGGCCTTGGTTTGGCTGGTTTTCTGCACAGCTTTGCACTTAGTCCTGTGCAGCCAACACCAGCCATGTGGTTCCTCTGGAGCACACTAATGCTTTGCTGCAACCGGTCGCCGGCAGTTGGATGTGATTAAACAATGACAACCAAGCTAACCATGATTTTTTGTACATGTTATTTTTCCCTTTGCTCTAATTTCTAAGCAACTTTATACCTCCCTACAGCAAACTGACACAGCAAAATTAGTAACCTTCTCCATTACCAAAGGGACGCTAAGAAGGCAATGTGAGGTGGAGGAAAGAAAGATAAAAACAAGCAAATTCAGGAAATCACAACAAGCTTTTAGGCTGCCTGGGCTGGAAATCTGCAGAGATTACATTATCTACAGCATAGGAAAGCACGGAGTTTATATGTGGCAGAGTGGCTGTGCAGAGTGCAATAAAGATTACAACCATAAGACATTCTATATGGCAGAGCCATAGGGCATGTGGAATATTTCATATCTGTATAAAACATGCATTAACCTGCTTCCTCATTCCTGTAGCAAAATGGACCAACCCTCATCTACTGGACTGAGTAAAAACTTATCTAAGCAAGAGCAGACAGAATCAAAATGGTCAAGGGAGCATGCTGAGGCTGTTCCCTTCAAGAGGGATTCTCCAGGCAAAACCGACAAAAGACCAGGCACCAAGTTTTAATTTTAACTCCTGGGAATCAACAACTTGAAACAAAAGGCTAGGTAGAAGGAAACTTTGCTCAAACTTTCCAGTAGCCACACTACACTGAAGACCACACGCAGCAGAAGGGTGACTCGGGGTGTCACAAAGGAATCTGATGTGTGGGACAGTTATTTGTGCTGAGGTATCTGAAGTTTGGCGTGGCCAGACTGGCCCAAGGACTCTATACATTCTGTATTCCAGCAGACTCATAAACCTTGGCTTGCTTTGGAACGGTGCCCAACTCTCTACAACTACTTTTGATTGCTTTACTTCCCCTAAGGGGATAAGGACCTCAGCAGGAGCCAAGTCAGGTTTGGAGGGATTCACTGTCAGGGCCACGCAGGTAAATGGAGGTGCTCTAACTCAAAGGTCAAGTCTAAGGGAAACTGTATGACTTAGAGAAATAAGCTGTGCCTGGGTCTGGCTTCCAGGGCAGCCAGGAGAACCTGGATAATGGCAGCCTTTAAGAAGTGCCTTGTAAAACTATGACAATCCCTGCAAGTCCTCACCATAAAATATCCTGGACAATGCAGTGGGTGCAAAACACAGCAACCCACTGAGATAGAGGTTTAGCTAAAAAATTACCACCACGTGCCTCTTCCATGCTTTTTCAGGGGTGAAAACTTAGCTTGGAGGAAGTCAGCAATAGTTTTGGCATTGACATCAAGGGGAAGAACAGGAGGTAGAAATAATTTCAGCTTTGCTTCTTAGCTATAAATAACCTGAGTGGTTTGGAATCTACCTATCTGAATAAACTATTTTTGACATCATTAATGTTTTTTCTGATTTGGGGCATGGAAAAACTGAGCAATCAGCACCGGTAATCATAGTGCGGCCTGTCTTTGTCACCTTCCTGAAAACTGGTCTGGCATCATTTGCTGTGATTTAGCTCACAGAGTAAGGACAAAGTTTCAATTCTACAAATTCCAGATGCAGCAACACAGTCTCCTTTGTCAAATCCATTGCCAAAATTGTAAAGGGATTTGGATCACCCCACTGACTGACCAGCTCAGTGAGTGTCCATCTGTACAGGAACACCAAACCAGGAGCACTGAAGAGGAAGTTGCCCAAAAGCTTAAGTGCAACCTTTGGAGAAGCTTTTAAGTCAGTATCTTGAAGAGGAATAACATAATGCACTAAAAGTTACAAGACATGGAGCTCCCCCTCTGTAAAGCTCAAATGCAAGGGAAGCAGCTTTTGATTATCTGCTATTGAAAGACAACTCAGACACATTTCACGGTTACGTACAGCTCATCTCCATACCCCACCATTTCTCAGCGTCACGTTTCTGGCTACAGTAATGCTAGAAAAACGCAGCCAAAGAGGTACATAAAGACAGAAATAGCAGAGGCCATATGTGATCCCAGAATAGGCTGCTTTTAGTGACTCCACTGCGATATTCACCCACACAGCCACACACAGATTTTGCCCAGGTAACAGAAAGGGAGAAGCCGACACATGAAAAGCAATGTAATATTAAAGGGTGAAAATACACTACTTCCATCTATGATAAACACAAGAAATCTTCTTTCTTTACTTGTTCGGTGTTTTCCACCCTTGAAATCTCAACTCTGAATAACATCTTCAGCCTTTGCTGGAGGAATATGTTCAATATTTCTACTCATAGGTGCTGTGGACCGATCAGTTTCAAGGAGCTTTGACCTAGGATAATTTATTCCTTTAGATATGACACCTATTCCCTACGTAGCCCAAGACAGATGTATTTGTGCGTGCAAAAAATTAAAGAGAAAGAAAATCAGGGAATGATGGAAACAATTGATGATGTTAAGAACCAAAATCTTACTTTAAGTGTTGCCACTTCTATTGGTCCGTTGTTCTGTCCAACCAGGAAAAACTCTACCGTTACAGTTTTCTTCTCAGTGCGCCTCGACGCGCTGGATCGATGCGTGAACAACGGGAAAGCCCTGGCCAAGGCACAGGCAGAAGCGAAGACTTCAGACCGCTCACAGACCATCTGAAACAGCAGCCAGAAGAGAACAAGTCAGAGCACATTAGGGACATGGAAGACTACACTTAAAAAGATGACCTGTGATATTATCAGTGAAGATATAACTGATGACTGAATCAAAACACACTCATATATTACGCTTTGCACAGATGGGGTCACAGTACAAACAGTTCTCATCTGAATTCATTCAGTTAATTTCCCACATGGAAATTAATTACACTGCTGACTTGATGGTGTGGGAATTAGTACATCCTTATAAGGGAGCTGGACTACTTTAATTATACTAGCACAATTAACACGGGTTAACTTACAGGTCAAGACAAAAAAAAGCATGGGAACCATCAACATGTGTTCAAAAGAAATGAAACAGAGAGAAATGATATGAGAATGCAGCTAACTCAAAGCTTTTTAACATATAGAATATTTTTCTGAAGTTCATTACAGCAATTACCAATGGAAAGCAGCTTTAGCTAAACATTTTCAAAGTTAACTATAAGGTAAAAAATTAAATAATCACTCTCGCAAATAAGTACTCCAAGTAAAAAGTATAATTAGATTTTGTTACTTGCACTGACTACATGAGTGTTCTCTAACCATCTAGAAATCTGAATTAATCTGGAGAAGCCACAGAAAGAAATAACTAATCTATCAGGCTCATACAAAAGATAACTAAAGCAGTCCAGGAGCTTGTCCTACAAGGGACTCACATTGGAGAACTAGTTTGCATTAAGATTTTCCAAACTTTCTGAATAACACAAGCAAGAGAAGACCTTAAACGGGTTACGCAATACAGACACAGCGCTCCGCATGCAGGCTTCATCCATCTTCTAAAGCACGTGCTGGATGTCATAAACCAAAAAGAGCCACTGCTGGTTCCCTTTGTATGGATGTTCTTAGTTGAAGACATTACACACCTATCCCACATTAATTCCCTCCAACTGCTCGAGCAAGGATAAGCTATTACAGTTTGGTCCTGTTTATGTGTCAGTGCAAAACCATTCATAAATGTCAGTATAATTATATTGGTAACACCTGCCCACCTCCAGTCTCCTTGGATACAGCTAAAATCTTGAAAAGTCAAGAAAACACTTGACTTGGCATTTCACCAGAAGCATTTTCAAAGAGCCACTTACGACAATGCATCTGTTGACACCTCCTGGAAGGCAATTTCTAACCAGGCGGGTGATGAACTGCGCTGCAGATGGGCTGTTGTGTCGGCTGACCCTGGAAGGCAAAGCGGCCACAGTGGCGTAATTCAGGTAGAGAGGGCAGCTGTCGGTGGGGTTCGGGTTCAGAGTGCTTAGAGCAGAATGCCATATCTGGGGAGAAAAGAATTTAAAGACAAAGAACTCCATGAGACTTCTCTTTCCATCTGATTCCCACTCTTTAATTGCAAGATTTTTGGTGTTGGAAACAAAGAAATTACGCACGCACTTTTAAATGTAATGACCTTTAGAGTGGAAAGAAACAGTAAATATGACAAACCTGTTTATTAACCAGAAAATACAAATGTACTTTCCATTAGAAACCATACAAATTAAAACTTGAAAGCACACTATTAGTGCAAAGGCTGCTTTGGAGCCTTTTAAAGTTAGGACAGTTTTCCTAGTGAAAAATAAATGGTTTGATTCACTAGTCCTAAGTTATTGTCTCACACAGCAATGTAATTAAAAACAACCAGAAAAAAGAATCATGGGATGGTTTGGGTTGGAAGGGACATCAAAGCCCATCCAGTTTCAAGAGCAGGGACACCTCCCACTGGATTGCAGCGCTCAGAACCCGATCCAACCTGGCCTTGAGCACCTCCAGGGATGGGGCAGTCACAGCTTTTCAGGGCAATCTGTGCCAGGGCCTCCCCACCCTCACTGTGAAGTATTTCTTCTTGAAGTCCACCCTAACTCTTTCCCCTTTCAATTTAAAGCCGTTCCCCCTCATGCCATCACTCCAGGCTCCTGGAAAAAGTCCCTCCCCAGCTAAAGAATCTCAACCCTGTCCTGAGGGTCTCGGGAGCCCAGCAAAGCCCCTGCCCGGCACCTCGTGAGGACAAGCCCTGGTGCCAGCGTTCTCCTCACACGAATTCCCCGGCCCCGCATCCCAGCGAGCGGCTGCAGCGGGGGTGGGTGCGCTGCATCCCCCCCACCCCCGCTAATTAACGCTAATTGCAGCGCTCCCCGTGACCCTCGGGGAAAGGCGGACACGGACACGAGGGGTGCCGGGGCCGCCCCCGCGGGCGGGGAAGGGGCTGCCCGGGCCCCGCTGCCGCCCCGGCCCCTGCTGTTTCTGAGGGGGCTTTGCGGGCAAAGACGCTCAAGGCCAGGCTCCTCTCCTCCCCCCCGCACCCTGCGGGCACCGAGCCCGGCGCTGCGTGTGCGGGGACACCCGGGACCGCGACCCCGCCTCACCTCCTCGGTGACCCGCGGCTGCAACTTGCCCCGCAGCTGCGCCCAGGGCAGGCGGTGAAGGTTGTGCAGCTGCCCCAGGACGAGCACCGGGCGGCTTTGCGGGTCCCCCTCGCCGGCGCTGGCCTGAAACTCCAGCTGCACGTTCGCCATCTTCCTAGCCGCGGCCCGGCCCGAGATCCGCCTCCCCCCGCCGGCTCCGCGGGGCGGCTCCGCGGCGGCGCGGGAGGGCGGCCCCGGCGGCAGCGCCGGGCTCCGCGGGCGGGGCCGGGCCGGGACACCCGGATGTGGCGGAGAAGGCGGCCTGGGCGCGGGGCGCTGCCCAAAGTGAGACCACGCACACCCCAGGTGCAGCGCCGCACAGCCCCGACGCGGAAGCGGAGCTGTCCCGACCGCGGAGCTCTGCGCGACCCCTCACCCTGCTGCAGCGCCGCCCCGCCCCGTCGCGGAGCCCCGCGCGACCCGCCACCGTCGGTGCCGCCTTGTGTCAGGGCTTTGTGTTTGGTCCGGGTGACACAGATCGCCGAGCAAGAAAATTCTTCCATTTCACCTTTCAGTTTCCAGAGAAGGCGCTGTGGAAATAAAGTTGCTATTACGGTGCTCTTAATACTTTCACAAATCGCTAGAATTAACTTCTATTAACAAGAGCAGCAGCTCATCTTTGCACACATTTATTAAAAATAATTCTGTACAGGCCAACAGGTTTATAAGTCATTCCCCGCAGGTGAGGAGCCTGGGATTCCCGGGAGATGCTCGAGCAATACTGTTCTGTTCCTTGGGTTCAGAGGTTCAATACAGGCCAAGACGCAGCCAGCAGCCAGCAAGAGGCCACGCTCTGCAGAACGCGCGCAGCAGGACACGGAGACACGGCTGGACAGAAGCACAGGCAGCAGGGTCAAGCAGCTCCTCTCCTCTAACACCTGAGAAGGCAGCAGCCAGTTGAAACCAAGCCACTCCTCAGCGACAGAGGCTTTTTGGGGCTTCCATTGCCCAATGGCACAGGCAGCACCCCTCTGGTAACCGGTCATGTGGAGATAACTCTTACAAAGCACAGCATAAGGGTTGATGGAGCTGCTGATGGTTATTGAGGCTGTCTTGAAACAAGCCAGGCACCTGCAATGACTTAGAATCCTATTGTGATTTGTTTCCCTTGATATAATCAATTTCAATAAATTCCACCTTAAGTTAACAGTTAACATCTGAGTTTAACCTCTTGTCCAATGCGTACTAAAAATGCATATCCTTTTACAGAATTGGATAGAAAATACGGAGCCAGTTACTTCAGCAGAGTACAGATACCATGGGAACAGCTCATGGGAAAGAACTCTTGACAATGCAACTTACATTGTGCTACAGAAAGGTAGATTTTTTTTTTCACAGATATTTCATGTCACTGCTTCTTTCATTCAATAATGACGAATATATAAAGACTTCAACATCACTCAAGTATGTTTCAGTTTATAATTTTTTAAAAAAATTAAGAATTCCCCAATTCGGTTGGAAGTGTTTTATTACTTCTTTGAAATCATTAGCCATGACAAAATGTCAAAAGCACCAGTCAAGACAAATAAATAACACAATCTCATGTTAAGAGTTGCAAATACAGTATATTAAATTATAGCAATATGCTGCTTCACACCAACTGATGTAGACAGCACACTTGGGAGACAGTAGTTTTACTTACGATCATCGAAAAGATCTATTACCAGAACAAGGGAGCTGCACACCCAGCTACAAGCATCATTCTTTCTTTTCCCAGTTTACTTTATTAATTTAATCAAGGGTTTGATCTGGCAGTCCCGGAAGATCAACAAACCCTTTGTCTAGAGGTAACAAGAGTGGTACAAAACTCTTCACAAAAAGCCACATAAAAGCCAAGGCTTTCACATCTTCGTAGTCTTTGCTTTCAGGTCAGTTCCTGCACCAGATCAGTTTAAATCCACATCTTAAGCCCAGTAAAGATAAACACAGTAAAGAAACTCAGGGCCAGCAACATAAGCAACATTAAAATCATGATATTACGAAACTGCACTTGAGGGGGTTTGAGCAGAGCATCTCTGCGAGTTCATGGGGAGCGCGGTATCAGTCAGAACACGGAGGAAATAAGTTACAGTCCCTTTTGGGGGAAAAAACCCATGCAGAAAAACCATATTAAAAATATTAAGGCAAGGCCTCTACAATTGCACACCACTTCAGGCCTGAATTAATACAGGACTATTCTATTATTTAGATGTTTCCCTGCTTTCTCTTTCATGGCCTACAGCAAAGTTTTCCACTGAAAAAAAAGCAGTGAAAAAAACCCAAATTGTCTACTGAAGGCCTAGTAACATCACTCACAATGACATCTCTCATAGTCAGTAAAAGGCCAGAAACATGTCCTCTTCCAGGCAGGCATTTTGAAAAAAAAATAATCTTCTGTCAGGGAAAATGGATGTAATATTTACTGTAGTGAAACCACTTATACAAAGAAACATAACACATATGGACAGACGCACTATAAAATAAACAGCTTATACAACAACTGAAGTATGAAACATGAGACCCACTACAGTTGGTCAGATGGATCAGAAAGCCAAGAGGACAATCTCTATTTCTTAGGTTTAATTTCACCACTGTTTTTATGTAATGTCTGTAGCTTAAACTAAAAAAAAAAAAAGAAAAAAAACCAACCCATACATGAAAAACTATATTTGATCATTCTGGTGAGGAAAAACATTCCCATGATTACTCAAGCTCAGAAAATTTTTTTAATTAACTAAATGTGTTAAATTATGCCAGTGATTAAATCTTGTTATTTACAAGATCAAATACTACTCTGATTCTTAGTAATGGTGCAGTATCTAAATTAAGATCACAGAGCTTGGATTACGTTCTGGTTGCTAAAAGCTTTCTTTTTGAGCTGTCTATCCAGTTCTTTGGAGTTTCTGAAACTGGAAGAAAAGAGATGAAGTCAAACGTTTTTGTGCCCCAACATACCTGATATCTACATCAATTTGTTATCTCGTCCCAGGACTCAGTAATATGGTTTAAATTTGAAGCCTGTAACAATTGTCACATAAGAATACAGAAGACAACACATTTTTGATCACAGTAACACAATAATTACTGTACTTACTGGAAAACTTGAATTTTGTAATTATTTTTAAGTACTGTGTTTCCAAATACCCTTGCACAGAAAACCAAATTATTTGTATGGGAGCATCAGGTTTCCTGACATTTTCCACATAATCCTCACAAACACCTCACAGATCACCAAACTCATACTTTGAGGAATTCTACAGAAACATTGCACAGACTTTGCACCACAAGGGCTTATACATTCCAAGGCAGCTTTCTGGAGTGTAGGTCCATCGATTCACATTGGGGAAGAAAATCCGCATAACTCCAAAAATAAGAAAATGAAGTGAAACCTAGTGTGACTTTACACCAATAAGAACAACAATAAGGACAATTACTATAACAAACAAAATTAAAATAACAAGCATCTTCCGGTTCTTCTTTTGATATTGCTCAGCCTATAGAAACAGAAAAGAAAAAATTAGCATTCAGATTTCTGCAAAGCTACAAAGTACAGTTTGGTGTAAGTGAAGCAGATGTAACTCAGAAACTGTCCTTTGGTAACCTGACATTTCACACAAGGCGTATTGCAAGCAACTCCCACAAAACAGCTCTGCTCCGCACCACAGAGTGCCGTGAAGGTAAGCGAACGCTGCAGCCACATTTATCCGCACCAAACAGCAGGAGCTATAAAGAATGCATCCTCAGGTTGGGTAAGAAACCTTTCTGTGACTCCTTTTCAGAGCAGCTGTTGAGTGCCCTATGCCTTCACAGGACGCGTGAGCTACACAGAAGAATCTTACTTCATTTTGGAAGAACACTTAGCTATGAAGAGCACGGAACAAGACCAGGGAACTGGGCACGTGAAAGTCCTAATAGGAATGTTGGTAAGATATTTTAACTCATTTTGCAGATATTGTATTTGAAGGACATGAAAATTCACAACAACTTCACTTTTTAATAGACCTTTTTTTTCTTCCCAATTCAGCTGTGCTTTTTCATTTAATTTCAGTTAGAACTGAAAGCTTTCTTTTTGACTTGGTTTGCAGTTTTCGGCTTCATTCTTTCTTTCTTCTAACCACATTTTGTCACTCATTTCCTCTTTTCCCAAGCAAATTAACTACCCCTAGACTAGAAATAGCATTGACTCCAACCAATTAATTTACGTTTGTGCAGATTGCTTGTAGTTACTTTAAGCCTTGTTCATCAATGGTCAATGCCATATTTTAGTGAAGCCCAATTTACTTTTACATATAACAAGACTAAACCTGCAACCAATTTATTTTGCTTTTCCTCAAATAGCACTTTTTTGCTGTCCATATTAAAAGTCTACCATAATAGGAAGTTGAGTGTGTAGCAACAAATGTCCACATTTCCAAAACAATGTTTTATTTAAACAGTGGCTTTTGCATACATCTCTCAATCTACTTTATTTCCAGCAATGGAAGCACTGAGCTGAGCTGACAAGTCAGAACTTAGCTTAAAATCAAAACAAAACAAAAAAACCCCAACAAAACAACCACAAAACTGTGTTCTGCTGCCAATTCAAACTCTTCAGATGTTCATAGCAAAAGCTTCACATTAAAAACACAGAGTTGGACCCAACTTCTAACAAGCATCAGCTGGTAAAAGAAAACATCAAAAATTATTCTTGCTGCTCACACTATTGAGATAATGTTTTCAAACTAGAATATATTAACTGACTGAAATCTACAAGGAGGTAACCAATACCCAGGCCTATTTCACAAGTGCTGGATTCTCAAAGAAAGAAGGAATTGCAAATAGGTCTCACCAGGTCAGCAATACAAAGATCAAGGCGTGTTGTCTGGATGCCCAGAAAGTTATTTAAGAAATTAACACTAGGCATCAAGCACAACATTAACAGAAATTATATGGAAAGTTCCAACAAGAGCACAGTTGGACATTTTGCACTGTAATTTCTAAAAGGGACAATGTTCAATTGAAAAATAACTGAATAACTTCATAGAGGATTATTATGTATGCAAAGCAGTTTAAGTATTCCATCAACTTACCTTATGTAGTTGTTTTAGACCCTCTTCAGTTTTCATACACGACTGTTCGACATTGTAGTCAATTCTATCTAGAACTGTCCCCTAAATAAAATGGAGAGAATGAGCACTAAATTGAACCTAAATGAACTTCATCACAGCTCACAGCAAACAGCTAATGAACTATATAAACTATTAACTTCTACAGAACTAGTCTGGACTTCGTTAAAGGACCTCCTTGCTCAATGCCTAAATGTCACCATCTCACATCGCATCCCTTAATAATCACCTTACTTCCAGTTCAAGTGCTTTTGGTTGACACACTGAACCTAAATTGAATCTCTCGGAAAATAACCAACACAATTCTGGGATTCTATGTTTCGGGGTTTTTTTCAGTCTAACACCCATAACCAGTTGATTTTTTTTTCCTCATTAACTCATCTGCTGGCAGATTTCAAGCTGGGGAAACCTCAGGGTGAAGAGGTAAGTCTGGCAAAGCGAGAAGCACATGAAATCAGGATGTTACAACAGGAAGAGTCTTGAAGTCTTAACACTACCTAGAATCTCCTATTTCTTACTAACAGCGTGATGTCAATGTACCTGTTCTACTATCATTGCTCCCAGGTCTCTAAATATCTCATTGAGATCAGAGATTGACTGTACAATCTGACGTATTTCTCGTTCCCGCTCTTCCACCATTAATGTATTTTGCTCCACCAACGCAAGCTGGTCATCTGTAAAACCCTGTTGAAATAAGATTTATATCTTGTACTAACAGTAAAAGCATGAAAACAGTAGAAATAATTACAAGTATTGTAAGACTTCATAATACAACAGTCCTTTCAGAATTTCCACAGCAGATAACTACCTAAGGAAAAAATCTTGTATTTTAAAAACAGTTTCAGGGCCACTAAAATAACTTGGACAGCTATTTATAGTTCTAGCAGAGAAAAGGTAAATCTTACATCCTGTCTGAACACATGAACAGCTTTTAAAAATGAGAGCTGTCCGCAAGAATGTTTTTTATTGATGTACAAACCCAATAAATGTGTCTTGTAGTTATGGAATATCTACTGACTGTCAGCATTACAGAAATTCCCGTAATCTCAATGGCCATTAAAATGTTTAAAGACACAGCAGCAATTCTGGTTGTTTTAACCTACAGAGAACCTTACTGGTTTGGTCTCCAAGGCCAGACACAACTGAACAATATCCTTCTCGCCATCACTCTTAAATTGAAAACCTCTTATACACAAGAGAGGCTGAAAAGCTGCCCTAACTTCTTCTGTAAGTTTTCAGTCAAACATTAAGGATTACCTTTGAGAGTATTCTGTAACACTATCAGGTAGGGCACAACAGAACAGATCCCAGCACTGCTGAGAAATGCAGTAAGTCTGAACTCCACAACAAAGTGAAACAAAAAGGTGGGTCTGGTACTGCTCTACAACATAACAACTTCACTGTGCAGAAACAAACCATTACATCATTATTTGCACCAATTTGCAATACTAAAAATCTTCTTTTACACTTTAAAGTGAGAGGCATCTTCCACCTAAACTCAGAATCACACTTTTCTAACAGTTACTCTTGCATCTGCCCAGATTGCAGCACGACAAAGGACAGCACAGTCTTTACAGACCTTGTAGTCCCCGTCTGTCACACAAGGAGAATGGAGTAGTCAGACCGAGTTCCCTCACACTGCAGCACTAAGGCAGATGGCACAACCATCTTAACATTGCAGCAGCAATACTAATTAGGAAAATGCATCACAGAAACCTGCAGAAATAGAATTTCCATGTAGCTCGACGCTCATTACATACCATTTTGATACTTTCATACTCAAATTAAAGGCACATTAAAATATTTTGTCATATTGAATTTGTGTGGTAATAACTTACTCTATCGTAAAGCGTATCATCCTCCCCATCATCCATCAGTGGGACTGAGGTGTCAAAGAAGTGTTTGGATCTTTCTTCTCTATTCTTCATGCCTGTAAAAGACAAACTATGTTTGAGCCTAATATTTACATACACTAAAATCAGAGTGATAGTAAGGTCTGAAGCACCAGATAGAAAAGCACAAGGAAGAAAATTTGGCTAATAAATGAAATAAATAGCAGTATCTACAATTTTAAGTCACACAGGCTTGCTGTTTAATAAAGCATAAATTCAACCAGACTGGCAAGACATTAAATCAGTGATTTTAAGTCATTATGTTCCATGAAGTTAAAGTTAGGTAAGTTAAGAGCCTTAAAGTGTGATCGTGTGATCACTTGAGGCTATTTTTTAACAAATTCTCTTAGGAACATCTCTCATCTGAATTGTGATCTGAAGTTCCACCTGTGTAATTTATACCAAAAGAGAAAGAATATTGTATCAGTATTAAATCTGAAGATCAAGATTTTTTGCTTTTCTTAGAGGATTGGAAAGATTTTACTGAGCTGAAAAGATAATTGCACACAATTTCAGACTTTAAACAGAGGATATTCCATGTCTGATCTATTTCTGGATGCAGAATTTTAAACAGCAGCTATCATGTCTCAAGACCAACGGCTGCTTCACCAGTGTAATAGAAGTAGCTTTGCAGACCACAATTTAAGATGCGACGACGCATTAAAGATGAGGATGGATGAAATACACTGGTTTCATTGATATAGTAAACCATGAAATTTCTCTTTTAGCCATCTGAAGTAGAGAGGCAGAATAAACCAGTTTGAACAGGCGCTGGGAACCAGAAACTCCTAAATTTTAACCTCCACCCTAACATACTGGTGTTCCTGCGTGCATCACTTGAACCTTTCTGTGCTTTCCAATCAAGAAAATAAGCACACCTTAACCTGTGCTTTCCACAGAAGATGCCCATGTATCACTGTATCTCTTATGCTTACGTTTGAGATAGTCAGACTGTGCATGCCTAAAGTTGGTGGATAGTTCCTGAAGGGACTGTGCTAAGGAAGACACTACATTCCTGAGAACACGTGCTTCTTGTTCTGTACAACTACGTGACCTGCTCTGCAAGACCTGGACTGCTCTCTGGCATCTGTGAAATAACTGAGAAAACAATTCCATTAGTGAAAAATACAGCAGCAAACACTTTAACATTGCAAAAGTTCCAAGTCAAAGCAACGTTTTGATTTATAGATTTTTAAAATTAATTTCTTATTACCCAATGCAATGTTTAAAGAGTTATGGAACACAGAACAAACAAATCAAAGCTAACAGTGTAGCAGAGTAACACAACTACTGCAAGACCAAAGATATTTGCTTCATTATAACTGCTTGCACTGTAAGCCTTAGAATATAAGTCTCTATTTCTCACTGATATCTGTAAATGTGATTTAATTGTCTCTCAATCCTATTCCAAGAAGGAAAGCAAACAGTAAGTGAAAGAACAGGGAGGTTGTGACTGATTGAGAAGTTCACCAAGACACTGAGTGCAGCACCGAGCACAGAACCCAGGACTCCTGGCTCGTTCTGATACTGATTACTAAGGAAACGAGTTACTCAAAGCAAACTACTGCCTCATCAAGATGCATTACAGATACGTCAAAGCACACGTGTGGAACTGAAAGCAGTCTGTACCTGTGTGATTTCTTGGGTTGTTATTTCTATTGCCCGTTCTTCTTCACTGCTGTCATCCAGTGTTGGCCTGTTTAGATGTTTATCATGAAGACTAGCTAATTCTTTCATCTTCTGTTTAACCCTGGTGATATCATACTGAATCTAAAACAGAAAATCCAGCAATGAAGAAAGGGAAGCGACTGATGTTTCAGAGGAAAAGGTTCTGACAAGTGCTAGACAAAGATCGTTGAAAGAAATCTGTATAACATAAAAAGCAGACCAAAGATGATTGAAAAACACACATAAAAAGCTGACTAAGAAGTAACTTCAACTTCGGTACTTTTTTAAACCTACTCTTCTTAACCTTATGCAAAGCTGCTACTTTCAAATATGCTTCATTAAGTTGGAATAATATTTTTGTCATTATATAATTAACATAACAGTAAGAAGGTTTAGCTAACTTCCAAAAAATATAAATGAAAATTGAGGTCACATCTTCAACTCTGTTTTTCACATTGGATAACCTGTTAAATCACACACTTTCTGATCACCTTTCTGCACAACAGGTTCTGTACAAATGAACTGAGGAGCCAACGTGTGTTCTGAGAGGACGTTTTTAAAAGATTTTCTGAAGGTCAAGAACAGCTTCACACTCCAACTACCAGAAAAGCTTGATCTCCAACACTTCAGGGTCTGTTCAATTGTATCCCTCAGAGTTCAAACAAAAAGCCCACTGGAAGTGCTTATTTGTTTTATACCCTTCCAAGTTTCAAACTGAGAACACCTCTGCTTTGCTAAGAGCTTTAGGACCTTCCTGCAGTCTCAAGACTAAATGTTTAGCATGTCTATCCTAACAGTGTACTGTTAATACTGGACTGATGATGAAACCCAGTCTTCTGGGTTATTTTACTTGCAATCCATAATTCAAGAGAGTAAGTCACAGCTTGCCTCATGTTTTCCTCTAAACAAGGGTGTCAAATCAGAAAACAAACTTATTTTAATATTTCTTCTAATACTATTTCTATCATAAAACTTACAGCACTGAGAATGTAACTGACAACACTAATAAGTTTCTATGTGAGAAATCAAACTCTGTGTTGGCTTTGCCACACAACTTACTTCGTCTGCTCCATCGACCCATTTGGGAGGTAAGCGTTTTGTTACTCCAATTGCTGCTTCAGGATCTAAACTTATTCCCGATACCAGTGCCATACGGTCATCAGCAAGCTACAAAAGGTAAGAAAAGAGAGCAAATTAATTTTACTCAAACGAGATCCAAATCTTTGAGCATCAGGAGACAGAAAGAGGTGGTACCATCAGTGATACCACTTGCAACATACCCAGTTACTTCACTGTTTGGTCTTAGGGAAAGATTTCATACAAAACCCACACTTCCTGGTTTCTCTCAGATTTCTCATTTTCCTTTATCAGACCTGGAAAGCTTTGTGGTTTCTACTCCCTCCCCTTTGAAAAAAAACAATCCCTCTTCCTTCTTGGGTAATTCTTTCCTGAAAACCTGTTTTTCATCCTCAACCTTATTTCCTGGCCAATAAAGTTTGTACAATTTATGCATAGCATAAAAAAATAGTTAATGGCTTCATTGTACAAATTCACTGTTCCCCTTATGTATACAGTAAGTCAGACTGGTTCATACATGCATCTAATAACAACGTAACATTATATCACAAAATTCTTGTTTTCTTTATGCAGCCTTATCCCACTGCATATGAAGACACCTCATCCTATATAATGAAATTCAACAAACTAGCAGAGCAACTAAAAGAATGTTTTAGCTCAACAATGTACATCTGATGCACTGTGGTAGAATAAAATGTGAAAAACAATACCTCATCCAGCTCCTGAAGTGATTTGTGGATCCCATCAGCCCCATCCAGTTAGAGACAGCAAAAGATAAAGGGGAAAAAGGAGACATAGGACAGATATAGAGTATGATGATTTGAGAAAATACTGATTTATTAAGCATGATGGTTTACAAAGAACAATACAAATTGCTTTTAAAATGTTCAATAAATACATCATGATATTGTACTTGAAGTCAGCATTTTGCTTGATGCACAAACTTCTAAAAATATTTCAGCTGCTTGGTAAACAGAAAGAACATAAGGATCATATTAAGAGCTGGGTTTGTTTCCCAAAGTCACTGCACGGTGAAGTTTCCTGTTACTAAAATGTCAGGTAGAAACACTGCAATAGAATATATTGAAGTGTGACAGCAAGGGCAATTGGAATGCAGCGTTCAACAACCACTGTGAGTTAGAAGGTTTGATTATGACTGGAGGATGCAGACACAAGCTTTTGTAAGACACTTACTGACAAGCACCTCAGTTATCACAGGCTGGAACACACAGCAAAAGACAAACAGCAAAAGCAACTGTAGTATACGCTCACACATGCTCACACTTCAATTATGCTTTAGTTACAGGCAGCATTAATCCTACGTGCATCTGAAAAAAATGTGAAAGGCAACGTATCTGCACCTTCTCTATTCACCAGTCCTTTTTCGGTAGAGGGAATGTGAGCAATAGAATATTTCACTGGAAGAGGAATAAAGCAAGCATGTCAGATCTAAACCAAGAACAAAATACCTGTGGTTTAACAAGCAGCAGGCTTCAGCTAATGATCTCTTTTATCCTATACCAAGCTTTTGAAATAGGGTGACACTGTTAGGAATGCTACTTTGATTATCTGAGTTTAAGGAGTGGTTGACTGTGCACATGAGAATGGCCCTTACAAGGCAGAATGCCATTTTTTTACAGTGAGCTCTTGTAGTAAAGGATTTCTGCAGGAGGAGCCTGGAGAGTGAAGTAAAGAAAGATGAAGTACTAGGAGACAGAACTGGCAATGCTGCCCTGCTGACATGCAGCAGCTCTGCTCTGGGGATACCCCTCAAAAGACAGGGTCATGAGCTGCAACTCTGACACCTCAGAAAAACGGAAGGCAAAGAGCTCACACTGCCACCTTTACACTCCTCGCTGAAAAAAAACACGCTCGTAGTAAAGAACTATGGAACTCTCAGCTGTCCTCCAGGATCAAGAGTGAGCCACTGACTAACTTCATCCACTGCAAAAGAGAGACAATTTCCAGTCCCTCTTAGCATTCATTACATTTGACTGAGCATCCTAGAAAACAGCTGCAATTAATGTTAACTTTGTAAACAAATGTGTTATGCAAGTGCTGAGTGTTATTGCACTCACTGTTGAGTAAAAGCTCAGCAGTCTGTAGTGAGTTTAAACCGTCACTAACTTCCCTAAGGTGATACTGTTTTTAAAAAAAAAACCAAGGATCTAAAGAAGTGATATTGATATCGGCAAAACCCCCCATGTTAACAAGAACTGGATGCAGTGCCAAATTAAACATCTGTAATGCACATTACTATTGACATTTCCTGTACTGCAAATGCAATTTAATATATAGCTTGTTAGACACAGGTGTAACAAAGTTAACAATGAACAAAGACCATTCAACAGCACCTCATCAGTTGAAGTAAAATTTGCAGCACCAAGTACTGCTTTTCCTAACAGAAATACATGAATGCAAACAATTTAGAATGATGAGACTGCCAGCGTATCTTTACTGGTGCCTGTTACAAATAAATGACAAGCTTGAACAGAAAGCGTAAAAACTTCAGCAGAACTGAGCTGCCAAGAGGTCCATCACAGCCTGACTAGCTCAGAACTCAGAAAAAGTTGCATAAATTGCCTCTGAACAAATGACTTTTTCAAGTTTCTGTGATGAGGACTTACACTAGAATCTACTGTCTCTCCTCTCTCACAGACAACTTTCAGTATTATTTGTACTTGGTGAAAAAAAAATAAAAAGGACAACGGGCATCAGAGCAAGTTATGGAAAAATCCAAGCAATGGGAATAATCTACACTACTGTAATTTAACAGTGCCCACACTTAAGTGAATAGAAGAGTTCTGCTCTAGGAAATACCTTGAATTTTTTTCTTTGGGGAAAGGAGGCATCAAAAAGCACAATGGACACAAAACCTCAATGTCAATGCTAACATGAAGTTATTACAACTGTATTTATCATTCATGGAGTGAATAGAGGCACAATCAGAACACAGTCAGATCTCTTCTATTCATTTGATGTGAAGCAATTGGAACAGGTATCAACAAGGCGGGGAGAGAGGGAGATGGGGTGGTGAGAGGGAGATGGGGTGGTGAGAGGGAGATGGGGTGGTGAGAGGGAGATGGGGTGGTGAGAGGGAGATGGGGTGGTGAGAGGGAGATGGGGTGGTGAGAGGGAGATGGGGTGGTGAGAGGGAGATGGGGTGGTGAGAGGGAGATGGGGTGGTGAGAGGGAGATGGGGTGGTGAGAGGGAGATGGGGTGGTGAGAGGGAGATGGGGTGGTGAGAGGGAGATGGGGTGGTGAGAGGGAGATGGGGTGGTGAGAGGGAGATGGGGTGGTGAGAGGGAGATGGGGTGGTGAGAGGGAGATGGGGTGGTGAGAGGGAGATGGGGTGGTGAGAGGGAGATGGGGAGGCAGGGCAAGGGATCGAGGGATTGATGAGGGTGGTGAGAGGGTGGAGGGGAGGCGGGGAAGGGAGTGAAGGACTGATGGGGCGCGGAGAGGGTCGAGGGGAGACGGGAAGGGCGCGGTGCACACAGCACGGCTGCCGGGCAGCCCGAGGTGAGCGCGTACAGAAGGATGAAGGGAGGAGACTCACCGCAGCAGCCATGCTACGTGAACTCAGAGGGCTGGAGGAGCCGTAACTACTCACTTGCTCGGCCAGCAGCTGCCGGCTCTGCACCGCGTTGTTCCGCAACAACAAGAACGCGTCCGTTAGACGCCGGGTGGCCATGGCTCGCGGCCCCGCGGCCCGCTCAGCGTCTCGCTGCGGGGCCTCGGCCCTAGCCCAGCTCAGGGCCCGCGGGCACAGGGGCGCTCAGCGGGCCCGGTCGGCGGTCGCCAGCGCGGGGCCCCTCCGGCCGCCGGGCCCGTCCATCGCCCCGGCCCCGCCCGCAGCTCCGCCGCGGCCCCGCGCACTTCCGCGTTGTGCATCGTCCGTGCCTTCCGCCGCGCCCAGCGGCCGCCGCACTGACGTTCCGACCATCGGAGTGGTTCCGGTGGGAATCCCCTCCCTGGACCTGCTGCTCCCACTGCTTTGGGTGCAGCCCAGGGTAGGGTTGGCCTTCTGGGCTGTGAGTGCATGTTACTGCTCATGTTGAACTTGTCATCAATCAGCACCCCCAAGTCCTTCTCCTCAGGGCTGCTCTCAATCACGTCATCCCCCATCCTGTATTGAAACCACAGATCGCCCCGACCCAGGTGTAGGATCTTGCAGTTGGCCTCCTTTAACCTCATGAGGTTCACACAGGCCCACTTCTCAAACAGCTGTGAAGCCCTCATGTAGGGCTGGCAGACCCCAGCACCCTCCAGCTTCTGGCCTTAGTGGGGTGGGGGCAAGCGTTAGCACCTTATGCTCATTGCCTGCAAATGAGAACCAGGTGTGAGCCAGGAGAGACGGCAGCCACCACATCCACACAACAACATTGCGTTTGACTTTAACGAGGCAGACTAAAACCAAGGGAGGTTCAAACTGGACATCAGGAAAAATTTCTTCACTGAAAGGGTTATCAGGCACTGGAATGAGATGCCCAGGGAAGTGGTTTAGTCACCATCCCTGAAGGTGTTTAAAAACTGGGTAGACGCGTTGCTCAGGGATGGTTTAGTAGTGGACAGGTACAGTTGCACTCAATGATCACACAGGTCTTTTCCAACCAAACGATTCTATGATTCTATGACGTGAGATGGGTTTGAGCTCCCTCCTGCACCCCAAGGGATGCCTGATATGGCCCCTGTGGAAACAGCAGCAGCCGCTGTCCAACACGGCCAGGCCTGCTGCTGCACGCTGGTCGTCAGGAGACTCCCTAGCTTAAACTCTCAAGAAACCTCCCAAAACAACTAGTATTTACACATATGGTAGGAACAGTGACTATAATCACAACCATATTTTCTGGAAATGTTACCCCGTTTTATCTCACTGTCTGGGCAAACTTCTTGTGAGAAATAGAAAAAAGAATTCCTTTGCTATTATAAGCCATTTGGGGAGTTTTCTTGAGCAGACCTTTTGCCTCAGCGGGAGAGACCTGAAACTTGGAATTTAGCAAGGAAATAAGCTCCAGTTGTACAAGGACTAACACACGCAGCTCATTTTTCGTGGTCTGGTGAAATCTGTTTTCATTTTGGCTGCCTGACAGAGGCTTTAAAATATATGCATGTACTTCATTTCTTCATGCTAATTTTTAATCTACTGTAACAATTTTTTATTCTACGACAACAGTTTCAGCTAATGGCCTTCCAGCCTTGTCCTGGCACTGCTGCTGTGGCTGTAGGTCCAGAAGAATGTCTCTACCATTGGCGGTCTCCCCGTGATCTTTTAGCTTTGGATGCGTGCACAGGGAAAACCAGTTGGAAGATCTCACATAAAGGGATGGCAAACATGAACCCAATGGGAAGCCTAATGTGCTGGAAGTTGGTACACACCACCGATTACCATCTTTTGCTTCCTGATTTTTGACAGCTTAAAAAAGGTTGGGCAGGCTCAGAATTTAAGCAGAGGCTATAAAAAGTATTTGGGACTTGTACACAGAGGGATAAAATTCTGCAAGGAAGGGGTCCAGACCTAAGTCGGCAAATAACCACTTCAAAGCGGATATTAGGAATAAGCAAAGGGAGTAGAACGAATGGAAAACGGGATTAATCAAGGAAAACTATGTCTTAGAAGTTAGGAAGTGTAGGCATAAAGGGAAATGTGCCAGCAGTAAAGCTGAGTTAGACATTGCAAATTGCAAAGGAAATTAAAAGAAATAGCAAAATGTTCTTCAGGCTTACATACCCGGAGACAAATGAGAAAAGAGGCACAAGTGATGAAAGGGGGAGAGGCAGGACAGAAATGAATGCATAACATATAGTGGAAATGTATTATACATAGAGGAAATGAATGCATGGAGATAGAAATTATCTCATCCAAGTAGAACAAATCATAAAGATCATAATGCAACGATAATTTCAACTGATTTCTGACCCACACACCTAACAGCACTGGCCTGTCAATATTGTGTCTGGCTGTGTAACAGCATCACCGCAGGAGGAACACATCACCATCTAAGAGCAGGAAAAATTGTTCCAGCATTCAAAAAGAGGAAAAATAATTGAAGTCTGATCCAAATAACATACAAGGCTTTTGGATAAATTTAGCAGGAAAGAAAAATACCAGACACAATGACATACAGAAGCGGCTAAAATGCAACATGCGTTTGCTGAAGGTGTATAGTGCTAGACTAAGCTCATTGCTTTGTAAGATAACTAGTTTTCTGGACTAGTAGATCTAGTAGATCTACTGGCTGCTAGATCTACTAGATCTACTAGATCTACAAGGTAGTAGATCTGTTCTGCCTTGTAATGAGTACATGTAGGCTGGAAATTAGAAGAAAAAATTTAACATCAAAAGTATGAGGTCCTGGTATATCTTTCCTACTGGCATGGCAAGGGCAAACAAATGTATTATAAGCTAGCACTCAATCTGTTCATAAAAAGGATAGTTTTTTCCCCTCCTAAGACAGTACATATGCCTAAATATATCTTTCTAAGCATATACTGTTAATTTTTTGGGCTGGTGCTAAAGCTCGCTGTCACGGGTTTGGTGCTTATGTCTTTCTTTGCCCTCCTGTCTGCTTTTTAAATGCCTCTTCTTTTCTAGTGTTCTTCATGAGCAATGAGATAGCAATGCTGCCTGCACTCACACATTCCTGCACCCACCACCTCCCACAGCCAGGGCCTGGTCCAAAATTGCAGGAACTTTTCAGTTACAACCATGGCATTTGGGTTAGGCTTCTGGAGGAAAAGTACACCATATTTCAGAGGAACGTTCTATTTTGAGGTGAATATTTAAGCATTTTTTTCAATGGTGGGATAATCAGAGCCGTATTTCAAAAGCCAGCTTTTCAACTGTGTTTGCAAACTCCTTTCTCACAGTCCAGCCCCTGCATCCCCACTGTGTAGCTCCCCAGGCTAATTCAAGGGCAAACAGACCTTATGCTTCGGTGATCAGATGAAGGTCAATCTCCACGACATTTTACCTTGTATAATTGAGTAGATACATGGAGGAGGTGAAATATTGCAGTCTTTTGAAGCCTGAACAATCAGCTTGTGCCAAAGGTAGGATTAATGGACCATTAAGTGCATTTTGCCCTGGAAAATCCCACCATCCTTTTGCAACTGGGACACTTGGCTGCCAGAAAAATTCTTCAGCATGGAATTTTCTTCAAAAAAAAGAAATTCAGCAAAGTGGCTGGGTTAGCTCTCTCATTGCTAGAGGTGCATTTTCTGCATGGGAAGTGGGGGGGTCTTGGAAAAATAGACGATATTCTTGCCTTTATCCTGTACTAGAAGATTTCAGGCTTCAGGTCTGTCAAACTCGCAGTTTCCAGAGGGTGTTAATCACTAAACTAGGATTTGTTTGGCCAGTGAACCGGGAGATTCCCGTTTTGGCAGTGGGTGTGATGCTGACAGCCTCTCTGTAGGTGGTGCTGCAAGGCAGCGAGATGTAAGAATCGCCTAGGCTGCCTAGGCTATTTTTAAAATTCAGTCCTTTGGTTTCTTAGCCAGCTCTTGGTATTCCAGCTTTGTTAAAAGAAGCCGTAGTTGCCCATAATTTATTTATTTTGATGAGCTATAATCTAAATGCACCCATTGAAAATATAAACAGAGGAGAACTGTTATTTTTCCTGGGTTCAAACTGCTGGCAATCTGTTCTCTGCCCAGAAGACTGCAGTTGAACAAACTGCCTTTTCATATGGATCTAACTTTACCAGAGTTCTAACAGCAGATTGTAGAATCTAAAGAAATAGAAAGAATATCTGAAAAAGAATAAGTTGTTCATGTAGAGACCCTAAGTAATAGATATTTAAATTATAAAGATAAAGAAATTCATATCTCTAAGTGGGCTCTGTCTTCTTTTGCTCTACACTCAAATGTTGCCTTGAGTTCAGCTGCTCTGCTGCACTCTGAAAAATGGTAGAATGGATCCTGCAAATGTGTCTCTATTCCTCCCCTTCTACTGAAATGCAATTAGTCCAGGTGAAATCAAGTTTTCTTCAAGCTGGGTAGGCAGTGAAGACTGCTGTGTCTGCTTGGAGGGGTGGGAGGAATTTTTTAATTAAAATTCAGCTGAGAAAAATTGGTCTTTACAGGCAGACATACTTCACCTACACAATTAAAGAGGCAACCTTGTTCAAAGGCAGATATGAGTTACAGTCCGTGAGCTCGTGCCTCAGTCTCGTGACAGGCCAATAATGCCTATGGTAAACAATGGAACAAGTGTGTCATCTAATATTGTGCAAAATTCCTTTCCTTAGCTGGGCACTATATTAAATCTTCTGTGTCACCGTGGTGTTAGGTCACCTCTGCAGCAAAGATAAAATATTGCTCATTGTAGTCATTTGTATCTCTGATTATCCCAATTACCTCTCCAGTAGTCAAGTGAAGACATTCTGTATTTAAATTGATGTATCAAATGTAAAAATTTGTCATTGATGTCTTTCTTGTAATATATGTATATATAAAGATTTTAGCTCAAGATGGGGTGCCTATCTGTCATGGATGTGTGGTTTAGCTGCACAAAAGTTCTGGAGCTGGGTGCACAGCCGTGTTCATCCACAGAAACAGCGGTGTGAATTCAAGGTGTTTCTGTCCCCTCGCTGTTGAACAATTGAGCTGGCACAGTATGTTACACAAGGGCTTCTTGTGCTTTAGTGCATGCTGATCAGTTTGATTACTAATATAACAGCTTTCTTTAAGAGGTCAAACCATCACAGCTGACACGCTGGAATGCTGAGGGGACTTAGCTCAAAAGCACTCTGCAAACCCACATTTGAGGGTCCAACAGTACCATGTCTGGAGTAAAAGAGGTGGGAAATGCTGTGCCCGAGTCCCACAATACTTCAAATACATTCACACATGAAAAGATCGTAATCAAAATAAGTAGACAAGGCAAGTATTATTATTATTCCTCTTCTAGAGATGAGGAACCAAGCCATGAGATTCAGTGAACAGTTCCCCTGCAGTTATACATAATGTAAGTGCTGGCAATAAAACACAAGGTTCATCATTACTGCCATTTTACAGATGGAAAAACTAAGTCACAGAACAGCAGTGGCTTGCTCAAGGTCACTCAAGGTATTTATAGCAAACCTAGGACCTGAATCTGGAGCTGCTGAGTTCTGGTCAGCATTTTTCCCAAGGGAATCGCAGATAAGGAGGTTAATGTCAGTAGTTTCTCCAAAAGCGACAGAATCTCAGAAAGAGAATTCATGGTCCAGAAAATGATGCCTGTTCTCATGTTAGAAAAAGAAGCTTAGACTCCAGTATCCCCAGCAACTCATACCCATGTTCTTGTTATCCTAGTTAGTGGCAATGTTCCACTTCCAGAAGGTTTTATCTCTTTAAGTTAGGCGGGGCTTTTTTCAACTAATAAAATTAGAGAAGGCAGTTCAGAAAGATGTATTACCGTAGCTCACAGCCTGACATTTATTCCAGCATAACAACAGTGATCAAAGAAAGATCTCTTTCATAAACGTAGGAAACAAGTCAGGCTAATAAAAACATGAATAGGTTTTTGCACATTACAATGCTAAAATAATCAATGAAATAGTGAAAAAAATCTAGTCAGAAAGTCTACATAATGAGTATTAACTTGCACACAAGTAGTCTGACTCTGCTTTACAATGAATAGCATTTAGCCATAAATCATTCTGAAAGAAGAGGGAAAGAAGGAATGACCCTGCTAATTTCCATGCCTTTTGAGAGCAGCAGAGGGCACATACGAGCAGGTTCCTGCTTAACAAATCTTCATTTTTTTGGCTTGTATTTTCCTGTAGAATCAGGAACTGTAAATACTGATTTTTGTATTAATCTGGTGCCAGGTGGCTAGCAAGTGGGAATCCTCTAAAGAAGGAATAGTAGATTTCCAGGCTGGGTTTCTGTCACTTAGGACTGCTGCTCACAGCTGACTTGCTATGCCAAGATACTGCCATAGATGGTGTTTATTGCTATGCTCAGAGGTGCTTAGAAATGGGAAATGCTAGAATCTGAGATAAGTACAAAGATGATGTAAGAGCTCAAGGAAGGAAACTAAACCAAGCGAAAAAAAAGTTTATTAGACCAAGTGGAGCAAGGTGGGGAGGAGGGATCAGAGCTGCAGCTGAGAATGGCCATGGGGAGATGATGAAATCCCCTTTTGGCCTTAAATAGCATCATAGGAAAAAAAATTTAAAAAGCAAATCATACCTCTGAAATCAAAACAGAGAGGTTGCAAGGAAAGCAGAAGAGCAGTTCCAACAAAGGAATTGCTTTTGTTTGGTTCTCTTTTCTCTTTGTTGCTCAGATAAAAGAATTACAGTATCTTTAGAAACATTTTACCACGTGTGAACTCCTGCTCCACAAAGCAAGGCCTTACAGAAAAGCACATCTTGTCGTCTCCAGTTTATACATTAAGAAACTGAGGCAAGGGAGAACAATGCTGTTTTGACATTCAGTTTTTTCTCAAGTTATCCTTGTTTGATCCCTCTGAAGACGTGAGTGTCTGAGCTTGGATGACTCACGCAGCCCAGACTCAACCAGTTTACCTCTCCCTAATGTCCCCAGGGTCTGGCTTTCGGCCAGGACCCTTCAGCTGTTGCCTGTGGGCTCCAGCTGGTCTGCAGTGGTAGCGGATATCCGCTTCACTCATCTGTGCCCTGAACTCCCAGCTCACCCCCACTCTTGGGAGAGGATCATCCAGTGCACCGTGAACTAAGGCAGCAGTGGCCACAATGGGCAGAGGGTTATTTTGCTCTCCCACCTTTGTGCTGCCTTATATAGGCTGGACCAGGAGGCTCCATCTCTGTGCTCTGCTGTCCTTGTTGCATCCCTGCTGGGAAATATAGTCCAGTGCCCTTTGGCTGTGCTTTGCTGGAGGTGTCATATCTTTCCATGCTTGGAGTACATCCACCATTGACCAGAGAGGGCCTTGGAGCCCTGAGCTGAGTTGCAGAAAAAAAAAAAGAGATCCATGTCTGAATTGTTGTACCTAAAGGAGGGACAGACACAGCCGGTGCCAGTCCAAGCTGGCCGGTTATCCTGACACATCAGCCCCATTTTCCTTGCATGAAGTGTCTACCCTCGTTTCTGTCCACTGTGTCCCCCTTAAAATCCATAGAGGAGGCCATAAGAAGCACTCAGCCAGCAGGAAACACTGAGCACAAGAACAACAGTGGGATTTAGAGTGCCTGAATCTGGGTTATTCTTGATGTTTCCGTGTCCCAGCTAACAGTACTGCCTCTCCCTACCACTGTGAACGAGAGCATGTGAGACTCCAGGAGGTGTTTGGCAGCAGAGGGCCAAGATAACGGTCCAAATGCTGAGTTGTTTTCCCTGCAGCATAGCTGTGGAAGGTGGTGGGCTGTGAGAAGTTAATGGGACATAATTTGGCTCTGCGTGTTTTTTTGAGGTCTAAGTAGGTTCAGCAGCTTTGCCTGTCCCCATCTTGGTTTCCAGACCAAAGATGAGGTGCGAGGAACTGAACCACATTCCCTGGGAAGAGCTGATAGAGCCTCCCCCACTTCTCCCCCTCTTCTGGTGCTTCAAACCAAAACAGCTGCAAACTTCTTGTGGCTGGAGATGTGCTGAGTGGCCTGGCAGAAGTTCAGGGAGAGGTAAAAGGATCCCACCCACCAGTAGCAAGGGCTCTGCGCCACCACCAGCCCTTGCATGCCCTAAATCCTGGCTTCCTGGTAATTGCTATCTCCATAAATACCAGTTGGCCGGCAGGAGAAGGGACGTGCAGCACTGGGCTGAGTTGTATTGTGTGAAATATGAGGTGACACACAGTACACTGGCATTAGGGAAAGGAGTTGTCTGCTGATGTGGTGACATGCTTTGAGGCAAAACTGGAAAATTTGATCCCTTCCTGCCCGTGGTCTCCCGGGCGCTGTGGTGAGGCACGCTTGACTCGCTTTGCTTGGGCATGTCAAGGGAAAAGGAAACTCACAGGCCAGCACCATCTGCAGTTCACGAACTCAGATGTGTCAGGTTGGCAAGTGCCCGCAAGGCCGCTGGGTTTGCTGAACTTGGGTCCTACCACAGCTGGATTATTCATGCAGAGCCCGGCCCAGCCAGGTTTGTCCCTGGTGAAGCTCAAGAGACATGAGGAATGCTTAGCTGCTTTTGGCAGTGTTGTATCAGAGGCAGCTCTGGCCAATAGTTAGTCTGGCTCCAGATCCAGCTCAAAACGTCTCCCTGCTGCACCGAGTGTGGGTTACCCCATCCTCCTCCCCACAGGACCCGCTGCCTGCTTTCCTGTTGAATCCAAGAATGACAGAGCTGCATTTGTGTTCAGTTCTCCAAAATGTGCAGTCCAAGGGTGACAGAGATCTGTGAACACCTTTCTGCGCTCCCTGCATTTCCATCTCCATCTTTGTTTCTCATTTTTGTTTCCAGATAACCTTCATCCTCTTTTTATAAGCAAGATGGCAGCTGTCTTACAGAGATCAAAGCCCTGGATGAGGAGAATTCCCGCTCTCCTGCATCTCTGTTGTTAGTTTCTTTCTGTTTTCACGGCCCCAGCTCCACAGTGGTGCTGTCTATAGAGCGACCACGAAACCCTATCACTGCGGTGAGTGCTAATGGTTGCAGACCCAGAACTGCGAATCTAACCCACGCGTGATCTGAGAGCAGAGCGAGCACATGGGAGTGGCAGCAGACACAAACAGCTGGGGGGGGAGAGGAGGAATCTCCCTCCTGCTGGGGACTGTGTTCTGAACCACACCTCGGCGAGAGGCCTCCTGCAGCTCGGAGCAGCCCTGCAGGTATCTGCCTCCCGCCAACTGCCACTCCTGAGGGTATCTCTGTTCCTAACTTAACCAAAAGCTAGGCAATTATCTTTGGATTCCCAGGCACATCTTGTAAAACCAATTTCAAAACCAGCCCAGCAAAAACACACAATGAATACTAATTTCTGTCAGTTCTAGCACAGCAGTTGCATAGGAATATGGGAATTTCCGACATTTCTGTGACGCTCCCTCGGTGGATGTGTACACACACACTCATCCAGAAGGGTTTCTGGTTGTTTATGGAATATGAGTGTCTTGAAGCAGATCTGTTTGCTCTGAAGTGCAAAGGATTAATGAATATGGTGCAATTAAACCCTGCACAGGAGGCAGCAAGCAAGAATAGCTCCACCTCTCTCCCTTTCCAGGGCTTGTTTCGTGTGCACACTGAGTGCTTGTTTAAGCCAGTAACTGTCTTTCTGTTCTGTGGGACAGATTTTTCAATGGGGCTTTAGAAAGACAACTACGGAAAAAAGCTCCTCATAATGCAAGTGGCAGGTGCTCACCAGAGGTCTCGGCGGGTGCACGCGTGGCCGGCAGCAGTGGTGGTGCCTGAAGGGTACGGGGCTGACACCTACAGCGGGGCCCTGCTCAGAGAGAAAGGTTGGTCCCATGGAGGGTGTTTGCTTGGGCCTCTGGAGACCCAAATCCAACACCCTGCACGACCATCTGTGCTGATACACATTTCCTGCATGGCCTCCAGTGAGCTGCTTGGGACGCGGGCACACAAACTGTGCCGGATCTCCCCGGGGCGGTGGAGGCGTAGGCCTCTGGTTTTGTAATGGAAGGGGAAAGAGAGGCACCAGTATCTGCCAGGTCCTCGGCTTCTGCAGTTCCCAGTCTGCTCTGTTACCTTATGCTGGTGATTTAATTTATGGCAATGAACTGTGAACTGCAGTGGCTGCGAGATGTGATTTCTGCAGTAGCTGCTGGACTGTGACAGCAACTTCCAGTGGAAGAGCAGCGATCGGCTCTGGTGCCACCACCTTGCATTGCTGCAGCTGAGCCTGACAGATCCTTTCCCACCCAGCAGGACCCCCTCTGCTGTACACCCAGGCCCTCAGCAAGAAAGGCTGTGTTCCTGCACTGGTTCTGGGCTCTTTCGATCATGATTCTGTCATCCCGGGTTCGGGGGTTCAGGCTGACGCCAGTGATATTGTGAGAGGGAAGGAAGAAGAAGGGTAATCTGGGAGAAAAATAAACTGCATGCTGGTGTTGACTGCAGAGAGTAGATAACCCCAGGGAATTCAGAGCCGCGTTTCGAGTTCAGCTCATTGCCCAAATGGTGAATCCATGGACATGAACTTTGCTTCCGTTTTGCAGGTGGGAAAACCCTGGCACAGGAAGACTGAGAGATTGTGAGCAATGGAGGGGCAAACCTTTGGCTGTGTCAGTGATACAAATAATGCCTGGAGTCTGAGCCCTCACCAGCAGATCAAGACCTCCATATCATTAGAAGAATGTGCTGCAGTATTCAGTGCATATATTGTTCTTCCTCAAAGGAGCAGAAGTGTGCACATCATTAAAAGGAAATATTTTATGCTGATCATTCCCACATGCCTGCTCTGTGTCTATCTGGGTTCTCAAGCAGCACCCATTCTGCACATGATGTCATGCATTTACATCTCACAGGAAGATCAGACCTCCTCAGGCTAAGGAATTGTTTTCTGGGCCCCTGATAAAACCATTTTAAGGAGACAAATAACTTGTGTGGTTTCATGCTTGCTTTCCCTGAAATGCCATTAGATGAACATCAAGTGCTTTTGTGTTTATGTGAGGGAATTTCCTTTTAGATTCTGCAGACAGAGAAACAAATGGGGATGGGAAGGGAACTGGGACTGAATTATGCTGCTGACTGGCAGTCCCTCAGGGAGAGCTGAAGAGCATGGCTTGCTGCCTCATTTATATCCATCAGCGGTGCTATGAGCTGCAGACTGGGATAAGTCACCTTGTCTGAAGGACTGAAATACCACATCAAAGCACCACATGGATCAAAGGTGAAAGCAACAGGCATTCCTGTCTGGCTCATCTTTCAGACCTTTCTCGCTCTTTAGTTTCCACATTGAATCTGATAATGCAGCCTGAACACAGCCTTTCATAGGCCTTCATTCCTCAAGGCACAGGTGGTACAGAGCACGCATTTCCTTGTCAGTGGGCTGCATGGGGCAAAGGATTTCCAGGGCTTAGCTCTCAGGCATCAGTGATGGAAACGATCCATCATTGTGAACAAGGCAGAGCAATAGTGATGGAATCAGTGTGCGGAGCAGAGGCTCTCCTGCCCAGGGACAGAATGGGGTGCAAATCTACAAAGAGCTGTTCAACAGTCAAATACCAGCATTAATCTGTAATGTGCAGTGCTCAGGGCCCTCCCAGAGAATAAACCCCAAAGTTCAGGACTTTATATGATGACAGACTAAAGTGTCTGTGAGCCGTGGAGAGGAGACACTGAAACACACAGCGCAGACCTGTAAGAAGGCCACATCTACGGACACACAAGTCCCAATGGAACGTGGAAGCACATTGAAAAATTTATGCTAAATGAAGTAAAGGTAAAAGTAAACAACTTCAGGGACTTGGAAAGAAGACTTTCACTCCACAGGTGTGTGACTTCTATCACACAGAAGATGGTAGGAGGCAGATGAAGCTGTGTTTCTCAGTGCCTATGAAAATCTGGGTGTTTACTCTTCTGTACTGTAGGTTCCTCCTGCAGTGCTGCTTGTCAGAGAGGATCAGAGTCATCACAGCATGAAGGGAAGGCCTCATGACCTGAAAAAATATCTTGATTCTGACATTTTCTGTCCTTCAGACACTTTCATTTATGTCAGCAAATGTTTATTGAGTCCATAGTGGTGTCCAGAGGTGTCTTCTGGATTCAGAGCTCCGTACTAGCACGTACAACCTTAGCAAGTAGCTTTTGAAATCTAGACCCTCCTGTATCTTTGGGTTCATGTAATATGAAGTATTGCCTGTATGAAAGCTGAACTGGGTTCTTTTATGTCAGGGTTGATCTCCAAGGTTTATAAAGCCATTCAGACCGGCAGTGAGATGAACAAGGCAATTGTATTGCTCCTTCCCCTGCTCCAGTCTGTGAAAGGAAAACACTGTGACTCATCAGCCCGAGAAGTTGTGTTTTCTTCAGCAGGAAGCTTTGCAGATTCTCTGCTCCCAGATCTCGTTACACTCTTCCATCCCACCATTCTGGAAGAACTCCCACGGAAAGACAGGCAGATATTTTAATCAAGGAATGGTCCTTGTTTCCATTAGCAGCAGCTGTTTTCCTTTTAATTTAATTCTCCATCCTGGATTCTTTTTAAGAAAGCTGCCATTAATTATATTTTTCATCAGTCAATGTTCAGAGATGGCTAATGGCCCAGCACACCTAATTAGTCCTTCATGTATGATAATGTTTCAGCAAGTCTATAGTTAGTTCATGGGGCTGATATCCGCTGTGTAGTGGAGTTGTGAGCAGGGGCTCCCCAAACTCTCCTGGCGTGTCAGATAGTGTTACAGCTGCCTTCCCTGCTGCTGCCAACATGTGGCTGGCGGCTGCAGTTACTGGGATGTGATAACAGCTGGTGCCAGAAGTGCACGCTAGCAAGAGGGTGAAGAATTCAAGCTGCCTTTGGAAGCTCTTTGAAGACAAGGAGTGCCGAGATTGGAATTACAGCTACTTTTAATTTTAGTTTCAAATGATGTACTTGATAAGTGTTAGTGATGGCTAAATGCATTGTGTTAAGGGGCTTTTCTTTAGCTTCTTCTGTGCAGAAGCCTTCTAGTCATCCTTGCCTAGGTATTTCCAGCTGACCCATCTGTCCCAAGCCATGAAAGAGGCTACTTGTGATGCAGAGTGTTGTTCTTCTTTAATATAGCTGTGGAGACACTGGCTTGACATGACCTCTCTAACCTAGTGATGCATCTGGGTTCAAGTGAGTCTTTGGGTAGGTTTAACAAAAAGCTTGACACAACCGTCCAGAAATTATGGTAAAAAAAGACAACTCATCTTTGTTCAACAAGATGCACAATAGGTCGATTGAATTCTTCACATACATTAAAGCTGTAGCTAGAGTTTGAGCATCAGGCTTAGTTGGAACTTTGCCTTCATTTTGAAGGTGTTTGCAGCTGCAAAGAATAGTAGTAATTATTGGCAGGTAGCCTCAGGTAAGAAACATTTCACATTCTCCAGTACACAGATAGCTTTGAAAAATATCCACATCTATCACAATTGTGTATTGAAATCCAGTCAGCGTGTGTGCAGAGAGCTGGCTCTGTTCTCTTGCCCAGGCTGTCACCTGCAGAGTTCATGGCATTGTGGAAAACTGCATGTGCTGAGCAGGGACATGTTTTGTTTGTTTTCATAGAAAAGTGGCAAACGACCAGCTCAGGATTTGTAGTCAGGTATTGCATAAAACAGTCACCTTCAGCCTTTCCTATGCCTGAAGGAGCCCAGTGCCCACAATCATTCTTCACTCACTTCATTTGCTTTTGTTGTGAGCCCCACGGGAGGCTGCAGGAAAGTAAAACTGATGTAGCAATATTTGCTGTGTACAGTAATAACAATGTACTGCAGTGAAACCACTGCACTGTATTTAAATAATAAGAGATGCTTTAATCTATCCATCTGATGCTGAAGGTACTTCTCTGTCCCATTAAATGACAACAGACTTATGCAGAGGTTCTTTGGCAAGTATTCAATTGGCCACTTTCTGACTGTGTGACCTCAATAAATGTAAAACCTTTTGACTGCAGGAGGAATGAATCTGCCATGCTGCTAAAGAGACAGAGGCTTTTTTTCACAAAGCATCTGCTTCCAAGGCAAATGAAATTCACTTTGATTTTCATGGCCTGTTGAGAGATGAGAGCAGCACTGCAAGGAATCACAGAGGTTTGGCCTGTTTAAAGGAGGATACAAGTGCATCCACGGTGCTGTCATGTGAGAAGAGAACAAGAAAACGCAGGGGACCTGTTAAAGAATATGTCCTGTTCCCGAAGCCTCCAGCTCTCATGCTGTGAAGGGGTATAATTGCAGACAAAACGGATTTAGACACAGAATAAGTCTGCATTAAGGTGTTACTCCAGCTTAACACACTCTTTGGACACGGGAAGGCAGGCGAGTGTCCTGCTGTTATTCACTGTTCGGTCACCTCGTTGCTAGGTGTTCAATCATCCCAACTTTGAACTTTCCTCTGAAATGTCTCTGCTGGAAAGGGCTGGATTTATGGAGCTCTTGCAGTGGTGATGTAAGAAATGTTCTAGTAGGGTGATACAGTCCTGCTGTCAAGTCCTTCACTGGAAACCCAGAGTAACTCCAGTGCAGCTGATGGGTTACTGTCAGGAAAGTGAAGGCAGTGTTCATCTCTTGGATGTCACCTTTTGGCCTTTTCTCTTGGCAAACGACCTGATGTAATATTGCAAAAACACATCCTTTGAGTGAAAGTGATAAGGAAGACAAATGTTTGACTTCAACCAGAGAATTTAAAACCCAGTGTCCTTTGAAGACTGCTGAGTTCTGGGCTGTGTTAGTCATCCATATCTATCTAAGAAAACACTCATTTCATCACAGCTGATTACATAAATTCAGACTTGTGAGCAAATGGCTAGGTTGAGTTAAATCACCTCTCTATCTGCTAATGGCATTTTTGCCTTTGGTTGATGATGAAGGTTATCTTGCTGTTTGGAAATTATAAACTACAACTGTTAGACAGTATTATCTGCAGACTTGGGTGAGATAATTTGTATGAAAAATCCAGGGAATCTGAAGCTTATTGGCTTCCATTCACGTGAAGCTGAAATGCTTCAAGGTTCCAGCTGCCTTCACAAACCATGTGCCTCCTGCTCTATGGTGGGGAAGGAATAGCAGCTGGAAAATGATGGATAGCAATGCTGCAGCCTGCTCTAAGTTTAGGAGTGACATCACTGATAGAAAGGGGAACAGCTTAAGCTGTTTATAAAACTGCAGTTGGGAAGTTTGCCCCAGACTGCATTAGCCTCTCTTCGCTGCCTTCCCTGCTTTTCCCCCTCAAATTCCAAGCTCCTTCAAGGGAAACAAACATCTGCAGAGACACAATGTTAATTGTTGTACTTAGTGCTGCTGTTTACATTTTTGGTGCAGGCAAGTAGAAGCATGTCAAGGCTGTCCTGATGGCTAAAACAAGCCAGAAATCTTGTTCTGGCTGAAATAACAAGGGGATGGATTCTGATCTTGTGTACCAAGGCATTTTGCATTAGCCCTAGAGGGTGGAAATTAGAGGGTGCAAAGAAAGTAGCAGAGAGACTTCTAAGAGGGTGAATGTAATATATTCACTAGGGAAGCATTGCAAGGTTAATGCAGTTTTCCATTATCTGAAAACAGTTGGGGATTACATTGCATTTGCAAGCTTAGAAGGGCCAGCTTTCCCGGGTTCTGCTCCCATCAAAATCCAGCCTAATGGCTCCTTATCAGGAATGATGAATCACTTTTGTGCTTACATTTTAGTCCCTAATTTCCACTTTTCCTGCATTTGCTTAAAGTCCTTTTTTACTTTCAACATGTACAGCCGTCCCTGAGCCAAGTGTGGCCCTGGTGTTCAGAGTCTTTCTGGTAATTACTGCGCTCGCCAGGTCCCTTTAGGATGCAATTTCAATGGGGTGTGACTTTCACAATATTTTTTTTCTTGTTGTTGCTTGAGCCACTCCAGGAAGGAGCTGTTAAACACGAGTCTCAGCAGGATCCATCACGACTGAGGACAGAACAGAATGTAATGAAACAGGGTGAATACGTGTCTTGCTCAGCAGGATATGTTCTCTTAGTTATATGGCTGATAAAGCCTTGGCTGAGGTTCAAAAAGGTGTTCAGCTTTCATCTTTCTGTCTTCCTTCCTCCACTCCCCTAAATATTAATGGCTGCATTCATACCTCCCATATTCGTGGCTACTTTAATTGTTTACGTTTTTTTTTAATAAAGGGTTTGACCTTTTGCCTTTGCAATTGCACAAACCTTTCTCTGTCTTTGCGGTGATGCCCCCTCCATCACAGCTTGTCCTCAGCTCCCCTGGCTGGCTCGATCCGATGCCGTGAAAGGGAACAGACAGTAAATCTTTGTAGTCAGAAATACTGTGGTGGAATTTTCCTGCAGAAGGGAAGGAGGGATGGCACTGCACTCCGCCCAGCCCGTGGCCCTGATTGCACAAAGCCGTGTGGGGGCAGCTGAGTATTGGTGTCACTGGGACCAGGGCGTTTGATGCCTGGTGGGTTTGGCACCCTGGGCTTGCTGTTTGGAATCATGTTTGCTCTCTTACTCTCCTTTTGGCTTGGGTGAGTGCAACAAGGCAGTGTGGGAAGCTGAAGTTGCATGGGAAGCGTGTGGCAGCGCTGGGAACTGAACTCAGATCTCCTGAGTCCCCACCTGGTCCATTAACCACAAAGCCATTTTCCCCCACTAATTGAATACAAAGGAACTGTCTTTTTTTATATTATTTACATGCTGGGAAAGCAGAGGCAGCTCTGTGAGAAAGTAACAGGACAAAGAAAAACTAGCAGGTTTGTGAAGTGCCAGGTAACAGCAGGATGAAGATTTTGGGAGGGTTGGGGTTTGTCTGATTAACTCTGAGCATCTGTGTAAGTACAGCTGAGCAGCTGGGTTCCCAGATCACGAGGAAATGACAAGGCATCCAGGAGTGCAATGACTGTCTATCTAGATGTCTATCCATGCCAGCAGGAAAGGGAGAATCTGTATCCCTTTTACTGCTGGCTGCTTCTTCCTGGCACTGATTGTTCCCTTCATGGGATCCCATTGTCTTGAGACAGATTTCACATGAACCACAGCAGCTTGGGGTGAAGGAAGAGAAAAATCAATCACTGTTCTGCTTTGGTCTTGTTGCTGTGCTATGTGTCCATATCGGCCAAACTCTGATCATGAAATTCTCCTTTATCACAGGTTTGGCTATATTTTCTCCATAAAAATATGATATTTTAATTAGGGCCTGTGTTAATAAAAATAATCAAGAATGATTAGTATTAATGTAAGCATGAATTAAACCAGTATTTTTAATCCTATGGCAATTAATTAAATCAGGGCAGTGACAAATAAGAGCACTGATGCCCAATTAGGTGGTGTTGCACAGGCAACTGAAGAAAATAAAAAAGTTTATCTGATGTAGTGTGAATTGGATCAGACCCTTAAGAAGGATAAGACTTTCTGCTCGAACTAATCATTAATTTCTTTGCTGTCAGAATAGGAATTTACTACGGTGTCTCTGGGCAGCCTGTCCTCTCTGTCTGAAGACATTTGGGTTCCTGTCCTTTCCAGAAATGGCTGTACATCTACACAAAGCAGCTGTAAAAAGCTGTGGATGAAAATATGTTGGTTGATTATAACATCATTAATAGTTAGTAGCTGGGAAGGAGTCTGCTGGTGATGAAATAAGATGTTTATTTTCCATCTGAGTGAAGCATCTTTAGGGATATCCCAGATGTGCAGGGAGATGAACTGGCTGATGGCTCGCTGTGCCCCTGCTCCTGCAAGGGACCAGACAGCAGAGTAGGTTTGCGAGCAGCTTCCACTCCCGGCTCCACATCTGCTCAGGTCAGAAGGTACTCAGACTATTTCCTTTCCCTCACACCACCCATATTCATGTTCAACAAGCAGTTTTAGAGGTAGGAGGGCAGGGAGCTGCTGGCCCTGGCAGTCGTGGCTGCGGCTCGCTGGCACACGGCGAGCGCGGGGGCCCTGGGTGCGGCAGCGGCGGCTGCGAGGGGATCCTGTTGGCAGAGCTGTGGCTGTGTGGCCAGGCGAAGGGCCCGGCGAGGTTTGGGCTGGCCCTGCACGCTGGGATTCGTCCTTGAGCGCTCACTCTACCCACAAGGTGTTCAGGAAAATGAAAGGAAACCGCGCTTACGTTTGGGCTTTAATGGCTGGCTTTTTGCATCTCTTATTCTTGGTGATGAAAGCAGCTGCTTTGCCCAGCAATTCAGAGCTGAATTCTTGAACCTGGAAGGCGTTTTGTGTAGCGAACCATCTCCCGACCGAAGACCAAGTCAAGAAGCATGCATCACTGACCTTCATTTTCCAGGCTGGTAGTTGTGGCTTACCAGAATGAAGAACAAAGTCACTGAATAAGTAAAAGCAATAGGGAGGAAGAAAACCCCAAATGGAACAGACACATTGGTTGAAACATCCCATTTCTTGAAAACCTGATTTTGAGGTATCTGTCAAAGCAATCCCTCTATTTCTTATAATTATTATATCACGTGGCCTTGGCGTGGTTTTCTGGTATTTTGCGAAGACCACCCAGAATTAGGCCAGGTTCGGTTATTGGATTTACTAAACAGAATAAGAAACACAGAGCTCCTGCCTGCTATTCAAAAATAATATCACAAGGGAAGCAAACCACAGTGAGACCACAGAGAGGTGAAGCCCATTTTCCACTTGCTGAGGGAACTGCCCTTGCTTGCTGCAGAATGCAGTCTCCATATGGTGGGAATGATTCCCAGAAGCACTCCATCCTTGCCGACTCTGCTTCCTTTCAGAAGTTGCATCCACTGGGACGTAGGGTAAGGAAGCGGCTCTGAACAGGATACTCTAGGGTGTTTTCTCTGTGCAGTGAGGTGGAGAGAGCAGAAAAAACACCAAATGGTGTTGGACTAGAACAGAGAAAGCCTGTTTCTCTCTGTCAGTGTTTCTCAAATTATGGATCCTGGACCACCCGATGGCTGGAGAGAGCTTTCTGGGGCGTAGCACGCTGCAGAAGGGGCTGCTCCTGGGCCACAAGTACCTGTGTGCTCACATTGCTGTTGATCCCCTGCTTCATTCCCACCTCAGCCAGGGATGAGGGAAGACTGTGCGCTGAGAGAAAGGAGAGAATTTGCCCCTGCCTAAGACACCACTGAAGTGGCACACCTAATACAGGAGCGTAGAAGGATAGGACACCACCAGATACAGGAGTATAAGAGGATAGGTGGCCTTCAGCTGCTGGGGATTTAGGAGAGAAGGCTTCCTTTTGAGATCTGCAGGAGGAAACATTATGAGACAATTGTGCTGCTGTGAAGTAAATATGGCAGATTGCTTTGGAAACAGAGATAACTCAGCACACTGAGGCCCTGAGGGCATTGGGATCTGAAAAGAGAGACAGGCACTGGATGTGTATGAAGCTTTGCCTTTTAACCCAGATAAAAAAGACACGAGGATTCTCCAGCAGCAGTGAGTGAACATTGGCTTAGCACACCAGACACAGGTAGAAGTGCTGTGTTGGTGGAACAAACCCAGAGGGATTTGAAGGAACTCGTGGGCACCCAGGGCACCCACCATATGTAGTGCTTGCAGTGGGCAAGGTCCTACCCAACAGCACTGATCCTTTGTGGGTCCTTTGCATAAGACACCAGCTGAATTAGATCACCCGTGTGCTAACAGGGGTGTGACACAGCTACATCTTGGCTGCATGCTGTGGCTCACTGGCAGAAGCAGGCCAGATTCCTTCAGATCTTTACTGCTGTGGGCAGCGACCTCTGATCCTTGTCCATGTGAAGACACAGAATGTTTTGCAATATCAGAAATCCCTGCTCCCACTGTTGTGAGATGCTGGTGTGGATGGGAAAGAAGAAGACAATGGAGATCTTTAGCTCCCCACACACTGAGTGACTACTCTTTTCAGCTTCTCAGTAGTTAAAGGGTTAATGAGAAAAGCTCCCTCCCCTGACCTTTTACTTATGTGTTTGTTGATTTCTTGTTCTCCTAGGGAATGAAATGTGCTTGCTCACTCGTACGCATTTATTACAGGACACCCCGTTTGGGTGCATCACCCACCAGCGCGAATGCCGCGCTGTGTGAAAGCGCTGCGTCCAGAGTGACAACTGAGGTAGTGCCTGTGTAGAGGAGCAGCCCCCTTGCCAAGCTCCTGCAGCTGGATGGTTTTAAACAGAGCTCAGATCCACCAGCAGAAGGATCTGCAGCCGCCTGTCGCTCCTGTGGGAGCTGCCAGCTTCCACAGGCCACCAGGCTCCTCGCGGCGGTCGCGGAGGAGAGCTGGTGTCCCACAGCCAGGGAAGGGACACAGAAGGGACTCTGATCAAAAGTAGTTCTCAGTTGATGGGTTTTTGACTTCTCCTGCGAAATGACTCATTGCTCCCTGTTCTGCTAAACAGATTCCAAAAGTGCTGGTGCTAACTCTGCTGCTGAGCTCAAGGGGGAGGATTACATGGCACGAGAACCCACCACTGCTGTTTCTCTTCTTGGATGGAGCTCAGGTTGGTGGAGAAATCCTTGGTAGATGGCAGTGGTGGCACGCTCACTTAGGCATATTTGCATTTGTTTGCAACTTCTGCCTTTATTCTGCTGTACAGGCATCTTTCTTTTATAATGATTTGGAGGTTTCATGGCAACAGCCATGAAAGCCAATGGCAGTCACACAAGTCAAACTTCGAGCAACACTTCACAAAACACACAGCAATCTATTTCAGTGCACCACATCGTTAATTAGGAGAGACAGACAGGGCAGGTTTGGAAAGTATGATCTGTGGTGTTCAATTTTTAAAAACGGTTCTGAAATATCCATTGAAATTCTGTGCATTTTCTACAAGTAGAAGAAAATACAGCTGTGAAAATTAGGCCATATATTGATTAATCACAGAATTAAAATAAATAATTTATAGTATTACCAGTGGACTCTGTTTGTGACGGTTCTTCTGGCTATAGTCTTATTAACATAATATGGTAATAACGAGAGAAGCAAAGAGGGATTAATAAAGTAGGAATACTGAAAATCCAAAAATAGTTTCTAAAATTATCCCTGTAATTTTTGCTTATAGTAATAAGGGATTTTGACTTTCATCCATCTAATTTACAACAAATGCATTGTCATTGATAGTAATAATTTTATAGAATCATAGAATCATAGAATCATGGAGTGGTTCGGGTTGGAAGAGACCTTAAAACCCATCCAGTTCCACCCCTGCCATGGGCAGGGACACCTCCCACTGGATCAGGGGGCTCAAAGCCCCATCCAACCTGGCCTTGAACACCTCCAGGGATGGGGCAGCCACCACTGCTCTGGGCAACTCACGTGTTGAGACGTCAACACTTCAGTCACCAGTGTCACCACAAAGGCTAGGTTGATGTCTGTTTAAAACCTGTGTTTTTATAAGTAAAGCTAATCTTATTTTTATTAATTTAGGAGCTTAATCTTCTCTAATTATGCTTTTTTTGAGGCTTTGGGGTTTTCTTGTAAAATTTTTAACTGAACATTTTCTACTTAAAATTTTTTCACATGATATATTTGGTGGGAGATTTCTAAAGGTAGCAAAATGTCAACTTTACCTTTGATTCAATGAAAATATAATTAATACAAAATCCAAATTCTACCTGGAAATTTCTGACATATTTTTTAATAGTTAGACAATAACATTTTCCTAAAATTGTATTTGATCTAACTCCCATTTTTGCTTTGGAAATGCTTTCAGTGAAAAGATTCTAACCAGCCTGGTTTATTTTTAAAGTGGCAATGATCATTGCAGCAGGGTGTAATTATCTTTAGTTCCAAGATCTTTGATCACAGTGCATTCACATATAAATCTGAGTTGGGAATCTAGAAATTTTTTTTATGCCTTGGGCTATAATTTGTGGGGCTTATTTGACAAAATAATTTCTTTTATAAGATAAAAGCACACAGAGCAGCACTGTGTTTTCCTTTACTGTGTGGGAGTATACAAGCTTATAAAAAACATATTGTGATTCCCTTTAGTGGGAAGGGGGAAGTAAGAGGCCATGTATTCCAGTCCTGGGATGTTGGGAACAGCATCAGGCGAGCATCACACATGTGAGGATACTGACTGTGTTGTGGAAGCCCATGTGCTATGGGAGTAAATTTTTCTTGCATAAAGAATAATACAGATGTAAAACTGTGAATTTAAAGCGAGGAGTGATCCAAGAGCAGTGCCACAGAGCTGACTGAGTGGTTGTTCCTTGCTGCGCTGCCGGTAAGTGTCTGCCTGTGTGTGTTCAGAGGCACAGCTCACTTGAACTGGCAACACAATTTGGCTGTAAGTAAGGGGAAAATAAACAGAAATTACAGCAGAAATGGTCTGGTTGTTCAGCCAGTCTTTGCAAAAGAAATTGCTGTATCTGTAGGAGTTTTCTCTCCTGTTAGCTTTAACGCAGGTCCCTAAAATAGACAGCTCCTCTTGCCAGGCTCCCACAGAGGGAGGGTGAGTCAGAAGGACAGAGCAGTCCCGGTGTGTTGGATCCACAGCACCAACAGGAGGATCCTACGGCACATTATGGAAAATATCCTTCAGTTCTGTGTAGCCCCTCAAGAGTGGAAATTATTCTTTCCTCGAGTCAGTTTGACCAGCAAACCCACAACATTCCCAATGAAAACTGCTTATTTGAACACAATTGAGACTGGGACTCCCAGGTCTTTATTGAGACTCCAGATTTGTTTGAACTATTGGGTCCATCTGTACCCTCACAGTGCTGCTAACAGGCTGGAACATGAAAACCTTTGATTTTGAGTTCCCAAATTTTATTATAATATTTCCATATTAAAACTTCTGCAAGTAAATAACTTAAGCATGGCTAACACATCTTTTCATCATCACCATTATCGAGATGATGGATGATGAAAGCAACTCTGTTCTTGAGTTCTTAAGTTTGGGATAAAAAGGAAGCAAGTTTTAGATGTACAGTGTATTTTCATGTTAAATTGGTAAGATCAAGATTGCACAGCCTCAAAGCTTACCATCCTCTACCAGGCAAAATTATTTCATTTCTGCTGAAATCTTAAATCATTATCTGTTTATACAAAAATGTCAGATGACAGAAGCAGCGAGAGGTAAGTGGGAGTATGCTGGATGCTATCAGTTTTGACTGAGAAAGCACAATAAATCTTTTATAGCAAGAAGAAAATTGTACAGTGGGTGAAGTAGTATTATCCAATATGTTTTTACCTGATGGATCAGGCAAGAAAACTCCTACATTAGTGCACAATGTATTTCCACTGGGATTGAAAGTGACTTTATATCAGAAACACATGCTAAAAATGTCTTTTGCATTCCTGCTAATTTCTCGGATCCAGCTCTGGGCATGTGCTCCTTATCTAATCTTTATTGCTGCATTAAACCAATGCATGCTATTCTACTTTATCCTCTGTGTAATTTCAGACATGGTTTCTATTTTCTTTGCACTTCACCAAGGTAGCACAGAACTGCTTGGAAAATGTTAACATCTGCAACGTGGGGGAAAAAAAAATAAAGGAAAGGAATTAATCAAATCCCTGAGATTTACGGGCTAAATCCTTGGACTTTGGTCCAGGTAGTAGGTTTCTTTCTCGTGCTGAGACAGCAGGGAGCAAGCAGGGCGCTGCCCCCGCACAGCAATCGGGGACCGTCCCGCGCAGGGGGCGCAGGCAGCGCGGAGCTGCCCCCGGCCCTGCGCTGCCTCCGTGCGCGGGGGCGCCGGCGGTGCTCGGGGCAGCAGCCCCACGGCCATCCGAAGGCCCGCTGGAAACGCTCCCAGCCCAGCTTTTGCTCAGCGTCAGGGAAGTAGAAGCAGTTTTCAGCTGCGAGCTGACCCACGTTTTGTGATGGAGGCTGTTCTTTACCTGCGGGGTTGGATAAATTGAATTTGCTGCCTCCCCTTTGGCTTGCTAGGAACATCCTTCTCATGCAAAAGAAATGGGTGAACACAGATCCCCAGGACAGGTTTATTGACCTGGTGAGACCAACACGATCTGTGAAATCTCAAGGGTGAAAGCAGCTACGCTTGGAGAGGCTGCGATGCGGGGGCTCATTTATCTCCAAGCACCCTCACAGCTTTGCAGCCAGACTTTGCTACTGATGCGATGCCAGCAGAGAACTGTGATGTTGTCGCATGTCCTGATATATCTGAGAAGATAATTAAAAGCCTGAATCTCCACTGCCTGAAAGAAACGTGGTCCAGATATGCAGAGTGTATGTTCCTCCTAAATATTCCCCCGGGGCTTGCAGAGCTCTCCGAGATAGAAGAGCTGTGGGAACCACTTCGCTCCTCCTGGGCAGCTGGGAGGATTTACCTCTGCTATAAACAATCAGCACAGAAAGGATACAACCTCCTAACGGAGCATGAGGTCTTGGAAAAAGCCAGAACTTGAACAAATCTAAACTTGCGTTTGAGGTGTGTGAGGAGGAAGGGATGGGGCTATCTTCATTTGAACTTTTTTCTAGATTTCACCACTCACATTTCCAAAAGCTGGCCCTCATTTTCTTTTCTTACGGTTTCAGAGATTAGCACAGCTGCAGGCAGAGCAGGAACATCGTGTAGGCAGATGTCTGAGCTATTCCTGGTGAGGTAAAAAGGAGGCTTTGATAAGGCTGATGGGAAACCCTGAAGACATGGACTTCCACCAAGAGTATGGTGGAAAGGTTGCTTGATTGGAAGGTGACAACGCCTAAGTAAACCTAGTGGTACAGAAAGAAGTGGGAAACCCTTTGAGATCTTCAAGAAATAAAAGCAAAATTGCCTTTTGATGACATCCATGGTTTAGTCATCAAATTTGTGGGTCTTTGTAGACAGGATTGGCAGGATGAATTGCTCTGCCGCATCCAGAAATTTAGCTGTTCACTGATGTACGAGTATTACTGGAAGACACTTCACACTTACTTACTTATTGTTGCTGTCATTATTAACTGTTTTAGGGGAATAAAAAGAAATTAAGATTTTAAATGGAGAAGTCAAAGTTCTTGGAAATGTTTTGCTGTTCACAGATTGCCTGCGTGTTTGTGGTTTCACAAGTACCACCGGTACTTTAATGTTTGTACTGTTATAGTCTGCTAGAAACACACATTCGGACTGGATACCCATTACTGGAAATGATAGTGGGTGTCTGGAATGGAAATTGTATGTTCTTTTGAAAGTTTCACTTGTCACTATATGTTACTTGCAGCATTAAATATTGCAAATTGGAATACAACTTAGAAACATAAAGGGATTTACTACTACAGAACTGGATGTGTTATGTGATGTAGTGCTGTGATATCAGACAACCTGACATTTCATGCATAAAACAAAAGATCTTACAGCACTCCATATAAGGGAAGAAAGGGTTTGGAGCTGGTCACATTTACAGGGTGACTCTCTGAGGAATGCTTCAAATGCTAGAAATTTAATGATGGCTCTTAAAAATATAATTATATACTGACTACAATTAATAAATCTCCAGGAGCAAGGATAGGAATCAATGAAATCAGATCAGTGCAGATACAGTGAGGAACAATAGGATTTATGTTAACATTTTAAAATCATAATAGAACGCCATCTAAAGACACACAAAGCCTTGATATTCCAGTTCACTGCACTGAATTGCTTCAAAAACATTTGTGGGGACCTGCAAATATTTCTCATGCTTATACTATATGTCCAAGTATCCCCATGGCAACCAGAGTTATCCTCTTCCGAGGTAAATGCTGCTAGTTTTTGAGCTGGTAATATGACTAATACAATCAGTGGCACATGTTTGCAGGACTGGGGCTTCTCCAGTCTCCTTTGCTATTTGTGACTTGTGTGGATGGAATGTGTTGAGAGTAACTAAAACAGCAATAGTAGAGCTGGAGAAGCCCTTGGGCTTTGGCATCAGAAAAATCTGTATGGCCTCGAGTTCCAATTTGGAAGCTCCCTACGCATTGGAGTATAATTAATGGGACATCTACTGATTTTTGATCTTGAGGTTCATTTTAACCACATTCAGCATTTCAAAAATTGAGACGATGAACATTAGATGCTGCAGAATGGTGCCAAAAATGTAAGTTTCAAGCATTCCTGCTCCTGATTTGTTTTGACAGATATTTCATTTTCTGAAGCTGCAGTTAGAGCAATAAAAACAAAATTCACCGCAGAAAAACAAACACCATCTCCCCTTCCAGCAAAACCAATATATTTTTCGAATGCAGGAATATGGTACAGCCAGAGCCCATTGAATTTCCACAGGAGGTAAAGCTCATTAGCAAACACATGAAAGACAGTGAGCAGATTATTGTGAAAAAGATATTTGTACAGTTCCTTCAGTAACACTTTATTTAAAGTTTCTGGTTGCTGGCACTTAGACAGTTTGTGTGACCTTGGTTAGGGAATGGTTATTGCTGAAAAACAGACACTCTAAGAACCCTCCCAGGCAGTGAGAAGGCAGGAGAGACAGAGCTCCATGAAAAGGAGAAAAATCTGACATTTCTCTTTTTATTCCACCATCAGATCACCTATTTAAGGAGGTAAAGGAAGAAGAAAAGCATCCTTGGAGTGGGAAAAGGAGGAATTGAATGGAGATGGAGAAAGTGTGGTGCTAATGGGGGGGATCTCCCGTTTGCCCCCAGTCAAAGGGGGTTTGTGCTAAGCTGGTTGACTACAGATGCTGGGAGCACAGAGGAGCTTTCTGTTATAACTTCCTGTTCTTTGTTTAAGAAAACACATTAACTGGAGGAAGAGAGTTCTCACTACAACCCTGATTATGATTTCCTTTAATTCCATCAAAATGACTTCTTCCCAAGCCAGCCGCCCCAGCCAGACGCTCTCCCCAGCCACGGGGCGTTTGAAACCCCTTCATCTGTGCTGCTGTTAATGCTTTGCAGATTTCAGCACAGCCCCTGGGCTGTGTGTGTATAAAAGTACAGTTTAAGCAGTGACAAATAGAAAGCACATGCTTCTTAAAGCTGCGTTACACAACCCCTCTCCGCTTTCATGTCATCTGCTCCTAAAACAACAAACCTGTGGGGACTTGTGCCTCTGTGTGTGTCTCGGAAAAGGAGGGTAGGTCTGAGGTGGTGATGACTCATGAGGACGAGCTGGTGTTTGTAACAGACTTGGGCCCACACTGAATGTGCCAGGACCACTCTAAGCCTGAGGACTCGGGCTCGATCATCATCTGGTTAATAGACACCTGTACGGTTGATACCTGCCAGGTTCCAGACAGGGCAGCCTCTGGCCTGTCTAAACACATAACATTGCCCTCACTGGGAAACATGAGGCAGAAATATGGGATGCTGGGCTGGGCTGGCAGCTGGTGTTTGCCTGATTTACTTGTTAGCACCGTATTAAAACCCAAGTGCTTGAGCTCTGGGCTCAGCTGGATTCAGCCGTGCAAGCCCAGGTTGTGCCGATCAGGTTCACCCTTAATTAATATTTCCTTCTAGAGTGAGAAAGACCCCCTTGGCTGGTGGCACTGGATCCTGGCAAGATCCACTTCCAGTTCAGAGAGGGTAGAGCAGAGGGTGGTGGATCCTCCGTTGCTGTTGCCCCTGGTGAGGGAGAGCTGCTGGCAGGGTGGGTGGCTCCGCAAGCAGGGAAGAGCCTGGACACCTTCCTCCTCAATTCTGCTCCTTCCTCGGAGCTCCCTCAGCTGGTGCCCAGCAGTCCTTGAATATTTTCAGCCTAACTTTGTTTTGCTTAGAGCCTGAGGCAGGCTTCACAAGCCAAACTTGTAATCTTTCTGATTGGAGCCCCTGCGTGCTCGGAGCCCACGGCACATCCTTGGTATGCGGCGCTGGTAGCGTCTGACTGAGGCAAATGTTCTCCCTGTGAACTCACAGGCTGTGTCTTATTTAATTTTGTCATTTTCAATTAAACTTTGCCTGTCTTTCCATTACCATTTTGAGTCCTGTTTGGTGCTAATATTTAATATACGCGCACTTCAAAGTGTTTTTCTTATTTCAGCTGCATGTTTCACACATTCTTTCAAAGATAAAAATGTTTAATTTTAGCTGCTTGATTTCTTCTGTAGCTTTTGCCACTACAGAAATGTTGATGGTTCAGTTCAATTAGCTGTGTATCAGTATTTAGATACACTTGGAATGGGAAGGGAGGAGGAGAGAAAAATAGCCAGTGAAGGCAGTGAACACTGCTACGTGTAAAACAAATAGAAGGAAAGTGAAACAATGTGGGATAGTATCACAATTTTTTTCAAAACCTGCTTTCTGAAGTTATCTGTATATTTTAAGTTTCCCACAGTGATACACTTCAAGTTTTTAAAACAACACAAACATTTGCCTTGGCTGACAGCCTGGTGTAAAGAATAAAAATCATCAACACAACTCAATGGCTTAAAAAGACAAGGTATTGTCCCTGAGGAGAAGTAGAGAATGTGAAAGTAATTGGTGCAGGCGCAATCCTATTCACGTGTGGCCAGCAAAACCAAACTGATTGAGTCATAAAGCTCTTTCAAATGGAGATATTTCTTCCTCCACCTGTCCATCATCTCTCTAGGATGCGCACGTACCATCTCACTGGACTACTTTAAGTACAATTAATATTTGTTCTGTGTCTTGTAGGTGTTTTTTTTCAGTAATGATGTCACATTTATTTATTGCTCTTCTTCAAGAACTAATAAAAAATCCATAGGGGCTATCAATCTCACCATCCACTGGCAGAAAGTCATGAGCAGGTTTTTTGAATTCTATAACCCCAAAAAGGTAACTTTTTTTCATGGTTTGGGGCCTATTGCATTCACACAGGTCATTGAAATCCCCTTTTTCTGTCTCTGTTGTTTGTTCAGCCTTTTTGTGAAAAGCAGCAATGGAGTTCAAACCTCTGCCACACAGAATTCTTTGGCAGCTTTTTAAAGCTGCCCAGAAACCATCATGAAAGCTTCCATAATCAGATAACGACTGATCCAGAGTGCTTGTCGATAGGAGTGTTTGAAAATAAAATGCAGGGTGCTATAAAATGGGTTTACAAGATAGTAAATAACATTTCAAATATGCAAGGGAATCACATTCCAGTCCTGCTTTCTCTCTGCTGCATCCTTCTCTCCAGGACCTGCTGTGCTTGTGAGGAGCCCAGCACAAGCTTTGGGAACGTCTGCACCATCTCATATGAGACACAATTTGGGTGTCTCTGTCATCCGGTCTCCCTGCGTGGCTTTTGCAGCTGATGGAAAGATTCCCAAAGCCAGACACAAAGCAGGAGCTTCACCCAGGCTCCCCATCACCTTTGGCAGGGAACTCTCATCAAACTGAGAAACCCCAAAAGACCAGCAGCCACCCAGTCCTGAGCAGGAGGGGAAGCTCTCCAGCCGCTTGTGTCATGCACTTACAGCCTAGAAAACTGGCACAGAAGAAAGGATGAAAGAGCTGTGTTTAAAGGCCATGTCCCTGTTTGTCCAGTTCTGAGCTGTGGGTTCCTATCAGTGCCCCCCTCCCTGGTGGGTTTATCTCCACCTGCAAGTTGTTTCTTCTCCAACGTTTCAGCCTGAAGCTCTCCAGGGCTGAGTTTGTATGAGGCCAAGCATAATACGCCTGGACTATAACTTCATTTATCTGTTCTACCTGATTTTGCAATGCCCAGGTAAGCCTGGAGATAACCAATTGCATCAAGAGGATTTAACAGAGGCTGGGAGAGAGAGGGGGTGCAGAACAGCGCCGTGACCCAGCCTTGGCACCAGGGTGTTGGGTGAAACTGGTGTGTGGGTGTCCGGTCTGCTCAATCCTGCAGCTGTTGGCTCTGATAAATATGAAGTGATCTCAGAGAGCTTAGACCTCATGAAAGATGAGAGCATGGAGTTACTGTCAAAGGCCTCAAGAGACCGTTTTGCTGCCAAAAAGGGGGAAAAAAAATGCAATATATGCAATGCAAAAGCAATGTCTGATCAAAATAAAACTGTGAGAGTGACCCTTCTAATGAAAAGGACTTGTTTGTATAGAGTTGTAGATGAGTGAATGACCAGTTAGGGGAAAATATTATTTGTCTGGGAAATCTTAACCTTTGAATAAAGAAAAAAGACAGCTTCTTATCTGTAGCAGATCACTGTGCACTATTGACAACACTATTATGAATTTTTCTCTCACTCTCTCCAAAGCTGTTCTTTTTTTCAGATCAGGCAGAAGAGAAACAAATGTATGATTGTCTCGTACATAATCTCTAATCTCAGTTTCAGCACAAACATGTAGCAATCCTTAGCAGAGGAAGAGAAAAATGTGATTGTTTGGAATGAATGTTTTGTTGTCTTCGAACAGAGACCACGGTGTACTGTTCACTTCTTGGGCAAAGGGTTCTTGTGAGTTCTAACTTGTTGATAAAGCTGACTTTAAATGCTTTTTAACCAGCAATTGAAATGTATGGGGTTATCTTAGAGGCTGGAGCATTAAAACAGAACAAATTCCATGGGAATTTTGCATAGAGATGCAGGGGATGATGCAAGATCTGGCACTGGTATTAGTTCATCAAGGTAAGTATGCTCATTTCTGACTATAAGCCATGAAAAATCAATTGAAATTAATGAGAATACTCTGACCTTTCAAACAGAAACATGCTTAACTGCCTTCCTGAAGCTTTCAATTGCTGCCCCAATATTGGCTGAGTTTCGGTTATGCTGAAGTCAGCCTACTTGATGCATTTTGCCCTCTTAGTGTGAAATCACATGTGGTTTGCAAGAGAATTTCGTGAGTGACTCTGAATACAAAATCCAGCCTGTAGATGTGTGGATGAAAGGCTCTGTACAAATGTCAGCCTTTATTATTGTTACAAATTTCCGGCTTCTGTTATTAAGACATTTTATACGGATCTTTGCGTGTCTCTCCGCCTGTGAGTTTGGATTAAATGCCTGCCACAAATCTCCCTGGCATCCCACGGGGGGGATTGCTTTAGCTTGGTGCTCTTCTAACCTTTCCTTCTGTTTGGGGAATAAACCGCCTTTAAAAAAATGACCTCATAAAAATGGAGTAAACTCTGAGCTCTTTGTTTTTCTCAGGTCTAACCTCCAGGAAGACTATAAATTCATTTATTCTATAAAACACAGAGAAGTAAATCTTCAGCATAATGTATGGGGAATTAGCCACTTAACTCCCATTAACATTAATGGGAGCTGAATATTTATTTACCCCACAGCACATAAATCTTCCCCTTGTAACTTCTACAGTTTCTAACTAAAATGTTTCCATTGTTCTAAGGATCATGGTTATCCTGCTGGAGTGTTTACTAGGTTGTCAGCCCATGGCAGATATACTGGACGTTTCAGTCCTTTCCCTTCAAGCAAGCTGTAAATGTATCAGGGCTCTGCAATGTGAATTTTTTGAAACCTCTGTGTGATAAGTTCAGATGGTTCAAACCTCCTCTGCCTGGTGCTGGTCCCATGGTCCCTGCTGGGTGCTGGAATCACTTGATGTGAATGAACTGCTGTGACTGATAGACTCATGGTGATGGATGAATGGGGCCGAGGCTGTCGGTGCTCTGCCACGAGTCTTCACCTCTTCCAGAACCTGTATTTCTTCCTCTCTTGCTTCAAACCTGTTCCCATTGTGAGAGAATTGCACTCTCAGCTCTGCTCTAAGTCAAGATCAGACAAATCAATCAAGCACCGTCAACTCTGCTTTAAGGAGATCTTTTTTCTCCCATGGAGGAAGGTGAAGGGACCAAAGCTCAGCAAGACCTGCTGGAGGCTTCACAGTTGTTACTCGTTACTGGAAGCCACTGAGATGCTCTCAGGATGGATGAGCCAATGGACCCTAACGAAGATATGAAAACGAAAGCTGCCAGTCCCTGGCTGAAATCCAGGCTCTGTTACACTCCATGGCAAATCTTCCCATGACTTCAGTGCACGAGGTTTAACTGGGACATGAAACTGCTTCTCCCTAAAGCACTCTGTAGAAAGCTAAAGCACTCTTCTGTGGGGTTTGTTTGAACTACTCTGAGAAAGTTAATAAATCCTCTGAATTTTTGGTTAAAAATAAATAAGTAACAATGGATGCAGAAAGGCTCCATCTTGCTTTCTATCTATTCATGAAGTACTTTAGAAATAAAGCCTTCCAATGCACCTAACTGTGTTGAGCAAAAAGCAATGGGCTTAAGCTGCAGCGAGAGAGTTTAGGCAAGACACTAGAAAAAGCCTCCCGGGGGTGATGGTTGAGAAGCAGAGCTGCAAACTATGTGGGCTGCTGCCTCTGGGAGAAGGGGAGAGAACTGGGGAGGAAGGACCTGAGCTTGACAGTTGAAGAGGGAGAGAGGGATTGTGAACGTTGGGAGTGTCCTCTGTAGGGGTACGAGTTGGATTCAATGATCCTTTTGGGTCCCTTCCAGCTCACGTAATTCTATGGCTCTGTGATAATTCTATGGCTGTTACATTAGACATTGCCTTCCAGCTCTGTCACTCTGCTGGAGCAACTGGAGATCCAAGGATTTTCAAGGTCGTTGGATCTAGTCTGTTTGTTTCTGTAAGACTTTTCAATGAGCTAAGGGCACTTCATCCAACGCTTTGCCAAACGGCGAAGAATCGGAGCGTGGGGCAGAAATTACTGTGGGAAGGAGAGTTAAGAGAGCAGAAACCTTGGGCTGTGACTGACCCACAGCTGAACTCACAGAGAGAGTCATAGAATCACAGAATCAGCTGGTTGGAAAGGACCTTTGAGATCATCGAGTCCAGCTGTACCTGTCCACTACTAAACCATGTCCCTAAGATGCTCTCAGTCCCACTAAACTATGAAACCATCGCAAAGAAAGCCCATGGAAGCTCAGTCCCCAGGTGGGTGTTTTTTATGTGAACAGTTCCCCTCCTCTTGTGATCTGACTTGCCCCATCCTGTGTCACTGTGATCTGGGGCAGTTGCCTTGTGCCATGAAACACAGAACCTTCTTTGCTTCCCTTCTTGACCTTTTTGCACCAGTTGCTCACACGCAGGCGCCGCGCTCACCAGCAGAGCGGGACCTCTGCTCCCACAGCAGTTTCACAGCCGGTTCTGAACTGAGCTCAGTGTCTGAGCTGTGCGTGATGACTTTTTTTAATAGTGTACCAAACCTGTGGCTTCTATAAACTTGAGCAGCTCGCTCACTGCACCCGTCAGGCTCCTCCTGGGGCTGAAAGGAGAGCAGCCTCTGTGTCTGTTCTCACAGCTCCAAAGCAGAGGCAGGGATTTGTCAGGAAACCATTAAGCAATTCTACACCATTTGTTGTGGATCCGTTTTCTTTCCTGAAACCAAAGTATTTCTTTTTCAAGGCTCAGGGAACAGGATTCTGGTGTGAGTTATGCCAACATAACTGCACAGGAGCCCTCCAGGCAATTAGTAGAAAGGCTTCTGGTTCACACACTTTGCTGCACACTGATGCACCTGCATGAGAACCACCTCTCAAGCCACAGAGACTGGATAGGCTCAGGGATCTGAGACCTCTGACATATTAAAACATCAAATCATTGCTGTTGTTAGGTATTTAAAAGACCACAATCGTGAACAATGGGGAAACAGGTAATCCCAGGTGCAACGTGGTAACAGCATGTGAAGCACAGGCCCAGGAGACAGCTTTGAATTTAAGGTTTAGCTCCCACGAAATATACTTACTCAGGAAATCTTTACTCAGGTATTTTGGCACTATTCATTGAAATCTTTAAAAATATCAAACTAATGTTAACTGTGACCACATGCTATTAATATATGTTTCATTGTACCTCACATTTAGTGTATTCCTTCCTGAGTGATCCATTAGCAAACTCTGCTCTGTGCTGGGTATCCCTTACTGAAATGTAAATATCTCAAACAGAAGTTGCTTCACAGTGTTCAGCATCTTCCCTCAAGAAGGTTGGGAAATGACCAAAGGGAAAACCAGAGAAAAAAAAAACAGATATAAAATTGCAATTGCCCAATCTTAACCCAGGTGTTCCCTATGGAAAAGCAGGTGGTGTCCTTAATATGAAGAGATGAGGTTCCCATGAACTGCGTTGCCTGTGGCCCGCACTACGGAGCACAAATCGGGGTCACAAAGGCTCCATCCAGCAGAGTGGTCACGACAAGGCTTCCAGTTGGTCTTGGTCCAACTGGAGAGAAGCAGAGCTCACCTGGACAGAGCCACTGGCGCACGCCCTGGCCCAGCCTGGTTTGCAGGGCTGCCCTGCCCTGGCTGGGCTCGTAGCAGCTGGTTGGAGCCACAGCTGGAGACACGGCCACATCCCTGGAATGTGGTGTGGGGCACGGTTTGGGCAGCACCACCGGACGAGTCAGACTGATTTATGTTCAAACAGTGGAGAAATAGCAGGTATCAGATATAACCAATCTCTCCCTTTCTTTCTGTCTTTTTCTTTCTTTTTTTCTAAAGTGCTGGAGGGGTTTCCAGCAATAGATAAAATCATTTTTTGCAAAATTGAAATGTAACATTTGTTTGGGAGCTTGTTAGGTCCTGAAATCTGTAGGTGGGGTTGGGAAAATGACATTCTCAGCTCTTCGCCAGCAGCAAAGTTACTAGAGCCTTATAAACACTATCCAGTTAGGGGCTGCTGCTTGTGCCATATTCCCAACAGCAAATGCAAGCATCACCAGGATCCAACAGGCTCCCAAGAATAAGCCCAGCAGTTCAACTAAAAATAAATATTGTTAAACCATAAAAAGAAAAATGTCTGTAAGATTATCATCGTTGTAGCTAGTTGGAATGTGCTTGGGAAATATTTTTGTAGTTAGTTGCAAATAAAATACATTTTACATGGAGACAATGTTGCCAAAATAGCACAAAATAGATTTATTAAATAAAAAATGAAAATGGAAAAAAGATAAAACAAGGAATGGGGACAACTCTTTCAGATGGTCAGACAAGTTGCTTATAAATATTCTCTCATGCTGTTAGAATCAACCAGCTGGTGCCTGGCCTAAGGTGACATTTTGTAACTTGTCAGACTGCAACCTGTAAGAGCAGAGAGCAAACATCAGATGAGTGATCCGAGGGATTTACCCTTTTTCAGTTTGATAATTCTTCATTCTTATGATGTTTTAATCACTCACGACCTTTATCATAATCCACCCCCTCCTAAAATTTCCCTCTCTGGGCTTGTTCAGATTGTGAGATATATTTAATGTACTGTCTAAGTCACATTTCATTGTTTCTGTTATGTGTCTGGCTAAACTTTTCAAAAAGAAGAGTAATGAACAGCACACAAAGAACATTCTAACACCTCCTCCCGCTTCTTAAATAACTGATCTGGGAGATTCAGTAGGAATGGGTTTGCAACAGTTCTGAAAACTGAACAAGTTTTCATTAACGCGTCAGTTGACCTTGTCTGACTGCTGATAAATGAATCATTTCATGTAAAACACAAATAATTTTCAAAGAAAATTAGTCAGTGCTGTGCTCAGAGTGTGAAAGGTGCTGTCCCTAATCCTGTTACAGATTCTGTTCATGTGCTGCTATGGGATGATGTCTGGATGCACTCACTGATGCACCCAACAACTTGAGTGAGGGCAGAGCAGGACCTGAGCCTCCCCTCAGCAAGGTGAGTGGTGGCACTGGGCACCTCTTACAAACTATCAAACACCTCACAGCTCTGGGCTCATTAGCAAGAGCTGCAATTAGTGCTCCCATGGGTGTTATTGACACGTTAAGGCTTTCTGTGTTTATTTGTGAGGTGAATTTCTCAGTGTCCAGTATATGGAACTCTTTGCTTCCAAAGAGCACAGGAAGGTGGGAAAGCAAACGCCTTGGGCAAGACTTGATTACACAAACTGCAATGAAAAACCAAACTCTTGTCAGGTTTGGTGGGCAACTGACAGGGAATTCATTAAAAATCCTGTCACATCTGCCCAGTGCAGAGTCACGATCGGCTTTGTTGGAACTAAAAGGCTGAGCCCAAACTTTGCTGGAAAACTCCCCAAGGCCATTTCATTTACAAAAAGACCGAGCTTTTGAGAACATATAATTATCCTTCATCCCTGCCATCTTATCCCACATTAAATTTAATTGCTTACAAAACTTGGCAACATTTATGCAGCCATTTAAAGAAATTAAGTGATCTGTCATTTTTTAGTACTCTTGATAAGAAAGTGTTTCAGCTTTCACTCTGTGACAAGAACCCCTGCCTCCTCCCCTTCCCCCAAATTACACAATTTGCCCGAGAGAACTGAGCTCAGAAGGAATGGATGGACTAAAAATAATTGATTTTGGCCAAGGCTGTCAAAAGCCACCAGTGATTTCCAGTGCCTCTATTTTTAGAGGTGAGTGCTGACCATTTACTGGAAGTCACATTCCTTCATGTTTTCAGAACCGGGCACCCCATGTCTTGCTCTGCATTTCCAAACTGACAGGTCATGAGCAACAGTCACCAGAGTGATGTGGTGGGATTGTCACCCTGGGCCTTGTCCCGTCACCAGGCTCTGCTGTCCTGGCTCAGGAGAAGCTCCCCAGAGATGCTGCACGTAGAGTTGACCCATTGAGTCCCTAACCCATCAGTGCTGTTTCATCCTAAGGGTACCAGGCACAATTTGAATTTCCTCTCCATCCTTCACCTTTAGTTGGTCATAATTTTTGAGCATGGTAGAGTCAAACCTGCCACCTGGAAATGAAAGACTCCTCAGATATGAACCAAAGAGCAGTCCCAATGGTATGATCCATCCACCCCCAGTCTCAGTGGCTTGAAATACATGTCAGGTTTTGTGTCTGGTCTGAAAGGGAATCATCTGTAAAGCAAAGGTCAATGAAATCAGATTTTCTGCTGTATTTATTGGCGATAAACATCTTGAAGGAGAATGTGAGCATCTACAAACACCAGGATACAATGTTAATACAGTCCCTTATCGCCCTATAAACGATCCGTATCCTGACACGGAAGTGAGCTTCAGTCCTAGATAAATTATGAGTGGATGACTCCCTAACATAAATAAAAGCAGGAGGATGGGCCTGGTTGAGCAGTCTGAGCACAAAAGCTGGAAATAGGAGCCAGGCGCTTATCTCGGCTTTGGAAAGTGATTTGCTTTGGAGCAGGGTCCTAAGCTCCTTTAATTGAGTGGGAATCTTTCCAGCAACATCAGAGGACTTTATCACTCTTTATTAGTGCTACCATGTGTCCACCTTTTTTTCCTACATTTGTCTCCTTTTTCTGCCCCTAACTTCTTTTCCATTGGATTTGTGACGGATGCAGCCCACATCCAGATTTCCCCAGACCCTGAAGTGCTCACATGTGTGTGTGTGGGAGTGGATCTGGGGTGCCAGGGTGGGCAGACGCAGGGTGTCAGTGGGTGCAGGTGGCTGATGGGCACAGGGAGGTGATGGAGGGGCAGGGCTGGGTGAGGAAAGGCTGGCAGGAAGACCTGTGCTGGGAAGACTGATAAGGAGGAGAAAGGGAGGGGGGTGGGCATGAGGAAATGGGAAACTAAGAAAGAAATCAAGGAGGGAGAAGTGAAAAAAGCAGATTGTTCTGGGACAGGAGCCTCTGAGGTGCAAAGAGGGGACACAGAGTAGGGGTTCTAGGATTACTGCCCTGGTGTTTAATCCTTGACTGGGGCTTTGGGACAGGGTTCCTATAGACTTGCTGAGGCTGCCACTTCTACTTCTCTGCCTTGAATGCTGTCTCCACCTCCCTGGTCTGGAGGAGAGGGTGGCTCTGCTCTGTGGTCTTGGAGGTGTCACCAGCTTCCCTGGCTCAGTGCCTCAGCTGTGTGATGGCGTGAACACCAGAGTCACCCCCCCAGCCCAGGGAGCTGTGAGAGTTGCTTCATGTCCATGAGGAGACTTAGGGAGACAATTACATTGTGTTATTAAACTATTCTCTTAGAACAACAGAAATAAAGGTTTGAAGCCTGAAAATTAGGAAAATATTGTTGGAATATACTAGTTTTTAGAATTATACTTGGAGGTGAAGGTTTTTCTTGTCATGGCACTGCAGGTGGTTGAGTCAGTGATGCTTGAGGTCTGGCTCCTTCTCCTTCTCAGGATGGCTGGGGTGTGAGATGTCCATTGCAGACCACTGCATGGTGGCAGATATCCAGGTGAGCTTCAGGTGACTTCACCCTGGTGCTGGATTCACCCCAGGTGTGGGTGCTCAGCACTCACTGACACCAGGCAGTGGCTCCTGAAGCTTTCTCCCTGCTGCCCTGAGCACTGCACCCTGCTCTGCCAGAGGAGAATGTGGCTCCCAGACACTTCTCCCCACTTTCTGCCCCCATTCGTGTTCCTCTTTTCCCCTGTCCTTTAGGTCCTGGGCAAGACATCCCAAGACTTCATCCATTCTCAAGGATTTCCACAGTGTCACAGTGGAAGCTGAACTCCAAGTGCACACCCACCTGGAGCTGGGGCTATTCTTGCCTTTGACAGATTGTTCAGACCTCACACCTCTACAGCTAAACAAATGTAATCCAAGCATCAGATCATAAAATCTTGGAAAAAAAATTATTTGAAATGCTGCCCTGGCTCCTAGCAGTACACTGGGGGCTTCTCTGCTTTCACATGTCCCCAGAGGCGCGTAAAGCATTTCACTCCTAGTAACTGAGCTATAAATGTCGATCCCAGGCAGTGCAGGCTCCGTGTTACAACGTGAGAAACCTAAGGGCTCTCGCTTTTTGTGCAGGAGATTATCAAAGCACCTTTAAAGGGAGCCAGATTTCCTGTCTCACCTTCCCTCTCCCATCGCACTGACACCCACTCCGCAAGAAACCAAAAGGTGTCAAACTTTCTTCAGCCCTCACAAAGGAGCAGCACTGCCCGGGCAAAGGGAGAGGAAGGGCTTTGGTGTCCTGAGGGCTCCTTGCTGGCTGCAGGCAGGCAGGGAGCAGCCCCCTGGTGATGCAGTCCTGACATTGACAGCCACGGACAGACAGGCTTCGCTCCCCCACCTGCTCACACTCCATTGCTATGAAACCCAACCTGCTGCAGCAAACGTTTCCCTTCCTGTTTTAGGGGAAAGAATGTGATTTTGCAACGTATTGTTCCTTCTTTCCCCCTCGTTACCAGCTGTGCACGCTTGGACTTGAAGGAGTAAGGGCTGAGTGGAGTCAGGGCAACACATACAGGGCTCAGCACCAGTCCTCACCCAAGTCTCCCAGTTACCTGAACTGTTATCAATTAACTATGATACTTCATTAAAAGCAAACTTTGGCCTCGTCCTTGCAAACGACCTTGGGAGGTGGAGTTGTGCCAGGACTGACGGAGGGGGAGCGCTGGCACCAGGCTGTGAGAGGAGCTGGTGGGTACGAACGTGGGCCACGAAAGGTCCACCTGGTCACTCCAAAGCCAGGGATAAACAGAACACCGACAGTTGCCCGTCATGACATGTGCAGGTGTCAACATTTGCTTCATTCTGCAAAAGAGTGAAATTCAAAACTTCTGGGTTGTTATTTGGTTGGGATTTTTTTCCAGAAAAAGTGAAGGAATTTTTATCCTGAATGAGCACCTGGGGTACCAGGTGAGAACATCCATGATTTCTTTTATCCCTTCTCTATTGTTTGGGGCACGAAGTGAGAGAATTTGCACTATTTCAAAAGAAGGACTTGAAAATAACTTTCCACAGTGCAGGTAAAAGGGCCTGGACACCAGATACCCTCGCCTGGATAATCAGGGCAGGAGAGACAGAAAGGGGGGTGCTCCTGCTCCACCTCCTTCCTCAGCTGTTTCACACCTTGTCTTGAGCTAAATTTAGCAAAACAAACACATGTGCACAGAAAGCTTCAGTTCTAATTAACTGCCACTTTCCAAGAACACAACCCCCAATTCACGGAAGGCTTGCTGTGACTCGGATGTAACTGCCACGGGTTTGATGGTGATCGTGACATAAGGCAGGAGGATCAAACTCAGCAGTGAAGGGATAAATAACCAATTTCTGCGTGCTGGAGGAGCAAAATTTCAAGCTTTTGATGTGAAGAGGCACCTGAACAACCATCAGCTGGCACTCATAGCACTGAGAAGCTTGACTCTGAGAGAGGACACTGAGCTTGGAGGAGCAAAGAGAGGTCACACCGCATTCTTTGTGGGAAGGTGGTGACTGCACCTGCCAGCCAGCTCATCCCAACGAACTCTGCCGGCGTGGGTGGACAGGGCTCCGGGATGTGCCAGTTCCTTGCTGTCAGGTGGCTTCCTGCCCACTGCAATTACAGAAGGAGGAACAGCAGTTTTGAGAATAGACCTGGCAGCTGCCCAAGCTAGCCTGAAGAAACAACTGCACCCTGGAGAATCCTGTCTTCTTCTTTCTGGGTTGATTCAAACTCTTTAAAGGATTTTAGCATTCATGGAGGCATCTTCATTTCAAGATGCTCATTACTGATAAAGTCTATCCTAATCCCAGCATAGTCACGGCTGTGCTGGTATGAAATGCCTAAGATGCTGGTGTGGGAGGTCAGCCTGCTCTAGACTCTTCTCCATCTGGAATGGATGAAGGTTGGTTTCAGCTCTGAAGCATCAGGTTTAAAAATACTTGTAGGATTTAACAGTAACCACTGTAACTCTGTACAAGTTTGTTATCCTCTATGGTTGCTGAACGTAGCTTAATTTGTGACCACAAAGACTTCCTCTGGTACTAAATTCAGACTTTTAATCAGGCTTCGTGTAGAAGAAACCATCCTTGGATCTGTTTTGACCACATTCCCTTTGACTGTGGCTGGATGCACGATGACTTTGTTTTCTTAGTGTGACACTCCAAGCACAGAGCTCCTCAGCTCTGTGGACTGCATTGGCTTGAAAGCAATGTTTCTGAGCCATTATCCTCCCTGCCTGTGTCTCAGTCTTTGCAGCACTTTTGCAGCATCCCCAAGCCTTTCTCCCTGATTGCAGAGCTATGCTGAAGTTTTTTTGCAGTCACCCTTGGGGCTACAAACCATTTTAAGCTCCTTTCCATCGTGTATTTTAGCAAGTTATTCTGCAGAGTGATGAGGCCGTTGGCCACATCCCACAGACCTCCTGACACCAGGGAAGTGAAGTAAAATACTGTAAAGGAGTAATGATCTCCCACACGCTGAGGCTGAGGGGAAGAAACAGCTCTGCCATTATCACTGCATATTGACAGCATCCTGATAACAGCAAAGCCTCCTCCAATGGGTTTATGAATAAATCAAATATATGAGCATTGATACCATGGGGTTCTTTCAAGTGGATCTTTGTTCAATATTGTAAGAAACTGTGCTACTGAAGTTTTACAAACAGAAAAGGCACAAATTCAGTCTTCTGGAGAGCTTCAGCTCATACTGAGCAAAAGCCAACATTCACTCGCTAAGAAGTCCTAGAGGTTTTATCTATTGAAAATCAACAGGAAAAAAAGATTCAAGAAGAACAGTGGAATCGTTAAGAAGAGAAGATGAAATAAGAAGGAACAAGAAAGAATGCGGAAAGTAGAAAGAGTTTGCTGGAGTCAAAAGTTGCATAAAGATTAAAGCAAAACTGCAGACAATACAATCTGCATTCTTGCAACTCCCTTTATGAAATTATGGCAGAAGGGCTAATGTGAAGAAGAACATCATGCAAAGAAAACAAATACTGCAGAGAAAATAAAGGTGAAGCCAGGTTAAAGCAATGCAAATAGCTTTTGAGATACACAAACCCTTTGTGCCGTTCGTTCCTTCTGAAGAAAAGTATTATATTTTAAAGTCAATAGACGTGTTTATCCAAGTCACTCCTAGCTCACTTCACAAGGAAGACTTTGGGGTTTTTAATTTTTGGTTCCAGACAAAGTCATTTTTCTTTGTCTTTCTTTTTTTTTTCCTTTTAGAAAAATGTAATACATTTTTCATATTAAGAAAACAAGAGATTGAAAGATTACTTTTGGCACTTCCCATCCATGACCTCATTTGCTGTTTATGTGAGGAAAAAAAAAAGGCAGAAGATGGTTCTTGCTGAGACTGCAGCCCCTGCAATTACCAGATGTGAGGGCAGAAAAGAACAGGGGCTTGTTAGCCTGTCTACATCTTCCCCACCCCAACGCTCTCACTGTGTCTGAAGACACCTGCAAGAACTTTCACCCCTGGAGCATCATCAGGGCCACCTCCTGCAGTCCCTGTTGCTTTACTGCTGAATTTCATCCTCCTCATACACAGCTGCTGCCTGGAGACGTACAGACACCCCTGCCTTCTGCCTTGCTCAAAACTGCTTGGCTGATTAGTCCTCCTAAAACCAGTACCTCTCCTATCACAAGGCATTTTTTCCCTTTTGACTCTCTTCGCCAGTGTAATTTATAAAGTAAATTATAAAGTAATTTATAAAGTAAATACAGAATTCCTGATGTGGCCAGATGAGGGGAGCAGTTATCTCCTTTGCTTTGTAACCTAGTCCCCCACCCTTATATTCTCCAGCTTTATCTCCCTGCTTTGCAGCTGCTCTTGCCAGAAGCTCTGTTTCCTCTTTACTCTCCTCACGAACATTTCCACCCAAAGTATATTTTGCATTTTTATTGGCCCTCCCCAGACATGTGGCTTTTCATCTACTGATATTGAATCCACACGCCCGTCTCAGCAGAGCACACAGCCTGCAGCACTGCCCACGTCACACCTTCCATGCATCGCTGCTTGTTTCCAGGTCACATCCCATCACCGTCCTGTGTTGCATGAGGAAAAGCATCCACTTGGATTGGGCTCTGCCCTGCACACCATGCAGCCACCCCCAAATCTGCCCTTGAATCAGCATCCCTTCTGCCACAGCCCCTCTGTGCTTTCCTTTCAGGAAACCCCTCTGCTTTGCATGCTGCCTGAGAACTCAGCACCCACACAGCCCCACTGGAACCCACAGTGGGGATGCTGCACCCAGGGGACCTTCTTTCACTTGGAGATGGCTCCAATCCCTACCCAAATCAACAGAGACGTTGCTCTCCATCAGCTCCCCCGCTCCTGGTCCTCCTCGCTCACCTGGTATCTGTGCAAGGAGCTCCCTCTTGCCCTCAGCAACTGGGTTTCTCTGAGGTGGAAAGGGGATCACAGAGGGCTAGAGGCGATGCACCAGAGCCAGACGTTTCCATGTTATGAACGGGCTCGCCCCAGCTTTTTCACTGGCCCTGGAAAAGCTCTGCTCGATTTTGGCAAGGATTTTGGTCAGAAAGTCAAATGAAGTGAAGCGATGGCAGCAGTGTGGGAAGAGCTCAGCCCTGGCGTGGTTCCTCGGAGGTAACTGAGGCGTGACGGTGTCTGGAAACGCACGCGCGCGGTTGGGCGTTGGCGTCTGCGCGGGGCCTGCTCCTCCACGTGCATCTCCAGCTGACGTTAACAGGAGTCACACGTGCATCTGGGCAGAAGAATTAGAGTCTAACACACCACCTCAGCACATGGAAGCTCTCCCCGTTTCAAGATCTACCTTTTCCTTGCACACAACAGCCCATCCTGCTTATTTTTTGCCCTGATATTTCTCACAGACCCTGGCGCAGTCGGCGGCCTCAGAGCAGACCCCCAGAAAGGATTTCTGCTTAGTTTGGATCGTGAACGAGTTGTCAGAGAAAATTATGCTGTAATCCTGGGAGATACAATAAAGCTGGTCAGGCCCTCGCCAGTTGGAGGCAATTCTTAATGCAGATTTCACTCTGCGTGCATCACATTTGCTAATTTTCCATGAATGATTCCTGATTTTCAATCGACCTTGGTCTTTAGGTCCATAAAACTTTGTTCTACATTGAAGTCTTTTGGCAATGTGGAGTTTTGCCTGAAATAAGGTAGGAAAGAGACATCCTGAAAAATAAATCCAGGGAGATTTTGCACGGGGTGTGGCATTACTGGCAAATGGTGCATTTTCTGCTGCTTCTGCTGTACAGGGAGATGTCCCTGTAGATTGTGCTAGATTTCATGAAATATGGATTCAGCTTGTGCTCTAAAAGGCCTTAGACTAAGCTTGTAAATGCTTTGGGACTGAACTTTTCCCCTGTAAATACAGTCTTTATTTTTCGTGTTGTGTCTATTCAGACTGTGATTTTCAAAGGGACCCAGGGGATTTGTTGTATGAGTCCCATAGAACAATAAGTCTGTTCTAGTTTTGTTAAATGCCTCAGTGAAGCCCTTTCCTGGGAGAGCAGATCATTCACACTGCTTTCCTCCACACCAACCTGGTCCTGTTTACACAAGCTGACAGACTACCTGATGGAGCCATTATTCTCTTTTCACATACAGTCTAAACTATTTCCTCTTGCTGGGCACGGAGTGGTTTTAAATCAAGATGCCTTACTTCATGGAGGTTAGGAACAGTCTTATAAAATGCCTTATTTCTTCCTTGCTCCTATGTAAATCTATTTTATTGGACAATTGGAAAACATAACACTTGGCTTGTGTTGATAACCACCCATGTGCTTCCAAATACAATATTTTTTTCAGAACAAGCTTTTCCTGAAGGCCTGTTGTTCCGTGGGTCCCAGTGAGCCTTTGCAGAGCAGCCTGTCCTCTGGCCTGAACTCACACCCAAAAAGCAGCCCTTGGCCAGGAATTCTGCACCAGGAGACATTTCGAGGCTGAAATTCAGGTCACATCAAGGTGTTTTTCTGTGATTTGAAGCCTGAGAATACAGGTTAGACCGGAGCTTTAATCAATGGAAAAACCTCCAAGGGGGTTTAATAGTTCTCTGTTGCCTGCTCTGCCTTTTGGAAGGAGGTGTCTGACCAGGAATTAACCCCTGAGGCCCCTAGGTGGGGCAGCCTCTCGCAGCTCGTCCCTCAACCCTCCCGATCGCGCTCTGGCAGCAGAGTTTGTTCTGGCTGGGGATTCGGTTTGCAAAGATTAAAGAGCTGTTGGGGGGGGGGGGGGGGGGGGGGGCATCGAGCCTCAGCCAGCCAGGAGATAAAGGCGGCATTGGAGGCTGCACGGGCACGGTGTGGAGCAGGGGTGCTGGGGGAATGGGCCAGCTGGGGACACGGGGGAGGTGACATCCCGAATACACACGAATTAAGGATAAATGCACCGACCTGCAGACTTTGAACAAAATGTGCTGCCCTGCTCGAAGCCCCCACCCCTCGTATTGCAGCGTCTGTCTCTCTCTGGGCTCTGATGTGATACAGTGCAACCCTTATGCTCTGCAAAACTACTTGTCAACTGCCCAACGACTGAACAAACAAGGCAGGAAAACACCGCTTGAATATTCAAAATCATCAACAGGCTCCTTTAAACCACTGACTAATGCCTCTGGCTGACATTTAATACTCAGCATTGAGAAAGAAATAGTTAACTGAAACACCACCTCATTTTTACAGCAGGCAATATCTTGCACTTATTATCATGGTCAAAAATTATTTTAGCTTAAACTATGCTACTGCAGCACAGGACACAAAAAAAGGGAAAAGATTTACTGCTGAATGCTAAGTTGTACTTTATTTTGCTATTTAAGGAGTGAATAGTGTAATGTAATATAGAGAGCACAGATCCAAATAGAAGTTCATATGTTGCTGCCAACTACAAGCAATTTAGTTTTGTGACTCAAGCAGCACAATTGTGAAATTGGCTTAGAACTCATTACATTGTTTTATTTTTATCTGTTTGTGTGTTTAAATGCATGCTTGAGGTTCATTGCATTTGCCAGGAGACCCAAAGGTTCATCTCAGCTGCATATTGAAGATTTTCATTGTAATTGTATGGGCTACAAGGCTATTTTTTATTGCTGAGAGGAGATTATCTGCAAGATATAGACCATAAGAAAAATATTGAATGCACCAAAACACAATAAAAGGAAAAGGACGTGGGAAAACTCAACACAGACGCTCTGTGGCTCTGCCCCATCTATCCACTCACCCACCCACCCACAGCCTGCGCGGGATACGGGGCGAAAGGGATGTGCAGAATATCTTAACTGCATTTCCTGCAATGCCTCTGAGTATGGATTTGGCTCAGTTTGTCTCCAAACCCAGACACACAAAAAAAATATTAAATTCTAAAACATTAATTCCGGTGTGAGAGTGATAAGTTTGTATCGTGTTCAGGTGCCTTCGTGAGAGTCTCTGAGACTGTGTGCGGGTGCTGAGTGTTTTCAAATGTAAATCTGATCGCAGGCTGCAGCCCATGTGGCAGAGAAACAAACTGTATTTTTAAACTCAGTGTGAAATGTGGGGGCTGACGGGACCATTATCAGAGCCTCGAGCATGAGTTATGAGGCATCATAAAATACTTTCATGTTGCAACAATGGGAAGCGAAGCCGCTCTGCGTTGGGCTTGTTCGATCCGATTGCTCTGGTCCTGGTCTAGTGAATGTTTCTCAAGAGCCATTCTGAATGCTGAGCTGTTTTCTCATAAATGTTTCACAAAGAAAAAAACCTTTTTATGGAATGACCGATGAAGAATTCACTATTAAGACAATGCAGGTGACATTTTCAGGGATTTAGAACATTCTACCCTGTCCATGGAGCAGCCAAATCAGCCACCTCAATCAGGCTGACACAGAGTTGTGATGTGAGAGTAAAAAATTAGATCACCTCCTCTTATTAAATAGTACATTAATATATTTTCTTCTTACAATCAGCATTCATAGGGGTTCTTCAGAGTACTGGAGCATTGCTGGATGGATATAACAAATACAGTCACTTTATCTCCTGCCAAATAAATTCTCTCCGCCCAACTTTGAGGCTGATGCCATAAATTCTTAATGCCACAAATTTCCTTTTTCTCTGGTAGTCTCCTTCATCTTAATTTATTCTATTGCCTTCATTATGTGATCATTCTCAGTCTTATTTGCATAGCCAGGCTATATTTTACAGAATATCTGCCAGCTGAGTTTCTGTGTTAGTTTTAGGGTCTGCATGTGCAGATCTTAGGTGTCAGGTCTCACTCCTTCCCGTGATACTGATTTTCTGAGCGATGTTGGACCAATCATCTGATTGCACTGCTCCTCACTGCTGCTGTGGCAGTTATTCAGCAAATACAGGAGATGCAAATGTCTCTGAATTTAGTGAAAATCCTCCTGTGAAAATCCTAGCCCAGGTAATTCCTCCTAGCAGACGTAAATGCTTCTTTTCATAGAGTGAAAAAGGGAGTAAGAGGGGAAGGAAAGCCCAGTGATGCCCTGACCAACAAAGCAGAAGCAGAGGGTAGGGCTGTACGAGAGTCCCGGGGGCATTTTGCACTCAGAGTAGCAGTGACCAGGCCTTGGCTCATGGATTTGGCTTGGATCCGACCAACGTGGAGCTGTGGCAGCGCATGGCCGGGTCTGGAAGGGCGGTCGGTGCAGATGGTCCCTTCCAAGCAGCGAGTCCAGCTCTGTGGTTTCTGGCACTGCAGAGATGACTTCAATGGCAAGAACCCACGGGAAGAGCTGGGCCTTGGAGGGTATTGCTGAGAGTCTAATTTGTCTTCCTGTCACGGGTTGGAGGTTCATTTACTTTTTCCCCTTCGTTCTATTTATTGAAGAATATGATAAAAATGTGTGCGAGCGGTTAAATATTCTGAACTGTTTCAGCTTGGTGGAATATCCTTCTTTTCTTCACAGATTTTACTTTGGGGACACACAGGCACAAGGAATTCATGTCTGTGGGGCTTTTGCATGCAGCTAATTCCAGTCAGCCCAGTCACAAAGCTGGGCAAAGGAAAAAGTGAATTTTCAAACTGATGACACATTTATACCAGAATTGTAACTTTATAATATTAATGTATCATTTAACTTACATGTATACTTTGGAATGTTTATAACTACTGTAAATCACAGGCGAGAGCGGCCAAGAGAGTGCCACGCAACATTCCTGGTGAAACTCATAAAATAAATACAACAATCATAGGAAAACAACATTCCCTGTTTCAAAAGATAAAAGGTGGCCGTGCACTGCACATGGGGAAGGTGTTCAGTTCGCTCTCCACGAAGCCCAGGCACGCACAGAGGCAGAGACGTGGTGTTTTCTCTGCACCAGCCCAGGTCAAACCTCTGGTCCTCAGTGGAGGTTTCAGAGGACAAATGCCATCGAGGCAGCACCAACAAAGTGTTGGGAATGACACCAGAGAGCTGCTGGTGACGCTGCTTGGCATCGTCGTCCCCTTCAGTGCGGTAGCCCAGATTCTGTGACGTGATCGTCCTCCCTTCCCTCCCCTCAGCCATCCCCACACAGCGCCCACATCCCCGAGCACTGCCCACCTTGCGTTGCAGGGCGCCTTGAAAAGAGTAAACCCTGCTGTTTCCTGACTCATAAAATTCTGTGGCGGAATTCTGACCGATTAACCTTCAGTTTTTCTTTTAAGGCTTATAGTACTTTTATGCCTTGACCAGCGGACTGTAAAATACACATTTAAATGCATTCAACTTAGATAACAATCTCATCATTAGAACAGCCTAACTTCTTGCTTTTAAGTTAATCAATCTCAAATTCTTCTGGATTCATCAGCACACTCACCAATACCTATTTTTTCCCCTGAAGTCGGCAATCTAACATGACACAAGGGCCTTCAGTTCTTAAAAGATACTAAAAATGAGTGCAAATCTTATTGAAAATTCCCCTCAACTTTAGAACTGAATCTATAGAAAAATCAAATCCCAATTTGAATTCACGACATCTTCAAACATTAAAAATTAATCAGCTTCTAAATTCCAGGTGGAAGGCACACTGTTTTTCTAGTTTTATTATGCTAAAAATACAGTTGAGCAGCAAGCACAATGTGGTAACATTGCACAGACAGCAAAATACCAAAATAACACCAAGGACAGGAGACTGTTTTAATGTACTTTCTGGTAAGTTATTTAACATGTTTTTGTTGGCAGGGAAGATGGTTTGGGGCTTTGGATCAGGCCTGGATTACTTAGAGCAGGCAGTAGGCAGAGCCTCTCTCGTAATGGTTGTTCCCAAATACAGCTGAAAGCCCGTGTAATGGGACACTCAGTTCTGTTTCTCTTCTCTAGCGCTGACACCGTGAGTGTCCCAGCATGTCTTCGTGTTTGAAAGAAAAAAACCCACCATTTCCCTGCAGTTACAGATGCTGAGCTCTGTCCTCATCTTTCCAAGAGGTCCCAACTGCCCCTATCACCAGCAGGAAGGAAGGGACCCAGAGCTCTGTCCTGGGCTGCCGAAGGCAAATGAATTATGTGGAAAGCAAAGCTGATGTAGGAAAAGGGTTGGCAGAGCCCAGGACAGGCCGACTTTTGGCACTTCTGTCTGCCAAGGGCAGGTGGAGAAGAGGAGACTTGTGCGGTAGAATGAGCCCTTCCACCTGCTTGGTGTTGCTGCTTCACCCTAGAAACCTTCTGCCAGGTTAATGACCCCAAAATGTGCTTCCTTTTCTCCCCAGTTGGATCATTTCTTGTTATGGCCAACAACTGAAAGCTTTATTTAATACTTTGCCTAATTTATAATGAGTTCTGTCCATCATACACAGAAATGTTCATTTTTTGAGTCAAATATAACTGTGCCTGTGCTCATACACTTTCCCTGTGCAATCCTTGGCTTCTGCATTTACAAAACGTGACCTAGGAGGTGTTTATAGAAGGCTAAATATAGGTTTATCTGTTCTAGTCTTTCCATGAAAGATCTTTTTCCTTCAGCACATGGAGTTTAAATACACGGAGCAATATTAGTTAGCACTTAAGTTATGGCACACTGTGAAAATCGCCAGGAAATTCCGTTTCAAAGTTGACGTTCCAGTCCCAGCTCCTGTTGACTTTATATTTCTTTTCTCTCAAAGGCATGAACTGAGAATAGGGTGTTCTTGAAGCCAAGTGACGCTGCTTCAGACAGGCATTTGGAGAGACACCTCACATTAATCTCTTCAGGCGCTCTTTGTGGGTTTGTTCAGGCTTGGTGGAAAGCAAGAGCAAAAATCCCACTGTTCTCAGCAGCCCGGAACCTATCGAAAGTGATATCTGTGAGCCCAGTGTATTAACTCTGAGTTAAATAAAAGAAAATGAACCAAAACTGAGGGAATTTACATCAGAGCAGCTGTTGGGTGCATCTTCTGCTGGTCTTAATGCTCACACTTTGGGCTTTCCTGTTAGCGTTTACAATAACATCATTGCATCACGGTCCTAGTGTTTAATATTCCCTCTTCCAAAATATGAAGCTGCAGCTGACTCCCTGTATCCTTCTGGGATAAACGCTGAAAAAGCTTTAGTTAACAGCTGCTATATATTATTATTATTACCTATTACATCATATCTTATTACAGCTCTATTATAAGTTTCCCCTAAAATCTAATCACATTCTGAAATTGTTTACAGCGAAACTAGAAATGGGCTCGAGACATAAAGTTCACATCCCAGCATGGGCCTGAACTTTCTTGCAGTTCAGATTTATTCAGACACAGCATTTAACTCCCTTGCTCCTGAAAGACCAGCCCGACTGCAAAGCTGGGATGTGCACTGCGATACCGCAGCTCTGAATACACGCCAGAGGCACCTGAGCTGTGCCTGTCCAGAGGGGATCTGACGTGGCGGCAGCACAGACAGGGTTTTATCCTTTGGTGTGTGCTCTGAGACTGAAAGACAGAGAGATAAGCAGTGAAAGTCTGGTCCCATATCCGTCAATAGCAAAACTTCCATTAATTTCAGCAGAGCTAGAATTTCACTCAAGCTGAAGACAGGACAACAGATATACAGACAGACAGATACTGTCTGATTCACTTATTTGAGCTAAGCTAGGCTTATTTCTTTAAAATGCAAGTGAACTCTGACAGAAGGATGTCATCATAACCATGTTGAGCTGCTTATGGCATGTGTCTGGAAGCCTGAGATGGGGAAGGACAGAGGATTTGGAATGGTTTGATGCTTCCAAGATATAGTGAAAAGCTGTTCTGTGCTCAGGTCTATGTGCTGAAAAGGGTCTGGAGCCTGCCTGGACCTCCAGGGACCAAGTTTATCTCCTGGGGAGCTTCACCACAATGCCCAAACTCCTTTTACCTTCACTTCCCACCCTCCAGCCTCTGCAGACTATGAAACAGCCCCCTGGTGAGACAGCAGTGTTATTGCTGCAGGGAAACACCCACACAGCTTCTCTGACAGGAACAACCGCTGCTGCTGTGGGCAAATCTTCACAGGATGGGTTCCTCAGCAGAAGTGCTTGCTTATAAAGGTGGAATAAAAACAATCCGGGTCACTAGCCTCATCCACACACTGACATTTCCATAGCCCTTTGCTTTACAGCTATGATATTAAGTAGTTTGGCTAACTTTTTAGAAATGTTGCTATTTTCTCGATAAAATGTCAAGTAAGTTTTCAGGGGGGAATACTTCATAGCTGAAGTATGTTTTCCTAAGGGCAATAAACCACTAAGAAATGTACTTTTTTCCCACCCAGTCTTTGAGCCAAAACTTTCACGTATTTTTCAAAGAAATAAAATTATAGGTGTTTTTCTGTAGTAGGGTGAAGTACCACCTGGGTGGCAGTGGTAGAAAGTTGGGCAAACTTTATAAATCTAGAAGGGGGAGATTGTTTTGGCATGACTTAGGGTTACAGCCTGGGTTTCCTATGCATAATTTTGAAAGGAATTCTCAAAGCATCAGGAAACTCTTGCTGGTACACTATACCCAGTGTACAACTCCTGCCTCTTTAGAGTCATGGAGGATTGCCATGGCTGAAGAGAGGACTTTTTCAGTGCAGTGGAGTCAAGAAGTAGACTTTTAATTATTAACTGTGGAGTCAAGAGGAAGGCTAATAACTATTTCTGTACCTGACAAAACCATGCCCCATGCATATGGTGGCTTAAGACATCAGGAGAATGTACAGTCAATTGAAAATAATGAATTTGTCAACATGGTTTAATTTGGTTCCTGTTCTGAGGTCGAAGTGGGTTCCCATCATCCGCTGGGCCATGGGGAGCTCAGCACAATTCTGGTGTCTGGGACGCCTCCAGTCTAATCTCAGCTCCACAAAATCAATGGGAGAGCGTAGGGGATTTTTATAATTACTGGTAAATAGCTGAACAGCTGGAAATGCACTTTTACTGTTGCCATTTTTTCCTCTGCCATGACAGTGCTCAGAATGTGAACAAATACCTTTTCTGATTGAAATAATAGAGTGGAAAATGAATATCGGTTCACCCACGACCACTTTGCATCGCAAGCGGAAGGGTGAGCAAAGGTGAAGGACAAAGAAACTTTTACTAAAATGCTCAACTGGTGCAAGCCCAGTAGGAGTTAAGAAGTGCCTTGGTGGGCTGCCTGGCACCCTGACCGGGCAAGCCAGGCCCAGAGTGTTTTCTTAAATATTAAAAAACAGGCAACATAAAATCTCTTTCCTGGAAATCAAACAGAAGGAAAACTAAAGTAAAGCTACAAAGGAAAACTCGTTCTCTGGCCCGCTCTGCGTGCTGGCTTCCTGCTGCTGTGGAAGAAATCCATGGAGAGGAAGCAGCAGCCACCACACTGTATAAAAGATGGGGCTGGTTTTAATCAGGGCTGACTCTTCACAAATAACAAATGGGAAGGAGAGGTTAAAGTAGGGCATAAGGCTAAGCCAATAAAGCCTTTTTTGAGGCAAAATAGGAAGGGCATATTTCAAAATGCCACCATGGAGAACCGAGCGATCTGACGTGTCCAGGGTGCACAAACACTGCCTGGCTCCAGGCGTGTGGGCTCACGCTGCCCGCACAGCTCGCGGCGAGAGCCGGCTCCTAATCCAGGAGTTCTGAGCAGCCCTCATCGGCAGGTGAGTCTGTGGCCATGTGACCAGGCCAGATCTGAATTGAATTAGACATCTACAATGAGTGTGAACATCCACACTCCCCCATCCCTTCAACGTGCTCCTGCATCTTTGCCTAGGGGCGTCCTAGCATTTTTTCAAACTTTATTGGGGGGAAAATACAATTTTTGCAATGTTAAATTAGTGAGAAATGGGTGAACAAGAGCAGTGTTTGGCTCTGCTTGCACCTGGAATGAAGGGAGATTTTGGGTGAAAGGCGAGTTCCCCTTCCTGAGGGGAATGGGTGAAGGGTGTTCCTTGTGCTGCTGCTGAACGCAGTGAAGGTTTCCAATGGATTTCAGAGCAGGGTCGATCCAGTGCACAGTTTTTAACAGTTCTCCTGCAGTCAGCATCTAACACAGCCCTTAAATTGTCCTGCTCCTTTCCCTGAAATTCTGCTGTGCTCAGAGACTGGATAACTGTGCTGGAAACGAGGCAGTGCTGGCGATGGAGGCAGAATGTCAGGAGGAGGTGTCAATCTGATGGCCGTGGTGGGGGCTGGCACGAAATCATTTCATGCTGCAGCACCAAGGCTAAAAAAATGATTCCAGCAAGCTGTGTAAATGTGTTGGGTATCAGCTGGTGTGAGGGCCAAGGGGAAAGCAGCTTTCTGTAACAGATATTGGCAACACCTAGAGAAGCATCTTCCAAGACCACAATAAAATTTTCTGTGCTTACTGGATTTTTTTCAGCACAAAGCTGTGGTTTGTGAGGTTGCTCCTTAGTGTCTTTCAAGTAACTGGCCTGCTGCTATGCAAACATTCGGGGTATGCAGTGGCCTGTGTGGATGCTGTCTTGATTTATAGTAAACCCTGGGAAGGACTCCTGTAGCACCTGAAAGCAATCTTTCAGCAACTCACGGAAGCAGAGTTGACTTTTTAATTCCCCAGTGTTCAGTAAGAAAGCAGGAAACCATTATATATATATATTTATATATGAGATATAGTAGAGCAGTGGAGTTATGAAACCAGAGATATGTAAAATGCAAGCTATTAAAATGCACCTATTACTGCAGGTGAGATCTTTCCTGGGTATTGAGACATATTGTTGGAAATTTATTCCACATTTTGTGACACTGGCTTCTCCATTAACTGATCTCACTTGGAAAAAATCATCTCATAAAATAAATATGACCCCATGTTGTGTGCTAGCCTTTCAAGGACTGAAATCAGTTCCTAGAGATCAAACAGTATTCATGAGCCTGGAATTTTCAGGTCCGTAGAGGGTGAATCTCAATGTCAATAATCTTGAATCGGGGTCAAAATTAGCACAAAACTTAAAAGGATGGTAAAAAAAAAAATCCATGCTTGCTTGATAAATTGTCTGAAAGAAGTTGAATTCCCTTGGTGTTCAGTGATTTTAATAAAGTGGATCATAGCATTTCCCTGGAAGGAATTATATGCCACAGTAAAGCATGGGTGGTTTAACAACAGGAAATTCATAAAGCCAAGCAGAAAGTTAGTGATTGTGCAACTTTATACGATCAGTTTAGTTGGACCAAATCTACCAATGAACATATTTTTCCCAGAGTGACTTGAGAATAAAGGGATATGTTTCAGATAATGCAATGTAAATGCAAGAGTATTTGCTTTTATTCTTTGGGCACTTCCACTGGAATGATTAATCAAAAAAACATGGAAAACCAGCCAATTGCTATATCCTGAATAACAAATTCCCTCACACTTCTTCTTCCCCCTGTGAAACGTGACATGCGGCCTGGTCAGTCGGTTCTCCAGCCAAAACCCCTGACCTCGTGTTCTATTTTCTTAGGCATGCTTAGATTTAATTAAAAGGAAACTAACAAACATAAATGTACCCCTCTGAGATATGCTGTATCCAGTCCCTGGTTAGGCCTGTTCTTGACTTCTCCACCTACAATTTACTCCAGTTTCCACCCCAAAACTGAGACCCAGTGTGATGCAACACCACTTCCAGCTCAGAAGGTAGAGTAATGCTGGCTTGACAAGTTAAATTAATTATTACATTCCATTAATTTTAAGTCATGCACCCAGCCCATGGAAGCCAGAAGAACTTTGTGAAAAACAAATTCACTACACTGTACTGTAACTTTATTCTTGACTGGAATGTCAGGAACCTGCTGGGGTCCTCCTGAGCGGCTGAGCTCTGCAGGGTTTCTTCACCAGCATCAGTAGAGCAGCTGCTGTCTTCAGAGAGAGAGAGAGACTCTCAGTCTTCAACTGGGACAATAAAAAGGGCCTCTTTGGGATTTTTAATGCAAGTATGACTTGGGAGGGTGGTGATTTTGGCTCCTGACACTTCTGAGTGTCGAGCTCCAGTTACATATTTACTCAAAATTGCTGAGCGACTGCTTTGAGTACTTCCTGTGCAAAACTTAAATCCTGAAACATGTCACAGGAATGAGTGCGGCAGTGAAGGGACTTTGATCCCCCTGAGGACAGAGTGACCTCCATAAAAACCCTGTGACAACCACATGAAGTCTTCCATACTGCAGCATTCAGCTGAAACCCTGTGGCAGCATCTTTCCAGTTGTAAAGAGGAACGGCTCGGTGTGACTCAGAGCAGAAACACTGCCCTTCCCAAATGTTGTATGAAAATTTTGAGAATGAGTCAGCCCAGAGCCCTCTGGGGAACACAATTACTGTCAGCAAGCATCTGCTAAGCAAGGCCCTGCTGAGGGATCATATCCATGGGTTTCTCCCATGGGAAACTGTGCTGGAGACACACGGGTACGGCGCTGGCCTGACACCACATCGGTAAGTCCATGACTCATGGCAGTGGCTGCATCAAGCAACAGGGCACTGATGTGGATCTACCAGGCTTCTGGAGCATGGGAGAGAGCAGAGCTTCCCAGACTCGGCTCTAGGCTGAGCTCATGTGGCAGAAAAATGGTTGGACCCCATCTCCTTCAGTAAGGGCAGTGGCTGAACACTGAGGAGACAGCACCAACAGATAAACCTTTGCACCATCGCAGCAGGGAGCAGACACGGAGTGCTCAGCCTGCAGGCCAGGGCAGCAGTCCCCGTTCCAGTCCTTGCTCTTTTCCCTTCAGCCTTTTTCCTGGCAGACTGGATTGGGCTTGGCATTTACATTAACTGATTCCACTTTCTTTGGTTAAAAAAATAAATCTTTCTCCTCAGCTGTATAACAGCTCACACTTAGCTGTCCTCAGGTCCTTTCCACATGTGCCACTGGGTTGAAGACACACAAGTTTTGCCCCTCTCAGAGAGCCAGACCCTGCAACAAGTGGCTGCCCCAAGGCCACCCAGGAGCCTCCTTGCTCACATCTTCTCTACCAGTGTCAACAGGGTGCTTCCCACCCCATCTCTTTCCCTTATCACCCATTTGCTGTCTCTCTTTGACAGATAATGAAGTATATAAGTGCTGTCTTGTCTCAGGTATCTGTCTGGGGCATCAAAAAAAATCTTCCCTGTGGTGAACGGAGGTGCTCTGACACAGCTCAGGCGGTGGCTGCTTGCGTGCTCCAGGCCACTGGCAGGCACTGCTTCTGGCTCTGCTCCTGATTAGCTCTCTGCTGTCAGGCTGCTCGTTTTGTGTGGGAAGAGAAATGAGGAGACCGGCGACGGAGATAAAATTAACTGCACAGGCAATCTGAAAAGCCTTTCACTAAGCACAAGGACAAAGAGAGGAGGATTTATCAGTGGGAAAAGCAGCAGTTGTGAAGGACGGCAGAGTGATAAAGCACCTCCATTTGCCCCAGAGCAGCCGCCTCGCACGTGTCCCTGCTCTAACCTTTCAGAACAAGCAGAGGGGACAAGGAGGAGCTGCATCTCCCCAGCACAGCCTCGAGTGCTCAGCACCTTCGTTCCTCAAGACAGTAAAAAGGAGGCACTGACTTGGGGATGTGGGAGGCTTGGAAGGGATCCCATTAACACCGATTTTCAGTGGAGAAATTTTCAGTTAGTGGTATTATTTTATGGAGAAAAGATCTCAACAGAGTTCCACCTTTCTGAAAAATGAAAAAGCTTTAGTCCTGTTTCTTAATTTTCATGGAGTATCTTGGTTTCTCTGCCTCTACCTGCTTTTATCTGCTTGCCCTTAGAGGAAGAAAACAAAAGGACAACTTCAAGAAAGACAGCTTCGCTTTTGGTGAGCACAGGAGCTTCTTTTTGTTTTCAATGTTCCAAAACAGGCTCTGCACTTCTAACTGTGGAAAATGCTACATTTGCATGCTGGGTCAGACCCGGCTCTTCAGTAGAAGCCAAAGTAGCTCTGTAAAGGCACCTCAGCTCATACAGGTGTCAACCACACGCCAGCAGGATGCAAACAAATGGGCTCTCTTGTCTTTTGTAGATAAACCTCCCATTGCACCAGAGTGAAGAAGTGTCATCCTAATTTCTCAACTTCTCAGCTCAGCATCTCAAAGAAAAATTCCCACCTGGATGAGTAAAATTGCAGGCATTGTCTCCCACTTCGCAGCCAAGAATGAAGATGAAGACAACAAACTCAAAGCACATGGAAGACTAAAGCCTGGTGTTCCCATCCCTGCGCTAACCATGGAGCTGACAACAGCCAGCCTTGACAGCACAGGATAGGAAATTCAGATAGGAAATTCAGAGTTACAGGAGCTCACTGACAGTAGGGAGCAACCGAGTCTTCCAGGTGTGAAAATACAGGCAATAAATATTAATAGATCTAGACTCTGAGAATAGCCAGGGAAAGCAGATCAGACACATTTTGCAGAATCTCATTGATTAAAGTGAAATCTCATTTAAAATAGTCGATAGTGGTAGTTCTACATCTACCATTCCATTTTAGTCACATCGAAATGTTTCAGATTGATAAGAAAAAGCAGCTTTATTTTAGCAGTCTCAGTTGTATTAGTTTTGATTTACGTTACACGTCCATCAGAATAGGTACTTTATTTTTTTCAGGAAGAACTGCAGTTTTCAGTTTGCTGAGGGAAATGTCATTTTCTGACCCAGGACTCTGCAAGCTCCTGCTTTGTCCAGGGAGGAGCCAGGACACCATTTGTAACTACAGACCCCTGGTAATGACAGGCCCTCGAACACCCCACCCAGGGCTGGAGCAGAGGTTTGGTAGGCATTTCCCCACATGCTGTGCAAACCCCTGTGATGGACCAACCCAGGAAACAACTGTGGTGAAGTGACTGCCTGTTCTCCAAGGACTCTACTTAAACCTCCGCAGCCTCTGTAACTGCTGACCCAGCTCTAATGAAGGCCTTGGAAGAGTTTTTGGGGCATACAGCGGGATGTTCCTTAATGGTTCCTGCAGCAAAACCCCAGCCTCTGTCTGGCCAGTCTTTCTCATTCAACCACTCACTGAAATCAGTAGGAATTTAGCATGCAGAGGTCTCCTAAGGTCAAGGCTAATGTGGACTTCGATCCGTCCTCGTCCCAGTTGTCGGGATGGAGGGATCCAGCATCCACGTACAGGCACTCGCTGTCTGGGCTGTTTAACACACAGTTTGAGGTGCCCACAGTGATGTGCTGCTGACAGTTTCATGGGATATAATCACACTCCACTGTTGTGTAAATGATGGCAATAAAGCGATATATTAGGAGGACAAACAATTGTGCAACAGCCTGTAAGAAACAAATCTTAAAATGACACAGGATTTACCAAAGGACTTATTCTTGGTAGGTTTTGCAGAAAAAGAATGGTTATAAAGGCTCTGAAATGGATGTTATGTACTGTTTAATTTTTAAAAGAGAGAAGATCATGAACTATAGTTTAAAATGTATCAGTTCAACAGCATCTTCAGTACAAAATGCTGTTTTATATTCATTAACAGGTGGTTCCCTGGGATCTCTTTTCCAGGGAATGGACATTTGGTGCAAACATTTGACTGTAGCAGACTGCCTCTTTCACTCCTTCCTCGTGTGTATCAAGCTTGAAAACACAGCTAATAAAGGCCAGATGGCTGCAGGCTCCTTCTCACACCCATAACATTGATGGGAACATTCTGGAAGGAGAAGATTCCTCCTGAGTCTTTGCCTTGTGCATGACATGATGATAATCACAGCTCAGCCTTTGCACTGCCTGGTCCTAACTCAATTCAAATGTTTCCTGGATTTCTAGCAAATGAATGAAGTGCAGCTCAAAGGAAAATACATGCAGCCCTCATTAGAAAAGGTTGTACTCATCATGAATTGCCTAAATATCTCATTTCTGACAGCAGGGAAATAATTTTATTGCTGGGTTTGTTTGGAAAGATTTTGAATAGCTCATTATAAAATTACATTCATCTCTGCCATTACATACAGAAATGAGCCAAAGGCCAAAATCTGGCCCCACTCAAGTCCGTGGGATTTGGCATCAAGCGGCAGAACTACTGGGCAGAAAGCTTTGATCTGGAACAATGCAGTGTATCTTAGCTGCTAATGTAACGCACTGAAACGTGCAAAGGCCTTGCAGTTAGGTTCTGTCTGATTAGATTAATTAAGACTAATTAATGCCAAAGTATAATTCTCTGGAATGCTAAAGATATCACAGATATTGCACGATTGCACAGGATATTGCACAGGATTAGATACTGTCTCTGCTGGTAAATTCCTCGTGGTTAGTAATCTCATCTTTTATATTTAGTTTTTAATAAGGAGCTGCCTTCATTCTGAAGCCAGCTCTGTTTAAAGCTGCAAGAAAAAAGTAATTAAATCTGACAGGACTCGCTTTCATGACATATATTGCAGGCTATCTCATGACACACAGACCTGGTCATATTTTTGTTATAAGGAGCTGATTTATTTTCACCAAGTATCTCTGCTAGAATCAGAGTTTTCCTGAATTCTCTGTGTCTTTGGCTAAACCAGCCCTGCTGCCTCTCGCTGGCTCTGTGCTTGGCAGCGCTGCTGGCTGCACACCCTCTATATGTTGATATGTAGTGGTTTGAACATTTGACATTTATATGTAGCTGGCACTCATTTTGTTGCCTTGCAACCACCATCTGGTTCCAGAAGAAACTCATAAACTGATCTTGAATCCTGCAGCCACCAGACAGTAAACAGATAGAGCTGTAGGGCTGTGACAGCACAGTTATCACACTGCTGTGACAGCTGACACAAACACTACTCTGCACTGTCTTCTCCTCTCACTGTTGCACACAGCAGCAAGGGCTGCGTTTCGAGAAGAGGATTTGGTCCCTCACAGCAGTGGGAGCTGACAGCTTGCTCCGGCACATCTCCTGTTCAAGTTCTCTGTTAGCTCTGCACGAACCAACGTCTGCAACTGGGTCCCTGAACCCACCATGTTGGCACACTCACCGTGCCAACCCAAGCCAGAGGGGACAACCTCAAAGTCCAAATTTTGAGCTGCATTGTTCAAAACTGGGAATACCAGGGGGCAGATTTTGACTCAGAGCCTTTCATGCTTGCACATGAAAAGAAAATTAAAAATTACAGTTACAGACCATGCTGGTGGTGTTGGAAAACCAAAGGAAAGGGATGTGCCATTGTCCCCGGCTCCATCACCCACACCAGGAGCAGGAGGGAAGCAATCCAGCCTGCTCAGAGGTTTCTACTGGGCAGATACAATTTGGCCAGAATGTTCTTGCCACAAAAGATATATTCTTTATTGTCAAGTGTTTTGCTCAGTAGATTAACTGATACATGAATGGAAAGTTTCCAGGAACAAAGGGTGTTCTTGAAAATAGAGCAAGGTGAGTGCAATTGCATTTTTCTTGGCTGTGGTTAATTTAGAAGGACAGCGGCTCCCCTGTCATTCCCTTTCCCTGTCCTCTCCTTTATATTTCCAGTTCCTAAATCCCTGACTCTGGTCTTGTGCCCATGAAGCAAAGAAATCACTTTTCTCAGTAAATAAGAAAACTGAAAAATGCAGAAAGATTAAATCCTAAGAACTTCCACTCACACGTTATGTAATACCAATTTAACAAGAATCCTGCCCAATAATTAAATCCCCATAACTCACAATATAAATGGGAACTCCTCTTTCCAAATTAAACATTGCTTATTCTATATTTGGATATCAGACTTCATCACAGCAATGTAGATTTGGATTTCATCATTGGAATCCATTTTTATTTTCAGCTCCTATAGCTGTGTATACAAAGGAGCATCACATACTAATGCAAAAGGATGACTTTTACACTACAAAATGAACCAAATAATGGCAGCAGTCAGGTACCTGAGCCAGGGTACCATGGCAGTGCTGCAATACAATGTGCCTGCCAAGGACTGTCACAGGGCCAGATCCCAGGGTCCAGTGCTGTCCCAGGAGGACTGATCCTGGGACTTCTGAGCAGCAGAGCCAGGGCAGCCTGCCCTAGTTTTACCCAATTCAAAAGTGCAATAGCAGTCACTGACTGGGACAGATCTGCTGGGCATGTGTCTTTATATAGGCTTCACCTCTTATCCTGCAGGCAAGTAAGCTTTAAAAATATTTATTGATAATTTGTGGTGATCCTTCCAACAAATTTACGTTACTGTAGCATCCTTGTTATGGCCGTGGAACTTTAGCATCAGAGATTATCATCATCATCATCATCATCATCATCATCATCATCATCATCATCTCACTGCCCAACTCTTTTTCCATATAAGCTCCTCCCCTGCCCCAGTATTTTTCTTTATTTTCTTAACTCTTCTATGGTTTTACACTGAAGGTAAAATGATCAATGTGTATTCAATCCCCAGTAACCTAATAAAATATCTATCGATGCAAACAATGGAGAAGTAAGTTCCAGGTTTTGTTCCCCACCATCTTTGCAAAAGCAAAGACTGCAGTAATTTTTAGAAGCGATTTTTTTGTTGTTGTTTTGATTTTTTTTTCATTTAACCCAGCCAACACAAGAATCATTCTTAGGTAATATTTAAGTAGATATTTCACTCAAGTTCTGAACACTCTTGGAATGTATTCAAAGGAGAAAATGAAGGAAAGTCCACCATTAACAGGCAGTTAGAGAAATTTTCAGATTACTTTCAGTTTCTTACTTAACTTGGCACTCTATTTTAATTTACATTTGCTGTAGTAACAGAGAGATTGATTAGACTGAAAACTTTATTGTTAGCATATTTAACATTCTATTTATCCCACTTAGCAGCTTTTGATTCAGAGTGAGGCAGTATGTTGAGTGCATAACCTTAACAATAAAAAAGGAAAGTAATTTCTATGAGGAAGCTTCAATTTTAGCAGCTTTAGTCTAATCACTATAAAGGGGAACTATGGTTTAATCTGATTTTTTCTTGGGACTAGAGGACTTTTAATTATTGTTTGGAATCAAGCTTTCTACACTTGTATGAAGCAACACATTAAAGATGAGATTATAAAATAGCCTTAGGAATGCATCTATCATTAAAAATCAATGACACTGGCAGCTCAGCTCCCTGCCTCCTTTGAACATCTCAGGGTTCCCTATTAATAAAGCAATACCTCTAAAATTTAGAAAAAATATTAATTTTCCCCCCTCTGGATTTCCAATGGGCACATTGACCCAATGCAAACCCATCCACAACTCCCCCAAGCCCTCCCTGCACATTTCACTTCCCTGTGAACAGTTTGCTTTAGTCCCCAGGTTTTTTTATTGCAACCCAATGTTTCTTCAAAGCTTCTTCAAAAGTTTCTTGGGGACGATAGTGGGTGGATTCTGATCATTTCTATGGACAAAGAGAAATGAGCATCAGGCTTGGTCAGGGACCGCATGACGGAGTGGCTGCAGAGCATCCCTGAAAGGTTTGGTGTGGAGCGTGTGAGCGTGTGTGTCTGTGTGTGACAGGGAGGGAGCCTGCAGGACTTGACCTTAGATTTGTGCTAAAGTTTTAAGTAAGAATCACGTTTTCACACGCTAGGTGAGTCACCCTCGCACTCTGGCAGACACTGCCAAAAGCAAACCAACACCCTCCTCCCTCAGGCAGTGCTACTGCTGGTCTGAGGCTGGTCCCTAAGGCTGTGCTCTGCTCGCCCTTATGAAATCTGCTCAGACAAAGCTTCTGCACTGAAAGCGTCATTTATCTTTAATTCTTTCTCCCCTAGAGTTTCCACTGGATTCCCATTACAGACAGAAAATTGGCAACTGTTCAGGTTAAACACCAGAGTGAATTTGCTTGGCTCCAAGGAAGACATTTCTGTGTCGAAAGCTAAATTATGTTGCTGTTTTTCCACCTGTTAATGTGCAGATTATATAATAGAGACATTTTTTCAATTTTCTTTTTCTTCTTATGATAGCAATGATGTGGGAGATGTGACCTTCAAGGCTTCTTTGCTTCATAGAATAATGCCAATGCTTCTGTCAAGAAGATCAAAAAGTAATATTTGAAACCATGTGGCTTTTGCTTGCTGCTTATAGAGATGGTTTTAGTGGTAAATCCTACACAGATTTTAGTCCAAAGCAATTTTTTTTTTTGTTTAAGAATTTGGCAATAGAAGAGCTCAATCCTAAAATTTGGATGGCTGTGGGCAGCGCTGTTGGAAATGCAGATGTGCGGGTCCCAATTTGCACATGTTTTGGGACGCCTTGATTTCAGGGCCAGCCTGAAACATCTTTTGAGACTCCTGACTTCCTGGGATGGGGTGATCAGAACGTTTGGAGAGCAGTCCCAGTGCATAATGAAAGGCCAAGGACAAGTGGTGAGATCCCCAAACCAGCGGTCTTGCCTTGCAGGTCGATAACAGGCTGTGCTATAACCAGTGCCCGATTATTTCCTCTGATGGACTCAAGCTCTGCACACTGCAGCAGCAGGGATGTCGCATACTGAGCCCACCAATGCAGCTGGACTTTTTATTTCCAGGTTGTTATTGGATATGCAGTGGTAATTTCTTGTTACTTTTTAATATCTCTTTAGACAAAGTCATAGTTCTTACACAGTCACCTCTGAGACAGGGAGAGAAATATTTACCTAACAATTACTGCAGTCGGCTTAGCTGGGCATCTGAAAGTAACAGACATTTAAAAATATACAATAACAGTAATCTTTAAAAATACTTTATTTAAAAAATATTATTTGGGGAAAAAAGTCCTTGCTCCCTGTATTCTGCAGGAAATGCCACACCATTATCTTTATTTTCTTACTGTTTGTGGGATGAATTGAATATCGCCATTTTAGATGAATTTACCTAGCAGCAATTAACATTTAATTTCTTTTAAAAACACAGAAACAGGGTTTAAATGCCCATGGGGGTGTCACTGCTCTTTGATTAAAGTTTAGAAGTGACCAAAAAAAAGTCAACATTCAATGAATTAATCAAGAAATAGGAGAATGAAAACTTATGTTTGATATTCCAGAAGCAAACTTAGAAGTGGCTATTTTTATTATCAGGGAAATACGTGTCTTGCAGAGCTTCTTCCACCACCTGTGTTCTTGCATTGTCTTTCATAAGCAAAGATGCCTTTGCTGATGGTGTTTCACCTTGCACACCTTGACAGAGAGTGCTGTGCTCAGACAGCTGTCTTTTCCATGCCGTATGCAGTAACCACATCCAGGCCACTCTGGTTTCTTTACTGAAGAGCGAATGGATCTGCACTTCAGACCTGCCCATCCCAACAGAAACCCAGAGGCACCCAACCAGTCTCTGTTTCTTCTCTGTAGGAGTCCCGTGCAGCTCTCTGCGTGTAGGACTGGGACCTGTGTGTACACAGCAGTTATGGAGTGGACACAGAAACTGGTCCATAAAAAATAACGTTACGTATTATTCAAAATGCAGATGCAGTTGAATAATCAGTTCATATGGCCAATTATTTGACTTGTGAGTAGATTGGATAAAACTTGGTGTATTTTTTTCCAGCATATGGCTGTACTAGTAACTTGTTAGAAAGAAAAAATGACCCAACACTCATATAAATAACTGTCACACAGTTTTTCCTATCTGCCTGATTTTGTCTGTTTTCCCCACTAGCAACCAGAGATCCAATAAACTATTGAAGGGTAAAGGCTGATGTAACTTCTTTTTTAGGGCAGTGATTTCAACAACAGCAACTGTGTATGAAGAGGGTTGTTTTTTTAAACTAGGGAAGAAGAGCAAACAGCTAGAGAAACAAAATGTAAAGTGCTTATGCAAAAATCTGTCATGGACATCTGGACCACCCTTGTCCAGCTCAGGAAATATAACACCAGTCCTGCCTCTAAATGAAAAAATCAATTACACTTTCTGTTTGCAGAGGATCAAAGGTCCCCTGTCAGCTTTGCATTTCAGGCTGGGCAGTAACTCGCAGGGTCTTGCTGCAGGTCTCTGTCTCAGGACACTGCAGTGGTGATGCAGAAACAGGGACAGTCACACAAGTTGCCTCTTTCTGTGAAAGCTTGGTTCTTGAGCCCAAATATCCTTGTTTACAGCACACATGCAGCTCCCTGAGATACTGAGTTTTAAATCTTTCTGTAAGTGTAGAGTATCTCTGCTTCCTCCCTCAGGTTTCATGAGACACGGGTAGAGAACTTTGATTTATAACCATTTTATTTTTGGAATACCTAAACTGTTGCTGATGAGACAGGCTGTATTGACTCTAAAGGACTGGTATAACTAAACAGACACAGTTTGATTTAAGATTAGATACTTTTGTAAAAACAAAGCTTTAAAAATATAAGATGAGGGGAAAATTACTGTATTTATAGTTCAAATACCAAGAAATCTCCCTCCCTAGCACTACTGGGTTTATTCATCTGTTTTTCATGCTTAAAATACAAATGCTGCAACAGCAAACCAGTTCACAACTGCAGGAATTGAAGCTGTCTAGAAACAAGAATAAAAAAGACTTGTCCTCCATGGCAAGAAAAAAATCAGGAGGAAAACACCTCTTGCAGTTAGTGGTGGAAAATAAATTTAGGTTTTCAAAATCATTACAGCCATATGTAAGATAGACTCCCTCACCACGGAAGCCACAGGCAAACACAGACTGGAGTGCTCTTCATACACCGATCCCTAAATAGCTGAGAGCAATTGGGTCATAAGGCTCACAGCTACCCCATAAAACCACCTCAGAAAATACCAAGAGAGGCTTTGTTCCCCCCCAGACCTCGATCCCCCAGTAGAAACCTGTACATCCAGTCAAAAAGCAGTCCCAATCCATCATCATCTGTCTGAGGTTACATCCACCATCTCCCAGGTCTACTCTTTATAACGAAACATGTTCTCTGCTGACACAACCCTCCCGAGAGTCGTTGATTCACCGTTTCAAATATAACATGGATAACACGAAAAGAATCATCTATACAAAAATACATATGGCCAAATTCACTGGATAACCTGGACAATGTTCCTCTAACTTTAAAGCCTCTGTTGTGCTAAATACCCAGATGTTAACAATCTCTTTTAAAGGCTATTGAATGCAGGAAGGACATGTTTTTAGCAATTAGAAAAATAGTAGTACGCTTACACATGGCAATATTTAGCACAGTTTGTTTGGGTAATAGGTCAGCAGTTTGGGACAGTTGGTGGTTGTTACAGGGCAGCAAGGAGGGTTTGTGCAACGAGAGGTACTGGAAAGCATAAGCAACTGAAGCTCATGGGCACTTCCAGATGAAAGTGTGCTATATAATCCAAGGCACTCAAGAGACATCACTTATTTCATCATTTCCTCTACCTTTAACAAAAAGCTTTGAAAACATTTTGTGATAGGTTTGAACAGTGGCAGGGAAAGTGCATGTATATAAAACAGAAATATGCCCCTGGAGGAATAACGTTTTGGGCATGTAAGGATAGGACACATGTAAGCCTTGATATAAAGTTCATATCCGTATATACTTTTTGGGTAGAGCAAGAAACAAAGAAGTGATTAGTGCTTTCCTGATGAGGGTACCCCTCTGGGCTGCTATTTGCAGACTCCTGTAGAGATTATTGTCATGCTTTGCAGGAACATCACATGCAAGGGGCTGCTCTGAGCCCATGAGCAGGTGCACGCTAACATCATGTCTGGAGCAGACACATGTCTGCTGCAACAATTTATGATGCCTTCCTCACAGTAGCATGAAATTGCCAGGTGGCCTTTCTAATTTATCTTTGCTGGTATCATTACATGCCTTGAGAACATTTATCTTCCTAAACGTAAAGAGTAAATGATTGTTTTAACGAGGAGAAAACAAGCCTTATTAAAACAGCCCTGGACTACGGACTACAGAAAGGCTTGGGTTTTTAACACACTCCAATCTGTTTTAACAGCTGCTTATGGTTACTATAGTCACGGAACAAAGATACAGTTATTTTACTTTTCTTTATTGATGGCCCAAGTTCCCTCTTATTTTCTCTGTCTGCAGAATGACAGAGGCCATGCTTGGAGCCACAGACCTTTGGAGTCAGTCAGATCTGTGCAGTTTTCTGCATGCAGTGCTGCAATTGGCACTTCTTACATTGAAACCTTACACTGAAAATTGGATTATATATAAGGATGCAAAAAAGGGACCATATCCAATTTAAATAATCCACCCATTGATCTCAGTGGTGGTTTCCAGTCTTTTAGGATTCGTGGATCCCCCACGGAGCCACTGACAATAGATGTGCTTTTCTTGGTTATTTTTTGCAGAACCTTAGAATCAGTTCACAATCACAAGTTCCATGGAAAACACAAATAAAATCACACATCTAAGGTACTTGTAAGACGCCAGCACCTAGATTCCTGCAGTCCTAATGGGTGAACACTAATAAACCTTGAGAGCGTTTTGTTACTTGCCCAGCAATCAGCCTACATAGATGATTATGCTTGCCTGTTGTTTCTAAGCCACACGCTGCCCTAAAGAAACCAGTCTCAGTCCAAATTCCATCTGTATCCATTGTAGCTTCTCCTCTAACGAAAGTCAGAGTTAGTGCTGATATTGCAATTTGTAAGAATAAAAGCAATTTCTTTCCAGATTGTTATTCTTCTCCATTCCTGGGTATGGGCAGAAACAGAAAAGAACTGGACCTCCCACTAATCTGAAAAAGCTAAACCCTAGAGAAGAGTGAAATAAAATTTTAATGAGGAATCAGGGCTTCAGAGGTGTCACGTGTTAGAGGATGACTGTCCCAGCTCTCATGCCACTAGGAGGGAGAATGGAGATTAATGCGGGGCTGCTGGGATTGTGAAGGAAGCAGCATAAACACAGAATCAGCACCAATTTTTTTGAATACGGGCCCAGTTTTTGCTTTGGAACAAGAACTTGGACTCACATGAATTGTGTGAGGGCTTGGCCTTGAAAAATCAATGGGTGCTCAGTATCTGGCAGGATCAAGTCCATGGTGAACAAGAAACTTGGCCCAGACGTGAAACAACACTTCTTCTGCTTTCCAACCCCATGGTGTAACCACCAGACCACAAACGTCTTTCCCACTTTTTGCTGTTAAGAAGGAAGCGTCAGTTTTCAGGCTTGGAGAAATGTGGTGGACTGAGGGCAGGAAGGATCTGTCATTCACAAGAAAATGTGGACTAGAGTTTCAAGATCTATTTAAATTTTAAATTTCCTTCATGTTGATAGAGTCCGGGGGCAGAAGAAGGTTCCATCGCCTGTGGCTCTCATTGCAGCACACAGTGACATCTCTCCTCTAGCTGCCTATGTAAAAACTAATGACACACTTCACTCCTTCACACTTTGGAAAACAGTGGCACCTTGCACAAGATAGAAAGTTGGCTCATTTCTGATTCTTTCCTCTTCTCCTAGCCCCAAAAGGGACCTTGAATTAATGCGCATTCCTGATTAGCACGATGATACAAATCACAGCCCGCCGCTCTCACGTTGAGATGCGAAGCCAGCACGCACTGCACACCTTCTCAACAACTTGTAGGGCTACGAAAACAAACAAAGTTTCTTCTGGTGTAATGTCCTACACAAATTGTTGCAATTATCTCCAAGGATGTGGGAGCTTTAGCTGCTTCAAACCTTTGCTCCCAGACATTATAAAGTTAATTGTAAAATGTGCCAATGGGGAGGCAAGGAGGAACCTTGTTAACCTTTTCTTTCTGTGGTTTCCCCCCCGCCTCGTTGCATTTACATTGGCCTTGAAGAACTGGGACATTCTGCAGATGGCTTAGGGTCTATAAATTCTATTTTAAATCATCATGAGCCAAGTATAACAGGTAGCAGTCCAGACTTCTCTAGAAAGGACAAACCCCAGCTAAGCACGTAAATAATACTCCAGTGCTTTTTAGCATAGAAATACATACACTGAGCCAGGTACCCTGGAAGGTTTACTCACATTTTTCTATTGTTACTTTGTAAAGTGCACTGGGTCTGCACCCTATGACTCTGCAGTATTTTTTTAAAATGCTCCTTCTCAGTGACTGGCTCAAAGTGACAGGCTAAAGAAAGGTGATATTTCCTTTAGCTCCACTGTCTGAAGGTGCTCATCTCGGGTGGATGATAAAAACAACCCAAATGCCAGTGATCTCTGTCTATATCCACCAGCAGCCTCAAATGGCAGAGTCCAAACAAGCTGTGCCCATCACGATAAAGCAAGAGAAAATTACCTGCTTGAGATCAGGCTTGTAAGAAATGAGGTGCCATCAAGGAGGACAATGTTACGTTTTCTTTACTAATGGTGAAGAGTGTAGCAATAATACAGTGTGTGGCACAGCAAGGAAGAATTGTTCTGTGCTGGACTGAGAGAAATAGAGTACTCATTATTGCACATCAAAGCTGAGAGACACCTTGATACAGGCACTGATGACACCATTTACTTGTTTGAGCAAAACGTACCATCCCTGGCCCCAGTGTCCCTGTGGGGAAAATAATGCTGGTTTCCTTTGTCCGTGTTATGAAAGCTAACGAATACAGGCTCTGTACATTGTATTTCTGATGAAGAATCCTCTGCACATATTAAATGTTTTTATTTGAGAGTGAAACAAATCAAATCTGCACCTTGTATATTTTTTTCTGAGAAATTCAAGAATCCCTTCCAGGTTTGTTTACTTTTTACAGCTTTTTAATATCTTTTTTCTGTCCCCACCTGCCAACTCTGCACCATGATCCATCTGTTGGTGAGTCAAAGAGCGTTAAATGTATATAGCTCCCTCCAGAGTTTTCCAGTGAGATACAATGAAGGTTATCCCATGAGGAATGCCTGTCTCTTCTCCCTCAAGCCTCCCAAACCAGACATTTATTATTCAATTCCATCTGCACTTGGCTGAGACCTCACCAAAGAAGCTGTATACTGTAAGTCATTCACAGGCATTGAGAAAGATGGGGGTTGTTCCTTTAAACTCTGCCCTGATGCAGAACAACAATTTACAGGTGACCATCCACAGCAGTTAAAATTGTCAGGATGAGAACAGTCTGAATATTAAGAGACTTTCTTTTAATATTGTACTTGCACTAATATTTTTGCAGTAGTCTTGTGCCCAAACATACAGGCTATGCTAGAAAGCTGTTAAGGCATATTAGTTCCCGTAGCCCGATAGAATACACCCCTGAAATTGAAACAGTGCAAGTGGTTCTACAGCATAAACATTAGTTGTAAATGCATGTACTCAGCACTTTCAGGTCACCCAGTATTTTCAGCTCTGCAAATACTATATCCCTTGGTACTACCTCTTGGCAACTTGACCTCAGAAGCAGAATTGCTATGGCTTACAGATTTGGCTTTTTGGGGACCCTAGTATCTAGTCAGAAGACTCCTTTCTTCAGACAAACAGTATTTTCAGAGCTGTTGGGTTATTAATCTTTGGTTTCCTGGCCTGCTGCCCTCATGTGTGGTTGCCTATCCTTGCGAGTCTGGCAACAGGAAGAGAAAATATTTGGCCTTCAGGGGCTAAGCAACTCCTTGCCCTGTATTGCTGTCAAGAGTGCATGATTCTGAGTTCAAGTATTCTGTACCTGTTTTGCACAGGAATGAATATTACACAAGGTGCCAGGCAAGTGAAGCATAGCTAATGTAAAAACACCTTGGTCTGGTTCCCAGTTACCCTGCAGCTGTGTTAGTATTTACAGCACCATGAGCAAAGTACTCCTGAATCAGAATAGGAACAACTTATATTCACTTTGAATGCATAAATCAAGCCACATAGTTCTGCTGGAATTACAGGCTGTTTGCAATGATTTGTCTCCCTCCACGTGCTTTGCCCAGCAGGTAGTCTGTAATTATTTGATAATAAAAAATTATAGGCATTTTCACATTGCTGGTCCTCTGCAGGAGCTGAAGATTACCCAGCAATTTTTACATGAGTTGAGAATTTAAGCCTGATGTCCTGGCAGACTTCCAGGTTGGAAGGCTCGATGGCCTGTCTAAATCCTCCTGGTATTTCTAACAGGCTGTGGCACTCTTCTCATCCTCCCGGGGCGGCGCGCTCTGAAACAGCTGCATTGCTGTGCTCAGGCAGCTCTGCAACACAATGGTGGCAGGAGGAATTCTTCCAAAGGAAAAATGCTTATGAATCGGTTACTCTGATAAGACCCCTTGGGAACTGCAGGGATCAAAGCAGCCATATGAATGAAATCTATCACTCTGCCCTGTTAGTCTGATACATGATAAAAGCTCATGATAGTTTATATATGATTATTAAAATTTTCAAACACCTGCTTAAAAACTACTTTGCTTTGGTTTTATTTTGCTCCTCAAATGACTGCTCTTAAAATACTCCCAAAGAAATAAAGAATATTAGCATTAGAGGTTGGAAGTGTCCTATGAGAAGTGCGCGTCCAAAATCAAAGTTTGGCACTGGTAGAAGACTGCCCATACCATCATTTTTCTGGGTTTCAGTTAACTATGTCTGAAAAGAATATGCCTTGCTTTTTAAAAGTAACTTCTCGCAAAATTATTCCTTTCTCTCCAGCATCACTATAACAGACAACTCTTCTGCCTATGCATTTGATAATTTATGTATTTGTAAATATAATAAAACCACAGCGGTTTGGCCATTTACCGAGAATGACTGGTTTGGGGAATTTGGGAAACAAAAAGAGATAAAAACATCAGCTAGAAAAAGGAGTGCCTGCATTACAAATGGTTTTTGTTATTTTTATCTTGGCAAGTATCATTAAACTTTAATTCTTTACGCACCCATGACAGATAAGCTTGTCCCACTTTGCATTAAAGATGTTATGCATTATTTTTGACAAAGCAATAAACTCACTGCACTGAGACCTCACCCCGGTATGCTGAACCCTCCGCTCAGCCAACATGTGACTGCAGAATCAGGCTTGACTTTTCTCTTCATTCAGTCAATGGGATTATTGCTGTGAACTCGGAGACTTAGCTTTTTTTCCGCTGAAATTTAACCATGAAAAGTGAGTGCACAGTGTTCTGGGGTTCTGCTGGGGCCATGCGTGTATTTGGTTTTCTTCACCTCATTTGCAAAAAAACACACCCAGCTTTCAGTCTGGAAAAAGGCACTAAACCTCAACCTTTAGTGTCAACACTGACATGAGTGTTAGATTATCAGAGCCATAAACGCACACCCTCTTCCCCACTTCCAAAGGCAACCCACTCTCCACATTATTGCACACACATCCTTTTACTGTCTTTAAAGGTCAGCGAATGGAGTGGCTTCACCTTCAGCCAACCCCTTGTTTCCAGTTTGTTGATGATCATCAATACAGACAAGGAGAAGCATTGTTTTGTTCTACACACGTCTAAGTTCAGGTTTGCACTTCGCTTCATGCCGACAGCTGGTTACAAGCTCTTTATCAAGCGTGGCTCTGTCCCGTGGGTCCCGTTTGGGTAACGGAAAGGAAAGGGAATTGCCTGGCAGGAGCACAAGGGCCATGGGCGAGTGCACCTGAGGTAGGTGCTTTGGAGTCGTCCGTATTTGAAGCGAGGTGGGTGTTGGTCTCTTCTCCCAAGTGACAGGCAATAGGACGAGAGGAAATGGCCTCAAGTTACGCCAATGCGGGTTCAGACTGGACATCAGGACAAAGTTCTTCACTGAAAGGGTACTCAGGCACTGAAACGGCTGCCCAGATGTGGGCAGGAGGTGTTTGAAAGATGGGCAGATGAAGTGCTCAGGGATGGTTTAGTAGTGGACAGGTACGGTTGGACATCATGATCTCAAAGGTCTTCTCCAATAAAGTGATACCACTATTCTCTGATTTTTCCATCGTGGGATGTTGAGAAGGTTTCCAAGGGCTCTAAGCCCCATTCTCTTGGTGACCCGGGCAGACAAGGCCTGCTGCCACAGTGCAGGAGGGCTGGGCTCTGGGGATGATCCCCTCACAGCGCTCCACTGAGGAGCCACGGTGCCCCAGAGCGGGGCACAGGGCTGGTCCCTGAGGGGCAAAGTAACGTTCTCTGAGGGTGAAAATTTCGGTCCCTGAGGGAAAGCGCCGTTCTCTGAAGGGGAAAATGCCGCTTTCTGAGGGTAAAATGCCGGTCCCTGAGAAGGAAAATGTCGCTCCCTGAGGGGGAAATGTCGCTCCCTGAGGGGGAAATGTCGCTCCCTGAGGGAAAGCGCCGTTCTCTGAGGGGGAAAATGCCGCTTTCTGAGGGTAAAATGCCGGTCCCCGAGGAGGGAAATGTCGGTCCCTGAGGAGGGAAACGTCGGTCCCTGAGGAGGGAAATGTCTGTCCCTGAGGGAAAGCGCCGTTCTCCGAGGGGTAAAATGCAGATGCCTGAAGGGGAAAATGCCGCTTTCTGAGGGTAAAATGCCGGTCCCCGAGGGGGAAAATGCCGGTCCCTCAGGGCAAGTGCCAACTCCTGAGGGGGGAAATGCTGGTTTCTGAGGGGAAAATGTCGGTCCCTGAGGGAAAGCGCCGGTCCCCGAGGTGACAGTGCCATTCTCTGCGGGGAAAGTGCCAGTTCCTGCGGGGGAAATGCCGGTTTCTGAGGGGGAAAGCGCCGGTCCCCGAGGTGAAAGTGCCATTCTTTGCGGGGAAAGTGCCAGTCCTGTCCACCGGCGCACTCCTCTTCCTCCCCCTCCTCCCCCACCCGGTCGCATGTGGGGCGCAGGCGGCGGAGTCTCCACCTCTTCTGGCAACTTGAACCTGCGGCTGCCAAGCTCCATTAAAGCCATCAGCAGCGGGGGACGCGCTCCGCAGCCGAGGCGGGGTGCCTCGTGGTGGCTTTTTAAAATACAGACTCATATATCAGGGGTTTTCTTCCCCCTTCACAAGGCGCGGGCTGAGTCGGGGTCTCATGGCTGCTCCGCCGGGCGCCGCGCCCCGCTGAGCTCCGCGGGCACTGGAGCCTCTCCTGCCGCCGGCGAGGGAGCGGAGCGGCACCATGGTCCGGGGCTGGTGGCTCGCAGGGCTGCTCGTAGGTAGGTGGCACCGGCGCTGGGGCGCGTGGAGCGGAGGAGGAGCGGTGTTGGAGTCGAGGTCGTCTCATCCGGGGGGTGTCCTCGCCACCTTCTTCAGCCCCCGGGCGCTGGGAAAGGGCTGGAAGGGCAGGGGATTGCTAAGGGGGTGCAAGGAATTCGGGTGCAAAGGGACTGCATGGAGAGTGCAAAGAAATAGCGGAGGGTGCAAGGAATCTGTAAGGGGACTGCAAGGAGCTTGCAAAGAAGGTGCAAAGAAATGGCACGGAGGGTGCAAAGAATTAGGGTGTAAGGGGACTGTATGGAGAGTGCAAAGAAATAGAGGCTGCAAGGAATTCGGTGCAACGGGATTGTAAGGAAAGTGCAAAGAAATAGCAAAGAAAGTTCAAGGAGAGCGCAATGAAATGGCACGGAGGGTGCAAGGAAGCTGTGACGGGAGTGCAAGGAGATTGCAAAGAGTTTGCAAATAAATGGCAAGGAGGGTGCAAGAGGACTGCAAAGAGTTGCAAAGCGGCTGCGAGCAGATTGCAAGGAGGGCGCGAGGAAGTTGCAAAACGGGTCTCGCCGGGGCCGGCTCTGGGACGCTGGGACCCCGGGTGTCCCTGCCGCCCCGGGCCGAGCTGGCAGCGGGGCAGGAGGCACCGGGGCTCAGCACGCTCAGCCCTGCCTGGCTCTCGGGTGCCCGCCCGGCCCGGGGAGGGTCTCCCTTCCGTGCGCGCCCGCGGTGTCCGGCCGGAGCGCTCCATCCACCGCCGTTTGCCTGGGGAGGGGCCAGGGGAGGAGGGTCCCGGAGGGAGCCCACAGCCCTGGGGCTGCTGCCGAGCTGTGGGGACGAGGGTGGGGAACAGCCTCCCCCGCCGAGCGACTCCCTGAAGTCTTTCCCATCCCCCGTTCTGAGCGGCGGGTGGAGATGCCAGGAGGGCTGGAGGTGCGGTGCGGAGCTGCCCAGCTCAGCCTCTGCCTCCCGCCCGAGGCACCCAGAGTGGCGGGGGTCGCTGCCCCCCCGCCTCGAAACCTCTCGGGCTTTCCACATTGCAACTTGCTCCTGCCTGGAGCTGGAGCCGGGTTTAGATCCAAGAAGGGCTCAGGGGGATTCCCAGTGGTGTTTCACTGGGAACTGGGAATTATCCCTGGGAGGATCCAGCACCCGTCCCAGCAAGGCACAACTTCACAGGCAGTCTCCTGCTCCAGGGTCGTGCCACCAAGCCCCCAGCTGCGCAGAGAGACCCTCAGAGCAGCGCAGGCAGTGTCTTTGCGGCTCACTTTCAGAAAGGAGTCTTTCAACCCCACAGTTCTTGGAGCAGTTTCAGAAGAAACGGTTCTGGCTTTAAAGATCATACGGGAGAACAAAGACAACTGTGCTGGGAAAAAAAGGCAAAATAATTTCTGTTCACAACAAGGAACAGAGCCTGAGGGAGGCTTCTCCATCCCTGGACAGCTTATTTTCCTAGGGAATGCCCTCATTTGAGACTGCACACCTGAAAAGAAGGGGCAGGTGAAAGTAAGGGTGGGAGGGTGCTCTGAGGCCTCCCTGCAGTTTGGATGCTGGAAGTGGAGACACCTGAGTTTCCTGCTGCTGACTTCCTTGCTACCACTTAGTTTACTCATCTGAGGTTTTGGGCAGCAAAATACCACACTGACTTAGGTCTCCAGGTCAGGGATGAGTTTAGTGATTGTTGGGAAAGAGTCGTGTAGTGACAGCTATTGCATTAAACGTGAAGGACAAGCCTGCAGAAAGAATTCGCTAAGCAAGGCACTTCTATAGGGTTACTTTTCTGTTCTCCTTATGTGGGGTCTTTGTCAAAGAATCATAGAATTTTCTGGTTGAAAAGATCTTTGAGATCATCGAGTCTAACCACACCCATCATCTGCTAAACCATGTCCCTCAAAAACTCATCTACCTGTTTTTTAAACACCTCCAGGGATGGCGACTCAACCATCTCCCTGGGCAGCCTCTGCCAGGGCCTGACCACCCTTTCGGTAAAGAAATTCTTCCTAATATCCAACGTGAACCTGCCCTGGTGCAACTTATGGCCATTTCCCCTTGTTCTAGGTTGTTCCCCCAAAATGAGGCTTAACAGGTTAAGAAATACGTATTTTGCTTTTCTACATATTTAATGAGCTCAGGTTGCTCTGCTCAGAGATGTAAGATTACTCACTTAGGTCTAATCAGAATACTTCTTTCTTAAATCTTCATACAATTTATTTTAGTTTGATCTAATTTAAACCCCGTGCTTCTTCCATCTGATGTCAGTGAATTTCCATTGATTTCAGTAAGAACAGAAGCTGGACCTTAAAACATACACTTAAATAGCTAAGTGAGATCCAAAACTCGTTAAAATCAGAGATACGCTTGCAAGTGACTTCACTGTGAGCAAGACTGGCATTATGTATTTTGCATAAAGCTGAAAATCAGGATGACACCAGTGCATAATTAGTTGAAAAAGTACTTTAATTAGGTAACTGAATCTGGAGCCTCCTTCAGCAAAGAATCCTTCCTGGAAATGTCCCCAGAGACTTGCTGAGTTTTACCTACACTTTCATTAAAATCTTTACATTCCAATACCACCATGCTGATAGTTTTCATGTGTAGCTTCTCCTACATGGCTTTAAAATAAAAGGTCTATTCTTGCTTTCAGTGTTTATTTTGAACTGTGAAAATTACAGTGTGGGGTAAGATAAGATCAGCAGTTGCATTCAATTATGAGGTTAGATAGAGAATCCCATAAATTATAGCAGTATATTCAATATAGATATATGTGTGTGTATCTACACATGCATATACATGTACTTACTATTAAATTAACACCATTGTCTTTGGTTCCAATATGTGTTTGGGCGATGTTTACTTAGCTAATTTATTTTTACCAAGTTGGTGGCTTTTATTCTTCATTTCTCAAGCTGGCCAAAAAATATGAACAACTAATGTATTATGCCGGATTGTGTGATATGACTCTATTTGTTCTTTCCATAATTATAGGTTAGCCATGTTCCTAAGTATATGGAGATAGATAAAAACAGGGCTGAGATGTAAAAAAAACACAAGGGAAAAAAATATCGTGTGGTTTCTGTATTTTCCCCACTAGCACAAATTGTTGAGTAAGGAGATTTTCAAAAGCCAGAAATTGCTAAGAAGAAAAACCAAAGCTGGAATCCAGTGCTAGGGGAGGCCGCATCTGGCAGAACAAATTTTGGAAAGAGATTTTACTTTCAATGGGATCCCGTGTTTCCCCACAACATAGCATATGTCGTCTATAAAGACAGTGCTTTCAGGCACAAGATATAATCCCTGCTAAAGTCAACTTCAAAATTAGGAGGCACCTACACAATGCTGTTCTGCAGTTCATTTGGTTTTCTTATTATTTGATGAGGAAGACAAAACTATGAAAAAATAGAATTCTCAACTTCATGATTTTAAGATGATTCATCTCGGATAAAATAACACCAAGAAACTTGACAGTGAAAATGTGAGAATTTTAATATGTAACCTTTCTTCTGTAGGCTAAGAGTGCTGCCAGAAACTGAAACTATGATTCACAGAACAGCTCTATCTCTACCTACTTTAAATTGTGTCAGATCTGAGGGGTTAGCAATCTGCACTGTGTTTTGACTTTTTCTTCAAGGAGTTAAAAAGTTTCATGCTCTAAAATGCAAAATTAGGAAAGTTCTGTTTCTGTGTGTTAGGAAAGAAACTCTGATGCCTATTTGAAATGTCATAGCTGTAGAGTGTTGAGGGTTGAAATCTGTCATTATTTTGAGTTTTAGCAGGGTGATGGTGTGATAATCATGTCTTTCATACTGATGTTTTCTCATTTTCAGTGAATAACTTATTAAATCATCACAGTTTGAATTCATCTGAAACTGAGAATGCTGCAATGAAGCTGAGCTCCTGTGGCACTGTTAGACATTTGCATCAGTGCAACAACAGCTCTTGGCTTACAACTGGCTGAGTGTTTGAAGCTATTTGCTTGAGTTTAGTTTTTAAAATAATGCTTTAAACTTGAGTGTATCATCCTCTATGGTTTCCACTGGGTTAATAAAAAACAGTGACAGAAGTGTGACATTCTGGCCTTGTCCAGGTCTAAGACAGAGATCCTTGGAAGTGGGCTTTCATCCTGTGCTCCGAGATCCACACATACACCAAGATCCCCACTGAGACAATTGGATTTGCCTTGTTCACACTCTTGTGAAATCCACGAGTGCTGTACACTGGCAGCTTATGGCTTTTAAGTGTCTCTTTTCTCCTGTTGATGCAAAATCACAATGATGCGTCATTTTAAATTTTTTTTCAGAGAAGCTTTTTAGAGGAAAAAAAAAACATTTCTCCTAGTTAGACTCCCTGGAAAAGACGGATGAAAATAGGAAAGTTTTGCTGCAGAAAAGCTCGTAAGTTTTGTTAATTTTAAGTAGTGTGAGTCCCCTTATTAGATTATGCCGTGCACAGGCTGAATGTCAACTTTGATTTTAGCATCTGTCGGCAGTGTTTAAGAGAACTGGAACACATCAAAACTTGGCTGATGTTGACAGGCAAAACAGTAGACTGAAATTCCAGGCTATCTAGAAACCACACCCAGACCCCAAAACACATGTTAGAAGTAACTTTAATTCTGTGCTTCAGCTGAACAAGTAACCTTTTTTTCTGTGGTCACTTGTGATTCTAAGTTAAACATGTGCGTATTTCTGGTGTGGGCTCTGTATCAGTTTACCACCTTTCTGCAGAGTGCTTTTTCTGGGGATACCTTTTGCTATGACTGCTTTTGAATGCCCTTCTCATCCTTGGCTTTGCAGGAGCCAAGTAGCCTCAGACTGTTAGATCCTATTAGATCCTACTTTTATTACTATAAACAGTATCCTTGCAGCCATGCCAGGAGTCCTGTTGTGTTAGGTGCTAAATAAGGAGAGAACAAAAGGATCGTTCTTACTTTATTGGGTTTATAATCTGATTTCCTGGATTTGGCCTTGAAATGGTGAGTACTTGACATTGCAAGGACCTGGTGGGATTCCCAGTGTGTCCAGCAGTTTAGTACCTGCTGCAGCTGCTTACATCTTTATGTACCCAAATGCCTTCGTGCATCCAGCCCATATTCCCAGTCCCTTGGAGGCCAGGCAGTCGTTTCCATGAGCAGGATGGTGAACAATGTGCTTCCACAGGACAGCAGCTGTCTTCTGTGGGAGCAGGGAACTGGGAGGGCTCCATGGCAGTGGGAGACTGAAAGGCCACTCGGAGTATCCTGCCGACTCCCTGCCAAGAGCGGGTTTTTCCCTGCTGTACTAATGCTTTGTTCAGTCCCTCAAAATCCTGCCAAGCAAGGGGACTTGTGCTGCCTACTAGATCATGCCTCAAGAAGTTCACCCTGACATACAATCCACATTTTTTCCTCTCTTTATTCACTCCCAACAGAACCTCTTTATTCCTTTCCTTGGTGTTTATGCTTTGTGAATATTTACAGGCTGTTATCATGTCCATCCTGCCCCAGCCCTCGCTTAGCCAAGCTACATGTACTCTGCTCTTTTCATCTTTGTTCGTAACTGAATCTCTCCCACCCCCTAATTATTTTTTGTTGTTCTACTCTCGACTCCCGCCAGATCCAGTTGCTCATTTTGCTTTGGGGAAATGCTGTATTTATGTTAATATTATGTGGTGGGTGGTCCTCTTTGCGCTCATGGTCCATGTGAATGATTCAGACGTTCAAAATGAGGTTGGCATTTCATAGCCAAGCCATGGCCTGATTACTGGTTCCGCTCTTCAAAGCACTCCCGGAAAAAAATATGCTTAGCCATCAGTATTAAAAGTGGCCACGATAGCCACAAATACAGTTTCTGTGCAGGGGTTCAAGGGAGTTGCCAAAACTGCGTGGCTGCTCTAGACATTCCAAATAAGAGTGTGCTATTAATTTCAAAATGATGTGCTGTATTTTCTAATGAATTTCCATCTCATCTAAATTGATGAAGATAGATGTAATACTTCCCATTTGGTAAGAATATGAATTCCGGTTAGAATCGATCTGAGTCATGACTGTACTCTCAGGGTACTCTTCACCCTTGGACTGAGTTGGTTTGCTTTCATTTTTGAAAATAAATGCTTTCCCCGATGTGTTCTTACCAGTCTCTCACTGTCTTAAGTACCCAAGAGATTAGACATCATCTCACTATGGTCTTACATATCTCACCAAATTAAAATCCAAACTTTCACCAGTGTTCAAGGAAAAAAAGCTCTAGCATCGCCCTTCTTTCGTTCAGTTTCTTTTGCTTTTTGGTTATGTGCTTCTTTGTGCCAAACTTCCGTGGCAATACTGATCACAGTCTAACACAAGTCATAGAGTTGTATAATGGTCTGGGTTGGAAGGGACCTTAAAGATGATCCAATTCCACCTCCCCTGCCATGGGCAGGGACACCTTCCACTGGATCAGGGGGCTCAAAGCCCTTTCCAGCCTGGCCTTGAACTCCTCCAGGGATGGGGCAGCCACCACTGCTCTGGGCAACCTGGGCCAGGGCCTCCCCACCCGTAAGGTGAAGAATTTTTTCCTTGTGTCTAATCTATATCTCCCCCCTTTCAATTTAAAACCGTTACCTCTTGTGCTATCACTACAGGCCTTTGTCAGAAGTCCCTCTCCTGCTTTCATGTAGGCCCCCTTTAGGTATCTGAGAATATCTCGTATCCTATTTCTCCTTTATATCCCTTTGCTCTCCAGAAGGAGTATTTACTGTCAATGTATTGGGATGGGCACTTTCTGTATAAGGTTCTGATGCTCTGTTGGTATGATCAGGGGATCTTTCCTATTTATGGACTCCAGTGAAACTGGTCTGCCCCGCAATCCCACTGACAGTGTTGGGTCTGGTTTTGTTCTTAGACGTAAATGGCCGGAGAGGGAAATTTTAGTTAAATGTATTTTATGTTGAAGAAGATGTTTGAGGTGGAGACAGTACCTTTTCCCTTCTCCCCTTCTCTATCTCAAATCCCATCAGTCTTGTTACCTATAGCTGCACATGAGACTTACATGAGAAATAAATTATTCCATGATTCCAAGAGCGAAATATTTACTTCTCTAGTGCCTTAAAAACCTGCAGTCAACTCTCCACAAGTGCTTCACTATTTTAATTATGGACATAAGGCAAATTAGGCAATGCTCACAGCCTCAGAATAAAGCTAGGTTAAAACCCATAGAATATGGTGTCTGAACCTGTTTGCCAATGTATTGAAAGTATGTGCTGAAAGTATGTTTTGAAGATTTCTCTAAAATCCTGAGGTGCTTGGGAATTTTGAGTTGGCTGAGTTCTGTCTTAGGATCCGGAGAATTTCATATACGATTATGCTGTGTTATGCACAGGAAACTGAAGGTGATGCTCTACAATAGTAAACTTGCAATATATTTATTGTAAATCCTTGAAAGAAAAACTGAGAAACATTTAGTGAATTCAGAGCATTTTACAAATAGCGTGTACTGAATGTCAGACTGGTGAAACAGCTATGTGTAATCCCCATCTTACAGACTAATAAGAGAAGGGATAAATAATAGAAATACTTTTCCAGAAGTCAAACAATATTCCAGCGAACCCAGTACTCCACTGGCATCCTTCCTCAACCACTTGACCACATTCTGGCTTCAATTCAGGGAGGCATTACTAATCAGGAAAAATGCTCATGCACTGGCTTAATTTCGAGCACATGCTTAAGTTTCACTGAAACCAATTAGACTTAAGCATGTGCTTAAGTCCTGTCCTGAATTGGGTTCAGTTTGCAGATAGGCAAATTGCAAAGTTCTGCTCTGATAGAGTTTTCCACCCACAGTGGGTTATATTTGAGTTTTATAGCTTTATAATATTATATTATAAAATGTATCTCTTCCCATGGAATTGTTGTCTTGAGAATCCCTTATTCTGAGAGAAATAAAAGCACCACTAACTTAATCTCCACACAAATGCAAGAAAAATTGATTTGCTAAATACAAACATTTTCTTTGCTTTTAAAAGAACGCTTATTCCTTTAGTGGCTAACCCCAAATCCATCCTATATGCTCTCAGGAGAGAAAAATGCTAAAGAAACTGCTTTTTGCTCTGTTAATGAAGTCTGTGTGGTTAAATATAATTTGCTTCTGCAGAATATATTGATATGTTCCTTATCGTCCGATTCATTCCAGTCTGAACATTCCTCAGAAAATATCAAAGGTTTTATGTCATCTCTAAATGAAGAAATGTGTAATGCTCCATGACTTCAGGCACTGATCTTATCCCTGTGAAAGGGTGGCTAACTGAAATATTAGAATTATAAATGGGAATAATAAATTCTGGCCATAGGAGGCAATAACATGTAACAGATTAAGCAATCTCGCTATGGAGAAGAGTTGATTTACAGTAACTAATTTGGTGCAAACTATGCAAAATGCATATAATGTATGCATTTTGTCACCCTTTTATAAAGAAACAGATGCGTGACTCAACTTTGCTTTTTTCCACAGTCAGTCTGCTTGGAGGAACACAAACAAGATTTGTTTCCAACAAGGCATATTACGGTATTTCTGTCCTGGTTGGCATATTTTTTCTTTTGTAAGTGAGTTGTGGAGTCTTTAGCAAACAGCAGTTATGTAGCACAACCCCGCTGGCAGGCTCTCGTTTTCAGGCTTGGCCATTGCCTAGGAATCTTTCATCTTAATTTTACCAGAAATTTACTTTCCGAAGAATTTCCAATTCTGCCTTTCTGTCATTCGATGTTGTGGGTCTGATTTTTCTGAAAGTTGCTTATACCACGTGTGGAATAGTTGGGCAGAATTTGCTACTATTGTTGGCTCCAGGCTTGATCCAGTTTCTGCTGATTGCAGTGATGATTCTGGCATTCCTGATTGCAGGAGTGCTTGTGCAGCCCCATTGCTCAGAGACTTTGGACCAGTCCTTGGGATGCAGCATGCACCGGAAAGCTGGAATAAAGATCCACTTTTGTCTGGCTGCTGTAGTGAAGAGCTCCGTGGAAATGCTTGTGGTTAATCGGTACAGATAGATGGGATAATGGGACAGAGATCACAGCTGATTTTTTTTTTTTATTTTCCTATGAATGAGTATTTTTGTCTTGAAGATGAATCGTGAATAATTCCTTCCTCCTGCCAAAAAACTCTGTAAAGCATTGAATTTGTGTCTCTTTTAAGATGGAGAGAGAAGCTACTCTGGTGTGCTTCACTGGGGGCTGACTACCAGAGAGACATTTAAGTGACAGCCACTTTATGCTGCTCTTGATGTAGAGATGTGCCCTAACTACAGATTTTAGGTCTGGAACTGAACTTTTACAGCCTGAAAGGATGTTTGGAGCTGTTGGTGTTGGGCTGGAATATTTTTTGAGGAAAGAAAGCAGCCACAAAATTTGGATAAAAGCCAATAGCTTTTGGTTTGAGGATGCATCCAGCTTGGAGTCTTGTGTACAGTTAAGTAAGACAAAATCCCTAGGAATTCCCATCATGTCAAATATTTACATTCTGGAAGACTTTTCTTTCTTTTTTTCCTCCATGGAATTTGATCCTAATTATAAAAATTGCCTTTCCTATTGAATGTGTCAAAATGTGGTGATTCCATTGCCAAACTGTCTGTGCTCTCAGCGTGGATTTTTAGTGTTTCTGCCAAAAGTAGCAATAAGGATTCAGTCAAATATTGAAGCTTCTGCTGCAGCAAACACACACGGAGCACAGTTAGTGAGTTGAGAATGGGGCTGTATTTTGTGCTGATATTTCAGTGTAGCGATAGACCACACCGACACCTCTGGAGTCTTTCTGTGGTTATGAGCAAAAGCAACTCTGACTCTCATAGTCCATTACTTCTAATACAAACACAGCTATTTTTCAGTTTACCATATGCTCTAGGATAACGATTTCATGTTTATTTTAAGTGTAATTCAGTTTGGATTTTCCTTGTACTGAAGGCTCTCCAAAAGCTTTGCCAGTAGTTGGGCCTCTTGATAGGGCAGCTGTATGAAACTTGGTGAGTAAAAAAGACCTGGGAGTAAGGAGCACCCATGAGTAAAGTTGCCCGAGGCCACTGAACAAGGTGATGGCAGAACTCGAGTGAGGACACAGAGGCCTGACTCCTAATGGGCTCTACTAAATGGGCACATATGGGGCAGCCTTCATGGAAACTGCAGCTGCCCAATTAACAGTTTAACTAACTAATAGCAGAAGGGTTTGTCATCCAATATTTTCCCATTTTCATATGAAAACTCACAGGAACTGTTTTTAGGAAGAACTAGTACAAACTAGTACAAGAACTAGTACAAGTGAAGGAGCTGGCTATGCCTGCACATCACGTCCAGCCCTTAAAGATGATAAAACAGTACAATTATGGGTCTGCTCCAAAAAAAAGAGCCCTTAACACTAATAATGCATCTTTCCAGCTAGTTTATGCACTCCAGTGCATCGTGAGGTAACAGAAAATCCAGGGCCGGTTTCACTGGCCTCTGGGTAGGTTCGCTGTGTTGGTTACTGCTCTCCTGCTTCACTGAGGGCTTCGTTTTCCATGTGTTTATTCCCTTCGTGGTAGTTTCAGGGTTTGTGTGTTTGAATCTACACAAATACATGTCAAAGACCCTGTTACTGTGACATGCGAAACCTCTGCGAGTGGCAGCACTGTCATACAGTGACTCTGAATTTGTGCATTGGACATAAATCTGAAGGTACACGTTACTCGATTAGTAATTAGATACTATTTGAGTAGAAATCTCTGCTTTTCCACATGTTCAGGAGCCTCTGACTTGCACAGCAGATGTTTAATTACTGAGTTCCCATTTGACTTGGTCTAGGGCTTATATTTGTGGCAAAATTGGATGATAAAGGTTGATAAAGGTTTTTAATAAGAATTTAGCCCTGTGTGGGTGTAGGATATGCTGATGCCAGGGATGAGGCTCCTGTCTCTGAATAAATTGGCTGCTGGCTGTGAGAATCGAGGGAGCTTCCCTGTTGGACCCCAGCTGTGGGGGTCACCCTAAGTGTTTATATTTTAGATCCTGAGCTTGTGAGCCAAGGAATTCTGCTGACGGTGCTCAGCAGCTCATAGCCCATGGTTTGCAGCAGATCTGTATGCGCTAGCTTTGTCTGCAAGCACGTGTTGGGAAGGTGATGGCATTCCCCAGGCTTGGGCCCTTCACAATCTCGGCTGTCACTTCTCTCATGTGCAGGGAGATGGTTTGAGCTCCTCTTCCCAGTGAAAGGTCTGGTTTAGGTAATTCTTTCACTAAAGATGCCAGAATGGGTTGGGTTGTATAGAAGTACATCTGTGGCACAGAGGGACTAAGAGAAGCAGTTGTGGTGCTTGATCTCCTGGAGAGAGTCTTGGTCTCCTAGACAAGAGATGCAGGGTGTGCGAGCACTTAGCATCCTTCACTCTGTGGGAAGGTCATACCTGTGTGTTAGCCTGAAAGGTAGGCTGGAAAGCAACCTGTGTCCTGACCATTGGTACGTCCTGAATAAAAGTTGTCTTGAAAATTTCCAGCACACTATAAGGCAAATTGCCCAGCCCGGCCCGAGTGAAGTCTGGCTGGGCTCATAAACCCCAGGCAGCCCTGGGCTGGGCTGAGCATCACCCGGCCGAGGGACCGTGCTCAGCCAGGCAAGGCTCTGGCACCATAGCAGATCGGTGGGGTTTCAGGAGGAGCTTCACCAGGAACTAATTTTGTGGTGTTAGAAAGAGGTGAATCCAAAGTTTCTTGCTGAAGCAAAGTCTCAATGAGTGCAACAGAGCTTTGTTCAAGTGTAGAGTGACTAACATATAGGAATACCCATCTATACGTACGCGTGCATGCAAAGGTCTTCAGGATTTAGCCAAGTGTTCACACATTCCCTAAGCCAATAACATCCGTTGTTATGGGAAATGAGGTAAGTGACAGAATTACTGTCCTTATGGCGGGCGACAGGCGAGGCTGATGTTCCCATGCCGTAATTCCCTGTTCCAGTCACTGCTTCAACAATAGTGAGAGAGAGAGAGAGAGAGAGAGAACGCGAACAAAGAGCACTCAGTTTTATTTGAAGATTTCATCTAAAAACCAGTTGGCTTGGGATGAGACCGAGGTTGGAAAGCAGTAACTTAAAACTTCTGTGTCCTTAACTCAGAGCGTGCTGCTCCGCTGCCCCGGGGGGTCCTCGCTCCGCGGGTCCTGCAGCCAGAGGCGTTCCAAACGTTGGGCTGTGCCAGTGAAGCGGTCGAGAAGCGCAAGTGCGGAGCACTTGGTGGGCCCCGCCGGGGACCCCCGGCCGCGATGCTGACCCCGCGGAGCGCCACTGGACCCCCTCCGGGTGGAAGCGGGGCCGCGGGGCGAAGATCTGACACCGCACCCCACCCCCCCCCCTCCGCAGCCTGCGCGGTGCTGACCTTCTCTCTCCCCCCGCAGCCTGCGCGGCCGCGGAGCCGGCGCTGCGCTGGGAGCCGCGGTGCCGGCAACAGCTGCGCCACCTGCAGGACGGCGCCGGGATCGCCGCGCGGCTGCCGCCCCGCCTGGAAGGGCGCTGGATTTCCACAGGGTAAGGAGCGCACCCCGACCCCGGGAGAGAGTCCCAACTCCCTGAAGGACATCCCGTTCCCAGGGAGCGCACCTCAGTCCCCGGGAACGTACTCCAAGCCCCGGGAGGGCACACCAAACCCCGGCAATGCACCCCCATCCTCAGGAGGGCGCCCCAACCCCAGGGCTGATGGGCACCCCCATCGGCAGAGCGGCCCTGGTGCCCCCGCCCCCTGCATTCTCTCCTGGGGATGGGGCACAAAGTACAAGACCCTCTGTCGAGCACTTATTGGTAGCAGATGCCCAGATCTTAACATCACCCAGGGATGGCCACCAGGTGTGGGAGCCTCCTGCCCACCCACCCATGTTCACCGCTCTCCTCCATCATCCCGGGTGCCCCTGGGGAGGGATTTCACCCCGTGAACCCCCCGGCCATGCATTGTGGGTGGCTCAGGATTGCCTTCCTCCCAGGTGTGAGGTGCGGCCAGGACCTGAGTTCCTCACCCGATCCTACCTCTTCTACGCCAACCGCCTCTTCAAGGCTTACCAGTTCTACTACTGGGATCCCTCCTGCCGTGACCCCTCCTACTCCCTGGTCATCAAGGGCAAGCTCCGGCTGCGCCAGGCCTCCTGGATCACCCGTGGGGCCACTGAAGCTGACTACCACCTCCACAAAGTTGGCATCGTTTTCCACAGCCAGAAAGCCATGCAGGAGGTGGCCTCCTGGATCAACCAGACCTCCAGCGAGGGCTGCAGAGGGTTTCTGCCCCTGGGGCGCACCTGGGCTCCTGGAGCTCTCTACGAACTGCTGAGTGCCAAGACTGAGCACGACTGCACGGCCGCCTTGGGCTTCGCCATGCACGAGCTCAGCCTGGTGCGGGTGGAGAAGCATTTCCAGCCCTTGGTGCAGCCGCAGCAGAGCGGGAGCCGGCTGGTGGAGGAGCTGTATCTGGGGGACATTCACACCGAGTGGGGTGAGAGGCTCCACTACCGACCCACCGGTTACCAGCAACCTCTGCAGAGCGCTGTGGTAAGGACGATGGCCTCTCGTGGTGCCCTCATCGGTTTGAGGGCTTTGGGAAGCCTGTGTTATTGCCTTACTGTTAAAATACCGCCTGCCAAGACTCGACCTCCTTTTGTCCTATGGACACAGGGACGAGGAGGGGCGAGGCTGCTCCCAGGGTGCTGCCTGGCTGCTCCGCGGCGCGTGGGGCTCTCCTTCCCTTACCAAGTGAGCAGGACTGGGTTGGGTGAAAGCTCAGTAAAACCGACATCAGAAATAGGCCTGCACTGGATGGGCCTGGAGTCGGTGGCTTTGTTTGGCTCTGTGTTTTCCAAGGAAATGCCATTTCCTGGTTTCCTGCACCAAAGGCAGTGAAAGCTTCGGGCTGCACAGTATCAGAGGCCGCCTGCTCTGTCATTTGTCTTTCTCTCCTCTCTTTTGCTCTTTGTCCTGTCCTCCAGGTCGAGAGAGGAGCGAGGAAGCAATATCTGCCATTAAATCGTTACTCCTCAGTGTTAATGTCATTAGAAGAGGAAGTTGCCCTGAATACAATTATGTGATTACACAGAAATCAGGCTTTCACTTTGATGTGAATAAAACCAAGCAGGAGACTTGGTTACATTTTATTTGATTTTATTTTACAGCAGGATAGTTTATTTCCAAGAAAGCACACTTCTGTCTGAATCATAGCTAATCAATTCAGGAATGATTGAGCAGTGAGACAGGGTGAAAAAACCTCCCTGAACTTCACCAGATGGAACTGAATTAACTGAAAAAACCTCCTATTTTTTGGGGCAGCATTTCCCCACACACCAAACTCTAACTGAACTCTGAAAAACACAGAGCAACACTCCTCTCCCTCTCCAAAGTAACATTCTCAAATTGGTTAAACTTGTGTTATCTTGGGCCAAACCCATATATATGAGCAAAACCAGATGGTAAACATAAACACTTTAAAAGTTAATTTAAAACCAAACCTAAAGATACTGAAATGCTCTCTCTGAATACAGCCCTGTAATTAATCAGCTAACAGCTCTCCAATGGACCGGCACATGATGTCACCACTTGGCCATAATTAGAAGCTGCCATACATTAGAAATAACTTCATATGACTGGTTTAAGCAAGTAAGATTCTTGGCTCCGTGTCTACACTGATAATTTCATTGGGCACAGCACCTTTTTCTTCCTCTCCCTCAAAGTACCTTCCATTTGCTTGCGCTGGTGAGAGTCACACAGCTATGTTATGAATTATTTTTTAAACCTCTTTATGAAAATATCACTTTTTTCCCTTAAATTTATATATGATTTAAAGAAACCCATTCTCCACAAATTACCTTTCATTATCAAAGAATTTCCTGTCTAAGGAGAGCTTATATATTTGCCAACCTCTGGGATTATTTAGCCATCATGTACTGTGTACTGTCAGCACTCATTAAGGTGACAGTAGCAGTAAAGCAAGCTGAAAATAACTAAATTACAGTAGACTCCAATCAACTTGCATGTAAATTACCCACCCTACAGTTAACTACTGAGTTATTTAACCTTGTTGCTTATGACAGTTCAGTAAAGATTAGCTCGTGTTCTAGAAAACGATATAATGTTCAAACCTTGGTTATTTAAAAATAAATCAGTTGTGATATATGAAGTATAAGAAAAAGTTCCAAGCTGAACAAAAAACCCCTCCTGGCACGGGATCGGCTGCAGCACGGGTTTGGCTCTGAGCTCTGCACGAAGGTCAGGTCCTCATTTTGCAGTAGGTCCTGTTCTTCTTGCAGCTGCTTGGCACAAACCCCTGCCTCCCCCCGACCCACCTCGCCTGTGCCTGGAGGGCTGGCAGCCTGCAAAGGGTGGGCAGGGGCTCTGCACAGCCACGGATGGAGGGGACGAGAGCTCTGGGCTGTCCTGGCGAGGCTGCCATCCGCCACGGGAGCCTCCCCACGGGAAGGCATCGCAGCCTCTTCGAGGCACAGGAAGAATGCACGGGTTTTCCTGAATCTGCAGAAAAGCCCTGGCGTAGCTGATGTCTCCCAGCACCACCCCGTCACCCGTGGGTATGCACAGCAGTGGAATGCTTGCAGGGGGACAGCGTGGACAGCCCCAGGGAGCGTTCCCTGCCCTCGCTGTGGCTCTGTGTGCCCTGTCCTGAGCGGCCCTGGCACAGGGCAGCAGCCTCAGGGCACCTCTCTGCCCTTCCTGGGTACCAGAATAGCAAAGAGCCAGGGCAGCGCTTTATCTCACTTAATCTGCTTGGATGTCTTGGGCCAGGTTCATTGCAGTTGAGCACCCTGGTGCAGGAGAGGGGAGTCTGAGCTTTTTAAATATTCTGAAAGGGCTTTTGCTCATCAGTTTACAAAAGTGTGGGGTTTTTTTGTTGTTGTTGTTGTCTTCTGCAGCACCACGTGCATCCCTGCCCAGCCTGCGGGATCGTATACAGAGCTGACGAACACCACCCGCCGGTACTGCCCCGCAGAGCTCAGCTGCCGATGCAGCTCAGCGGCAGCTGGGTCAGCACCCACTGCGAGGTCCGACCTGCAGTGCTTTTCCTTACCAGGTACTTCATATTCCACAGCAACAACCACACCTGGGAAGGTTTTTACTATCACTACTCTGACCCGCTCTGCAAACAGCCGACTTTCACCATCTACGCATCCGGGCACTACACCCAGGGCATCCCCTCCTCCAGAGTGAGAGGTGGGACAGAGCTGGCATTTAAAGTCACGCAGGCTCGGGTGACGCCAATGGACCAGGTGACAGTGATGATGCTGAACTCCTCCGAACCTGGAAGCTGTGGGCTGACAAACTCCTGGAGCGCTGGGGTGGAGCAGGATATCACCCCCACAAATGGATGTTTGGCTTTGGGCATCAAGCTGCCCCACACAGAGTACGAACTCTTCAAAATGGAACAAGACACGAGAGACCGCAGCCTGCTGTACGTGGGCGAAAGGCCCACGGATGGATCCAGTCCCAACAGCCCAGACAAGCGACCCACGTCCTATCAGGCACCTCTGATTCGATGTGCTGGAGCGTCAGAGGAATTCTCTAACTATGTTAGTCTAAAATACCTGGGAAAAAAGGATGCTAATGGGAACCAAGCACTAAAACCTTTGCCTGTGGCCTTTTTATTGTTTATAGCACTTCTGTTTTTAAGATGGGACTAGTTATTCATTCAGGTACAGCACAGAATTCAGAGTCTTGGTGCTAACGTGAATTTTACAGCCTTCAAAAGAGCGCATCTGGAATCAGTTTTACTCAGTTTTGGAAACACTTTTTAAAAACACCCAACAACAGTGCATGATGCCAAGAAGACGTGCCTGGCTACACACTGTCCCGTGGCTTTATTGCCTCATCTCCCCCCCTCTTTGTGTACAAATTTAACGTAGTGACACCGATGTGCTGCACATTGCAACAGATTGTCCAGCAATACGAGGGGGCAAAGAGCAACATCAATTCCGATCGCTGCTTTGAGCTTCTGACATTGCTAAGATTCAATCAAGAGCTTGATTCAAATGTAATTCAAACATCCCAAGTGTCGGCTGCCGAGTTTCTTAGAGGTTAAGTTCCCTCTCATCACACTCTTTATTGCTGTTCTTGCAAATTTAATCTGCAGAGTCAGTCAGCGAGAACTAAACAGCGAGTGCTCTTGAGAAGGGCACGGCTAATCATGCCTTTCTCAGTTTACAGACAGTTTCTGCAGCTTTCGTGTGTCTGTACGCACACGAAGTGCAACAATCTTCCACTTACGGACATAGAAAAGCAGCCCTGGCAGAGCATTGCCCTGACAGACTGTTCTGCCTGACACTGGTAATCAAAGAAGATACAGTAAATGGAAGAGGCTTCTGTGCACAACCGTTCCAACCCTTGGCATTTCCTGGTTGCAGACCCTGCATCCCTGCTGTACGATTCTGCCTTTTCCAGTTCAGAGCTGGCCTGTGCTTTGGGTGGTCACCAGTGGCCCCGTGGGCAGCAAAGGCGCTGCCAGGCAGTCGCAGCTGCCCCTCACCACGCACTCTGTGAAGCAAACGATCTCTTACAAGTCTTCTCAGGCCATAGGTTTTCACTGTCGCCCTTCAGTGAGAGCACTGTGTGCCAGTTGTTAACCCAGCTCTCCTTTCAATCAAAGTGTTACTGCCAGCCTTGTTCTGTAAAGATGCTTTATAAATCTGCTTCTAGTGAGCAATGAGCTGAGGAGATACTCGACTCAGACAGCACAGTCAGGTCAGACTGATTTCTACTGGCAGGAAGGACAACATGACATTACATTCCCTGTCTGCTGCAGCGAAGAAGCATATAACTTACTGGAGGAGCCCTCCTCCCAGTAGTTAAATCCTCTCCAAATAAGCCTATATATCTTACTCACAAAGGATATTTTGTTAAACCAGCTATGCAGTAGCTCCTTTCTTAATGCTGTTTTTTACCAACTTGCAGTTTGTACTTAGCTAAATTATGGGGTTTTATAACATAAAAATACTTTTGGGGGACCTGTACATTAATAATTCAAATGAGATGCTTATTAAATGCATACAGTTGTGACATCAATGTTGTCAGCATGTTCGCGTGTTCCAGGTATGATCATACATGAACACACACATATAAACATTTGTACCTTCTAAGACGATACACAAAAGGCCAAGCTTGGCTCCCTCACTTTTGGTGGAGAATGAGACTTCTCCAGGGTTAGTTCAGCAGGCAAAACACCTCCCTGTTTCCAAGGGTGGTTGTGTTTTCCTGCCTGTTGCTGTGCGAGGATCCACAGGCAAACGGCTGAAGAACCGGGATGCAGCCTGGAGAATTTGCCCTGTCCTCTGGGATGTCCCCTTTGAGATGCTACGAGTCGGGGCGAGTCTGGGGTAGCACAGCTGCTTCTCATCCACTGTACACGGGGCAGAAATCTCTTCAGCAGACCAGTTCCCATCACCGCAGCCTGCAGGAAAGGCTCTCCTGACTCAATCACATCATCAAAACCACACATTTCTGCAGGGCCCAAAGATGTCCTCGGCAAGAAGAGGGAACAGCCCTGTGCTGTCTTTGGAGGGTGGGTGGAGGAGGGGCAAGGCAATTCCCGCCCTGCATTTACCCCCAAGAATGAGATTTGTCTGCAGATGTTTTTTTTTCTCCCCTTACACAGTATGGAAATATATTGAACCTCACAAGTGTTCAAATACCACGTGGGATAAAAACTCCCAAGCCCACAGATTCTTTCAAGGTGGTGACAGGATTAACACGATGTCAGAGGCCACAAGACAACATCACACACGTGTGCAACGTACGCAGCAAACACCTGAGGAAGGTCCCAGCACCTCCGGGCGCAGCTCAGCCACCGCTCGGCTCCAGCAGCCCTGGATGCTCAGACACAGCTCCACAACTGCAGGACAGACGGGCTATGCTGACTAAACTGCCCTAAGAAAGCCTCATCAGGAGCCTCTTTGTCCTGTTTCCCCCCCTTTAAGTCTACTTCTGAAAGAAAGAAAAGCCATGAAAAAGCTATTTGCATAAATATTGTAACTTTTATTGTTCTGTTCACAGTTTTTGGAGAAACATTCCTAAATTACAGTTATTCTCTCTCAAGAATTTGTGCCTTTTTCCAATTTGAATTTGCCTGGCTCTGATTGCCAGTCAGTGATTGTGTTGCTCTTTTTAAGATCAGAGAGTGCTGCAGTGTTCAGTGTTTTCTCCCTGTGAAGGTATTTGTGCACTGTAATCAAGACATTCTCAATTTTAGCCAATGGAATTTTCTCCCTTGCCCTCTCTAAGGCATTTTCATACTCCACCAGTAATTTTTGAATCCTTTTTTTGCATCCATTCCAGTTACTCAGCTTCTCTTTTAAAATGTAAATATCCAAATTGCAGCCAAAATTCCAAACTCTCACAGCTGAGAAGTACAGAACAATAATCACTCACTGCTAATGGTAATTAAAAACAAGAAGACAGTCTCATTCATCAGTCTTTCAACTTGGGACTGCACTGGGAACACCTGGAGCTCTTACTCTGGTCCTGAGTGTCAATATTATTGTCAGTTAACATTTTATCAGGTTTTTTGTATCTATTTTCACCCCTAGTTCCAGCCCGCTGAATCCTGTGGGGTCCCAGCAGAACCCTCCTCTGAGCATCCCAGTCTCATTATGGTTCTCTGAAGGACCCTCTCAAAGGTGCAGCTGTGAGAATGCACCAAGCTGGGCAGAGGCCCAGACAGACTCAGCTCACTCAAATCCAAAAGAAAACTGAAAACCAAAGCCAGAATGAAATGCACGACATCCTGCTCCTTCGTACACACTCATCTCCTTTCCCATCCCTTCCCTGGGGGTCATGCTCCGCACTTCACCCAGCCTGTCCCGTCCCGGTTGTCGCCCTTCTCACCCGCAGACTGCCCCTGGCACCTCCCTCAGAAGTACTGAAACAAGGTTTCTACAGAGCTGAATTTAAAAATGCCAATTTTTAATTCATTGCTAATGAATGACATCACCTTTCCAGTTCTCTTACATCATCACTACCAGTTTCACCACCTGCATCTCATAATGGGCCTTATCCTACCGCAAAGGTTTCCTCTGAACTTCCTCTCTTTATCACCCTTGCCAAGCACTCTAACCCAGGCATTTTTCTTTTCCTTTGGCTATTGCTTTCCTTATTAATTTTCTGCACTTCATAACTCTCATTTTGAGTTGACTGCTGTCTGCTTCCCTTTTTCTTATTTCTTATTTTATATTACTTTACATATAATTTTTCCCTTCATTTCATCACTGAAACAGGATGGGCCGTTAGCCAAACTTGTCCCACTTGATTGCAAAATTGTTGGAGTTTTGGCCATTTAATAGCTTTCACTTAGAAAACTGCCAATTCTAATTCAGTTTTCCATTTAATTTAAGATGAAATGTGCTCAGCTATATCCTTTTGAAGCACCAATTAGATTTATTAGCAGTCTGCATGGCCACGTGCCTAGCCTGAATGTAATCAGGATTCCAGGGTAACCACCAACTTCCAGTCCTGTGATTCATTTATCTTTATCTGACATAAACACGACAAAACCAAGTAACTCAATGTTTCATGTCTAACACTGCATTGGAAAAATAGGTCTGGGACAGAGACAACAAACGTCAGTCTGACTACTGGGTTCTTCTCAACTGTAAAATAAATCCATCCCTTGTGCCTGATCAGAGAAAGGAGGCCACCAGATGCACTCGCAGGTTGGTGCCAGCTGGAAGTCAATGATAACGGGCACAAGTGTTGGAAAACTCTTCTCCTTTCACTTCTTGCATTTCGAAAGTTTAATCATTTTTTTACGCACTCCAAAAAGCAGAGAAAAGTAATTTTCAAGCACTCTGCATACATTTACTTCCTTCCTGCACTAAGTCTGAGTGTGAAAGTCCTTCCCTCTTATTTAATATCATAAGCCGCTCAGACAAGTTCCCTTTGCAGTGTTCTGCCTCTCCAGCAGACACAAAAATTTAAAGCATGAGCAGAGTTTGCTGGACAAACCTAAGTCATGGGTCTGACCTCCTCTTCACACCTCACTTAACAGTAACTTATTTTTCCAATTAGCCACCCTCATGCCTCTCTGTTTAAAGTACCTTAGAATGTGTTTTGCAGTTTACATTTCCCAAACAATTCCTAAACGGACACAAAACACACAAAAATGTTTTACACCACCTTTGGAAATATTACCAGCATCGAGCTAGTGCTTCATTTGATAAACAATCCCCACTGACCAGAAAAGCACAGGATTCACTGTAAATAAACAATCTACACTGAAACAGCACAAAAAAGCTGGACAGAAAGATGTTGACAAGATTCATTGCTCCAAACTCTACACAGAGCAAAGAGGGAGAAGGAACAAACTTGATCAAAGAGGAAGCGGAAAGGTGAGTGGTTCCCCAGGATGGGAAAAGGCATCTGGGACCAGAGCTGGACGCGTCCAGGAAGCGCTTGGCCAGGCGGCCCAGGTGCAGCCACAAAGCACTCCCGTGGGCCCAAAGGCTGGGGCAGGCAGGAGCAGCGAGGTGGGAAGGGCGAAGGGAACAATGAGACTGAGATGGAAAGCACACAGGCAGCAGAGAAGAACAGTCATTTAAAGACACTGGGCTGAACACCAGTTTCTTTGCCAAGGAGCAGCCAAGGAACTAATGTGACTTGGATTGAGCCAAAGGGCCAAGGAAGGGAACAGAGTGATATCTGACAGCTCAGGCAGAGCAGATTGGGAGAGGAACGGGGCTGCAGAGGCTGCAGCCTCCACAGAAACGCTCTTCTGGGCTCAGAATGGAAGCAAACATTCCTGTCTCCCGTGAGAGAAGACAAGCCCGTGCGGCAGCGCGAAGCTACGCACCACGAACCGGCATCAACCCTGACACACACCTGAGCTAAACGATGGCATCAAGGCATTGCATGTAAGCTCACCTTTTAAACCTAATTATATGTATCTTAAGAGAAGTTAAGATCACACAGACAGGGCCGGGCACACAAAGCTGGGCAGTTTCAGAGGCCCCTGGGCAGCCTCGGCTCGCTTTCTGATCAGACACTGCCGTGTGCTCACAAGCAGTGCTTGCACTGACAGTGCACGAACTTGGCTTGGCCATTTCCTGACTGCCTGACTTCGGACGGCCTCAATAAAGGTCTTCTAAGAGTCACTGTGTGTGGATAATTGTGTGTGGGAATTTTGCCAACTCAAACATGAGGGAGTTCAAGAGGCTTTTCTAATCTTGTGAGTTTATCCACTGAAGAAAAAGATTTGATTAAAAAAAATGACGTACAGCTGAACTGGGAACAATACGTTACTCTGGACTGTTCTTCTGCTCTTCATAGGCACTTCGAAATCTTGGAAAAAAAATCACAAAATGAGGACCTTATTAAATAAGAATGAAATGTGCCGATGCAGAAACATAAACAGAAATGCCAGATGTAGAATGTCAACTTGTAATACACAGCTTCAAGTAATTCTTCTTAATTCATTTGTTTTCTTAACTTCTTTTGTTTTGCCATCTGGAAAAGGCCATTTTCTAATGACAGATCATAGGAGAAAAGATCCAAAGTTCAAGTTCCCTTCAAGAAGAAGCAGCTTTGTTTCTGTACTCGTAGATTACGAGTTCCTTTTTGTAGTTTGCACTCACACAGAAGCTTCAGGACAAACTTAGGCCTGGACTGGGAGGACAAAAAGATCTACATGGAAGTTCAGTGACATTTTCAAAAGTTTTACTCCTCAAAATACAAATGTGAAAGCAATTCTGTACAAGGAAATGGAGCCACAGAAAACACTGGAGTAAATGACAAGCATAGAGTCAGTCTGGAAGTGTGCGAGTGCACAGTTAGCAGAATATTACACGCAAGAGATTTCTGGCTGGCTCTTACTTACGTTATTTTAAAAAATAATCTACATTTATCCAGTAAAAAAAAAAAATCAACCCATTAATAAAACAAGCAGATTTTATAGTCCGGCAGATTTAAGTAGTGAAAACAAACAATTACTTTGTTCTCTGACGCTAATAAAAATAAAAGTCAGTAACAGCATGAGTAATGTCACTTCTGCACCAATACCCATTAGACAAAGCAATTCAGTACACGTGGAGCTGGCAGCTTAATATAAAGAAATCTTAATTGGACATGGTCAAAGAATCTATATTGCCCTGCTTCAACAATAAACCCCATTATTTCTCTGACTGCAGCAGGTGATTCACATTTGCAGGGTATCCCACTGTGATCTTCTAATCAAGAGTATCCAGAGAACACCTCGGTTTCACTATACGAGCAAGCAGCCTTGCTCAGCAGTAGCTTTTCCTTCTAATGCCTGAACTTTGGATTATACAAACACTTTCTAATCAGTAAATTACATTTGTAGACACTTATCTGATTACAAAGAATAGGGACTTCCATGCAGGGCATCTCACTGCTATACAGATGACTTTCTATATTTGTTTTGTCAGAAACACTAATATCTCAGCTATGTACACTGGGATTCCCTCACCACCCGTCCCTTCTCAACTTGCTCTCTCAGGACCTGAGTTCAGTGCTGCTGTTGGAAATGGTTAGGCAAGACCTCCCTATTTTGCTAAGTTCCCAAACACGAGCCATTGGTTTAGCAGTGTGTTCAGGTCTGCTGGCCCGGGCCACAGCCACAGCTCCCACTGAGAGGCCCTTCGCGAAGGTCTGCTCTTGGAAGCTCTCATCAGGCACTTCTAAGTCATCTCGCAAAGCAGGAGGGTGTTTTCTGGGACCTCCTTTTAATCCTGGAGTGCAAACAAGTTCCAAGTTGTCACAGATCTGCCTGGGACATCAGTTCAGATACACTCACAAGAGACCAGTTCAAGGCTCTGATTCCCCAACCTTTACTCTGCCAGGACAGCAACTTTTTTTTTATAAAAAACCAAACATTTTTTTAAGCTGTTTTTCAGCAAAACAAAGGGCTCTCCAAAAAAGTTAATATTTTTTTAAAGGCAAATTAGGAATTCAGCTCTTCTGACAACCTAGTTTTAGTGAGATCAAGATATTTACAGCCTCTTAAAAAAAACACTGCATAGCTCAGTCTCCCCTCAGTAAAGGTTTTCTCAAGTATGTTCTTCAAAGTCAAGAAAACTAACTTTGCATCATCACTTATGAATTTGCCTTTCTGAAAAGGTTCCTTTAAAATGTTTCATGTATAAGTTTTCATTAGCTTCTACTGTCCCAAAAGTGTCTTTTTTTGGTTGGTTCTGCGCAGTTTGTCACACTGAACTCACTGCTTCCTCCTTTTCAGCTCATTTCTCACCTTCCCTGCCTTTCCAGACACACTTCAATAGCTTTGTCACTCCCGCCCTGAGCAGACAAGGCACCAGCATTTTAAAATGCTAAAGACCTCTCATTTCTGTCGAACCTTCTATAGATGCTTCAATACAGTTGTATTTATAAGCTGAACACACGAGTTGAGCTGTTTTACCTCCTATTTTCTTATTAAACCTGACATAAAATTTCACGTATTTGCACTTGCAAAGCAGAAAACCCTTGAGACTTAAGTGGAACCATTACAAAGGTCAAGGAGTGCAGCAGAGACGCTGCCGCCCAAGCAGCTTTCTCAAGAAATCACGGGAATAATAAAGGAATGAAAGAAGTTGCTTTTAAAAGATGTATCTTAATCCTGAAAGATGTTCCGAAAATTTTTGTCAGGGATGGTTTCTGGACCCCCCATCTGAGAGTATGTGAGAATTTATCTGCTCAAACCTATTTCGTCTACTGCAGTTCAACATGTCAAACCACACTGAATTTCTGTTTACGGTACCAGCTGTATGCTTAGAAACAGAAATACCTTAACCTGACTTTCAGGAGGCGGCCAAATGCCTTAACTATTGAACCCAATTAAACTGGAAAATGGGGAGTTACCTTGTACCTCCGCAGCCAGCACGGTTACTCTGAACAACACTTGCATGTCAGGTTCACCATGGCGTCCTTTGGATTGATTTTAAATAGGCTAGGAAAAAAAAATCATCCTGAAAAAAGGCTGCAAGCTTCCTTATGCCATAAACAAACTAAGTTGACAGAGACTATTGTTTCTTCCCCCCTCCCCATCTAAAACTGTGAGAACATAACAAAAGTAACAAAGGAAACATTAATTTGGGGGCTTTATTTAATTTTTCTTTTCTTTTTTTTTCCTTTTTAAGATGCTACATAGTCAAACAGGATTGGTCTTTTACGGCATAGGACTAGTTTACTACTAATATTTTTTCCCCTAGATAGACTTATTTACATACAAAAACAGCTTCCTGACCACTGTTTCTCCAATGCTCAGATGATCAAAACTCCCAACAATTGTGTAGTGCCCAAAACACCAGGAGGCCGAAGAATCTCGCATCACTACAGCAGCAAATTTTTAGTTCTATCACTGGCTTTAAACAGGTGCCTTTTCATACCATATAGTATTAGTCAATTTTGTGACAAGAAGGAAACATGAGATGAAATACATTAAATAAGTTAAATATGCATCAAACATCTCTGAATAACATCTTAATTCAACTAAATGAACCACCAGCAATGTAGCTTGGTCCCTTCATGAGAACAAGGCGTTGACCTTTATTCCGGATATTCCCAGCCGATACCCGCCTCAGCGATGCCCAGCACACTCAGCACGGCCACATACAATTCTTTTCAGCTTCTCGCTATTCATTTAAGTGCCAAGAAATTGGTAACTTGCACAGAGTTGAAGACACCGACAGAAACTGTTAAATTTATGAGCAGAATGGTGGACTGACGTATTTTACAGAAGTTATCAACACCTCCTGCCTAACCCAGCTCTGAACATCCCACAGGGCCAGCTCCAGCACTGGAGGAATAGCGTCTTTGACCATTTTTTCTTTTTTTTTTCTTTTTCTTTTTTAAAAAGAAGTACTCCAGCAACATGTACCAGGGTCTAAGAATGTTTAAAATGACATATACAATATTCCATTGTAGTGTTACATCATGATTTTCTCCCCTCCTTCACCACTGAAGCGTATTCTCTTCCGTTCATTCACTCACCGTACGTTTTAAACTTTCTAGATTATGTTACATAGTATTTGTGCAGGGGTAATTTAAAGGCAAGACCTGTGAGATGTCATACATTAATTTTTTTAAACATCGTTATGAATAAATTTAATCCAATGATATGGTAGAACCATCAAACCAATTTACAATTTCCAGCATGCTGCCTCTACAAGGCTATTTTTCCTATAATTACACCAAAGACAAAGAACAAAACCACCAAAGCAAGTAGTCTGGAGTTGAGCCCTTCGTCCTTGACAGCAGCTGCAGAAGCAGATATTGGGCTGTTTGTCTGGGGTGCCTTCCTCAGTCGCAGTCCATCTTCTTCCTACACGAAGATACATTCATTATTTCTAATTAAAAAAAAAAAGCCTTAATAGTCACTCTTACCATATTTATTTTAGGTGGGCATAGTAAAATATGTGAAAGCTAACTTACAGCTAGTTCAGAGCTCTATTTCTTAGATCATCCTGAGAAGGAAAGGTAGAAGAGGGATTCTGTATCTACCTGACTAGCAAAGCAACAACCTGCTCTTGGGAGTTTTCTCCTGCTGACTAAGGTACAGGGAGAAGCAACGAGGAAGCCTGCAGGAACACCTGTCCAAAGCCTGGAGACAGCTCCAGTTCTTCAAAAACACTGAGGGAGGGAATGGCAGGATGATGGTTTTCTTGCTCTGTAGGCAAACACAGTGCTGTTGGGGAAAATACTTTTCAATATACAAAGATAGGTTGTGAAAAATATGCAACTTAAAAGCAATTATACTCATCCACCCCTAGTTAGATGTCACAAGCAAATTCCACCAGAATTTGAAAGGAAATCTATTTCCCCCATCATATTAATGCTGACATGAAACTAATGGCAATAATTAGGATATTGTCTCGGTATGAGTTTGACAGCTCTCTTGATTCAGGATGTACAAGACAACAGAAAAAACACCACCGCAACACCAGATATTATCATTTTGAGTGGAAACGACATTCCCCACATCTTGACCTAAGCTGTTGTGCAGCAGTTGTGTCAGCCACTCCATTCCACAGGCACAGCAGGTCAGGAGATGGTAAAGAGAGCCTGGTGTGACCTAACATGTGCAGAGCTGAAGCAACAGGGTTAGAGTCTGTGATATACTTTTAAACTGCACAAGCCTCCAGTCAATACATAAAAATACTCAAGAAACAAAATTGTAATAAAAGTTACTGCAGCCTTAAAAATCATTGGGTAAGAGAAATTCAAAAGGCTCAGTGTATGTTGGTGTGTTTCACTTTTGAATTTAAAGGGGCACTTAATGTTCTAGAGGAAAATTTTTTATTGGTATTGTTTATTTGAAGTCATCTGATACCTCACCTACTGCTGTAAGTCTGGCCAGGGACAAGTGACCTCCACAAACAATAAAATGTTGTTTACCTATACAGTAATTTTGCTGTTAGAAACAACATGTTTTCATTTTAAATATTTTTACTTCCTTTTGACAGCGACTCCAGCCTGACACTGACAGCACCTGGTGGCTGGCACTATTTTAACATTGTTTTCTGATGTTTTACAGATGTTTCTAACACTGCAAAAAGGAAACAAACAGCTCACTGATCTAAGACATTGCTGTAAGACATCAGCTCAGCTCTAGATACCTCCTGCTGTGTTTATTCCAGACTGGTTTTCAAAAAACCAAACTAAGACCATATAGCACTTGTAGTCTTGTGAGACACTGGCAAAACAAGAACACAAGAAGCAGCTATGGTTGTGTTTCAGCTGTACACATATCTATTTCTATGTGCAAAACAAAACTGATTTACAGATGTTTACAGAATTTCTTCATGCATCAACCAGCCAAGCAGCATCAGAGCTGACAAAACAGAGCTCCTTTTATTGAGCCCTAATAGTAAAAAACTTCACATTTTCACTGCTGCTGTCATCTATGAAACTATACTTTACAAGAAATGAAATACTGTAAAAAGAGTTGTCAGCACAGTGATAAAGGCCTTGCAATTACTTGATTCCACAGCAATGTGCTGGGCATGACAGGAAGTGTATTTCCTATTACTCTGTCTGTCTCTGGTCATTTCAACTGCATTTATAGGTGCAATTACTAAAACACTCAGTATTTGCACAACACTGCCCTCAAGCTCTCATCAGCTGGAGAAAACAGGGCCGAAACCACCACTGAACGCTTAATTCATTAGGAGAATGAAACTAAGTGGGAAAAGAAAAAAAAAGAGAATTAATTTCTTTGGGTTGCTCTCCAATCAGTTTCTCTGACTGCAGGACTTGCACACTCCTTTCACAGGAAGCACTCATTTCAACAGTTTTCCTCAGAGAGAGAAACCTAAATTATCTTTTAATGTACATACAATACTAAAATATTGTGCCAAGGTCAGGTAACCGAATTTTTAAGTCAGAAGCCTCTTTTCAGGAAAAAAAATCTGAAAAAAAAAAAGCATCTTTACCTTAAACTGTTTATTCTCCTCCCGTAACCTCTGAACTTCTACTTGAAGCCTCTTATAGTCTTCCATTACTTTCTTAACTTCAGTGTCATCCAAAGAAGAACTTATTGATTTAGACATTACAGAGGAATCTGTCTTTGTTGCAGTTGTGGATACAATTTTATTTATTTCTATGTCATGCTGTTAAAAAAGGATAGAGTGATTTTATGTTAGTTATTAGCATTGCACACCTGATACTTAGGTGGAGAATCAGGTAGAGCTGTCTGTGCACACCTGAAGCATGCCTGTATTAAAAGAAATTAACAACATTTTTCTTTCTGTAGCCCTTATCTCCCCATTCTGTTTCAGAGAAAGCACCAGATCAGCAGCAATAAGTGCAGACAGAATATCCTCGAGTTTTCAGTCAAAAAGGAAACATCCTTAGCCCACGTCCCACAGCATGAGTGGTTGCTTGAGTTATCTGCTCACAGTCTGCTTACAGAGGGTCAGTGCTCTCCTCACCTTCTCCTCCCCAGGCACCACAGAAGGAATCAGGGTACTGCTAGGACCCCCCCCCACCTGCTCTGCTGCAGTTGCCTCTCTCTTCACTCCCCACCACTGGTACCACCTCTCCGTCCTTCTGCATTTCTGTGGTGATGCAGGAACTCACAACCCAAGGCAGGAAATCCAGACTTCCCAAGCCCCCTCCCCTCCAGCCTTTGGATCCTTTGCATGTTCTGCACTTCAGAAGACAAAGGGCCTGGTTCTCACTAAAAACAAACTGCTCTTTCCTCACCCAAACCGCCACCAGAGGCTTAACATGAAGAGCTTTTTACATGAATAAAGTAATAGGTTCTTGTTACTTCTTGTGCTTTGTTTGGCTGTAATGAATTTTAGGGATTATAGAAAAAAAGTCACAAGTAACCACAACTGAGACTAAGTTTCACTTAATTTGGATTTTTTCCTTCCTCTCATGACACCTCTAAACTGGGAACACAGAAAGTACCCTGACCTAAAAGGCACCTGCTTTTAGAGCAAATGTTTGCTCTCTGGAGCAGACACAGTGAGACTGCAATAGTGGCATTATAACAACACATTATTGCAACTACAAGCTGTCCAGTGCAAGGTAAAACAACTGTGCCTTCAGTACCTGCATCCCAGGAAAAATTTTCAACTCATTCAATTCTTCAACAGATCTACATCTGACACTGCAATACTTCCATTAGAAATTAATGCATTCACTACCCCAACAAAAAAGGTTCCCACAATAATATAGATGCTAATTGCAATATAATCCCTACCTGCATTTGTGTCTTCCTTACAAGCTTTCTACCAACTTACTTGCCAAAATCAGTGTTGTACAAGGAAGCAAAGCGGAGTGCTGGACAGGCAAATTTATCCTGCTGACAGTTATAACTGCTTCAGCATAAACTCTGAGCTTTACGACTATCAATCAGCATCTTTCAATTTTAATATTCTTTATCCTGTGATCTTTCACTAAATGAAAACAGATTTTTTTGTGCTTGTGTTGCACTCACGTTGTTCAAATTAGCTCCTGGTTGCCTCGTGCACCGTTTTAAAGAATTTATATTGTGTTCAAAAGGCGATGCCATCCAGGCAGTGGAACAAGGCTTCTGTCTTACATTTATATACCTGCCTGTATAAACACCTCATAATTTACTGTGTCATTAAGTTAAATCACTCAGTGTGCATCTGAAAATACTCACAGGCTTATCATTTTCCGCTGGTAGCTCAAACACACACCTAAGTTTCGAATCCATGAGTTCTTCCGGTTTTGCTTCTTTCCACTGGAACAATTTAATATTAATATATTAAACATAGTAGTACAATACAGCAGATGAAAAATTCAGTGTACTATGTAAACAAATCACATCATCTTGCTCAAAAAAACCTCCACAGGTGTTTATCAAGTCGCCTTTAACCACACACATGATGGAAAATGGAACTCAAATACATAACTGAGTGGTATCGTGAAGACCAGATGCTATGAGGGAAATAATTCTAAATAGTGTGAGACCTACACAGGTAATTCATGAGAGAACTGGGAACTGTGTAAGAGTGACTGGCATAGACAGGGGGAGCTATGGTCCCAACAGAAGACAAACAAAAAAAGAGACAGCAGGTGTGCATCCAAAGGAAGGGAAGGATAACAAAACCTCAAATCCATAACAACATTAGTTCTCAAGTCTTTGTTCAGCAGAGTTCCTATTTTTAAATTCCACAGAAGGTTTTCTTCCTGACTAGTATGAATTAAAGGACTGTTCTTCCTCTCCTTGTTTTCTGCTTTATTTTTCAGCATCAATGTCTGAACAACAACAGATGTGCTACAAGGAGAAAGGGAAGCCTCCCTTCTCATCCTTCTCACCCCTTCAACCAGGGAGCCTACCGTGACAAAGTTTCCTTCCAATATTTTTAATAGGGATTAACCGTTATAAATCTTTGCTCGATATCAGCTGTGACTCTGAACTGAAGACAGTTTCATGTTAGTGATAAACAGCAAAAAGTGTCCACATTTATGTCCTGGAGCTCTCACATGCTTCTCTTCACTTTGCCCACACTTCTGGTGGTGTGCTATTGCTCAGCATATCTCAAGTAGGTGTCAAATTATGGGTAACCCCTCTGCAACCTGAAGCAGTATTTGACTCATCCTAAATAGCTCAATCGTACTTCAGCTCTTCTGTGGTTGAAGTCAGAGTTCTATTTCGAGCTCGCTGGCTGCCTGTGAAGTGTTGAAAGCTTTATAGTACTCCAGTCATTTGTCTCACCTGTTTATCCAGAATGCAAAGAGATTTGGAGAGTGGTAACAGAACAGAGAACTGATCAAGTGTTGCAGGAAAAGAAAGTGTATTGGTCTGGAGAGCTCTGGAAAACTGACAGGGTCATTTAGATCTAAAAAACATTCTTTGCTAGTAGAGTAACATTTTTTATGGCATAAAGCAACTCATAAAGATTAAAGAGTTACAAAGAAAGGCACAATGGCTTATCTTTCTAGTGATGCAGACATGTTATTACTACTGCTGTTTCTCCAACTGGATCTTATTTTGAGGCCATTAAACAAATACAGTTCCATAAATCTTTCAGAAGGGAAATTCTTAACCGTGCAGACTGCCACAGCTTTAAAAAGCTACTCAGGGGATGATGCACGTTGTAAAGGCTACTGTAAAGAACCCATGCCACATACTCTGAGGTTGTTTTGGGGTTGGCTTTTTGAAGTACTGTGCATACACACACACAAGCCCCACACTTTAGAGTAACAGCCTTTTTTTTTTTATTGTGTCCTCAACAGCTACTGAATATTCTCTCAAGTAAACACAAGCTGGACTAGAAAAAACTTCCTCCTGCCTTCCTGCAGTAGCAAATCCTGTTGTTATAGGAAAGTCACCAGTTGACATACTGGTTTGTTCCTTTTCAAGTTGTCTTACTATATCCTGACATGTTATTTCGACATCTTTTGTCTTTCTTTGCTTCAGCACCTATGTGCTTCTTTGTTTGTAATCCACAAGACAAAATCTATGAGGGCCTTTGTTTGCCTAAGCCACAGTAGACACGGATAGGGAGAAAAAAAATACAATAGCTGTAACTCATCCTCCTGGTTCTTGCTGGGAAAAGGAGCTACTCAAGGGATGACTCAAGACAGAATGGAGACATAAAACGTAAAAGATGGTACAGATTTAGAATATATTCTATACATTCTTAGAATAGAGTATTCAAATTGGCTTTTCTAAAAAATGATATATTGAAAAAAATTACCACTACTTAACATTTGATTCATGACTTGGTATCCCATTAGTGACAGCAGTGCCCTAAAGAAGCAACCACAGACACCAACTGCACCTTCCAGGGCAAGATTCCTGGGGCTCGAAAGAAACAGAACACTCCTTGCCATGCTCAGAGATGGAACTCTGGGAAACTTTCAAGGATCGTTCCAGTGTGGTTTGACAACAACCCTTAAGCAACGGAGTAAAAGGTCTTACAAGATTATACAATCAGAAAGAAACCCATTTTAATTAATTCAAATACTTACTACTGCTTCCATATCTGAAGTATCAGCTGGAGCAAACATGGACTGAACCATAAACTTGTGTTTACTTTTCTCATTAGGGTCATAGTCAAAAGGCTGTAGCATCACTGCAAGAAAAGCCCAAAACACATTATGGCAACATTGCTCTGATGCACAGTCATGCACTGATGACAGAGGTAGTGGGTTGGAGAAACACAAACATTGAAATGATTTCAAGGTGTATGTTTGTTATGACCAAAGCAGCAGCTGAGATCAGGAACCTTACTTTAAAACAAAATTTAAAAGAAGATAAGAGAACAGACTTCTCCAGTCTCTCTTAGATTTTTGCCTGAGAATTTTCAAAATGCAGAGTACTGTACCCTATTCCATACACATCTATGGCAAGATTACTTCCAAGTACCTGTGTTATTAACATCATGTGCCTAAATTCATATTAGTGCATATGTATAAAAGTGATATACAAAGATCCCATTTACTGCAAATGAAGACAGGTTGAACCAATCTTCCTCCTTCAATGAGCAGACTATTATGGCTGTGCCATCCCTATTACACACAATTCATGACTGTCAACAACCACGTGCCTGTTAAAGCCAGAAAAGAAGGAAGACAGCAAATTCTCTCAGATGAGGTGCTTTATAAATTATAATACATTTTTAACTCACCTTGCACTAATCAAATACTGGTCCAAAATAAATGTTTGCAAATGAACAGGCTACTTTTAAAACTTAAATTTTTCCCACCAGAAGCGACTGCACCGTGAAGGCACTTATGTGTCAACACTGCAGGACACACTGCTGAAAAGCAACAGAGTAAGTTTTCCTCCCACTGTACTAGATCTAAATAGTCACACAGATAGTCAAAACTATCCACTGCTAACAAACTTCTCCAGAGCTGCAGTTTTATCAGTTTGGTTTGCTGAGTGCAACCAGAAGCTCATTTGAAAATCATTATTTCCCAAGTGACAGTGCTGAAGCCATTCTCAAACGCCAAACGATCACTGCTCTGAATTCCATTCACTGAATCATAAGAGCAAGCAGCCAGAGAGGGCTCGACAGTATAAACATTGTTAGCACTTGTATTTTTAGATCAATACATGAAAGTCACATTGACAAAAATTATTTGGCAAATGTCTTGGAAGCCAGATGGGAGGCTTAAAAATATGTACTTTATTGAAGAGGAAACCAAACCATTTCAACATACAATTGGGGGTTTCTGTGAAAGATCAGCTGCTGTAACTGCCCTAATTGCTGGAAGATTTGCTGCTGTGAATGTGGCTCCTTTGTTTTGACCAGAAATTCCATACCTTATGCAAGAAATGTGTGAAAAGTGCATGTTCCTACAAAATGCCTTATCAAGTCAGTCATCTCATCTGGTCTGAAGTTTCTGACCAGTTTTCATCAGAGCCCAGAGCTTTAAAAAAAATTATTAACATGAGCTTCAAGTTTACTGACACCAGCATCCTTTAGGCGGAGATCTGTATTTCAACCACTTTCTAAACTGATCACCCTACAGCTAAAGCACCACGAGTATTCTACTGCAAGTAAAAAATGCAAAGTCATTGAGAGATCAATGGAATGAGGAGCCACACAATTTATATTTGTTAGTGCACTTGACTCTCTCAAAATTGAAACACGAAGGGCAGACCTTATGTACATCCTGAAGTGTTTCCAAAGAATGGATACAGTTTTCTCACACATTCCTGCTGTACTTGCCTGTTATGCAAGGTCCTCTGCAGACAGCAAATGAGAGGCAGTGACCACCTAATATGAGCTTTCTTTTTCCTAAAAGAGTTCACTGGCAAAGTTAATAACAATGCATGAAGCATTAAACACTCCTGGTTTTCACTGGAGTAAATCTGCATACTCAAGGAACAGAGGAAATCTGAAGCAAGGAATAAGGAGACAAAACTCTACCCATAATGCCTGCTAGGATCTAGCACTCCCTTCCAAGAGCAGAAGGAACAGAAAGCTCTCCCTGCTCAGACAGTCAGCAACCTTCCTCTAGTTTCTATCTAAATTTATTAATGGCCTGTGTACTTGGTGCTGGACCAATACTGCCCTTGTGCTCAAATACCAAAGCAGGGGAAGAGTCATTTACTTCTGGTGCACTCCAAGACATCAATCACAGTAACTCTTGGCCTTTGGTAAACGAAACAGGCCAGGCTGGGTGGGTCCTCTCCAGGCCAGGCTCCCCATTCACTCTCTGCACCTGTTTGGGCTCCAACTCCTCTGCGAGAGCCACCCTAACTGTATATCTAGGAAATCGTACAAGTGCCTTGGAGAACGATCGCACCTACACTCTTCTCTCTGCCACTACCCAGCCTGCTTGCACAAACTGCATTTGCCCTATTCACAGCCACATTGTGTCAGCAATGGTCACCCTATCCAGCCCCCTTTGTTTAACAAGCATGCAATTATAGCAGGAGTATTTCATTCTCCAGGTACGTGATTTTGCTGTTTTTCTGCTGAAACTCATCCTCTGTTTCTCTTGCTGTAGCCTTCAAGGACACCCAGTTCTGCTGCATATCTTCAGTCTCCCAACTTCACATCATCATCAGGGTTTTTAGTGTACTCTTTGTGCCAGAACGTAGAATAAAAGCATTAAACAAGATTAGTACCAAGAATCATTCTCAAATGTCACCAGTAACTTCCTGCTATTACATTTCCATACACCACATCACTGTTTATTCTTACGTAGCCCATTTAATAGTCTGCCAATCTATTTTTCTTTTCTAGCTTTATTGCTAATTTTTCCAATTCTTTATGGTCTGGGTAGATCAGATCTACCACTCTTGGGTCAGCTTTACATTAAACACCCCAATGAGCTACAGGGGCAAGCCTCACCATCACTGTGCAATGTGATCAGCTCTGCTAGAGGTGAGCAAAGGACACTCACTTCACATCTGTTCCACGTTTATGTAGTTCTTTCTCTAAATAGTTCAAGGATACTAAAAATCTTGAACTTGAGAAGATCAAGACAGATTCTTCTAAAGCAGGTGGACCAAAGCCAACCCCAAACTTGGCAGTCACTACACAGTCCTGGGATGCTGAGGAGGACATCGTGCAGAGTTGGGAGAGTCGGGAGTGCAGCTGCAGATGGGACACGGTCTGTGTCTTAGCAAAAGGGGCAAGACGCACCGTGACCAAAGAGAACAGCAGCTGCAGAAGTGCCCTCCTGAATGCAAACTGCCCTTTCAGAGTCAGACTAAAAATCTTCCCCAAGGATATTCAACAGAAATTTAAGGTTAACGTCAGCTTCTCCCCATTTTTAGGAAGCACGTTCTGGCTGCTCCCTTCCGCGGGACCCTGCGCACAGATGGCACCATCTGCACTTCCTCTCCCTCGTTACACCCCTCTCTGCAGACCCATCAGCACGTGCTTACGATTTTTCACTTTTCCTCTGTAATCCATTCATGCTTTTTATTTAGATTTCAACCTCTCGGAAACCACAAAACCAGATGTCTTTGTTGAAATATGACATGTTTAACAAAAATGGAGTGTGTGTCTCAGACCCAGTGCAATGAAATCAGATGACAGCACACACACAGTTACATAAACCTGGCTGTTAAAAGTACATGCCATTATATAACAGGTGAAAATAGGGGCTACAAACCTCACACAGCAGCAGGCAGTGCATGCTGACAGGGCCTTAAATGCAGATAATTAGGAAAAGCTGCAATATGGCATAAGAAGCCAGTATCTGAACACTCCACTAGAATCACGCTTTACTTTTCTAGCATTTTATATGTTTCAAACAAGCCATTATATTAGAACAAAATCAAGTCTTCTCATACTCTTACATCAAAATAGCACAGACGGTTTCACATGAGTTTCAGGAAGGCATTTGGGTACTACAGCCCAAGGAAGGTATGGCTGCCTCAGTCCTTAGAATTCTCAGAAACTTACAAATGTTTCACAAGCTTCACATCACAGTACTCAGGCACTGATTTTTCAGAAAGACAAGATGCAGAACCAGCGCAGAGCTTCTGAGAGGCTGCTTTAAAGCCACTCAGCAATTCTCAAGAGAACAGATCCCGCTGTTCTTAAGCAATGTTTCTCCACAGCAAGGGTTAAACTCATCTCCTTGCTTTCTGTGAATTCAAAACCAATTCAGTTCAAGTTTATGAAAGTCCCCCCTGTCCAAAAGATTCTTTCAGCTAATCACAACCAAAGACACTGCCATCAAGACCAAAATTAGGTCCCATGCATGGTTTAAAGAAGCTATCAGAGTGCAACATATACAGTCTATTAAAGAGAAATTCAATCACAGCACACAATAAAGACAGCTTTAGTTTAGAATGCTTTAGGAAACAAAGAACTAACAAGTATAACCCCAGAATTCTGTAATACATCTACATATAAATTTACCTCAGTATTACCCAAAGAACAATGAACGCGTACTACTTGCATCTTAAAACATAATGTTAGTGTAAGGACTGGCAATTTAGGATCATTATTTCTTATTACTAAGTTATCAGCATGAAAATACACAGAACACAAATGTGAGCCTATGATTAAATATACAACAACCACTTGCAAACCTAACTGAATCATAAATCACTGTAAAGTTATCAAAAAAGGGAAATCCTTTTAAGTAAGCAAGAGCAAAGCATAGCTTAGGGTTAGCACAGCAACCTCATAATGGGATACTTTAAGTCAAGTCTTGGATCAGGTTCCCATTCTATCTCGTAGCTGCTGGGAAGAGTTGGGCTGGAAATGCAAGTAAAGACAGCAGCACGCTGATAGCAAAACCCAGGATGGCTCACAGAACACTCATCCCTACTACATCCTGCTCGAGGTAGAGCGAAGGGATGCTTCAAGCAGAAGTTTAAGAAAACACTCCATGCCGGGATCAAGAAGACACTTAAAAAAGCGCAGTATGTGCCAGTAAATGAAATGGGCTTTTAATTTTGAAAGTTCATTTGAAAGATGAAAAGAATCCACATTTTTAAAGCATGAAGATAATTTGTAGCTAGAAACCATGCTAATTTTCATTATCACTTCATTGATTTCTACACATTTAATATGCGTGCCTGCAGCTAGTATAGATGACAGACAGCTTTACTTGGGAATTGTCCCGAGCTTTAAAAACCTCAATTTCTCTCTAGAGAGCGTTCTCTTTTACATATTAGTCATTGCAGAGCTCACAGGATACATTAGCCTCCTCCTGAAGCACAAGTGTTTTGCCTGTCCCACCTGTAGCTACCACATCGCACTGGTTATCTGCTCACAGTTACACTCCCCAAAGATTAACTGCAGGCGAGGCACATCTCTGCAATCATATTCACGCTCAATTTGACACAACAGAAATTCCAAAGACAACAGATCAAGGAGTGTGCAAACACAGGCATGCACAAAAAGACTTACAGGATTAGAGTCTCCTAATGTTACAGTTCAAAGCATTTGGGGATCAATTTTAATTTTGTTGAAGCAAGCTTTCCAAGGGTGAAGCATTTAAATATTTTACATTTTATTAAAAAAAAAAAGTCTTGATTTTTACTTTTTTTTTTCTCAAGTAAAAAGCAGTAGTTTTAGCTCTCAAAATCTTTCATTCTATGCTAGAACAGTGAGGTAAAAGACAAATGGCAAACAGAATAATCTATCAGTAATTAATTTTTCATATCATGCCAAAATTAAAATTTATTAAAGTAGTAAAACAAATCTGCATGTTTATAGTACTAATTTTCTTAACTAAAATGTCAGATTTTCTCCATGCGGTACACCACTACTACATGTTTTGATAGAATTCTTTATTCAAAACACAGACTAGCGAAGTAATTGAGAAAATAAATTGCTTTCAAGCATGTATCATCGATAAGTTTTCATATACAGATATTCTATTTATGGGAAACACCCAGCTCTTAATGCTTTCAAAGTAAGCCACTTCTTTGCTCTTCCATTACCAAATTTAGTCAAGAGCTACTGACTCATTAGAGAAAATCACTAACTCTTCCTATGGAACAGCATAGATTTAGCCACTGGACATTTCTAACACTGAAGCACACTGCATCTTCAGGGCACACAAAACAAGCATGGCTTGAAAGTAAATGTTTTCATCATTGGTCATATCAGGAAGTTCAGCAATGGCCTAAACCAGCGTGACTGCAGCCCACTCAGTTTTATACTTACCTCATCGTGCCTGTCCAAGCACTTGTTTGACCCTGCAATGAGCTGGTTCAGGGAATTAAGCTGGCAAAAAACTAACCACACAAAAATAATCCCACAGGGAGGGCAGGGCTGGTTTGGATACGCTGGCGGAGACTGTTACTAAGCTATATAAATAATTATGTATTTTTCTCCCCTTTCCAAACAAGATGTAAACCCAAATCTATTACTGCTAGACCAGGAACAAGGAAAGTAAAAATATACGGAATGGCTGCTTCTCCATGAAATCACAACCTCTAGCTTTTACAAATACTCAAAATATTTTGATTGCAAAGCATTCCAAGAAATAATTGATTAGAAGAAGCTGTTTTCAATCACCAAAAACTGCTTAAATGACTTACCAGAAACATTAATTGATGTTCCTGCATCAATAATTCCACTGTTAGGCCTTACACAGTATCTACGTGGTGCTGTGGTCTTAACTTTGAAACACACATTTCTGTCCGTAGGATTGCCGAGTTTCAGGTTTGTAGTGACCACATCTGTGAAAGGACCTGAGGAGGGAAGCAAAAGCAGACTTAAAATCACACCAAAAGTACTTTCAAGCAGAGGCTAAGCAGGCTCTAAATCTCTATTCACTGATCTTACACAGTAATTAGATGTTCAGCTCCCCTCTATGGCACACACAGATAACGCTGCACACACAGTTGGGAGGCCTCAGAGCATTCTGACATCCAGAGTGCTCCAATGCTCACAGCACAACAGCTGAAGTTGATCATTAATAGCAAAACAAAGAGGGGGAATCATTTATACACGCTGCCAACGTAACAACATGGCATTCAAATGGTGCCAAATTCTCTGCTGTACGACAGCCATCCTAACTGCTGAATCCCTGTAACCCCAGGCTTACAGAGAGACACCATATGTACCTATGTTATAGATGATAAATAGGGGAGCACAGCATGTTAATTAGAAAGGGAATGATATCAAAGTGGCTACTACAGATCCATCTGTGTATGAAAGCTGTGCCTCCACAGAGGGAGGATTCCATCAGGCTTTCAAAAAACATCACACCATAACCAGCAAGATAAGCATTTAGGGCACACCCCTTTTTTCCAAAAAGTCTTTTTTAATTCTTAATAAGTCTTTTGGTTACTAGGAATGATAAACCAGCAGAAATCTTCATAAAATACCTCACCCAAGACAGAAAATAACCATGTGGAAACAGAAAAATTCTTGGATGCTGAGAGCTGTGGCAAAGATTAGCAAAGCAACACCAAGTGCAGGCAAATTGGTTTTTCATAGGCTCACTACCTCATTGGAACTGCCCAGATCCCTTAGGCCAGAGGAGAGGCTGGTTACTGATTTTCTACATGAGCTGATAAATCAGAGAGGTAGCACACAACTGCAGTCCTTGCTCGGATAGTAAAAGAGTAAAAATTAAAAGAAACACAACCACACTTTGACCAGCTGCCTTTTGCGTAAAGTTAATTAATCTGATACCTGAGTAAGTATCTTCATCTATTCAGAGTAAAAGCAAACAGACTAAAAAAAAAACATTGAACATTTACTTGTAGAAATGATAGCCCTAAAATTTAAAAAGGGTTAATGATGATGATAAATAAAAATACTAGCAGACAACATTCCACCATCCTCTTCCTGCAGCACGGTTGCTCAAAGTAATTTAAGTTTTCTTCCTTTTCTATTTACTTATCACACAAATTTGTCTCCTAAGATGACATTTAATACAGCTTTAAAAGTTATTACAGTCTCGCAACATTTATCCTTGATCCAGCTGGTTTTAAGTAATTAGAGAGGGGGAAAAAAAGACCCAAATCAATCACAGACACAGAAACCCCCAACCGGCCAGCAACGCAGCACCACCCCTACCTGCACTCAGAACAAGACACCTTTCCACTTACAACACAACCTGGTAGCAAAAAAATTGAAGCAGTAAAATTTTCAGATCCCATGACCAAAATTTCTCTAAACCTGTGTCCAGTGAAACACTGAGATGTGAAAGAGCAGGAAACACAACTGTCAAGTTTTCTCTCCCTTCTGCATGCAGAGAGACTAAGTCTAACAGAAAATAACTGGCCAGGAGCAGCCACGAGTCATTAAAGAAGTTAAACGAGCCAAACTATCAGGAAAGTCCAGCACTTTTTTAGGTGCATAAAGGCAGCAGCGTATCTTCAAGACGTTTCTAACTGGCAGAAGTCTGACATGATGTCTAAGCATGGAGAATGTGCCTTTACCAAAAAAAAAAATCTCAGCTTGAGTTATTCCAGCATAGAGGGAGGGTCTACAAAGCCCTACAGCTGCATCCTCAGCAGTGCTTTATGAGCCTGCACGCTGGGACAGATTTCCTGCGGGAAATGCCATGTTTTTACTTGGCTGATCCATGAGTGCAGGCGGGATTTGTGCACCCCAGCACAGAGCTGCTGTTTGTAACAGTGACATGACAACCATTCTGTGTATACAATAATTTCCAAATGGAGTTACTTATTGCTAACACAGATCATACCAAACTATTTGGCAGCAAAACCTTTCAGCAGATCAAATTCATTTCTTCTTGTCTGCTTGGCGCTTCCTCTTTTCTTTCTGCTAAACGTTAAACAGTCTCTTTTGATACATTTTCCCCAAAGTACAGGTTTTACAGATCAGCCAGCACAACTGTACTGGAAGGCTGACGCCCACTTTCAGCAAATCTGTGTGCAGGCATTTTCCTATGGCACTGCTGCTAAAATACCGCAGCAAAGCAAAACACAGCAGACAAATGCAGGATTGAAGTACCATTATAGGTGTTTTGAAGTGTATAAAAAAAGAAATAAACAACTGAGTATTACTCGGGGTTAATTAGGGCATGGCAACGAAATATTATCACCCTGGTTTGGCTGCCTTTTAGGAGCAAGGCCCATGGGTTGCCAACTCAGGCTGCAATGAAAACTTGATAGCCTGTTGTTAGATTACTACAGCCCAGAGCAGACGTTTTTGAGGGAGGCTGGGGGAACTCATCCCTGGATAAAGACAAGCTAATTCTGTACTGGAGATGCACCTTTGCTTTCTAACATCTGTATCTGTGCACTGCTGGTAAGGCTGGCTGGGTATGAACAGTCATATGAGGCCCATCTAGCCTGGAGTTTTGTTTTTCAGTGCAAGGCATTAGGACTTCTGGAATCACACCAACAGACACAGAAAGACAAAACGGTCTACATTTATTTTCAATGCTTTTGCCCTCACTGCAAGTGGATGGACTTTTGACATAAGTAGGAGCAACACTTGGATAATGGCTGTACTCCTAAGGAAGGCTGAAGCACAGCTACTGGTGCGCCTAGATGGTACTTGGGATAAAAGCAACAAGTAGCTTCCGCAGTGAAGACTGACCCTTACTTACCCTCGTGTACCTAAACAGAAGCCACACTCTTAAAATAAACAACGTTTATGCTAGAACATTCAAAACAAAACAATGTATTTTTCATTGCTTTTAATATTTCTAGGGAAGCGCAACAAATGACAATTTGCACTTCTTAAACAAAAAAGGAACTATTTTTCTCTCATGTTTTTAAAGATCATAAGAAAAATGCCACTGGTGTCATCCCAAGGACAAAGTTATGGGCAACTCGGGGTCTGTACATGCATCAACTGACATGGGGTTGTCATGGGAACAAGCTATCTAGAAGGAAGAATGTAGTAAACCCAATTTGGCAGTGAATGTTTGGAATATTCCACAAGGGCTCAAAGACTTTTTCCTACCAGTTAGAATAAAGTCAACTGGTGTTAATGCAAACTGGGCATCTAGCGATACACAAACTGGCAGTACTACTCAAAGAATAGAGAAGATCACCTCATACACTCATGCAATAACAAACAGCAAGAGGTATCACGGTTTTTTGTAGGATCACTTTTCAGTAGGGTTAGTTTCAAACTCCAGCTGTGCCTTTCCACCCAGGAGCTATCCATACAACCCTTCACATTTGAAGATCACACCATTATCTCAGAATTCGCCATGCTCCATTTCCCACTCAAACACCAGTGCCGTATCAATCTTTCCTAAGAGTATCATTCTGCAGTGCGCTGCATTACAATATCCCAGATCATTTTAGTAACAATACAAAAGCCTGAGAATTAGGTCAAAAGAACATGATGTCAACTTCATTTAAATTTTAAATAACTCTCCTTGCAATAAAAATTGCCCATAATTGTACCACCAAATCCAGGCTGGTAACTTTTTGATCAGCACGTGACTTGCTTTGAGATTCTTGTCACTTGCTACTCACAGTAATGATGTTACACAGTCGGATCATCTGTTCCTGACCGTAATGCACTGATTCTCACCTTAACAAAATTCCATGCTTTAGTACAGCAAATAAACAATCCTCATACATACACACTCAGTGCAGCAAGAACACTGCCATAGCACAGTCTGGCACGCAAAAGAAGCACAAGTATCAGCAGAGGTAAAGCTTTGATTGCACAGGCCTGAGCAGAAACATTCAAACCAGACAGGTGAGGCCCTCTGCAGATTTGCACCTGCAAATACTACAGCATTATAATTAACTACACGCATTAATTAGGTGAGCCACAGTCCCAGGGCTGCTCTATTCCTGCATCAGTCCATCTTGCTGCTGAAAGGGGAGGTGGTCTGACCTCTCATCTCCCCCAAATACTTGTGCTAGCTGCAGAGGGTTCAGCTGGCTGTTCCGTGAGCGGAGTCAGGGAGCTGCTGGGACTGAAAATTAATCCACTTATGAGACAGGGAGTGAGGGAGGGGGCAGTGGTGATGAGAAAAAGGAAAATCAGTTTCCAGCCAGATCAAGCAGCACTCAGACACTGGCATCAGGGAAGCTGCATCTTTCTGCACAGCATTCTGCCAAATTAAGTCAATGAGGTCTCCTACTTAGCAGGTTAAAGCTAGCACAGCTAGGCATTCACATTGCAGTCACACTTGTAGTGTTGACATAGCTGTTGGAAGTAATTATGGCAGATGCCTAATTTTTAGTGCTTAAATCTAATACAAATTCTCATCTGTTTAAAGCCAGGCATCCCCCCAAAAATTTAGTGAACTGGTGCTTTTTGCAGCAAAATGCAGGAGCACTTGACACAATCGTAGTCACGTTAAACTGGCTAACACTGATCAACAGGACTAAGAATAAATTATCATCAAGCTGCCTGTGTTATTCCCAGAATGTCTGAGATGCACTATCATCAGCTTTCCATAAACAGCTTTCGCCACTCCAACTTAGCACCACAGACACGTATCTGAAGGCAAGGTAATTAGAAACAGGCAGAAACACGAGCAGAGCTTCCAGGGAGGCAGCCCCTTTTGTACTTCCCTTGTGGTAAGCAGCAGAACGCAGCAACAGGAGGGGAAGGACATATTTCACCATGGTTTAATCCCATCGATGTGTCAGATGAAAGTCATTAATCACCTGACATATTAATCAGCCATAGAAAGGTAACCAAGGAGTCTTTAATAAAGGAGATGGTGGAAAGCAGCAGAAAGGAAACTTGAATTGTTTGTGGCTATTCTCAAGGGCCCAAATCCTACACAGCAATGTGTCCTGACCAGCAGATGTCCACATGCAGCAGGTACCTCATCCAGTGAAAGAGCCCCATTGACCATGGACAAGTGAGGGTAAAGGGTGGGGGCTGAATGTGACACGTCAGGACCCCTTCCCCATCACACACACACCACACTGGTTCCTGCTCCCCACCACCTTGGGTCAGTCCCTCACACACGGGATGCACTTTGCCCTGCTCTGGCACCCAGGAACCTACCACAGAGTTTTAAGCGAGAGTGTATGAGTCCCATTGACAAAACAACCACACCCAGGAACACAGCCATCTCTCCGTCCGAATATTTCAGCCTTTCTGCTTACAACTTCTCTTATCATCATACTTGAGCTGTTTCTCAGCTCCTTTACTAAGCCTCTCACAGTATCAAGTGATTTTATTTTAATTCTACAACTTCTCCCATTTTACTTTCGGGGGTGTCCATCAGCAATAGAGTCAAATTAACAACACTAGCTATGAGCAAGAGGGCTCAACAGCAGGTGTAGGACTTGACTTACTGTACACTTCTTTTTAATGTTATATATAATATGGTGAACTTTGAAGATAAACACTAAAATTAAAAAAGCTGAAATGTCAAGCAAGGTATCTTGAGCTATCAGCCAGGTGCCAGTGAATCAAGAACACCCAGGATCCAATCGTCTTCAGACAAACCACTTCAGGGCTTGATCTTCTGCTATTAAGAGTCTTAAGAGTCAACAGCAACTCCAAAACAGAAGCAGGTTTGGACCCTTAAGAGTTTTCCTCTCTGTGAAATCATGAGAATACTTATCTAATTACAGAGCATCTTGTGAGGATTAGTGTTTTTAAAAGTACTGTATGCCAAGTTTTAATCATCATCATCATCATCTGGCTCTGGAGACATTCATAATTAAGAGAGCATCCGCAACTTTGGAAATCAAAGAAGTTGAAGAATGAGAAACAAGAAGTGCCCGTGTTGCATAATCATCTGATTTCACAAGTAACTAACTGAGAGGACCCAACAACCCGAAATCTGGTAATTGTTTTTAAGAAAAACTTAGGCTTCTCTTAGTCCTCAGGTAAACCACTCATAAACCTTTCAAACTCAGCTCGGACTGAAAATACACATAGCTAGATATCCCCGCCCTGTGGAATCCATTTCTTTACACCTACTGAGATTCTCCTCAGCTGAAAGAGCCCCTGAAGCAAAGTGGCAGGAGGGAAGTGGTCATTTCCACTCCTGTTGTGTCAAGCAGTAGAAGCTTTGATGAAAAATCTATTACAAAAATAGAAGTGCCATCCAAATCATCCCATGCAATAGCTGACGCAGTGGAGTAGTGTTTTTTAAAAAAAGATGTAAAAAACCAACAAAACTACATGATCCAGATGCCAAAGTTGCAGCAAGATTGGCAGTAAATTATGTCATTTGGATGGATTAATCGGTGTCCTCCTCTGGCCTATTTTGGCAGAAACTATTTTTGCCACAGCATGCCTCACGCTTAATGGGGAAAAAGAGAAAAAACAAATATGAGACTGAAGATTATTTCAGGGTATCTATTAGCATGTCATTTTTATCACCTTTTATTCCTCAGAGGTTCATTAACAGTTTGACTTCAGTATAGGAACGGTGAGGCCACACATAAGGTTGCCAAGAGAAATGTAAGAACATGCACTTCAAATAATTTTGGTACCAGTGAGATTTGTTTTTTCCAACTGATCTCTTCAGAGTTTCACTACACCCGAACATTACTTACAGCAATCTTCCACAACAAAATTGCACAATATGAAGCATTTTCTCTACATCCTCATCTTCAAGCAGTTTTCTACACACATTGCATAAACAAGAGACCGATGGCAGAGCTGGCTGGCTTTTAGAGGTGTATCTCTTTTTTTAGCTGCACTTTCATATCCTTTTAGAACCAAATGCCAAGCATATCCTATTTCTTTGTTCCACTCACAAATATCCATGCACCAACTCTCTGCAGGTATGAAAATAGCTCAGAAAATAGTGATATGCTCTCTTTTGATAGTGGAATAGTCACTACATCTCCTTCAATAAGCATGACATAGCAAGACCTACTTGTAATTAAGGCACCTACTTATTCTACATGGCCAGAGCCTCATTCATAGGGTTTGCTGGTGGGTATTGACAGGGCACTGAAACAAAGCCCAGTCCGCCACAGAGAAGCGGGGATGCAGCAGCAGAGCGCAGCGTGACGATGGCCTGATGTGCAAGCATCCCTGGCAAAAACAGGGCTAAAGACTGTAGTCAGTGTAAGGCATCTCCCTGGAAGAAGCACCATGATTTTAATCACAGTCCCAAATTATGCTTTTTCTTGTACTACTTGTGAAGTAATTTTTCATGGTCTAATTTCGTCAGTAATTTCCATTTCAGATGCACATTAAAATGGTAAGGAAAGAGCAACTTAACTACTCTAATTTTATGCTCATATATATTCCTTAAATAGACAAATTTGATGTGTAACTTAAATAGCAACTGAGCAAACATTTTAAGTGCAAAACTATGCAAAAATTGCAGATACCAGAAGACATGAGTAAAATTAGAGATTTTGGGATTCACAATCAGTAGCTGCTTTTCTAGTAAGTTAAAAAAAAGTTAAATAGGCAGTAAGAAGCTAATTATAGATACAAACAAGGAAAGAACACTGAATTTAACAAGGTACAATCCTGGGGAACCACTTGAAAACTAGCCTTTAACTGTGCTTTCGGAATCAAAGGAAAAAAAACCCACCGAAACAAAATCAAATAAAAAATTGAGCCAGAAGCAGTGAGACAACTTAAGGAAAAGAATACCCGACAGTTTACCCTGTCTGTAATAGAACAAAATAGAAATGTGAGGTTGAATTCTCCAATCCCAAACCTCTGTAATCATTATCTGTGCCACTGTATGATGCCAGCAAACAGAGGGTAAAAACAGCTATTAAAAAAATAGGAAAAAATAAACTTATTGTCGTCACACCTTTGCTCCTACTTGGGTATAAATGTAGCAAAGTCAGAAGAGGAGACACTGCAAACCAAAGGAAATTATGCACACAAATATTTTGCAAAGATGCACAATATATTGTTAATTCCCATATCACAAGAAGCAGCAGTTGCAAACATAAACAGGCAACAGCAGCAGTCCAAGCACGAACCTGCACACGGAGGACTGGACTCCTGCTTGTGAGAAACATTAGAAGCACTGGTGAGGATGAACGACTGGTTGGATGAAAAGGAGCAGTCATGGGAAAAACAAAACAGTGCAGCTTTTCTTTTCTTACAGAATTACACAGTCATTTGACGTGCCTTCCACAAGCACAACTCACTTGAATTAGGTCTTTAAAACTGCAAAAACATAAGATTTGGCTCCACAGTGAGCTGCACACCTACAGGATTTTATCACTTGCATTGTAACTGGATCACCAGGCAAACCTCCCCCTTCTCTATTTTTTCCACCCCTCACAGAAATCAACCAAGAAAACAGGGTTAAATTTAGAACAATAAAATCTTTAATCCATAGCACCATGGTATGAGTGACTTCGTTTCCAGCTCAGAGAAGCAGACACTAAAGTAGTTGAGTAAAGAGATTATTTTCATAAAGTATTTATAATAATGCGGGATAAAGCACTGCAGGCAGCAGCAGTACCCAGTCTGTACAAATGTTTTTGAGGCCAGAAGAATTACAGTTGCAGTAAGCAATTTTCAGAAGAGCCATACTTCAGAAAGCAAAGGCTCAGTCCCAACTCTCAGTCTAGAATGTCTTGCTAGTGTAAACACTCAATCAGTTCAATCCATGTGCATTTTAGTCCCGCACTGAATTAAACATGGCAATGGTGATTCACTTTGCATACATCTTCAATGACAGCAAGATTGTAACAGCTGTTCCAGACTGATGGCACAAATCCCTCTGTAGGAAAGGTTGCCTAGCAGGCCAAGTTTTACAACCAACAACATCCCAGACAACCAGAAAATATCCTATATGTCTCTACAGCCATATCAAATCTACAAAGCAGGTATGAAAGGTTCTATATATTGAATAAATATTGGGTCAAACACCAAAGGAAGAGACTTGACATGAGTTTGGCTCCTAGTTTAGGTACACTGATACTTAAATATTGATACATGTATGTAAAACAGGCTTCCTTTCTGCCTCCTGTCATCACAAGGGAAGACAATGAAAGGAAGCTTCACTGTTCCTTGTGGCAGAACTGTCACATCAGTGTCAGAGTTCCTCATTCAGAGAGGACAGAGGTCTAACAGAGAAACAATTCCTGACCTAACCAGATTCTCACTGAAATCAGCAAGGATTTACTTGGAGGCAAAAATCCAGCTTGCAGCAGGCACAGTGGAATGTTAAAGATCACATTCCCTTCAAATACAAAGATGAAATTTAAGTCTGAAACAACAGCTGTTACCACAAACAAAACTGTTGCAAATATCATCAACAAAGCTTTCAAAGCCAACCCACTTCGCTGACAGAAAGGCTGTTATTGTACCAACTATGAAATGCATTCAGTAGTTATTAGTTGTTCCCTGCAGGGAACACACGTAAGACCAATATGGTAACAAGATAGTAGAAAATGAGTGTGGCTGCAAGATGTGGGCAGAATTAGCAAGGGTCATTTGATTCCTGCATTGTCTCCAGCTTGGCAGAAAGCTATGTTTAGAGGCACTCAAAAAGCAAGAAATAAGACAAACACTCGGTCACCCAGTTTCCTACAAAAATGCCATTACAGTACATGTAGAAGTTGCTTATCTGATTCAAAACTCCTTTGGTGCAATGGATACCTTCCAGAGCAGGGTGCATACAACAAATGAAGCTTCTTTTAAAACTGGGTATTTGTTCATAGATGTAAGCTGACTTGAGTTTATAAAGTTGGATCATTCACTATGGTGATGATGTCTTTTTTCCAGCTGAGTTTCAAAACAGATTTGGCAACCTATTTAAAGGTTTGTACTCTAATTTTTACAATGCTAATTATGAATTAGAGTGCAATTAAACAAAATTCAGTCATGTATTCAAAGGCAGCTAACCTATTTTAAAAGAAATAAAACATTGCATGACTACTGATAAGTTTTCAATTTATAAAACCTGTGAAGTGAGGTAAAAAAGGCAATAATTTAATTTCTAATGAGAAGAAACTATTAGAAACTCTGGCACAAATTCTTACTCCATATCCTTCTTTCAGAGGCGATAAGACACTGCACATGGCATGCAAGGCAGCAGCTGGTAAATACAATTTACTGCTAAGCACCTGTGTGAACCTGCACCCACTATGACACATTATCTGTGCCTTCATTTTAATGCGACAGCCGTGCTCCTAGGACTGAGGGCAGACCCTCTAACCTTATCTTTATGTGTGTATTTTCAATATAATTTGTTATCAGATACATTTTCTCAAGTGATGAATAGCAGACACATCCCTTCAATCAAATCAGACAGGATGGCAGTCCATCACCCTGATGAGCTTTAAATAACAAACTTAGTTTTTCATGTCTCCTTGCAATGGTTCCATAGCTCAAAACAAGCTGAAAATGAGGGCACAAACACAAGATTTCCAAGGAACAGGAAGCCACGAATGTATGTGTCTCATCCCTTACAATAAAAGCAAGCAGTTGAACACATTAAAACCACAAGACCACACAAAACTAACAGAAGTAACTGCAAACAGCAGTTGCTCATGCTGATTTTATCACTGCATTAGGACCTCCCTTGAAATAGTAACACTCTGATCCCATTAATGCTCATTACTTCAACTGCAATTCTTAAAATCTACACAGTAAAAAATTATTCAAAAGCCCTTAACCCATAAATCCCACTGGCCAAAGCCTTCAAGCCGATTGTGAGATTTTTGGAAATAGTCTTGGGAGACTTAAATACATTAATTACAATTAACAGAAAATGCAACTAAAGGTCCTTGACTGCTTCACACATCTCAAGTAATTGTTATGTGGCTCTCTAACCACCTTATATTCAATGTTTCAAATTTCTGCTACTCCCCACATGTGCACTTCTTTCCTCCTTTCCCAGTGGAGCTGTTAGCGTCATGTTTCTACTGTACAGGACACCAGGAGGTTAAGGAAGCTCAACGGAAGCACTACCGTCAACTTATTCCACCATTTCCAAAAAGAGATGAGACATGCACAATGCATCACTGTCTTGCTTTTGCCTCCGGTTCTTTTCCTCTAAACACCGCTCTTTTAAAGAGAAAAGACTACGGATAGGAATGAAGTAATTATAAAACTAATGGTGCATGTGAAATTACAATAATTCAGTGAGATGCAATCAGTCTGTACAACTATAACGAATGCTTAATAGTTAGAATGAGCTATCGACTTTAGCTAAGTTGCAAGAACAGCGAGCATAACACGAATTGCAAATATTTACGTGTCACCAGAAAATAAGTAATCTTGTTGGATAGTTAGGCTACATGCTTAGGTTTGTTTAGACTTAGGAAGCTGCCTCTTATTTAAATACTATGTTCTCTTTTTAAGTATATAACTCAATAATCAAATTCAATTATGCAGAGACTAGGAATCAGGCTAGAGAAAGGGAGGCATGGACTGGTACATTTTCTAGCAGAAAAGTAGATGGTCACTGACAGCAGCCTTCAAAGAAATGCTAGTAATTCCTGCCATTACACTGTGAATACCAGGAGGACTCTAATACTATGAAGAAAACAGTATGTAAATTTTCAGGTTACAAGATGCATATTAATTATACTAAACAGGCAACTTCTCACAACACTGTCAGTATTTTACATTCCTAATCACAGCCTTTTCCAGTGGTGAGGACTAAAAATCCCTATTTATTCAATACAAAACAGAATGAGCACAGAGTCAAAACCCTCCAAACACCCCCATTGCAGGAGCGCTTCAATCATTACAGACAGATCACGACAGGGACAGAGATGGAATTACACAGTTTAGTGCCAATGTCCAACTAAGTCCTTAACCTCTCTTCTGAAACTTGACAATGGCAGGATCAGTAAAGACTGATTCTATGTCCCTGATGTTACTCAACTGTTGGACTGAAGAACCTCAGCCTGGTCTCTGATCAGAACAGGATGTTCACATCAGATACAGGTGGTTTCGCACACCTACACTGCATTGCACAGACCCAACTATAGTTTACACACATCAACCTGACGGAGCTCAAACCATCTGATCTGGGAGAGGCAGCCACCTCACTACGGTAATGCAGGTTCTACCTGTGCATAAATACAAACACCTCACAGATATCGCTGGACTGAGCGCATCTATGGGAGCAGAGGCCACACCTTGGACCGCAGCTCTGAGGCACCCAGGGGACTCACTTGAGCCAGCGGCAGGCGACAGCTTGGGAACAACACTGCTAGGCCTCAGGCCAGGGCTGAATCACAACTGTCAGGACTGGAGAGTGCTGGCTGTGCTGGTTTACCAGCGTGCCCTTTGCAGAAAGCAAAGTGACAGAGTGACATACTGCATACGTGCAGGTGCAAAATCACACACCGGGAACAGGAAACAGCATTTCCAGTTGGCAGGAACTTGCAGGGTTTGGGGAGGAATTCATCCTGTGCTGGGCAGTATGTCTGTTTGCCACTTGGGGAGCACTGCAACACACTGCTGAGTCATGAGTCCACCTAACCTGTAGCAAGCCTCCAAAACGGCTGGTGAAATTAAATGTGCCACCACCTGTGCCAGCTCCCTCTGTGTGTCCCCTACTAAGCACCACTCCCCTGACACGCTGCATCTGCAAGGAATGCAGAAGCATTTCAAACTTGTAAAATCCCAGGCTAGTTCTGAAATAATTTATATTCTAACAAATTCTCTCTGACAGTCTAGATGGGCACATCCACCTCACTGGACAGCCAGGCTGCGGAGTGCAAGAAGCGGAGCCCTGTAGCACGCCTGGCACTGTAATCAACAACTGGATCAAAACATAACTAATGAAAGGAGCCAGAATTACACATCTGTGCGTAAATTTAAGTTTTATAATTGCTAAAGTTGGGCCCAAATAATCCTTGGCAGATTGTTGGATATTATCTCCTAGGTTAAAAAAAAAAAAGGGAACATAAATGAAATGGTTGTCAAGTATAATAACAATGGTCTTTTTCACCATTTATTTCCAGTGAAGTCTAAACAATAAACCTTTAGTTCAATGCTTTCTCACCTAGGCTGCAAGTCTACACCAACGAAGAAATGGAGGAATTCACTAGCAAGACAGTAAAGCTCCTATTTCAGATGGCATCAAAGACCAGGGCACAGAAATGGGCACCTTCAGCCCCTCAGGGGTGGGCAGAGGAGAGCACCCTGCCTCTCACTATTCACAGCTGCATTTCAGCCCAGCACACGCTGATGCTATTTTTGAGCAAGTGTGTTATGGTGTAGGAGATGTGTAGTGGTGAGGAAAGACAATCCCTGCTCATGTTCATACGCTGTGAAAAAAAAATTCTACCATGGAAAACTCCCTCGATATTTTTGCAAACAAGTCACAAAGGCAGTATTTTGAGATGGAGAGCTAAATGAATTTAGAAGATTCACTGCAAACCAAGAGGCTGCAAAAGCTTCTTAAAAAAGGTCTTCCCATCCTTTACAAGTGAAAGTGCTGGCGATGAGAGAGATGCCTACAACCCCACAGCAACTGGGACATGTTATAGAAGAAATCCTCACTCTGTCATCCTACTCCCCACATCTTTTTGCAAACATCATAGCCCCCCTACAGAACACTTTCATCGCATCAGAGCTAACTACCTTCTGCTTTTTCTACCTTTCTACAGGTAGAAAGGTTTGACCAAAACCTTTACCCATTTCCAGCCTTTGTGGAACTGTTTATAGTTCTACCTCCCTGAGACTGCTGCCCTACGTTAAGCACCAGATCTTCCAGCACACACCAGCAAGGAGGCACAACCGTACCCTTCAGCAGCACCACTGACCTCTGCCAGTTCCTGTCTACTCTTACACTGCAAAGCAACGCTCTGGAAATAAATGCAACTATTTACAAAGGTGAGAAAATCATTACTGCCGTATTACCAGGCAACATGCCATCACAAAACCAGCAGGACAAGAAATGCTGAGAGCAGAATTCACTTCATGAATACTTCAAATTGGCCTTTCCCGAATGAAGGACAGCGGTCAGCACTGCTCGGTACAAAGGACTGTAAGACAGAATTTATTGCCGAGGCATACGAACATCAGCCATAGCATTAAGTCTGTTTGAACATTAATATTTAAGCATACTTTAAAACTAAGCCATTCATTAGCTGCAGTTAGTCAAGTAATGTTTTATGCTGTAAGGAGCAAACGTTGCTGGCTAAAGGTTTGGCAAATCTATATGACTGGTTGATTTAACTTCAACAGTTACTCATTATCTAGCCAAGAACCTCAACTGACGGACAGGCAGCCTGAAGAGATATCTTTATTTCAACAAAAATGAGAGTTTGGCTGGGTTTATTCCTACCTGCAACGAAGTGGGGAAAAAACCCAACCCTGAATACAAATTACGCCTCATTGGCGCTAGGCCAAATAAGGCCCCACTTTTTGTCTACCTGAGTTTGGATTTGCTTCCTCATCAAAAGTAGTATTATTCAGAACAAGTGATTTTCATCTAATCGTACTTAACATAAAGAATGTTAAAACAACAATAGTTTCCTTCTTAAACATGTTTGATACTGCTGTCATAACAACATGCAAATACTTCAGCTTGCAACAAAGATATATTAATTCCAGCCAGTGTTTATTACCATGCTTTTCTGGTAAGCCCACTTCATGTTATTACTTCTAATATATTCACTAATAAAAACAGGTAAAGACTTCCCCTACATTTGAAAATGTATGCAGAAGCTTTGTAAAGGAGTATTATTATCACCAGAAGACAATAAATCACTATTTAAACAAAAAGCCTATTTGCCAGATATTCAAATGAAGCTATAAAGCACCTCTGACTCTGGTAGCATAAATAAACTTGCTGAATGCTTATCTGTAATCCCAGAATATTGTATTACAGTAGTGCCATCCGTCAGGCTACAAGACAGGAATTTCAACACGAGGAAAAATCCAAACCCATTCAAGATTACTCTTTAAAGGATGGATTTTCACACAGGCAGAACATCAACGATAAATTTATACAAATGACTTGTCAAATTAGAACAATAACAGAGGAGAGCTGGGAAGGGCTGCCCAGAGACCTCGGGCTGAGCTCACTGCCCCAGCTGCCTGACACCTTGGGGCTTGGGGGTCTCAGGGCCTGCATCAACTGAACAACCTCCCTTCAGGGGGCTCGTGGCCTGCATTAGCTGAAGCCCCCCCCGCAGCTGTCTGACACCTCTGGGGACTCAAAGCCGGGGTCTCAGCGTCTGCATCACCTGAACCCCCCCCCCCCGAGTCTCAGCTGCCAAACACCTCAGGGGTCTTGGGGCCAAGTGTCTTGGTGGCTGCATCAACTGAACAACCCCCCCCTCGGGGTTCTCAGTGCCTGTATCAGCTGAATCCACTCCCAACTCCAGCCGCCTAGCACCTCGGTGATCTTGGGTCCGGGGGTCTCAGTGCCTGCATCATCTGAACCCCTCCCTGCCCCAACTACCTGACACCGCGGGGATCTCAGGGCCGGGGGTCTCCGCACCTGCACTGACTTAGCACCCCTGCCCTCGGGGGTCTCTGTACTTGCATGAGCTGAACACACACCCCACATCCCACCCCCCCCCCCCCCACGTCTGACACCCCGGGGGTCTCGGCGCCTGCACCAGCCAAACCATCCACTCCCGCCCCCCGGCGCAGTCCGACCGCCTCCCCCGCCCCCGCGGCCCCTCCCGGTCCCGCAGCCTCCGGGGGAGGCTCAGTCCGCGGGAGCCGCGCCTCTGCGGGCCGGGCCGCGCTGCCGGCGGGCGGAGGCGGCGGTTCCTTCCCCCCCCCCCCCCGAGGCCCTGCAGCGGCCGCGGCGCGTGGGGGGCGGAGGGGTACGGACACCCCGCCGCGGGTCCGGGGGTAGGGGAGTGGGTGGGTTCCGGCCCCACGGGGGCGACGGCACTGAAGGACATCTTCGCTGGCCCCGGAAAATGGCGGCGGCCGCACGCGCGGGGGCCCGAGCGCTGCTCCCGGCGCGGGGAGGCGGCGGCCGCCCCAGTACCTTTGAATCGGAGCTCGTGCTGCGGCTCCAGGCTGAGGACCTGCTCCGCTTTCGCCATGTTCCTCCTCCTCCTCGACGGCGACGGCGGGCGGAGAGAGGAAGGGAGGGGAGGGAGGGGAAGGAAGAGGGGCGGGAGGGAAGGCAGGCGGGGCGGGGAGGGGGGGGGGAGCGGCCGGGTCGGTCTTCCCCGCTGAGCGGCCCTGGGGCGGCAGAGGCGGCGGCGCTGCGGGCGGCGGGGACGGCGCGGAGAGAGGGCGCGCGCGGGGCAGTAAGAAGGGGGGCGGGAGGCAGCGCCGCGCGCGGCCCGTGCGGGGCGGGTGGCTCGGCGCGCGCTCTGCCCGTGCGGAGACGCGGGAAGGGGCGGAGAGGGCACGCGGCGGCGCGCGCAGCGCCCGTGCGGGGAGGGGGCCGGGGAGATGTGCCGCGCGCTGCCCCTGCGGGGAGAGGGCGGGCTCGGACGCAGGAAGGGGCGGGCGGCCCGCGCTGCCCCTGCGGGGAAGGGTGGGGCGGGGCGGGTGATGTGGCGCGCGCTGCCTATGCGTAAGCGCCGGGACCCGGCGGAGCGGGAGGCGCGCGCTGCGCGTGCGGGTACGCGGGGAAAGGGGCGGGGCGGGTGGTGCGGCGCGCGCTACCCGCGCACGCGGCGCGGCCAGAGCGAGGCTGCGGGTGAAGCGGGGGCGGGCGGTGATATCGGTGAGGGGTCTCGTCACGGCCGGTGAGGGAGCCGGACCGGGGCCCGCGGGAGCCCCGCGGGGTTGGACCCGAGCAAGGAGCTGCGCCGGGGTCGGGGCAATCCCAGCACAAAGCCGGGCTGTGGGGGCACGGAGTGAGAGCATCCCTGAGGAGAAGGACTAGAGACGTTATCATCCCCATAAGGACTCGGCACTGGTCGGGCCGCACCTTGAATGATGCGGGCCCTCAGTCTAAGAGAGATGTTGAGATGCTGGAGTGTGTCCAGAGGAGGGCAACGGAGATGGTGAAGGGGTTGGAGCACAAGCCCTGTGAAGAGCGGCTGAGGGAGCTGGGGTTGTTTAGCCTGGAGGAGGCTCAGGGGGGACCTTATTGCTCTCTATAACTGCCTAAAAGGAGGCTGTAGGCAGGCAGGGGTTGGTCTCTTCTCTCAGGCGACCGGTGACAGAACAAGAGGACACGGTCTCAGGCTTTGTCAGGGGAGGTTTAGTCTTGATATTAGGAAATATTTTTCACTGAAAGGGTGATTGGCCTTTGGAATGAGCTGCCCAGGGAGGTGGTGGAGTCATTGTCCCTGCAGGTGTTTAAAAACAGACTGGATGAGGCGCTTAGTGCCATGGTTTAAATGACGAGTGGGTGCTCGTGTTGGGTCATAGGTTGGACTGGATGATCTCAGAGGTCTTTTCCAACCCTGTAGTACTGTGACTTGGGGCGCTGAGGGTGAGAAGCTCCACCGGAGCTGGCAATGGGTGCTCAGAGCCTAGAAACCAACCGTGTCTTGGGCTGCATCCACAGCAGTAGGACCAGCAGGGCGAGGGGGGGGATTCTGCCCCCCTGCTCGGGTGGACCCTCACCCATAGCCCTGCGATCAGCTCTAGAGTCCTCAGCACAAGAAAGGTGTAGGTCTAAACATTCTGAAATTTCATAGGAATTTATAAAGCTTGGCTGTAACCTGTCAAATTCAACAGGGGGTAACAATGAAGCAGGAGTTTGGGCCACCCACCTTACCCATAGAAAGATGCTGGTCTTAAAATCTGGCAGTTTTCACCGTGAGAGCTGTTAAACACTGGAATAATCATAGAATCATAAAATGGTTTGGGTTGGAAGGGACCTTAAAGATCAGCCAGTTTCAACTTGCCTGCCATGTGCAGGGACACCTCCCACCAGACCAGGCTGCTCAAAACCCCATCCAACCTGGCCTTGAACAGTAGAATAATCTCCCCAAGGAAGTGGTAGATTACTCTGTACTGGACACATTTAAGGCTCAGTTTGACAGGGTCCTTGGGACATCTCATTTAAAATCTGTATCACCTAAAAAAGGTTGGAGGAAATGATCCTTGAGGTACTTTCTAACCTGGCACTCTATGATTCAATTTATATACACCAAAAACTGTTCATTAGAGAACAGGACTGCACCCCTGTGGGGGGTTCAGGAGGAGATGATATGTGCAGAGATATAAAGCAAGTGTATTGGCCTCAATCAACACCCAAAGAACAGCAACTCACACCATACAGGTCTGTCAAGCTCTCATCAGGGCTAATTAGCAAACAGCTAAGAGATGAATGAAAACATGGTAATATAAAACACTGTGAAAATTCATTTTGCAACAGCAATACAACGTGTGAGGTGCCGTGAACCTCGCCCTCACACAGATTCTTTGTATTGTGAATTCTGTGTAAGGTAGCTAAAAAGATCTGGAATTCGTAACAACAGGGTTGTTGTCATTTCTGGCAATAAAGACAATGGCAAGTGACTGATGTCTACATTAAAATTAACCCCACTAAACAGTTGATGGCATTCCATGCTCTAAGCACACCTGCAGTATTTATACCATAACTCAATACTTAGCTGCTCTTGTCCGTGGTAATCTGTGTGTTTCAATTCATCTGCTTAACCACCTGCGATCCCATTTCATCTTTTGTTTTTGTTGTCTTTCATTCCATGCCAAACCCAACCCAACCATGTTTAGTGTAACACTTGGGTTTGCATAATGCAAGTGAAACCTGCCAACTCCATCTAGCCAATACCTCAGGACTAATTTTTAGAAGCTTCAGCAATGTACAGCAACACAAATTAAGTACTGCTGTTCTTCCTTACGTTCCTTCTCTGTTGGAGAAAAAGTGGTCATGCAATGTCATAAAGGGGTGCATTTTTTGGGGGGAATACTGCTATTCCACTTTGCTCAGTTGATTAGATTTGGAGCCTAGGATGTTCTTGACTTTTTGTTTTTGCTACTTGTGGGGAATTTAATTTATAGCATAAACTACAGATTATGTCATAACATTTGACTAGATCTCAAGTCAGGAGAGAACTGAGTTCCCTCATGCTTTGAAGCAGAGCTTTCTTTGGTTGATAGTCCAGGAAGGTTCTCTTCTTTCATGTAATCTCTTTGGTCGCATTTTTATAAACAGATTCTCTCACTGAGCTAAGCATCCCCAGTCTACTAATTAGTAGAAAAGACAAGCTTTATACATATCAAGTTAATTGGAAACTATAAGTGAGGAATAAGACAGGAAACTTCAGACAACATAGTCATACCTAACCAAAACCCTAAAGTAAACCGTTCACTGTTGCTCTCCAGATATTTACAAGTTGTGTACTTCATTCAGGAAAGGCAAAGTACACCCTTAAGCATTTGATGATCCAGGTCTTTAAGGGTTTGCCAAGTTGTGTCATCTTACCGCAACTGGCAGTTCTAAACTTACCTGCTTGTATTTGAAGGACTCGCCCACATCTTCACCCAGGCTGAAGTTTTTATAAAGCACAGCATTGTTTACTCCACGTTTAAAATTATGAAATGTAATTCATGTAGTTCATCGGAGTTTTGTTACAGGTAAATCGTGTGTGCAGATTTAGCATCGTGTAGATCAGATTCCCTGAAATGGGCATCCATGGAGGGCACCTGCAGTGCTACATCCTCATCAATTACACAGCTGGCAATGAACAAAGAATTTAAGTTATTCCAGGTCTCTGTTAAAAAGACACCAGTACACGTTTCCTGCATATGAACTGCAGCCGGATGTTCAGCAGAAACTTGTATTCAACATTTTTAGGTGAAACAGCAGTATCAGAAAAAGTACTGGTTTTGCTTATTTACACTCTTGAAGGCCACTATTAACTGAACACGTTAGACTTGCATCCCACATTGAAACAAGAAAACTGCATCTCAGGGGTCGTGTAAGATGATAACTGTAGCCAACTCCATACTTGTGCTCTACATAACCACCACAGCAGTGGTTTAAAAAAGCAAGCGACCAAACAGCTGGCTGTATTAACAAATAAGAAAGGATCCCTTCCCAGCGTGACAGACCCCCACAACACTATGCAGATATTAAAAGCACTTTGCAGTTTTGATTGACAGAAACCTGGCCTAAGCAGTTAAGAATTTTACATTTCATGCAGTCTAAGCTAAAAGCAATGTATTAAATAATTTGACCCTGGTAGAATTTGTCAGACCTCGCACTGGCTGACAGGACTGTGTGTGGCCTGCAGTTTCTCAGACATCACACTGCAAAGAAAGGAAGCATTATACAAAAGCTGCGTTCTCTCTGCTGTTTTTCCCCATCCCTTCTTTGTACAAGTCTGTCTTCTGCCTTTGTCTGTGTATACGCCAACCAGAGAAAAAGCTTTTCAGAATGACCAGCAGTCAGTACTTTTGGAAAACAGCTCTTTGACTCATCACTCAGATTCACTTCTGCCATGGTATCGCTTACATTCTTCTCCCATAATTCCATTGCTATAGAGACTATTTTTGAAGATGCTGAGAATTTTGGAAGCATTTATAAATTAAGCCAGCACACTTATAAACAAAGCTTTTTATTAATAAAATGTTTACACCTTTTTTTTGCACAATACATCAGGCTGGTAGTGATTTAACATGTTATTACACTATAAAAGTTTATTATGAATGCTTAAGCTGAAAAGGCTGTTTACATTATGCCAAATCAACACTTTTTTTTTTTGCATTCTATGCACTATATGGGACTGTAACCACTCAAAAAAGAGAACAAAAGCCTGGTTTTCCTCATTAGCATCTACAAACCAACAATACAGACAAACCTGTACATGCTCTCGGGACCAGCCCAAGAGAAGACTAAAAAAAGTCTCAAAACATTCATAAGCTTGGGAACTCATCACTACAATATTTCATCACGAGTAATCTGACTACATTTCATGCAGTAAAGCAATGGTTGTGAAATTGTGCAGTTTACAGTGCTGCAAATGCTCTGTAACTTTGAGCGGCTTAAGTTTGTTTTAATAAGAGATACCATAATAAGAAGGCACAGACCTTTCAACCTTTGTAACAGATTAACCCAATCCTACAATGAAAAGGCAAAACATTCTTAAGAGGGAGAAGAATTGCTGATACAAAGGTTAACCTTCATACTTAATTTTACAGGCAAACATTTATTACACTGCAAGAGCTATATCAGGTTATTTTTGTGTCCTGAATACACAAATGCAATTTTTTTTGTTTAGAAGAAACCTTAAGAATGTTCTTTTATTTTTTTTCAGATTGCATTGGGAGTGAGGGATACAAGGGGAAGGTTGCCTGGAAGTCTTAAGTGTCTTACAGCTACAGAATTGCAATCCATTTCTGTGTCTTGATTCAATTTACCGTGTCACAATTTCAATCCATAATGTTCAGAAATAGGAAGTACGAAAACAGAAGCTAAAATTTAGAAGACTAAGTCACATTACTCAAGCCTTACAATAAGATGTTCCTCCAGGTGAATGTGCTTTTAGCCTTTGTCATCCACTATAAAACAGCAGTGGTCCAGGTCTCAGCTGCTATGTTTTCATAAGTTTCATAAGGCTGTACTAACGAATTACCTTTTAGTTTACAAATATTTGCCGCTGTGACAGATACTTCTGGAACCTTTGAAAAGAAGACCAGGCACCTATTCTTGGCTAAATCCCATAAGGAAACAAAGAACAAAATTTTCAAGAAAACATGATGGATTTAATAGGAAATACAAGCTGTAACATGAATAAAAGTGAGGCAAGAAAGCAGCAGTACTCTGGGTGTCAGAGTTACAGCACATCCGAGAGCAACAACTGGATGGAGTATCACACTCACAAATGAAGAGTGTGACAAAGAGTGGTCTGTATCCTTCAACATTTGAGAAAGGAGTAGCAGTTGGTTTGTTCAGTAATACACACGTGAAAACATTAACAGGGATGAAGCAACAAAAACCCTCACCTTCTTTAAGAAGAGTACCTTTCAGGTAATTGGCTCCTTCAATAGAATTAATTGTTAGTGTTTAAGAAAAAGTTTAAAAACCCCAACGTGCAGGATGATGTAATGGGAAAAGCAGAATTGTTTCTTCTAACAAGTCTTTATGGTAGAATGAGAGCAGCTTCAGCAAATGCTCCCAATTTTTAGGGAGACAAGTCCTCCTGCTGCCTTGATTTTCCATGTAAATAGGAAGCACCAAATAACTGTAAGCCTTTAGAACTTTTATGAGTACTTTTAAATTGCAGTTTAGAGCATGTACACTCTGATGACATTATGTTAAAAAATCAGAATCAGGTGAGGAAGGGGGAAAATGGGTGGGGGGAGGAGGTAAAAACTGACCCCTAAGATCATTTTGACGTGTCAGAGACAGCCCATTAGTGCTCTTCGGTTTCAGGATAGTCTTAGATCCCTCAAAAGATTTCTTGTCTGTGACACTTCACAGTAATGTTTGCTTGATTTTTCTAAGTCATGCATTTTTGATCCTAGCTGACCAAGAAAAGGTTTGCTTCTAAACTCTGGACATCTCCAAAATATCAGAAAGAATTTTTCAAAACCAAGCATTGGTGTCAGAAGACTTAATAGTTTTAGGGAAGTATGTTTTTGGCACATGAGTTCTTGTATCAGAAACAAAGATGCGATTTCAAGCATATTTCTTTTGACAAGCTGGAGCCACTGCCTTGAAAAGGACAGCTGACTTTTTTTTTTTTACACTAGAACCTATATTTCTGTCTTAGATCAGTAATTCATACCAATATCTTATTTCTATAAATCTTCTGTCACCCACCATCACCAGGGCTGTGACCCATTTCTAGGAATATGATCTGAGCATAAAACTTCAAGTTTTCTTTATAAAATTTTATGCAGATCTTTTACAAGCTTAGTTCCAAGCACACAACTCTCCTGTTTGAAGTTAACAGGCTCCTGGCAAACAAACAGCCTGAGGTTGCTGCAGAAGAGCTTCCTGCTATAAAAACTGAGAAAGTTTGTCCTTCCCTCTTTTCCATGAGCAGAAATCCTTTTTAGAGGTTTAAAGTATTTAAGAGAGATAGATGAAGCTTTCAAGGAAATGAATATGCACTGCAGAAGTTTAAGTCAGTGAATTATTCAGATTCTCTTCTTCTTTGAAATTATTTTTTCTATTTCTACGTAGCTATTGCTGCTCACAAGTGAGTTCCCTACAGGGTGACGAACTACACGGCTCAGCCAGCTCCTGTCCTGTAAATCATCAATTCCCAAGATAGTCTTTGCAGACTGCTGACATAGCACACCACAAATAGACTACACCATCCTTAATGAACACTAAAGCCTCTTTCACAAGAAAGTCATTCAAACATCACTGACAAAGCATCCTTTTCCAACTAATAATCGATGTTACTCTGGAAATTAACACTAATATTAAAGAATAATTTAGGATTAATAGTGTAACAAAGCCCAGCTTTTAAACCATTCACGATATTCAGCCCGAATTATTTTTGGCAATTAAAATGCCTTAAACATGAACGTAGACAGCTCCCAATCAATCCCACACCTCTCGACCAGGTTAAAGGATTAAACTTCTGAATCAGTGAGTATTGTCTCCTCTCCTCTTACTCTCTTCCCAAGCACGTAAATAATCTTTCTTGAGCAGGCTGGTAGCATTAAACTGATGTTAAGAACATGAACACAAGGACCCAAGTCTGCATAAAACACCCCTCTAAACTATCAAATGTCTGTCCTGTAGTACTTACAGGAAGGGTTTTACTGATGTCAGTAGGAATTTGAAGTGCAATGATTTGTTTTGTTTCAACACAGGCCCAGTAACACAAATGAAGTCTTTACCTTCTTGGCAACAGCAAAAATTGTCAGAATCGTCTTAGAACTTTTCAAAGCACCTATTACAATTTTCAGTAGTTTGACCACTACATGCTTCTGTTATTAAGTGCAACTTTCCAGATTTCACCTCTTAAGGCATTTAGAATGCCAGTTTTCAGTATATAAAATATACTACAAAATCAGCTACAGCACAGATCAAGAGCCTGGCAAGTCAGCTAAGAGACTGTTGGAATTTAGAGGGTCAGATGAAACAACCCTCCAAAACTTGGGGAGGACACTGAAGTTGCTACAAAGCTTAAGAATTAAACATTTATCAAATGATGTTTTTGTACAAATCTAAGTTTCATGGGAAAGAACTAATGTGGTTTAAAAGCTGAAACAGTAGTCATATTTTGTCAGTTAAAAAGTGCTCCGGATCAATGATGTCACATGCACCTCTACTTTTTTACATATGTAATGCTTTACCCTTCCAAACTTGCTCTGCAGCAATTAATTCCCTTGGTGAGTATCTGCAAAATCGTCTCTATGATGAGCTTCATTCATTAAATGGAAAGGCTTAGGGGAATATAACCTCAGTCCTGAGCTTTTTCAAGAACTTCAGCAGAAAAGTTATTAAAAAATTAGCTGGAATGGTTGATAATCAGCACTCCAAACAGAGAAGCTATGTTAGGACAAAATACAGTCAATTTCAGCAAGCCCAGTGCAGGGTGAAAGCAGATGGTCTGGCAAATCATTAATACAGAAGCCATTTTTCTCCAATGGAAATGAAACAATGAACATGTGCATCTCACCCAGGGAAGACTGCCTCCAGCCTTCAGCGAGGGCCAACTGATCAATAAACACTTCCCTTGGCTCACAAGAGCTTGCATCAACGGTCTGTCATTTTAAATGGCCATGTGTTAAGAAGCAGCCTGACTTCACTGCCTGTAGTTTGGACAATCTGAAACACTGTCTGTTCCCATGTTTTCATTAACTGCAACATTTCAGATCAGAACTGCAAAAGGAGACGGAGAAGGCTGACATTCCACTCTGGGAATGGGACAAAAGGAGTCTGGGGCATTACGACTTGGCCACATTTGAGGAGGGTCAGATTGTTGCTGCTGCTTTAGTGTTTTGGGGTGGGTTCTTTGTGTTTTTTAAAGCCTAATTTTGGTATACAGCAATAATTGAGGATAGATCAGAAAGCAGTTCATAAGGATTTGATAAAATAAATGACTCTCTCCTGACTGGAGAGAATGACAATAACCTCAATACCAGGAGCGCTCTCCATCTTGCCTAGAGTTCGATATTTTCTTCTGCAGACAATAAATGTTGGATAAATACTATTCAGTAATATTTCTTTTCTCACTGAAAAAATCAAAGAATCACAGAATCATCTGGTTGGAAAAAGACCTCTGAGATCATCAAGTCCAAATGGAATTAAACTCCATTTTTACCACATGCTAACAGGCAACAACAAGAATTTAGAAGGTTTGAAATTCCTTTTTCTACTGATCTACATTAAAGATACTCCCAATATCTGAGACTTGCTTTCTCCTACTATGATCTTTCCAAGTTGAAGAATTTCCAGAATTATTACTAGTCAACTTTAATAAAAACAGTATTTTCTGTATCACAGTTAAGATACTAAAGCACCCGATAACTTGGCACAGAATAGACTTCTGAAGCACTGTGAACGTAAAACGTTTTAAAAACCTACCTGAATTAGACAACCAGAAATTTTTTTTAAATATGCCAGGAGCAAGAATTGAGCTATTTAAAAAAAACCAGGGATTTCCATGACTGCCAGCGTGAAATTCCTACATTTAATTGCTAACCTGCTTTTTTATAATTTAAAATATGTCTTAGAGCAAGCTTACTCTGTTGTTTCTTTGTTAATTATACTTCCATCAAGCATTTGAAGGGGTTCTGTTCATAATTTGCTTTGAGTGACAGAAAAAAGTATCATCCATTAGGCTGAAGAGTAAGCCTAAATCTGTCTCTACAGAGCTGCTTTGTTAAGGACCAATGTTTCAAAGGGGCTTCCAACAGCCTCTCTTGGATGAAGATGCACTTCTTGGTCTCTGCACAACTGTGGCCAAGACAGCCTAACTGACAATGTAGGGTAACTAAGGGGCATGACAGAAATGTAGTCACCAAATTTCATTAAAGCCTACTGACTAGTTTACTTGTTCTAACTATAGTTCACCTGTTCTGCTCTAGAATAGCTCTACAAGAATTTTCACCAATACAAACCAATCTGAAATACAAGTCCTCTCAATTTTTACAAACTTTTCCACATTTCCCTACGAGAAATTACTTGAGATGACAGAAAAGCAGATAATGAACAAAATAAGCATCATCATCATCATCATGACCTCATTTGGATACTGAAGTTAAACAGCATATTTTAGTATATACTCAAGTCTATTAAGCTATCTTTCTTCAAAAGTATAGTTTCTCACTAGTGCTGGTAGGAAACAAAGTAAAAATAAATATAATAGCACAAATGAGTATGGTCAACCTGCAGTTTAATTAAAAGCATACTAAAACCAACACAGTATAAGCTAAATACTGATCTGCTAAAAACCCTCACAGATGAAAAAGCCCAGGAACCAAGAGGTAATGATCTACATTACCACGTCTTAAGGTTACTTCCTATTTGTATTTTTGTGCCCAAACCAGGAAAGACTGGGTGCACCACAGATGAAAACTTGTTCAACAGACAAGACCTCAAGCTGCACCAACAGCCCTTTCAAATGTGATTGAAAGAGAGAGAATTTCAGTCTGCCTCTGGATGAACTCACAGTGACAATACCTAAAATGCAGGAAAAACACCCTGCTGGCGATACCCCAGGACTTTATCCATAGGTGTGGAATGGAAGGAGTGTATAAGATTGTATTATTTTTTACTGTTTTTACATAATTTATAATACTTTAAACACTGGTCTCATAAATATAATATGAACACTTTACACATGCCAAGCAATTAAAAGCTGTCCCCCAAACCTTTTAAGTCTTATCAGAAATATTGGCAGCATCGGTTTATAGCATCTGGTTTTAGTCAGTAACCACTTTAGTCAGAACTAGAACTAGGTTTTCTTCAACCACCTTAATATTAAAATACTTGTAGAAACAAAAAGATGCCTCTAAGTGTATCAGTTTGCCTTTAAGTGATTAAAGTCAGCATGAATAAAAGATTGTCTGTGATTAAAGATCATGTGTCCCCACCCCCAGCGCATATCATCTTTAAATAAAAAGTGCAAGTGGGATTTGGGGACTGGATGGACTGATTTGCCTATTATTTGTCTTCAGTTGCTTATTCTGTAGCCATTTCACATCAACTGTCCCACTGTACTTTGGATTAGCTACAATTACATTTAAAATAAGGCTCACTGAAGAAAAGGAAGAAATGACATCTAACTTTTAGACTCCTCCAACCCCTAAGTCCCACAAAAGTGCTCATTTCCCTTTTTACCAAAAAAACCCTCCTAAAATCTTGATTACAAAACTATTAAACCTTTCAGTTCTACCACCCATATAGTCACCTTCCTTTCAAGCAAGGCCAAAAAAGTGATGATGCAGGACATACTACACTTTTTGTAAGCAAACAGACTGACATCACGATTGCAGTCGTTTCTGCAAGTGTACAGATGTCAGACCAACTGGTCCATTTTTGTGGGACCTCAGGTGTACAAACACCAGCAGATAAAGATCTAAGACTGATAATATAAACCCAACGTGAACTATTAACTTCCAAGACCACCTACTGTATAAACAAGTCTTATTTTCTAAGGGATCAGTCAACAACAGCTGCGCTTTGTCACCGATGGCTGTCTTCTAAGTTTGAAGCCCTTCCCACTAGACGGGGGGCTGGTGTCGGTTGATGGGATTCTGCGACCTAGGAGGAGGCAGAAAAAAGAAGTTTGTAGCAAACATTATACATTCAGTGTATGTTTCATATCCAAAAAGGTGCGTTCAACTAGTGGTATGTCACTAGTGACAACATCCCTGCGTAGCAGGAGGCCGGCAGTCAGCAGTCCACGCTGTCTGCAATAGGTACGGTTCCACAAAGGAAGAGCACAGGCTTTTCTAGGCTAACCTTGCAGTGGTTACACTTCAGGCTAATCTGGACTTGGGAGAGCTAAGCTACAAAAGCACCCAGAAAATCTATTCTGCAGGACCCAATACCACCTGGAGTATCTTAAATGAGAACTACCATCTTGACCTGAATTTCAACAGTGGATCACCTGCACCAGGCTCAGCGCAGAAGTGCTTGTAAAGATAGCTGCTTTATTCATCTAATCAGCCTTTAAAATTGACTATTCCTGAGTATTCTTTTCTGAGGAAGATTTATGATATTTTTTCCATAGATTATTCAAGATCAAATTTAGAGAGCAAATATTAAGACAGTAAATCAAGAAGGTAATCTATAGCACATACTTTTTATATTAGCTTCGATATATTCAACTACTTATAAGGACTCTATTTTTTCTTCTTCAGCCTAATGTTTCTGCCATTATTCAAAGCTGACACACACACAAAAATGGATATCTGCTAGTCTTCTTTTCACAAACAGGCTGACATACTGGCACATTGATGCTGCTACCTGAAACTTATACTAAAAATAATATTGCATGGAATTCACTTTGGAACACTGTCTGCTGTCATTGCCATCTCTGAAAGAGACAGAAAAGACGTGCAACTTAATTAAAAACCCCAAGGTATCACAAAAATACTTGAGGAAAATCTACACATAATAGTTGCTGTTTCCCAGGCAGCATTTCTGAATTCTTGTATTTTTAAATATGCACTATTTCAGCCTAAGTACAAATACCAGGAGTAAAAACTTAATTCCTTTTCTCAGCTGTATAAAGTTTGGATCTTCCTCATGCCATCTCCTTTCCCTTCCATAACCTTGGAAGTATTAATTAAAATATTCAATAGCAGATACAGTAAGATGACACTGACTGACCTGAGTGCCCTGCTTGCTATTTATCCAGCAGCATCACAGTAGGCTTAAAATATTTAGGGCTCAATAGATGAACAAAAATTCATACAGCTCATTTTGCAGTTTGTATTCATGTCCGTTTGTAACAAATTTAAGTCAGTTTACCGTCACCTAAATAGCACAAAATCTAGTATGGTAATCAATTTTTCACTTGAACTTCTTTCAGAAGAAAGCACATTAATTGTTTAAATACTTACTAATTTCTATAAAGAGTTCATTAATGTTTATTGCATTTTTCGCACTTGTCTCTACAAATATTGCATGAATAGAATCTGCATAGTCTTTAGCATCTTTTTCCATGACTTCTCTGGAAAAACAAAGCAAAGAAAAACTGAATGCAAAAAAATGCCACCATTATTCAAAATCTTAAAGAACATATTAAGCTTTTGAGTGTTTCATTAAATGAGTGTTTTGTATTTTGCCTGTTTGTCATCACAGTGCAACCTCATCCTGGAGCTGATGCTCATTCTTTTCTCTATGCTGCCTCCCTGCCTTGAGGTTTGAGCATCACTGAAGCACAATTTTACGCCGTATTTCCTTCAAGAGACATGCTACTTCTACCAAAAGCTATTAGAGATCACTAGATCACTGCTAGTTACATATATACATGAACAATTTAAAACCATACTAAGAACCAACTTCACAGTGGTTCTTTAAACACATAACCGTCTGCCTCCTTTGAGACACCAGCTGCAGTAGCTTTTCCAATGAAATCTGAAAACAAGAAGTTTGCACACACATTCTTTCTGAATTTTGGTTTATTTAACCTGGACATCAGTAAAAAGGGGCTTCTTTTGTTTTTAGTACACCTACTTGAAAGCTTGGCTGTTCGTAACGTTTCTCAAGAACTCTTCCCTGCAAGTATTTCAGCCACAGCCAATTCCATCCCAATATTTAAGCAGGGAAGGAAGGCACCTGAACAAGCAAGTCAGAAAAACCTACACAATGCTTTCCAACAGGATTGATGTTTTTCCTAACAAAATGAGGTGCTACAGACTGACAGGGGTATTTCTTATAAAGTGAGGTAAACAGCTTGTATTACACTGCAGTTTCACAGGCAGCTCAGGCTTGTGTAACTTGGCACCACCACCAGCAAAGGTAATACTGTCTCCCTGTAAACTGCTCATTCCTAACCCTGCTCTCCCAACTCTGTTATGCCAGCAAGTGTTCATGGTGTGAGAAAGATAAATACACTTGGATCACTTTTCCTTTTTTCAAATGGTTAGTTTTAATCTGGATGCATTTTCCAGCCTGATTCACTCACATCAACACAGGGAAGGAAGCGGGTAAGATTGTCCAAGGGCAGACTCAAATCTTCTGACAGGAGAAAGCAGCTCAGACCCCTTGTGAAACTACAACGCTAGTGCAAAACAGCTTAAATTGCTCTATACCTTTCACCCGCTCTGATTCTTAAAATATTTAGCATTATGAGCTTAAGAGAAAACCTCCAAACAGTCGATGGTTATTTACCTTACATCATTAAGATCACACTTATTTCCTGCAATAGCTACAACAATGTTAGGAGGTCCGTGCTGCCGGAGCTCTTTAACCCAGTTCTTTAATGTTGAGAAAGTTTCCTGGTGTGGCAAAAAGAGGGGGAAAAAGAAATAAAAGTCAGAACTGGCTCATGATAAAAAAAGCCCTCCTTAAATTGTAGCGTTGGGTCAAGATTAAATTTCTTACCTCCTTTGTGATGTCATACACTATAATGGCTGCTGCTGACCCTCTGTAATACATCGGAGCTAAAGCACGAAACTGCAAGAAAGACACCAGACATTATGAATCCGATCTTCCACTGACATCCATGACCTCATTATTATTACTACTGAAAACAGTGAAAACCAGCCTTAAGATTCACATTTGTGGAAAAGTTTGCTTTACAATTAGAGTCTGCACAGTAGAGTACATAAACTTCCATAAAGCGCTGCTTTATGAAGGCCAAACTATAAATAATTTAGCAATCAGCAGCACACCTACTGCAAAAAGCAGGAAGCCAAACTTGACCTTATTTTGACTAGATTAGAATCTCTCATTTAAAAGACTGTAGCTTATGCACAGACAAACCCACAGGACAAGTGCTCAACTTCAAACACCGAGCAAGGCAAAACCAGCAAAAATGGAAATCGCTTCTTCAAGAAACTCAGGCTTTGGGACAAAAAGTAATTTCAAGAAAACAAGAATATATTACTGCTGATCTGAAATGTTCCAAAGTTGGTGTCAACCTCTGGCCCCATGCATCAGTCATGGCACTCTTAAATGCTAGAAAAGTTGGTTTCTTCACAACCTCACTTACAGCGTTATGGATTTTACTTAAGTTTTTTTCTTCAAAATTGAAAAATGAGAAGCGTGTTTTAAACTAAAAGCTGCAAAGGCCAAGAACTATGTAACCTGTTGCAAATGCAGCTTTAAGGATCATGCTAGATAGTAAAGGCTAGAGTAATTTTACTGTAATTTTCAGAGTTAAACCTACAGCAGGCATATTTGTTTAGCAGTGCATTCGCAGGGTATAAACCAGGCCCATCTCTCCGCGTGGGGAGTTTTATGAATCCAGAAAAAAGTGATAGAGCACATGATTAAATTGCATCAAAAATATCGATCAAGCATTCAATAAAAACGTGATGTTCTGCCAATTTAAAAAGAATCAGATAACTAATCTAGCAACCAAAACTCTCAAAGCAGAGTAAACTGCATGTACTGCTCTGATGTGAGCATCTGTGATTTAGAGCCTTTGTGCACCTTATTACTCAGGGCAAAAATCATGAACAGAATATAGTTTTTCATAAAGGCTTATTTGGTTCTAATAAAATACCAGTTTCCTTTTGCTTAGCACAGTTCAACTGAGAGCGATGTTATAAATCATAAAAATCTTGCCATAGAGATGAATTCCAGACCATTTACATTTGGCTCTCAAATTCTGTTTTGAAAACAGGATTTTGAACACAAAGTTCAGAATATAAAAATATTTAATAGTGGGAAAGGGAAACATGGGCAGGCATTCAGTTCATGTTGGGACATAATCCCTCTCTTCCTCTTAAGTAATAAAATGTAGAGGGAAACATAATTTGGTAAACCACCACTTGGACTGGTTGCAACCTGGCTTTTTGATTATTTGAGTATTTACATTGGGAATAAACCAACCTTCACTTGCTGATTTTGTATTACTCTCATTTCCTGCCTGCTAACACTTAGATACTTTTTTCCACCTAAGAGCAGTGGGCAGACAAAATACATTAACAAAACAGATGTTGCCAGGAACACTGAATTTTCCTTTTGCTATTTTTCCAAATACTTCAGCTTTGCCCTCCAGCCTCCACTTTGTGTTTTGACAGAATCATTAAGACGACATATTGTAATTATCCAGAGGAATGGTTAAAATTTTTAGGTAAGAAGGCAAAAAACCCTAATTGCTGTAAATAATCTATCAATTTTACTCAGTGTAAAAGAAATGAGAGAAGAAATAAGGCATGCATGTAGGGAAATGAGTTGTATGAGGTGAATTAGAGCACGCTTCCACCTTTGGGGGAAGCTGAAGTTGATTATCCTTAACTTTGGGCTTTAGCCATGATAACAACAAAAAATAAAACCATCTTTACAGCATCCATATCTTGATAGAAACCTGCACTAGAAACAAGATGTTCATAAAACCAGATCACATTGTGACTTTCAAGAGTAGGGCTGCAAAGCAACCCAAACCCTCACCAGAACTATCACCACAGTTACTGATTCTACTCACCCGCTCCTGCCCGGCTGTATCCCAAATCAGGAATTTATGCAGCTCATTTTGATACTGTACAGTCTTGGTCATAAATGAGGCTCTAGAAAAAAGTTACAGCTTATGCTTTTCAGAATATAAATAGATTCTTAGAACATTAGCACCATGAAATTTTAAAAAGGTTTACATTCCAACAAGAGTGCTTTCCTCCCCTTCACACATATAAAACTGATGAAGATTTTCATACATAAAGGCTGAAATTAATGAGGCAAAGGGCCTCAGAGGATAACACTTCCTTTCAGAGGATGAAATTAAACTAACAAAACAGAAGACACGAATGCAGATTATAAGCTTTTATTGTTCATGAGCTTTTGATAAAAATAAAGGATGTATGGCCAAAAAAACATCAGAAAGGTCAGCCTTTTTAGTGACATTCTTCCTCATAAATGGAGGAATTATCACAGCACATCACTTAAGTGCATACTAGAAACTTCTGAAGGGAAAGATATAAAATCCTTCCCTTTGTATCAGCTTTTTCTATCTCTGTACTAACATTCAGACAAACACTGGTGAGTCCATACTTGGGAATAAAATATGGGCAATTCATATTGCTATTGCTAGGTGTGAAGAGGACTGAGAAATCAATAACGAGTAACTTGCTTGTTGTCTGCACTCTGTACAGCTCCCAAATCCATCACACACTTCAGTCTGCGGCAGCTCCTGCACTTCCAGAATACAAATAAAAATTCCACATCTTTTACAGGAAGATATTGCAAAATATAGTAAGTACTTTTGTGCTTTACTTGACTTTTACATATATATATTGTATGTGTATTTCCCACAAGAACAGGAATTCAGAGACCTAAAAGAGGGAGTTCTTTGCTATATCAATTACCTGTAGGCACATTTTTTTTACTGGAAAAGCTAGACACTGAATTAAAATCCTTTTAGAATAGGAACTATAGATGCCGTAATTATTTTAAGCATTTGAGATCCTACATTACGATTTCAAATACCTTCTGTGTGCTTAAATCCTGTCACTTGATCATACTGCAGACTTCCAAACTCGTTCTACTGTCAGTTTTTGACAGGATGCAGGATAGGATCCTGGAGGTTTGTCTATACTGGCACCTCTTACAGTGCACTAAGCTTGCTGTAGATTCAAAATCAGAGAACAAAACTCTTTCAGCATTTTCAACCAGAGTCCAAACCTCTGAACTTCAGTTTATCTTGGATTTTAAGTACCACCAAAGCACAGATTTTAGTGATGTCTGTGACACTTTCATAGGTAACGACACTGGAGTCTTTGCACAGGTTTCAATGTTACAGGAGGACAAAACAGCCACCCACACTGAAAATAAAGGGAGCAATTACACAAGGCTTTCCACTGTTAAGGGATAACCTTCTCCCCATTCCTCAAGCTTGGATAGTTTGCCAAATAGTACATCAGTCTCCAAAGTTGATTACTCTTAAGAAGCCAAACACAAGGTTGCAGCATGCTTAAAGAGAAACAGTCTAAGTGCAAGGCATCTCAGCACAGTTAATGAGACGATGTATTTTAGCAATGGGTGAACAAAAATAAAGCGACAGGAGTAGGTGCTGGATAACACAGCAAAGACTTCCATTTCCTTAAAACTTCTGCAAATTAAGCATCAATTCTGAGCTCTCTGGCCAATATGAGAACAATTCCCTAAATCATAATTCTCACTGAAAATTTACCTTATTTGGTTCTATAAATCAAAACATTCCTGTACAGTCAATTTCAATGGAATAGCTGTGTTGCTCTAATTCACATCAAAATTAAACATACCAGACAGCAGCTGACAATAGAGATTAAATGCTGCTTGAAATTCTTTGACAAGCGGAAGGTTTCATTGTGACAGACATCAATAGAAAAATACAAACAAACTCCAAAGAGAACAACCAGCTGAAAGACAAACCACTTCGCATCAATAAAAACATCAAAATAGAGCTACCCTCCAGGACTCTTGTAAGAAAACAGGCATATTCTCCCAGCCAAGTAACCACTATAACGACATGAACAGACACACCTGAAAGTAGTTTTATACTCATTCATAATTTATTTTTGATGCTGTAATGAAAGCCTAGATATTCTGCAGTACCTAGAGATATCTGCTGCTCAGGAAAAGCAGATTGTGTCCTCAGCATCCAGAGAGGACAGAAGTTGCAGAGTTCTGACAGGGTCTCTAGAGTTGCCCCTGGTTGAACCTGAGTGGTAAACACTCAGGACAACAAAGTGTGATTACTCAGGTAATTCTATGAGAAATGGAAACAGGACGGGGAACATAAGATTGCGTCTCATGAACTCAAAACCCAGGAGTAACCATAGAAATGTTCTCAGCTTTAGTTCTGTAAGATGTTCAAAATTCCTCTCCAATCATTACTTTCTACCTTCTAGTCTCAATGACAAAATACAAACAAGGTCTAAAAAAGGTTTCAGAATTAATTTGCTTAAGATTGTGGGACTGTATCTTATTGGAGCTTCACAGAATCCTGTACTTTGGCAAGTTTTGACCCATTTATAGTACCACTGCAGAATACCAAGATATCAAGTCCTCAAACCAATGAATGATTTTGTTAAGACTGCTAAAAGATACAGATTTTTAGGCTGTCACTTCAAGAAAGTACACTAATCCCAGTACTGTCATTAAACCCATGAAGACAAATCCTGTTCTACACATCAGCCTCATTACCACAATGGCTACTAACAACACCTGAAGTGAAGACACAGTATCTATTACAGACATTCCCCTGGGAAGACGCATGCATGTGATCTCTTTGGTTCCTACCTTCAAATAGATCAGTGCTACATTGGAGGGAGGAGAAAAACAGAAAGGAGAAATCAACCCACACACCACACAATCAGAAACCTACCAGATTAAAAGACACTGACTTAGGAGGGAAGAGAAGATTTGATGAAGTTCATTCCAGTCTCAGCTCTTCCATGGTAGGAAAGGATAAAAGAAAAAAACCACAACAAACGCCTGTCCTGAGTTATCTCCAGATTATGGAAAATTCTACTTTGGCAGGATAGACACATCACAGATGACAATCTTTGCTCTGCAGCTGTGGACAGCCTTGCAGAGCCAAAAGCCATCAAGCACAATATTTTAGAATTTAGAATCCGAAAGCACAGTTCACACATGACTGGACACATAATGCAAATTCCATACTGTGTTACTGGAATGTTTAATTTGTGTAGTTCAGATGTGTGGTGACAAGTCCAGCTACAGAACAGAGCATCCCAGCCAAACAAAGAGGCACCTCTCATGTTTGCAAAACCTAAGTCTGTGTTACCATACCTGCTCACCTACTCGTTAAGCAGACTTTGATCTTTTCCCCACCATCAGCCCAGGCTCTTGTCATGGTGTTTGTGAACACTTGGGCCACTGTAGATACGAGCCCTATCAGCCAACTACTCATCAGACTCTGTTTTTAAAAGCATCTGGATGACTAGGAATGAAGATGGATAATCAATTTCTCAGACAGCTCAGGTAACAAGGAAAACAAATGGAACGTTCAACAGTGTCCACCTGAGGAAGAAGTTTTGCTTGTAGTTGATATCCCTGTAGGCAATAGGTCTGAACTTTATGTACAACCTGAACACAAGAGTTTAAGCCAATCTGCTCCCCTACTTAAGCAAACAGCAGTGACTGCCATCCTCACATCAATTACGTGGTCCTCCAAAAAAGAATCTCCACCATAGCTAATATGACATTAACTAAGAATGTTCAATCCTTGAAGATCTACAAAAACTACTTAGCAATCTATTGTAAAGGCTACCTTTGTTAACAGGGAAATTTTAAACAAGGACAATATCTTGCGATTTGATATCACTATTTACACTCAAAAAGAGGTGGGGAGTTTAGGGGGAAGAGAGAGATATCTCATGGGAACCACATTTTTTCAGAAAGACAGCATGAGACACAGCTGATTTTTATCAGCTTTTCTGGTCAAAGCTGTAGCAGAGCCTGTACAACACCTGAGACGGGAAGTTGCACTGACACCCCTCAACACTTCTCAGCATCAAGTGAAGCCACATCATCCTGTCAGTAAAGAACTGCTTCTGAGCAAAACAGCCCACAAGAAAGTTGTGGCAAAAGAAATCAAAAGATCCAGCTGCTCCAAGAATTCCTGATGCTTGCCCTTTCTTCTATCCCTTTGAATATTTGAGCTCAGTAACATTGCCACTGAGGCTCCACTTTCAAATATCCCAACCTGGGAGATCAATTGTATTAACAATTTCTTAAGTTAGTCACGAGACTGTGTATTGCACATAGATGCCCAACACAAGAAAAAATTAATGAAGAGAACAGAATTCTTATATTAACTACCTTCAAAAACAGACTTCTGATTGTACTTGACTCTTTAAGAGCAGTGCAAGAGAAAGAAAGTTCTTTCAACTGAAGAATCGTCGGTGCAATTTATTCATAACCCAGGACTTCAGCAGGGTTTTGTGAGCTCGGTTTGACAATACAAAATGTATCCAGATCTTACACGCGGAAACAGAAGCTGCAGGAGCGCCAAACACACTCCTACATTGCCCAAGGTAGCTCATGAGCTAATTAAGGCTGTAGTCACATTATCACCACATTTAGCTGCCACACACAGAGAATCCTCAAGTGATCTATTTGGGAGATACAGATTTAAATCCATACAATTTGTTTTTTTATTTCTTGAATAAGTCACATTTACTTTAGCTTCTTACCCTATTGTTGGATTGATGTTGGGATCAAAGCTATCTTCTACAAATCTCCACACGATACTTGATTTGCCCACACCAGTGTCCTAAAAAAATCCAGAAACAGTTGAAAGAGACATTAGTTACTATAAACAAATGATTCTTTTTGTCCTCAAATCTTGCAATACACTGTGCAAGAGTAAGATGCTCCTGCAGATAATATCAGAGAAGATGATTCAGAAATACTTCAGGTATTATACTCATTTAGTAGAAAATGAAAGGCCTTTGAGATAAGTTACAATTTTCTACAAAAAATTGTTAAAATGTTTTTTTTTTATGAAAGACTATAAAAATCCTCATTCATGCTTATTATCAGTTATTCAGACTTTTTTGTTTTCACAGCTATGAGCAAATTGCATTTGAACAGGAGCAGGGAAAGATGTCTACCACTTTTAGTAAAATACACAGCAGTTGAGTACAGTGCTTCATCACTGGAAGCCAATGGAGCACGTTAAATTATCCAAGTGTGACACATGCTTTTCAACCTGTGACTAATGCCGTCCCACCCTGCTTAATGAAAGACTTGAAATTTCTTCTGTGACACACCTGAAACATGTTTCAAATGCAACTCTACAGAGCTATAAATGGTAAAAGAGGAAATGTAACATTAAAATTCTGGGTCATGTATGCATTTGCACCACTGACTCCACAGGTAAAAGATACATACGAGGCATATTTAGGACTGAAATTGCTCAAACTGTCCCCAGTAGCAGCTGGACATTCTCAGCAGTCATTTAATTAAGCCACATGAAGGCTTTTTGCTTTGCATCTCAAGAGTCATTAAAATTTAAAGGAAAAACCCTGAGGAACCCCTGCATTGAAAATGAATTAGTTTTGTGCTATTCATACATTTTCCTGGACCCCCTGAATACTGTTGAAAATTCAGGTATAGTGCGTATTCTTCTGTTTATCTTTCCAAGCTGCTTCCCTCTCAAGGAAAGTGCATTATCTCAGTTCTGTACTTTATAATGTTTGCAGTCTCAACAAGCAGAGCAAATTCTAAAGAGAAAAAATACATTGTTCCTGACTCTGGGAGTTCAAGGAGCAGTTTTCCTGGGCACTAACTTTCCTGTTCTTACATCACGAAAGGTTCCTCAGGTTGGGCGAACGTAAACAGCAGCTGGCAGTGACCCCAAATAATGTCAAAAACACATAAATTACCCCCCAAAGGACAACGCTGCCGTTCAGCCCACCCTGCCTGTCACCTCTGCACAGCGCGGGATGCAGATGGAGACAACTCCACCTGTTCCACCTGAGGTTCTCCAGCAAAGCCCTCAGACCAAACCAAGCCCACGTACAACTTTAGAGCCTCGATTTCTTTAAACACCTGCTCCGGTCTGCTCAATGCCTCCTTCCTCCACCCTCTGCAACACTTCCAGAGCTCACAGGTCCTCCTTAAAAAAAGTTCACGTCCCTTCCCCTCTCCTAAGAATTTGATTTCAGGTGCTTTTATTTATTTGCTTGGTTAACTCCCATGCCCAAACAGCCCGTGAGGAGAGGGAAGGGCACACTTATGTTTAAACGACAAAAACACAAAACCGAGGCGAACTCCGCCTAGGGAAGGGAAGGCCCCTCAGCTCAGCTCTGCTCTGCCCGGAGACAGCAAGGCCTGCCCTGCGCCCTGTACCCCCACTCCGCCTCCCAGTACCCTTCCTACTCCCCCCAGCGCCCCCACGCCACCTCCCGGTCCCCCCAGTGCCCCCACTCCGCCTCCCGGTCCCTCCAGCGCCTCCACTCCGCCGGTCAAGACGGCCCCTCAGCCGCCGCCCCGGGCCCCGACGCCCCGCACTCACCCCCAGCAAGCAAACCTTCAGCTCCCTCAGCGCCATGGCCGGGCGGGCCGAACCCTCAGCGAGCGCCTGAGCCGCGGCCCGGCGCGACCATAGCCCTGCGCGGGGCCCCCCCCACCCCGTTACCGGCCGCCCCCACTCCCCGCCCGCGCCGCCATCTTGGGCGGCGTCACGTGACCGCGCCCTCCGCCCGCGTCGCCATCTTGGGCGGTGTCACGTGACCGTGACCGCACCCCCGCCCCCGACCGCGCCCCCCGCCTCCCCCCCGCGCCGGCCCCTTGGGAGGCGGTGGCGCCGCCGAGGGAGCGTTCGGTGTCCCGGCCGCCGCTTCTTTATTTACACCGGCGGCTTTCGGGCCGCTCCGGGGTTCGGAAACGGCGGCTCCTCCTCGTGCCCTCTTCCCCAGTTCCTCGGCCGCCTCTGTTCCAAGATGGCCGGTGAGTGGGGCCGCTGGGCGGGCGGGGGGCGCCTTCTCCTCGGCCGCCGCCGCCGGTAGCGCAACCAACCGCCGGTGTGTTCTCTTCTGTTTCTGTTTGTAGGGATCCCTTTGTGTTTTGTGGATTTGCAGGATGACTTAGATGATTGTGAGTAACTGTTTCCTGTTTTTCCGTCCCCGGGGCCGTTCGCTGCCCGCTCCCCCCGCGCTGGCGCCCGCCTGAGGGTGACGGGAGGATTTTGAGGCGCTTTGCGGCGCTTGGAGAAGGCGCTTGGGAGCTCGGAGCGTGTTCGTGTCCAGGTCGCGGCCCGCAGGGCCGGGCGGGCCCTGGCAGCGGGGTCTGGGGCAGGAGGAGCCCCGGGGCGGTGGTTACGATATCCCCCGCGTTGTCCCCGGGGCACCGGATCCCATATAAACAGCGCCCTGAGACGGCATTAGGAAGAAGCTCTTCACGGGGAAACCCTGGCCTAGGCTGTCAAGGGAAGTGGTGGCTGCCACCGCCCTGCCACCGTTCAAGGCCAGGTTGGATGGGGCTTGGAGCACCCTGATCTAGCCCATGGCAGGAGGTGGGGCTGCATGGGCTTTGAGATCCTCATACCGAAAATGCTGGTAAATAAACTCTCTGAGACTCGTTTCGGAGTTTCAGAAAGCTTTATTTCAGCACTGGACACGTGAGGGAATGATTTCCATCAATCGTGTAATGAGACAAGAGCTGGGACAGAATGTATTTCCCATTTACGTGTATGCGTGTAAATTTTCCCCAGAAATCTTACACATATTCTGTTATTTTCCAAGGACTAATTTTAACATTATTATGAACTTTATAACAGTCAAATCTCTTGCTCATTAGAGCTTTGGAGCCAGCTCTCTGTCTCACTTTGCATTTTAGACAGGGAAAAACTGTGAACAGAGGTGGTTATAGAAAAAGACAGAATATCATACTGTTCAGAATATCATACTTAACACGTGATGTTATAATTTCTCTTTGAACAGTATCTGGAAAAACACTATTTGATAAAGACATGCTAGGAAGAAATTGTGCTGTCAGAGGGAGATCTGACTTACAGAATGGTTTAGGTTGGAAGGCACCTTAAAGCCCATCTAGTCCCACCCCCTGCTACTGGCAGGGACACCTCCCGCTGGATCAGGGTGCTCAAAGCCTCATCCAACCTGGCCTTGAACACCTCCAGGGCTGGGGCAGCCACAACATCTGTTGGCAACCTGTGCCAGTGCCTCCTCACCCTCATTGTGAAGACTTTCTTCCTAATGTCTAATCTAAATCTTCCCTCTTCCAATTTAAAACCATTCCCTGTTATCCTATCACTATGGGTCCCTTGTAAAAAGTCCCTCGCCAGCTTTCTTGTAGTCCCACTTCAGGTACTGGAAGGCCATCATAAGGTCTCCCCAGAGCCTTCTCTTCTCCAGGCTGAACGGGCCAACTCTCTCAGCCTGTCCTCATAGCAGAGGTACTCCATCCCTCGGATCATCTTTGTAGCCTCCTCTGGACCCACTCCAACAGTTCCATATCCTTCTTATGTTGGGATCTTTGATGATGTATTGCTGTAGGAGGCAGCTGTGTATCTGGACTGGTTTCAGTAGCTCTTTGGTTGCTGGATTGACCTTTCTTTTAAAAAAATGAAAACTGATACTTGCATTTGTTTCTTATGAGATACTACCATAAGACCGTTATTATTTAATAGTACTTGAAAATGTGTAACAGATGGATTTCTCCCCCAGTGAGCATGAATTAGCATTAACTAAGGAAGAAGGTGATCTTTGGGAACGTCGGGGGAAATGTTAGGACACGTAAGAGTTCTGTTCCATTGGAAAGATGTGCAGGGACATTGCCTCTGTGGGAAGTAGGTCCTTCTGTGAGATTTTGTTAGTTGTCACTCTTAAGTGTTGTTCCTCAGTCTTTGAGGCTTCTCTGTTTCACTAGTAGGGGGCAGAAAAAAGTTGTGTTGTGTTTTCATTAAGTTTTAGAAAGAAGAGTATAAACAATGAGATTGTGTACTTAAGAGTACTTGGCTTGTTTTGTTTGTATGTTTGTGTATTTGAAAATATTTTTAATTGTTCTCTTATAACTTGTAGCTCTATGAGTCTTAGTGAATCTCAAATCATTCATCCTCCTAAATACAGTTATCTATTTGAAAAGGTAGAAATCTAAAAAAATATGTGGAAAAATATGATGTACTTGAAATCCACGTATTTGAATAAACAGGGATTTAAAGTTTTGCTAAGACTGTAAGAAGTTGCTGAAAAAGAAGTACCAAAGTTTATTGCTTGCTGCAGTAAGGAAATGTAAGATGTTTGTAAGAAGTCATCACCTTAAATGACAAAAAGCTTGTATGTGCTGAACAGCATTGCAGTGGGAAGGACATTAGCTGGTACATTTCATTGTGCTTATGCCAATTTAAAGACTGTTTTGCAGCAAGTTCCTTGAGCCAGAAGAGCTCCAACAATTGTTGCTGTAGTGCCTTATTTAAGAGTTAAAAATATCTTTCTCTCTGCCCTAATTAAAAAGAAAACAAAGGAAACCTTTGATAGTGCTAATGAATGCTTAACTGTTTGAATTGATTAGGTCTTTTTTAATTTCTTCCAGTTCCATTTCAAATTTTCTTCTCTCTGTAGCAAGAAAAAAAAAATCAATACTGGGTGTCATTTGAGTTCTGTTTGAGTGTGTAAAGTGCAGGCAGCAGAAATAAATCTGAACTTCCTGTAGTGTTCTGTTTGGGATCTTGGCCTCAAACCAGAGGTGACTGTCAAAGGGATGTGCGTTTTTTAGAGCATTATTGAAATCTTATTTTATGATTTAAAAATATTCTTTTATTAGGTTCATTAATTTGACTGTGCATTTAGAATTCTGGCATTGAAAGCTGCCCTCCGTTACAGCAGAGTTCAGACCCCATCTAGGCTAAGATATTATTGTGCTAATCCAGTGACCACTCTTAACACTTCATAAGCTGTTTTAGGAAAATCTCAGTGAAATAAGTTGTTAAAATAGTGTTATTCACATTGAAGACCAATTCCATTGAAACAAATGGAGACACTAGGGAATTCCTTTCAGTTTGGGGGAAAAGCTGTAGATCTCTGGAATTTGAGTACAATTTCTGACTTGGGTTCTTTTTAGGGTGAGATGTTGGATCATCTGGAGAAATAATTAGCTTAATTATGCCCCTTGTACAATAAAGAAAATGTATTTTTAAAGTTGTTTGTTCTTCTAAGAACAGCAGGAGAGAAAATTGTCTTCAGCTCATGAAATCTTTACACTCTGCACTGTTATTTCCTACTGAATTTGCAAAAGTCAGTAGCGACGCTGCCTGGTGATGTTGGATTGCATAGTTAAACCCTGTGGCCTGTAGGTGTTTCTTACGGGTTCTAAGCAGCTTTCGAGTCTGGGTCAAACCAACACATGGAGAACTCCAGTTCAGCTGTGAATGCTGTCACATTTATCCTGGTTTAGAGGTGGATAAATTTCAAGCTTGCTTGTTTGATATTGTTAGAGGGGAAGAATTCTGAATGTTTGATATTGTTAGAGGGGAAGAATTCTGAATGTTTGATTCACCGAGGAAGGAATGTTACATAAGTTAAGAAATAATAGTTCATTATTTTTATGTAATTTACTTTCTAGTACTCTGGTGTATTCTGGAACTTATTAGTACCTACGGCTTCTTATTTTATGAAAAAAGAAAGTTAAAATTCTTGAGAGAAGCCAAAATGGATTTTGCTGTGACTATTCCTTATGAGTCTGTGGAAAAAATCTCAAGTATTTAACTCTCTTGATCCTGAGCATAAGTAGTTTGCTCTGTTTTCCCTCTGGTCCTAGAAAGCACTGGTGTGTGCTTAGCTAGTTTAAATGAATAACAGAACTACTCCAAGTAATAACATTAAGCTTATTCATCATGTTTACAAAATTAGTCCCAGGGATAGTATTGTAGTAGAACTTAGAATTGAGATTTGCTTCATTGGCATTTGAATCAGTAGGAATTCTGAAATATTTGAAGTAAACTGGTAAGAGTCTTCGTTTTTAAACTGTTTCTTAGTTCAAGAACAGATGGGCAGTAGATAAAGTTAATGGCGAGTATATTGATTTTTTATTTTTCCTTGTGTAAAAGGTGTCTAGCCTCAAAAATTAGTGAGTGAAAGTGTGTCTGATCTGATGGATTTTAAAATATAAATATAACAATTGCATAGATATAAGGATGGTCAGAGGTGGGTTTGGATATGGAGAGTTTATTGCAACCTCAGAAAGGAAATCTGCAATCCCACATACTCTGTGTAACTTCCTGTGAGCTTTCAGTGATACCATGGGTTTCTTTTGGAGCTGCAAATACTGGATGCTCCCTCTTCAGGGACTATGATTGGTGGGAAAGCAACCCTAGAGCACGTGGACAGATGGATTCCAGGCAGCTATTTAAGATGTGCAGAATTCTTGGCTTGTCATTGTGCTTTCAAGCTTTTACCAGTTTTGTGCTTTCTCTACTGATTTAAATACCTAATATTGTGTCTAACCAAGTCAGACTGGTTTGTTGTCTTCAGTGGTTGTCACTCTGGGCGCATGTGCTGGTTTGAGAGATGATGTTAAATTCAGTTTCTTTTAATGAGACTGATTTTTCTTTTGAATTTGTCAGTTTTTGGCATGCACCTGTGTCAGCTGAGCCCTCTTAACTCATAGTGCATGTGGTTAGTCCACTTGTATTGGGAAGTAAAATGTGTTAAAAGCCAAGGATTTTGTGGCAGTTGAATAAAATTTCCAAGGTTGAATTTACAGATCTGTAAGCAAGTGTTGCTCTTGACTTCATTAGCGACAACTTAAGATCTTTTTGTAAGCCATGTCCAATGATGTACAGATACTTTTCCTATGAAGAATAGTTATTGGTACAGGGTATTTCACAGTGTAACATCTCTTGCTTACTCTTGGAATTTTATTTTTTTTTTGGGGCTACTCTTCTTGTCTTTCAAGTTGGGTTTGAAGATTATGGACCAGACTGTGATAGCATGAGGATAACTGCATTCTTGGATATTCCCGGACAGGATAATTTAAGTCCACTGGCTCGTTTAGAAAAATACGCCTTCAGTGATAACATATTTAACAGGTAAGGGTACAGCAGCTACACTCGATAACCTGAGTGACAGCATTGTGGATGCTAAGCTGTCATAACTTTTGTTGTCATTCTGCTAAGCATGTGCTTAATTATTTCTGTTTGAATAACTGTTATGTAGTATGTCCATAAAAAGAGGGTTTCATTCTTGGTCACCTGAAAAAGATTTCTCAACTCCATCGTTTGTTGTGTTGGGATGTGGAGAAGCTGTATAACTGATAGATCTGAATGTTCAGAGAAGAGCTTGATCTGTTTTAAGATGCCCATTTGCCCAAGATAAGTTCCTCTCGCGTCTCACCTGTGCTGTTGACAGGATATTAAGGCAATTAATATGTTGTTTACTCCACAGGCAAATTATTGCCAGAGGTCTTTTGGATGTCTTTCGAGATTTCAGTAATAATGAAGAAGACTTCCTGACAGTGATGGAAATAGTGGTCAGGCTCTCTGAAGATGCAGGTTTGAAAGTTTCTTTGGGTTTTATATTGTTGGGGTATGTTTTTTTTTATAAAAGTGTTTGTAACTTATTTTACATAAGCTTCAATGTAGAAGGCCATAAATTTTGATGTTCGAGAAGGCAATGAATGAACTAAAGAAACAAAATCATTTAACAGCAATATCTGTCAGTGAAAACGAAGATATTTTTTCCTGGTTTTGAAGTATTTTGTATGGTAGGTGTATAAATGAAAACCTCTTACTTATCATGAGGCCCAAAGTAATATTTATAAGGAGTTAATTACATCTGAATGTGTGGTATATGTGGTATTGAACAGGTGTACACTCTAATACTGCATGTGCATATGTTGGTGGTGATTGGATTTTCTAGCTAGTGCTCTCATTTTATCTGATCTGTTTGGGAACTGATCCCAGGTCTCTGGACTGTGATGATGGTTGTAAAGCTGTTCTTTTTTTATTCAGCTTTGCTTTAAGAACAGGCAGTCTCAGTGGTGATATTTTCTTATGTTTTGAGTCCTTTCATTTTCCTCTGTCAAACATTAAAAAAAAATGCTATTTTTTTCTTAAGGCACTTGATCTTTATTTCATATTTAGTTTTGCCTTTTTTTCTTACTAGAACCAACTGTACGTACAGAGCTGATGGAACAAATACCTCCTATTGCCATTTTTCTGCAAGAAAGTCGACCAAAATTCCCAACGGCATTTGTTGAATACCTTATGCCCATAGTAGTGAGATACCTCACAGATGTTAACAATCAGGTGGGAAAAACACACCATGTGAGTTGAATTGTTGGGAAATTCTGTGTGGCTTGGAGAATTTAAGGCATGAGGAAGAGATAATAGGAAATTCCATGTTGATTGTTACGTGCCTTCTGTGTAGTGCTTTGTGTTTATTGGTTTCAGCACACTTTGCTAGGGGGGTCTGACCGTATAAATGTGTGTGTGTGTGTATATTTGTTGTTTTTAAATACTTTCCTCAGATGATGAGAAACTTGCAGGATCTGCGTAGCAGCTCATTGGCACGGTCTTGTTACTGGAGTCATGACTTACAAGTCCTGCCTTCTGCTCCATCTTTTGGCTTTTCCTCCAAATTTGATGAGAAGACATCTAATGATTATATTAAACTTCACTATTTATTGTTAATTTTTTGTGTTGTTAAAACTGCGAGATCTTTTCCCATTTTATGAGGTTTTTTAAACTCGTACCTGTGTGTTCATTGAAAATATACCTTTTTGGGGTTCTCCTATCAGTAAATGTTGTTTTCAGTGATGTATTTTTGTTTGTTCACAGGTTAGAAAGGCGGGTCAAGAAGCACTGCTTATACTGCTGGAACAAGATCTTGTTTCTCAGAGTGACGTTGAGAATAAGGTGTGTCCAATCCTGTTGGACCTCTCTGCTCCTGACAGTGATGATGAGTACAAGGTGGAGGCTGTCAATGTAAGTGAATGTGGAAGAAACCTTATCTCTTTCCTTTTTGCAAACACTATCTTTTAGCAGTGCTACACCTAAAGCTCATGTAGAATAGAACAACTTTGTGTGAGATTTTCATAAGCATAAACCCCAGAAAATAAACTTTATACTTGCATTTTCACTGTCCTGGGAGCTTTACATTAGTCACTGAACTTAAACTCTCTATACTGTTACTGTTTGTTTTATTCCTTCTCTGTTTGTTAGTCGCTCTGTTGCGAATGAAGAAGCCACTGCTCTGGTACAGTTGAAGCTAAGCTGTTGAGCCCTGAATCAGTAGGTTTCTTGTCATGGCTAGTATTGAACACCATTGAAACAATGGGAATTCTCATGAATCTGAGCAGGGTCAGGACTTGATGCACCATACTGACGTGTTAGAAATGATCTTACCTGGATTCAAGAAGAACACTTGAAGGACTGTCCTACTGAGTTCTGTTTATTAATGCCTTTGGGTAAGAACAGAGGTACTTTGGGTAGGTTTTCTTCAGGTGCTGTAAAAAGGAAACCTGGGCTTCTTAATTAATGAAGTGCTTGAGGCATCTTTTCTAATAATACTTATTGAGAATTGAACCAGTAACATTTGATTTTTATTTTTTTTAGTTTAATACAACAAATCTTTAATTTTCATTCTGAATTTTTGAAAAGATCAGGTTTAAAGAGACTGTCTTTGTACTTCAGGATGCTAAGTGATTGTCAAAATGGTAGCCAAATAACTTGAAAATGCAGTTGGTTCTTGGCAGCCTTGTTTTAATTCTTGTTAAGATTCTTGTGTTCCCCAATAGTTTCTATACAGTTGCTCTACCAGGTTTCACAGTAACGTGGTAAAACTATGACCTGATCTTAATTCGTGAACATTTTGAAAAAAAACATTCCCTGTTTACTTTCAAGAAACCAGTCAACCCCACAGAAAAGTGCTGGGGTGTGATTACATTTTAGCATTTCATCTGACACTTGACCTGTAAAATAGTTTTACCAGCCAGGTTTCCCTCTTCCTTATTTGGGGGTGGGGTATTGCTTAGGCAGTTTTCCAAGGTATCATCTGAGCACCAGATGCCTTTAGGAGCTTGAAAATTTGAAGGAAAGTCCTTGAATGGTGTCTTCCTTAGCTTTTATTTAGCATTCCATTGCAAAGGCAAACGTTTCTAGGGATGAAGCTTATTTTTGTGGAGGTAGAAAGCTTCAATAATTTTGGAAACAAAAAAATAGGAGTATGAGTACTGTTAATCTGACAACACTTCTCTAAGTGTTAAATTCCTGGTGCTCTGGGCAGAACAGTTAAATCTATTTTGTAATTGCCCTTGAAAGTAATTTTTAGGAGGAGTGTTGGACTGTACTTACAGCTTTATAATTTTCTTTTCCTTACATTTACACCCTTCTTGAATTTTAGATAATATGTAAAATGGCTTCTATGTTGAGCAGAAAAACAGTTGAGCACATGCTGCTTCCTCGTTTCTGTGAACTGTGCAGTGATGGGAAGTTGTTTCAAGTCCGAAAGGTTGGTGTGTTTTCAACCCTAAACCACCTAAAAATGAATTTGTATGTGGGTGTTGAAATGCCTTCCTGAATAATTTGTCATAGCTTTGGCTGATAAACTTTGAAAGAGTCTGGAAGAGCAGTTTTAATTTCTGATGTGGTTATAATTTCTGTAGATGAGTAAGAAAATAGATAACAGTGGTGAATAGCTTTGTAGCTGTAACTGATCTTGCACATTTAGTAGTTCTAGACAACGTTTTCCTTAAGCCATGTAGCTGGTTATAAGATGCAAACCTGATCTCTGCCATCTTATTTCAAAATCAGAAATTTGGAAGGTATTTGAGACATCCTTTAGAAAAAATAAATAAATAAGTCTGGTGTTATCGAAAGGAGAAATCCCAGAAGTGTAAGAGTTAATTAATGGTTGAGTACAAAAGGAAAGTTGTAGCATAAGAAGTCTTAAAATATTTGAGTGGACTTAAGGGTCATGCAGAGTTTCAGCTTGGTCTTTTGTATACGCTGCACTTGTTGGAATTTGAGCTGTGTTATTGCCTTCTAATTAAGCATTTAGGATGTTTAAATGAATGAATAAATTGTATGTTAACACAGTTTTATCTTAATTGTTTTCAGATTTTTGCATCATCTTTTTTCCAGCATAAGGAAGTGTTGCTTTTGCCTTAATTATAGCATTTCTAATGTACTGTAAATGGCATTAACTTGAGACCTTGATTAAACTTTGCTTCAGCAAATCCCTTAAGCCAGTCTCAGCCAATAGCAAAGATAGTTCTGCCAGTGCGCCTTAGTGCTGACCCTCAGATCATATTTTAGTCTGCTTCAGGTTTGACAGCTGCTGTTCAAAGTAGTTTAAACTTTCAGGTAGACTTATTGTCCCTTTTAGTGATTACTGAAGTAGATGATGCTCTTTGTGCAGAAGCCTTTATTATTAATACTATTGATTTTGAAGGCATGTGGCTTGTGGGGGCCTGCTCTAATGAGTCCCTTTTAGGGATGAGTTAATATTACAGGATGCAGTTACATGGCTGAAATTTGAATAGTCAAAACATGTGCAGTTGTTGCGTGGGATAAATAATGCGTGGTGAAGCTGGTAATAAAACTAAGGCACTTGAAAGAGCCAGAATGTTATTAATTACTTTTTTATTTCTTAGATTTGTGCAGCTAATTTTGGTGACATTTGTAATGCAGTTGGGCAAGAAGCCACAGAAAGACTGCTGGTATGTAAAAAGCAAGAGACTTGTATTTCTCATTTCAAAAGGTTTAATAATGAATAATTTAACTATCTTCTCTGTAAATTAATCAATATGTGTGTATCTTTAAAAATTGATTTGGCTGTGGCTTTAGTTGCAGTTATATGGCAAAACTAGGAATTAATAGAAATGCAAAGTTCTTGTTTTGCAGAACACTGAAATATATAAACGTAATTGTATATATTTTATATATATATACACACACTCTTCAGAATTACTGACTTTTTTTCCCGTGAACTAGGTATCAGTTGAGTCACAATTTCAGGAAAAACAGGCCATTACATTTTTTCTTTTCTTTCCTGGCACATGTGGTTATACATAAAACTCCAGTGAAGTAAATGGGAGACAGTTGGCTTTTTTTAATGTCTTCAATTAATACATGTTTTTGTAACCATGTCCCTGTTTCTCTATTCATCACTTATTCTGTTCTCTCAAGTTGTCATTGTCTCCATTTTCCAAACAAATACCTTGATAGTGAATTGCTGCAGTCTTCATTTAGTCTTTTATTTGGTTTTGCTTATTTTTGGCAGATTCCCAAGTTCTTTGAACTCTGTTCTGATAGTGTATGGGGAATGAGAAAAGCTTGTGCTGAATGCTTTATGGCAGTGTCTTATACCACGTCCCCGGAAGTTCGAAGAAGCAAACTTTCCCCACTGTTTATCAGTCTTATTAGTGACACTTGCAGATGGGTAAGTAACTCTCAATAATTGATGCATATTCGCAGGCAGGTCATGCATAAATAGTGGGCAAGTCAGAAGTGTGCTCTAAATGTTCTCTGAATTGAATTTGCTGAGATCAGAGTCTACTCTGCTGAAATATAATGTCCTCTAACAAGAGTATCTTATTTTTCCTTTTTTTACTACTTAAAATTTATCGAATTTTTTTAAGTGTAAACACTCTCCTGAGAATAGGTGGCTTGTGTTGAGAGTATTCGTTGAAGTACAGTGACATCCTTCAAACTTATCTTAAAATATTTCCTCATTATGATTGTAGATATGTGTTTACTAATTGAATACTCTTTTCTTAGGTGTCTTTTACTTGGTAATTGATAATTGGTATTAAATGAAGCTCTTATAGCAAGAATCAATTGGTTCTTAGTAAAAAACGGAAACAAATTTTATTTTTCAGCATTAACTCTGGGAATTGCATGAATTCTGACTGTCCTTTACAGGTTCGTCAGGCTGCTTTTCAGTCTCTTGGCCCGTTTATTTCTACCTTTGCAAACCCTTCGAGTGCTGGTCTTTACATTCGAGAAGATGGGACACTGAGTATCCGACCATCATCGCAAGATGTGAATTCCAATTCCTGTCAGCCAAGCAACAATATAACTTTAATGTCCTCCAGGTCCAGGTAATATCATGGGAAGGATGTGGTGTAGGGAAGAAAGAAGATAATTCTTCCACTTGCTCTTCAGGGCTAAAGGTCTCAACTTGAGAGTATAGTTCCAGAAAAGGTGCAAAGAGTGAGGTCACGTGTGTAGCCACATTGTTGAAAAGTTCACTTTGATGGCTTCATGGGATGGTAAAGGGAAAACTGGTGAAGTAAAGCAATAGTGGTAACATCAATTCTGTTTTTCTGCAGAGAAGATAAGCTTCTGTAGTTGATGCTGCCTTTTATGATGTATTTCACTGAAAAGTGTTGCTATACAGTACTTACATGTTTTATTTGGATATTTGGTTAGCTGTATTTTTGTCTGTTACCAGTTCAGAACAGCCAATGGATTCCAAACTGGAATCATCAACTGAAGAGACTTCAGCCCAAGTTGATGCAAAGCTCTCAATTGAGAACCTGAACAAAGATACCCAGGAAGAAAGTTCAGATTATTGCACCAACCCTGGAGAAGACGTGTCTCGGCTGCCTCAGGGTGGTAGAGTTGCTGCTGGTGTCACAGAAGTCACTAAGGACGGCAGTTTTCCTGGAGCAAACTCGAGGCTACATTCTGCTGAGGATGTATTTAATACTTTTCTATACTGGCGCCGTCCTCTGCCTGATATAAGTCAGGATCTAGAGCTGCTTCAGTTCAAGACTGAAAAGCACAAAGATAGCTGCTCTGTGCCGTGTAATAACTGTGTTGCTAGTAGTGAAATAAAAAAAGTTCTAGAAAGCTTACAGGAGCACATAGATGATCCAGATGTTCAAGGTGAGACTCTCATAGTGATGTCACTTTTTCTCTGAGCAGGTTTTCTTGTGGCCTTTACAAAACCCTTGAATGCATTTTAGTTGCCTTGGTATTTATAAAGTGGTGAGACTTCCTTGAGTAGTAAATTGTAGTAGAAAGTCATGCTGTGGGACCACCTTACAGGGGATTATAAGAAATATCTTTCTGTACCAGAAGCTGGTAGAATGCTTCTGCTGGAAGTGTTAATGCATCCGTATCATTGCTCTTAATTTGTGATGGTTTTGTGGAAGAGTAATGAGCCTTTCCTTTTGAAGAGCAAATGTTTTGCTCATGTATCATTTTTGTGCAGCTCAGACTGGACCTCTTTTTATCTTTTCAGATTAACAAATTACAAGTGTAATGCTTTCAAGTGCAGAAGGAAGACTAAATAGCTGTCTCTTGCTTCATACAGCTCAGGTCCAAGTGTTGTCTGCTGCTCTCAGAGCTGCTCAGTTTGATTCTGTGGGTGACTGTGAGACCAAAAAATTGGAAGAAGGCAGCAGCGAACTTCAGAACAAAACTATTTCAGATGAAACAGCTGTTTCGTGTGCTACTTGCATCCAGATGGAGGAAAATGCTCTTTCATCCCTTGCCTCCCAGGATAAGATCAGTAATCAGTCCACCACCAGTAAACAGAAAAGCACAGTAAGTGTGATTCTTGTCTGAAATTAATTCTTACCAGCTGTACTGTATGTGTTTGTGTAGTCCCTGGTGTAACTGTCCCAGCTTCTGATCTGAAGCCTTTGAACATCGCTGCCCTGTAACTATTGTACACTACTTTAATTATGTGACAATAAGGAAAGCTATTGAGGGCTTTTATTTCTGTGTGCACACAAATTACCCAAGAGTTAGGGTTTTGCAGTACTATTGCTTTTTTTTCTGATGAAATGTACCAAGTACAATTTCACCTCTTCCTCTCATGAATCTAAAATCAGTCTTTTATCTCCAGACAGGAGCCTGAATCAGGTGGTGACACATACACAGTTCCTGGTTACTATTTCTTGATTATAACATACAGATAGGAGTAAAAAGAATTGTTTTCACAATACTTAATGTTGCTGGCACTAACTGTGAAATATAAAGAAAAACTGTCCTTGTCTATCAACAAAAAGGTGCACATAAAACCTATACAAACAAAAAAGTAAAATACTCTGTGAACTTTTAAACTGAGGTTTTGGTCTTTTAAACCTTTCCATTCTCTTAAGTAAAGCTTTTATCATGGTATTGTCTAACTTGGAACAACTGCTAAGCTGTGTTGTTTATTCTTGGCATGAATTTAAATTACATTAGGAACTATTTAAGGGTATAGCAAGAAGTAACCATCCAGAAATTTATAAATGCTGGATTTATTGTGCTAAATTAGTTTGCTTTTTTAGTAGTAAATCTAACTGCTGTTAGCTTTGCTGCTACAGTCTTCATAGTGTTTGCCTTAGTGTGCAACTCCATTGTCTTTTTGTACTTGTATAAACACAGACTTAGGCTTTGTCTGTAAAAGGCTATTCTGTATCTGAATTGTTGTGTTCTGTAGTGCAGTGCTTTGAAATATCTCTGACAACAGTAAGTGTAATTTATTTCACGAGGTAGTCTGTCCTTTTCCAGGCCTATGAGGAACAGCACAGAGAAACCAGTGTATTTTTAAAGAAAGAGCAAGAAAATAATTCCATGTTTGAAGATGACAAGTCAAAATTACAGGTGATTATTTTAAAATAGCATCTAACTGGTTTAGTGGAGTGGTGGATACAGTTCATCTTATCGTTAACTCAGTGATAGCATCTGTAATTGATCGATTGCCGAATGTGAAGAAATGCTCTGGGTGTTTGAGGAGAAAGAACCCTGTTTTAAATCAGAAAGCTAGAAAAATTCTGTTGCCTTTTTGGCACCTTAGACACCTCTGTGCAACCAAGGTAGATGCTGACTGTACTGTTTTGTCACTGGATTTACTGTTTGTCTTCAAAAAAGAAGAAATTCTTAGTTTGGTTTGATGCAACGTGTTGATAAAGTATTAATTGCTCTGTCCTAATGAGAGGACAAATAACTATAGAGGTCATGTACACTTTGTAAAGCCAGCCCACAAAAGGGACCTCATGCCACTGTGTGATTTGCTGCCAGCTGGTTGATAGCCAGAGAATACTGTAGCACAGCAGGTGTGTTTTTTCCTGATCTTGAAGTGTGTGTGGCTGATGTTCTGTCTGTCTCTGTAGGATATCATACCCCAACCTTTGTTGGAGCAGTACCTGTCAATGACTGACCCAGCTCGGGCCCAGACGGTTGATACCGAAATAGCCAAACACTGTGCTTACAGTCTTCCTGGGGTGGCCTTAACGCTGGGCAGGCAGAACTGGCACTGCCTGAAAGACACCTACGAGACACTGGCCTCAGATGTACAGGTAAAAAAAATCATCATTAAAAAACTGCTGTATCAGAATTTTGAATAGCTTTTTAGTTCTGTTTGTTGCACTGAAGTTAAAACATCGTGTACTTGTTTATAAGGGATTAAATGTGCATTGAAAATACAAAACTCAAGATTTACATCAGACCATAAATGCAATGAATGTTTTCTACTGCTGTGTAACAAGCCCTGTTTCTTCTGCTCTCGGTCCTCACACAGGTGTTGTTGAAAAGCTGCTTTATTTTAGTTATGGTGCCTAATCTGGGTCGTTTCTTAAACTGTTTGCAGTGGAAGGTGCGTCGGACGCTGGCTTTCTCCATCCATGAGCTGGCAGTTATTCTGGGTGACCAGCTGACGGCTGCCGATCTGGTGCCGATTTTTAACGGATTCTTGAAGGATCTGGATGAAGTGCGTATTGGTGTCCTGAAACATCTATATGACTTTCTAAAGGTAGGAGAATGTCATTTAATTTCTCAAGATTTTTTCCTAACACCATTATATTAAGAAAGGTTTTTTTAGAGACGTGTAGGTATCAAAATCTAACTACATGTTTAGTTTTGTGCATTACTGCCATCTTGTGTCTGTCGCGTCCCTCACTTCTCTTCTGTCTCATTTCCCAGCAAAATAAATGTTGTAAAATGTGGTTGTGAATCCTTCTGTAGCTGTTGTAAAGGATTTAGTATTTTGTGCAGTCCAGCTGGAAAGTTTGGTTGTTAGCAATTTATTTTGGGGGCTGCTGCATGACAAACACAAATACTTGGGTTTAGTTTTGGGTTACTTGGTTGCATGCCCAGAGATGGTGCTTTGATGGGTATCCTTGCAGAAGTGATGACTTCATATACTTTTTTGGTTGACAGTTTTGCATGTCCAGGCTCTCGACTGACTGCACAGTACTTTGTAAGCACCTTGTGAATGATCTTTTGCTTTCAAGTGGGAGAATGCTCACAGGTGTGAATGGAGTAATTCGCTAGAGAACTGCAAGTTGAAGTCTGTCAGTTTTATACTAGTAATGTTTTTCCTTTAGTTACTTCATGCAGACAAAAGGCGAGAATATCTTTACCAACTTCAAGAATTTGTGGTGACTGATAACAGCAGGAACTGGAGGTTTCGTTACGAGCTGGCAGAGTATGTAATTTTGTTAACTTCTGATTTTAATCTGCGTTACTGACTTGGAAATAGAGAATTACATTCAGAAGTTAGCACACCCTAATTAGGAGCTGAAAGATTACAACCCTTCTTTATTAAGGGACTGAATATAAAAGTCATTGGCTGTTAGGGTTTCAAGTTTTGGGGTGGGTTTTCTGGTGAGTCCTTTACTTAAATGTCTGATTATACCAAAATAGAGATCTAGTTCACTTGGAGCTTATGAAATCTGACAATTTGGTAGATATTATTCAGTGGGGCATCAGATTTGATTCAGTTCCAGACTGCCTTGTAAAAATCATTGACAAGTACACAGTCATTTTCCTAATGAGTATGAAAATAAAAACAGTTCTTAAATTAGTTTATTCATTTGGTATTTCCTTATGGCTGAGTGCGTAATGGAGATGGAGTAACATCCCACAGTTCTTTTTCTACAAGCCTTGTTGATATTTGAAGCATCCAGAGAATGTTTGTAGGCATAGTTTGCAGCTAAAACCTGACCTTTGTGTTTATCTCATCGCTTTGCTTGGGCTATTGAGGATTTAGTCTCCCGTTGTCGTTTGGCTCAAGCTGAATCTCTCTACAGGATGTGCAGCAGCTCCCTGACACCTAGTGGAGAGCTGTGGCGGTGTTGGTTGGCTTGATCACACCGGGCACTGGTGTGGCTTAGACTGAGTTCCATGCAGTTCTGAGATACAAACCATTTTTTGAAATGTAGATTTCTACACTGAACTAAATCTTTCGGTTTTGCTTAGCAAGAATATACAGGATATTGGTCTGAAGTTGCAAAGGAACTTCTCGCTGTACTTCTGTTTGTAGCTTTTGTTACTATGTGGGATAATTTTGATTCATGGATACTTCTGGTTTGGATACAAGTTTCCCTTGTACTCCTTGATGGATGAAGTCGTGCACCTCTCTGTTACGTGTGTGCATCTCTGTAAAGTACAGAACAGGTTCAGGTGCTTTGTAGTAACTGTGGTATTTTTGAGGATCCAAATGATCCTTCCCTGAATTTAACAGATGGTATAATTGGAGCAGGTTGATGTTGCACTTGCTAGAGTTAATCCCTCTCTTTGGTTTCAGGCAGCTGATCCTGATACTGGAACTCTACAATCCCAATGATGTCTATGACTACTTAAGACACATAGCACTGACTCTCTGCTCTGATAAAGTTTCGGAAGTTCGGTGGATCTCCTTCAGGCTGGTAGGGGACTTTGTTCACTTCCTGGCAGGAGAGGAGGAAAAAGATCCTTGGGAGGGATACCTGAAATCACTGTGCTTTCTTTCAGACCAGTAGAGTGTGTGCAGACATGTTTGGATAAACAATATAGAAAAAAAAATGAAATGAGAACTTTATAAAATGCTATGAGTTGTTGGACTTCCACAGATATTAAAATATTTCTCTGTTGGTTGTACATGAATGATATATTTTCAACTGGATGAAAACCAGGATATAGAAGATTTTGGAGACCTTCCCCCAATTCTGGGAGAGGGGAAAAAAAAAAGTTTCTGACCCTTCATTAAAGTTGGTTTAATTTGTTATGAACTTCATGATAACGCCACGGATTCCTGAATTGAGTAGAAAAATTCCTTTAATTTTTTCTTTCTTTCTTCGTGGCACCATGGAAAGGGTCATTATTTTAATGGTTTTAATTTCTTTAAGTGTTTTTGTTTCACCTGAACAAACAGCTTTAAAAAGCTTATGCTTTCTTTTCTTCAGAATAAGCGTGGTAGCTTATCAAATTCTGCAAGCACATCTGATTACACTGAATACCATTTTTGGTGTGCCTTTGCAGGCATGACTTTCTAAGGGCTATAAGTGAAGTCTCATCTCTTCTTTTTTCTCCTGTTTCCCCTTCCCCTGGCTTTTCTTCACAGGTTGTAGCAATACTGCAGAAGTTCTATGCAAACAATGCAAATGCACTGGGATTAAATTTCATTAATGAACTTGTAGTGCGATTTCGTCACTGCTCCAAGTGGGTTGGAAGACAAGCTTTTGCTTTCATTTGTCAGGTTGGAATGTGTTCTCTCTCTCCGTTTCTGTGTACATTAAATTTGGAGCCAGTTTGAGGCTTTTCAGCAATGTGGGCAAAAGTGAAATTTGGACTCCAGAATTGTTTTGTCATTCTTTGAGTTCTGTGATTCCGTGGGGTGACAAAAGACAGTGGCTGAGTTAGTGTGATCTCAGTAGCAGCACGTGGCTGTGCAGTTTAGAAGCTGTGGTCATTGTTTTGTTCTGTGGCTCCAGCTGGAATAGCTGATCCTTATGCTTTGCAGTATCCCAGTAGAAATCAAGAAATGAGTCCTAAACTGAGATGCATTTTGTAATACTTTAACATACGTCAAAGGTATGTTAAAGGTTCACAAGACATCTTCAAACCACCAATGAGTGCTAGATGCCAGGAACTATTTCCATCTTTATTTCCACTCACCTACCCCTCTCCAAAGCAAAAATGCTTGCTTCACTGATCATGAGAAGCAAGGGTTGAATGGTGAAAGGCAAAAGGATAATGACAGGCAAGAGCCATTATTTCCTAAAATGAAGCTGAAAACAAGTTTTCTGCCTTTGTTGGGTCATCTCCAGGTTAACTTCAGAGTGGTAAGACACGTTTTCCTAGCAGTATTTCAAAGGTTATACTTATTTCACCGGCATAGGGTGTATTTGTTCAGGGTTGAACAGTGCCTTTTTTTAATAGGCCAAATTAAAGGCAGGGTGGAAAGAAATGGCAAAAAGTGTATTTTTAATGCAAAACTTGCTTTCTCACATTCTGTATTTGTCCTGTAGGCTGTGGTAGAAGAAGAATGTATGCCTGTTGACCAGTTTGTTGAACACTTGCTCCCCAGTCTTCTAAGTCTTGCTTCAGATCCTGTGCCAAATGTGAGGGTTCTGCTGGCCAAGGCCCTGCGGCAGACGTTGCTGGAGAAAGGTCTGGTCATTACTTTCCTTTGAAAGAACAAAGGTCTCGTGAACACGGTCTTTCCTCTGCCAACACAGGTCCCTCTATATTGGCTTAACTGGTATAAGGCTGTTTGGTTCTGTTTATACTGAAAATAGAGTTAGATGCTGTAATCTGGAATCGCGTGTTTAAATTTGGGTTTAGCAGGGGGTAGTCAGTGGTTTTCCTGTCTGTGAGGGCTCAGTCCCGGTCCCTGAGGGGCCGCGCTCTGGGGCGCTGCCGTGTGCTGCCGCCCGAGGGCAGCACTGCCGCCGCAGCGAGACGCTCCGCAGCCCCTGCGTTCGGCAGCCGTGATCTGCGGGACAGCACCTTTGCTCGAACACCACACTAGGTTACTTTGATGTGTTTCAGACCTTTATGTTAATGAAGCAGTTGCCTTTGGGGTCTTTCAGGTGAAGCGTTACTCCTTTTCCTGAAATGGTTTGCTTTGTCATTTGAGCCTTAAGATGACAGTTGTGCCAGGAGAGAATGTAATTTTGTGTGCTGCTACAATTTCCTGTATTTCGGTTCTTTAAAACAACAAAAAAAATTAGCTGATCTGTGAATATTCAAAGGAAGATGCACAGGAACCTCCTCTTCTGTCTTTTCAGAATAACGTACGGAGAATGTCTTGAAAAACACTGTACAGTGGCTGCTTCCTGAGCTTGCTTTTGATATGTTGATACATTTCTATTTAGGGTTTAGTAAAAAGAGTTTATCTTAGAAATATGCAAGTACCTAATGAGATGAGTAAGAAGCGGCATGTTTCTCTTTCTCTGTCAACTTCCTTGGCTGGCTGAAGTTTCTCTAAGGAGCCTATGAATTGGATGAGCTGCCCCAGATGTTTTGGCATCCTCTGTTTTTGCACCATTTGCACCCTAGGGTTTATTCTGGCTTTGATTAAAATTGTCTTTTTTCCCTTTTTTCTAGCTTACTTTAAAAGTGTTGGCAATCCTCATCTCGAAGCTGCAGAAGAGACCATTCTAGCCCTGCAGTCTGACAGAGATCAAGATGTCTCCTTCTTTGCCACTGTAAAACTAAAACAGGGTAACATGGACAACACTACTATTGACAAACAAAACTAATCTGTTCTTCTGCAGTAAAAGCTGAACATCAAAATGGTTCTTCCCCTCATGTTTGCAGTTACTATGACTGATATGAACAAATAGGAAGGTTTTTGTTACCTACTTGAGCTGGAAAGGGTCTGTTGAGAAACATTACGGGGTTCATTTGATGACTGCCCTTCATCTGCAGCTCTGTCTGATACACAGTTTTCTTGTAAATGTTTTTTTCTTTGTAAATGTGGGTGATAATTCTGGTCTCACCTGCATTTAATTAAGTATTGTGTGTAAAGTCTTACAGCATTACTCAGTGTTTCAGTGTAATTGGAATCCATGTTTCATTTTGTAACAGAACATTTCCAGTAGTAGAGCAGTTTGCTATAAGCTAAAAATGGTTTGTGAACCTTAGAACTTGATTGTAACAACCTTACATGAAGACATGAAGATATTATTTCCTCACTTTTATTGTAGTTTTTGTATGGTTTCCAGTATTGCCTTTTAACTGAAAACAGTGTATATATGTGAATAGTTTTAACAAAAAAAAAAAAAAGATTAAGAACTTAATTCTGTATCAATGGGAAAAAGTTCAAATCATTTCATTTTACGAAGTCATTACTCTTCTAGAGTTAAGGCATGGTTGATTTTTACTGAATATAATGTGATATTTTTCACAGTGCAGAGAGATCAAGATTCTTTGTACATTGTGACTTTTGTATTAATTTGTTATTTCTGAGCTAGAGCCTTACAGGTGTCAGTGCCTCTGGTTTTGTTACTGCTTGCTCTTGTAGCGGTAGGCAGACAGCAAATACCCCAAATGGGAAATGACATGTTCTGCCCTAGCAAAGTTCACTTCATGGAAGGGATTCAATTCCTGCAACAGGCACTGTACCAGAAACCCACAGGCTTAAGGTTTTGTTTGTTTTGTTTTTAAGCTCACTTAAAAACACCTTTTAAAGGGTCCAACATTCAAATCCCTAAGTCTGCTACTTTGCTCCTAAGAAATGAAGGACCTCTAACTTCTGAAAAACCCCAAATAACAAATGTTTAGGGGAAGGGCAGTGGCACAGTTTGCTCTGTAGCTTCTGTTGATTGTGTGGTAAGATTTGGGGCAAACAACAAACAAAGGTTACAGAGATCCTTAAGATTAAGTAGGGCATCTTTTGTGTATTTAAACAGGTGTTCTGGAAGGAAGAAAGAATATAGAGGTAGGACACAGTTCTGTTAATACAATTGGAGACCTTCTGACCATTTTGAAAAATGATAAGGCTAATAGCTTTTGGTGGATGCTGTCCTCTCTGTCCCAGATCCAAAGGTAATGTGGGGCCTATCTTTTTGGATTGTGGATTGGAACTTTGTCCTGTTAAAAAACTAATGCTTAAATACAAAAGAAATTATTTCCTGTAATAACAGCTACTTTCTCTGTGAACACAACAATTTATTGTAAATAAATGTGTGTAACTATTTGTCCTTATTTCACTGCTCTACTTGTGAGCAGCTCACATGAGCGCAGGTCTTTGCAGAAGTTACTTTATTTTTTCTTTTATTTTAAATCTGGCTTCTCCACAGCACAGCAAGTAACTTCCTCAGCTGGGTTCTGTATTTTTGGAGGGCTATAAGTTTGTTTAACAAGTCTTGTATTATAATATGTACAGTATTTGTAACAGTTTGTTTTCTTGTGAGATCACAAAATGTATTTTGGCAGTTGCAGGCAGAAATTTAGCACTGCTGTTAAAGCAAATGGGGTGAACTCTGTAACCTCTGCAATGTTCTACATTAATTTTGTACAATTTTTTTATGATTTAAAACAAATGCTTCTTCAGTACGGACCTTTTTATGATTGAAATTTTGTAACAAAGAGACCTCTCAAATTAATTTTTTCTAGTTCTAATATCTTTTTCTAATGCTGGTATTTTCTAATAGTTCAGATTTTCTAAGGCATTTTTGACAAGGTTTTACTTCCTTTTTTATTATCAATTCATTCAATTTCTCAGCACTGAACAATTTTTTTTTTACATGTGTTTATATGTAAGTATGTTTGAAATGTATATAAATTAAATACTTTGAACATTAACCCAACCCAGGTTTTTGTTTGTCAGATAATCTCAAATAGTTACCTTTATGTGCAATAATCCACTGGAAAACACAAGCTTCTGTACGTTTTAGCATTTTGGTTAGTGTTCACTAAGAGTTTTTAATTAGGATATGTGTAAGCAGTAAGCCACCAGCTGTGAAAGTTCACTGAAAAGCGAAACAAAGTTCTTCTGGTTTTAAAAATATTTTGGTCCCTCTGGCTCCAGAGATCACATCTGTTTTAAATGATATGATTTCAGTTGAGCACTTAAAAGCTCTTGTTAAAACTCTCTAGTTGCATGCATTAATGGAGGACACTGTGGTTTTGGGGTGGGTGGGTTTTTTTGTAGACAATGTGCAGGTCTATTGAACAGATTTACCTTCACAAGGTTTGTTTTTTTGTTTTAGTTTTAAGCTAGAAGTGACTCTAGCATGACTAAAGCCTGCACTTTACGTCTTGTACTAGGCATGCGGAGCGCAGCGGTGTGTTCACATGCAGTTCTCTGGGTTGTTTAAATTATGCACAAATATATTTTAAAAGGCAGATGGAGCAAAGTTAGGTAGTTGATCCACTTTCACAGCAGCAGTAAGAATATCACTTCTAAACATTTCTAGCTAAGGAACATGAAAATGAGGTTAGTGGGTGCAATATTGCTTGGGTGCTGTTATGAAATAGACAAGCACTTGTAATCCAAAGCATGTTCGTCATGTTGCTTAGAGCTTGCCCTCGCTGGAATCTCATGTATGAATACGCACACTTGGCACCAGTCAGGAAGCTGCCCTGTGGCAGTTGTGCTGCACGCAGTGGTGTTTAGAACCCAGTTAAGTGGGGACACTCTGGAAGTGTCACTTGTTTGTCAGAATATAAAGAATCTATGTAAGTTTGTATTTATCTCAATAAATCCTGTGACTGTTTTATAAACCATCTTGTGGTAACTGACTTTTGTCATGTGGGATGTGAGGGTGTAGTAAAAAATCCATCAGATGTCCAGAGGTTAAGTGGAAAGGACACCTCCCACTGGATCAGGGTGCCCAATGCCTCATCCACCATAGCCTTCAATACCTCCAGGGCTGGGGCAGTCACCACTGCTCTGGGCAGTCTGTGCTAGGGCCTCCCCACCCTCACAGCAAAGCCTTTTTTCCTAAGATTTCATCTCCATCTCCCCTCTTTCAGCTGAAAACCATTCCCCCTCGTCCTGTCCCTGCACTCCCTCATCCAGAGCCCCTCCCCAGAGCTTTCTCCTTATCTAGGCTGAACTCTCTCAGCCTGTCCTTGTATGGAAGGTGCTTCAGAACTCGGATCATCTCCCTGGCCTCTAACAGACCAATGTCCTTCCTGTGGTCAGTCTCCAGAGCTGGACATAGGGCTCCAGGTGAGGTCTTCTTCAGAGCACAAGGGCAGAAGAGCTCGCAGGGTGACAAGCTCTGGCGGGCGCTCAGCAGCCAGCCACGCCTGCTGAGGATGAAGTCCCTGGTGACACCTTGGGCACGAATCTCGGTTTCTGGCTGCGAGCGCAGTTCTGGGGCTCAGGTAGGGGTTCTCGGCCCCTCCCGTCCTCGGTCCCACCCAGGTCCCGCCTGTTGCTAAGGAAGAGCTGCGGGCAGCGCGCGTTGCTAAGGAAGTGCGTCACTGTCGGGGGGGCGGGACTAGTGGGCGCTTCCGGCGCGGCGGGTGGAGCGGCCGGGGCTCCATGGTGACGGCGCAGGTGAGCGCGGCCCGGCCCGCCCCGAGCGGCGACGCCCCGCGACCGCGGCCCCTCCAGTCCCCGCTGCCTCTCCGGCTCCCTCGGCCCCTCCGGCCCCAGCGGCCCCTGCAGCCCCCGCGGCCTCGGCAACTGGTCACACGCGCGGGCGCGGTCCCGCCGGCGGGGGGAGCGGCGGGACCGGATCCTGAGCAGGCCCTGGGGAAGGGCTGTACGTGACCCCGCTCCCCATCAGGGCCCATCTCCCCGCCCCCGCCACTGTCCCCGTCCCCCTCCCGGGCCGCGCTGTCCCCGTGCCCCGCGCTGGCTCCGCAGGCGGCCTCGGGGACGCCCAGTTCGACACGGAGGCTGGGAGAGGGCGGCAACAGGGGGGACGGGAGGTTATGGGGGGGCAGAAGGCACAGGGAATGGAGCTGAGCCGGGAGGAACCCACCGGGGATCCGGGGTCGGAACCGTAGGGAATGAGCCGTTAAAGCAGCCAAACCCTGTCCCAAAGTGTCACAGCCACACATTTTTTTAACTCCTCCAAAGACGGGGACTCCCCCGTTGCCCTGGGCAGCCTCTGCCAGTGCTCCACAGCCCTTTCTGTGAAGAAATATTTCCTAATACCCAGTCTAAACCTCCCCTGGCACAACTTGAGGCTCTTTCTACTCATCTCATCCCTTATTCCTTGGGAGAAGAGACCAACGCCCACCTCACCACAATCTCCTTTCAGGAGCTGCAGAGTGATGAGGTCTGGGGCTCTAGATCCTTCTCCAGCTTCGTTCCCTTTCTCTGGATGCGCTCCAGCCCCTCAAGGTCTTTCTTGGAGTGAGGAACCCAAAACTGAACCCAGGATTCAAGGTGTATAGAATCAAGAGCCCTGAATCAGAACACCCGACTGACTGCCTCTCAGGAGCCTGGGCAGCAGGGAGAGAGCAAAGCGATGCTAGATTTTCAAAACATGAGCTTTAAAACAAAAAGCCTGACTGCAAATAAAACTAATGGCAAAGGATTATACTTATAAGCAGTTTTGAAAGCATTATGAGCATTTTTAAGGCTGCAGGAAAGGATCTCTGCCAACTATAAAGATGTGGGTTGGTGAAGATGCTTTGCAGCAGACCTTGTAGAAGCGATAGCGTTTGACGGGGAGGCTTTGACAAGGTCACTGTGTCCCAGTTCAGACTTTTTCACGTTCATTATTTTTATTCTTCAAAATCCCTCGCAACTTAATGGGTGCAAAGTGCTGCTTGAATAGATGGGTCGAGTTGTTGGTTTTGTGAAGAATTGTTACCCACAGAACGCTGTTTTCACCTCTTCCCTCCCATGTTTCTGTCGTAGGTTCCTAGCAGAGGATCATCCATCGCTCACATCCCGCTGGCCACAGAGCTGCTGCCATGTCGAAGCTGAAGAGCTCTGAGTCCGTGAGGGTGGTGGTGCGATGTCGGCCGATGAACAGCAAAGAGAAGACGGCTTCGTATGAGAAAGTCGTCAACGTGGACGTGAAGCTGGGGCAGGTCTCAGTGAAGAACCCACGGGGAACAGCTCATGAACTGCCCAAAACGTTCACCTTTGATGCTGTGTACGACTGGAATTCCAAACAGGTGGAACTTTACGATGAGACCTTCAGGCCTCTTGTGGACTCTGTTCTGCAAGGGTTTAATGGGACGATCTTTGCCTATGGGCAGACAGGAACAGGGAAGACGTACACGATGGAAGGGGTGCGTGGTGATCCCGAAAAAAGAGGGGTCATCCCCAATTCATTTGATCACATCTTCACCCACATCTCTCGATCCCAGAATCAGCAATACCTGGTTAGAGCTTCCTACCTGGAGATCTACCAAGAGGAAATCAGAGACTTGCTATCCAAGGATCAGTCCAAGCGGCTGGAGCTAAAGGAGAGGCCGGACACGGGTGTGTATGTTAAGGATTTGTCCTCCTTTGTTACGAAAAGTGTCAAAGAGATCGAGCACGTCATGAACGTGGGAAACCAGAACCGCTCTGTTGGTGCCACCAACATGAACGAGCACAGCTCTCGCTCCCACGCCATCTTTGTGATCACTATCGAATGCAGCGAGTTAGGACTGGATGGAGAGAACCACATCCGCGTTGGGAAACTCAACCTGGTCGACCTCGCAGGCAGCGAGCGCCAGGCTAAGACTGGAGCACAGGGGGAGAGGTTAAAGGAAGCTACTAAAATCAATCTCTCTCTCTCGGCTTTGGGCAACGTTATCTCTGCCCTTGTAGATGGCAAAAGCACGCACATTCCGTACCGAGACTCCAAACTGACGAGGTTGCTTCAAGACTCCTTAGGTGGCAACGCCAAAACTGTGATGGTGGCCAATATAGGTCCTGCCTCATACAATGTAGAGGAGACTCTGACAACGCTGCGGTACGCCAATCGTGCCAAGAACATCAAGAACAAGCCACGCGTGAACGAGGATCCCAAGGATGCTCTGCTACGAGAATTCCAGGAAGAGATTGCTCGACTCAAGGCACAGCTGGAAAAACGGAATATTGGCAAAAGAAAGAGGAAGGAAAGGAGGAGAGACGGTGGGGAGGAGGAGGAGGACACCGAAGAGGGGGAGGATGAAGGAGAGGACAAAGATGACTATTGGAGGGAGCAGCAAGAGAAGCTGGAGATTGAGAAGAAAGCTATAGTTGAGGATCACAGCTTGGTGGCAGAAGAAAAGATGAGACTGCTGAAAGAGAAGGAGAAGAAGATGGAGGACCTGAGGCGAGAGAAGGAAGCAACAGAAATGCTGAGTGCTAAGATCAAGGTAGAATTCTTCCTTGTACTTTTTGAAAGCCGTTTTTGTGAGGAAAACAGCAAGATTTCCAGTTGGGAAAAGTATTTCAGATTAAGTTTCCAAAATAGTGATTTTTGTTTGCATTTTAAAATAAACCATTTCCAGACAGGATTTGAAATGCCTTTCAGTTCCACTGTTAATTACATATTTTGATGTTCATAAGTTGTTTGTTGTTCTGATGTGCTGATTGTGTGGGGTCTGCAGCGGTCGGAGCAATAAGGTGTGGCCGTACAGCCTTGCACAAGCTGTAGAACAGAAACCGCTTCCTCTCCTCACAGGTCGGGAACAGGAGAGAGGGTGTTGGTTCTCTGGCTTTGCCACACCTTGCAGTGATGCCTCATTCTGCACAAGTTACTGTTTTGTTAATCTCACCCTTTTATAGGAATGTCAAGGAACATTAATTTTTGTGGCAGCTGACTTCAAAAGGAAAGGTTATATCAGGGAGCTGCCCTGGGAGGTTGTGTCCATAGGAGAGAGTCATGTTCTGTGGAAAAGACCAATGAGATGAGGTGAGTACTGAGAGAAACTCCTGACCTTGTTGTTTCCTTTCAGGCCATGGAAAGCAAACTTCTGGTGGGAGGGAAGAATATTGTGGATCACACAAATGAACAGCAGAAAATCCTGGAACAGAAACGGCAGGAAATTGCAGAGCAGGTACGAGGGAGAACGTTTGTAATTCGGTATAGGCAGCCTGGCTGCAGAACTTCCATAGAGCTGAAGAAACTAAAGAAAATGCTCCCAGGGTTAACCCTGAAATTGATAAAAAGAAGAAAAAAAGAATCTAAATGTGACATTTGATTCCTTTAATTGAAGCTTGAGCATTTATTCACATTGCCTCATTTTAGCAGCAAAATAAGGCCAAGAGGAGTTAACACTTCCAGTGCTCCTAAGACGAGAGGTAGGAGGCACTGGAAGCCCAAGCCCTGGAAGCCCAGGGTGTAAAAGCACCCCGAGCCTTTGTTTCATGGAGGCGCAGTGCACTTGTGGGCTCTAATGTTGTGCCTCACCTTCCTCAGAAACGTCGGGAGCGAGAAATCCAGCAACAGATGGAAAGTCGGGATGAGGAGACACTAGAGCTGAAGGAGACCTACAGTTCTCTGCAGCAAGAGGTGGACATAAAGACCAAGAAACTCAAAAAGGTAATGAGGAGACGATTCCCTGTCTGGGGCGTAAGGAATGAAATCCACTTGAGTGTGAAAGGAGTGTTGGCAAGGAGTGACTTCTGCTCTTCTTGTCTGTTCCAGTTGTTTTCCAAGCTGCAAGCTGTGAAGGCAGAAATCCATGATCTCCAAGAAGAGCACATCAAGGAGCGCCAGGAACTGGAACAGACCCAGAATGAACTCACCAGGGAACTGAAGCTGAAGTAAGCTCCGTCCCTTTATTGCCTGCTCTTCTCTGTAACAGAGATGGTTCGTTTGGATGGGAGGGAGGGACTGTGTCACATGAGCTTGTGGAACAAGATTTAAACAGGAGGAAATGGAAACATTCCTCCTTTTCTAGGGCTGTACTAAGCCAGTGGGAAAAGTCATCTGCTAATGATGTTCCTATCCTTGTGTATGTCCCATTTCTGCGCTTGCACGTAGGCACCTGATTATTGAAAATTTTATTCCCTTGGAAGAAAAGAATAAGATCATGAACAGATCATTCTTTGATGAAGAGGAGGACCAGTGGAAGCTGCATCCCATAACCCGTCTGGAGTGAGTGTACTTCTCATCTTTTCTTGGGATGGAATTACAGGTCACAGAATCCCTTCTAGCTGTCAGGAATGAGATACCTAGCAGTGGCACAGGTGGCCAAAGAGGCCACCAGCATCCTGGCTTGGATCAGCCATGGCGTGGCCAGCAGGAGCAGGAAAGAGATCGTCCCCTACACTCGGCACTGGGGAGGCCACACCTCGAATCTTGGGTTTGGTTTTGGGCCCCTCACTCCAAGAAGGGCCTTGAGGGGCTGAAGCGTGTCCAGAAAAGGGAACGGAGCTGGGGAAGGGGCTGGAGAACAGGGGTTCTGGGAGCAGCTGAGTGACCTGGGGGATTTAGTCTGGAGAAAAGGAGGCTGAGGACAGACCCCATTGCTCTCTGCAGCTTCTGAAAGGAGGTTGTGGTGAGGTGGGTGTTGGCTTTGCTCCCAAATAACAAGGGATGGGATGAGAAAAAATAGCCTCAAGTTGTGCCGGGGAGGTTTAGATTGGATATTAGGAAATATTCCTTCATGGAAAGGGCTGTTGAGCACTGGCAGAGGCTGCCCAGGAAAATACACATAACAGTGCATTCAAAATTAAAATAGCAGCAAACTCCTATCATGTTTCTTTCCCATTTTAGATAGGAAAGCTCTCAAAAATAATTATTATTATTATTATTATGGGAGCTGTGGCTCAATCCTGACTCTACACGGAAAGTTCTCTGCAGCAGGTGTAGAAAGTTGAGAGCAGCCGAGCACACACGTGTTCTGAGCCCTAAAAATGTGTAGAAACCCTCCCCTTCATGCAGGCAATCGTAGAAGCATGGGATCATTAAGGCTGGAAAAGACCTTTGAGCTCTTCCAGTCCAACCATCAGCTCAACCCCACCGTGCCTGCTAAACCGTGCCCCAGGTGCCACAGCCACATGGTTTTTTGCACCCCTGCAGGGATGGGGACTCCCCACTGCCCTGCCCAGCCTGTGCCAGGGCTTCACCACTCTGTCAGGAAAGAAATGTTTCCTAATGTCCAATCTAAACCTCCCCTGGTACAACTTGAGGCCGTTTCCTCAAATAGATGGCACGGAATAATGATCTCATCACCATCTCTGAGTAGAGAGCTGTCCCTGCAGCTGCAGCCCACGTCATTTCTGCTCTCTGGAAATGTGTTTTCTGTGTGGCACTAGTGGGTGTTTTAGCTCATAAGGTCCCAGAGGAGCCCCTGGTGTTAGTGGCTCACAGACTGAGTACCCCTTTTTCTCTAGCAACCAGCAGATGATGAAAAGGCCGGTGTCTGCTGTAGGATACAAAAGACCGCTGAGCCAACACGCCAGGACATCCATGATGATCCGTCCGGAGGCTCGGTACAGGGTAAGCCCACATTTGGTTCCAACCTTCAGCTGTTCGCTCTGCTGATCAGGGGAACATGAATTGTGAGTTTGCTCAGTGTCCTCCACACATCTGTAAAGCACTTCCAAATGAGCTGCTGGAGGGGAAAGAAACAGTGAGTGTGCAAACGTGCAGTCCTGGACTGTGTTTTCACTGTCTCAGGCAGAGAACATCGTGTTACTGGAACTTGACATGCCCAGCCGGACAACGAGAGACTACGAGGGCCCGACCATAGCTCCCAAAGTTCAGGCAGCTCTAGAAGCGGCTCTGCAGGATGAAGATGAGATCCAGGTGGATGCTTCAACCTTTGAGAACACCTCAAACAAAAAATCCAAACCCAGGTGAGCGGGCTCGGAGTGAGCAGACTCGCCAACAGCAGGGCTGCCGCTGCAGCGGCTCTCTGTGGGCATCCTCACCAGTGAAGTTATGGTGAGCGCAGTTGTAAAGCAGAAAGAAAGGAACACAGGAGAGAAGAGACAGCAGAGATTGGTTAGAGAGTAAACCCAATACAAAACCCAGCTTTTGGAAGGCTGATTTTGATGAGTGACTGTGCCATTGTTGGGGCTTTGTGCTTACTTTCTCGTTTTTCCTTCTTCAGGCCTAAAACTGGACGGAAATCGGGCGCATCCTCTTCAGCAGGCACCCACAGCTCCCAGCTCTACCCGCAGTCCCGAGGGCTGGTTCCAAAGTAAACCCAGCCATTCCTCTCCGGGGTGCCCACAGCCTTTGCCTTCCGAGAGCAGAGTCAAGAAAACACCCACAGAGAGAACTCCCGCCGGCTCCAGCCCCTTCCCCTGGAGGCGGCCGCTGCTGTTTCACTGACTGGTGCCAATCCAGGGGCTCTGAGCCACGGGAAGATCCCTGCTTGCAGTTCAGCCTCTGTGGGAAACAGACTTTAGTTAGGAACTCAGACATGCATGAGGTACGTTACGGTGTGTTAGAAGCAATGGGAAGCATGGGATCGCCTCGCAGCATCGCCGCCTCTCCTTCCACACTCGCCCTTCTGCTGCACTGGGCTTTCTTGCTGCTGGGCAACAAGAAAGCAGAGTTGAAAGTCATCTCAACAGAACCACCACTCCAGAGCTCCACTGTGAGACCAAAATGAGGCTCAAAAGCAGAGGATCTGATCCAACTTGACCAGGTGCATCGTTTCTTCTCTTCCTGCTTGAAAGATGGGTGTCATGTTGGGGATAAGAGCTGGTCCAAGGAGGCAGGATGGCAGCTGTCAGCACGCACTCGCCCGCAGGCAGCTGGGCCTCTCTGCAGAGCTGTGGGACAAAAAAGGGCCTTGAAAGCAACATGTGCTCTAGAAAGGAAGCAATAGAAACTCAAGTCCTTCCCTGTTCACAGGCGTAAGATCTCTCTGCTAAACTGACCTCCCACAGACCTCACCCCTTCCAGCAGGAACCACCTTGTCCAAGGATACCTCTGCACACCGGTGCCAGCTTTCTTCCTCTCTCCTGCCTCCATCTTCACCCCTGGCGTTTCAAACCCATGTCCGTACAAAGCCTTTGAACTGTGGGGTGGCCCTGTGCCCATTTTCTCCCATCTCCCGGCTCTGGCGGGCAGTAGCATTGCTCAGAGCTCCTTCCAGGGAGGCTCCCAGGGCTGACTCTGCTCCCCCTTAAGCTGAGAGAGTCGAGCACCGCAGTGTGGAGCTGGCTCTTCCCATCAGCATCATCCCTTGCTTTGGTGCCTAAGGAGGATCAACATCTGGCATCTTTTGTGCCTCCTCTGTTCCACATTAGAAGCTTTCCCTTTACACCTCCTCTCCACGCAGAGCCTGCTGAGAGTAAAAGCACACGTATCCGAGCCTGGAAAACGGAGTTTGTTATTGATCCCAGGGGTTTTAGTTTGAAAACAAGGGAGGAAGAGCTCCTGCACCTGACGCTCTGCAGAGCCGCCCTGTGGCAGAAGCGAGCTCCTGCGGCAGGGTGGAGCGAGGCGGCACTGCCACGCCGAGGAGAGCACGCTGTCCCTGTCTGGTGTCTCTTAGCTCATTCATACATTTTAGTTCACTGTGTTTTGAGACTTGGGATGTTACTTTTCTGGTTGCTGTTTGCTGTCATCTTGGGAATGTTTTAACCCATTTTTCCTCCCTCCCTGACGACTCCTCCAGACTGAGATGTGTGGGTATACAAGGACTGGCCCGGGATTAGAAATGCTCTGTTCTGTGGGCCCTGCCTTGTGTGCTCGCTCGGTACCTGCTGCAGGACTCTTCCTGGGCTGGAGAGGGCCATTCCCTCACACCCACCATGCCCTCTGACCCTGGGAGCAGAGGGAGCCGCCCGGCGCAGCTCTCCCACATCCTGCGGGCACGGTGCCAGGGTAAGTCAGCTGCCAGGGCAGCTGCCCCAACACCAGCTTGGCTGCTCAGATTCTCTTGAGTTCTTTCCTGCACCACAGATTAATATGTATATACACATATAGGTATTAGTTTTGGTGGAGGAAAGCAGTGTTTGCTTATAGTGGAGAGAGCAGGCATCTGACAGAGTTCTTTCAACCTGGACATGGTAACTTGGCATAATCTTCCTTTTTATCAAGTACTGTTGATGTACACAGAGCCTTCTGACCACATCTCATTGCATAATATCACCTTTTCTTCCCTCTCCTCCTCTAGCACATAATCTTCTGTGATTTGGTGTTTTAAATGATTGTATGGTGTAAGCAATCAGAGAATGGAAATGAAACAAGGGGCGTCTGAAACCTGAAGCAGACGCAGAACCTGTAACTGTGTCTGTGCATCTGCATCTACACGTGTGCCCTGTCAGCGATGCACACAGACACATCTGCGTCTGCACATGCACACGCTCTTCCTTGGTCACTGCTGTTCCATAGGGAATTGGAACTCCCCCTGTGGCAGGAGCGGAGCAGTGGGAATGGCCGTGTAGAGCCCAGCTGTTCTCATTGTGGAGTTGGTAAAGTCGCTGGTTAATGCGTCTGAAAGGCTCTGCTTGTAATGCTGTGGAATTTCGTTACAAGGTGAAAGGAATTCTGTCGGGTGGAAACGGAATAAACCTGTGTATTTCGGCTCTGCGTTCACACTGGAGCCGTGGCTGGAGCTGTGGTTGCTGCAGGCATGGGAAGCCTTTGGCTCCTCACTCCCAAGGGCTCACCCTCAACCAGACACTTGGTGGCACTGATGTTAAGATAAAATACACTGTCTTAAGCTGTACAAAACGTGCTGAGCTCCGGGTTGAAGTTTCAAAGACATTCCTGCCATATTTGCCTCTCTCTGGGTGTTACCTGCACCGGCTGGGTGTCCTGCAGGTGAATGGCCCATGATGGGAAATGCAGCTGATAGCTGGAAGGAGCTCTCAGACAGTCTGCACTGTCAGAGGAATGTTTAACACCCGTCTCGTCTTTGTTCTGATCTGTGTAGCAGGCTCTTTGTTTAAAGAGGGATGTGGTGGAGCAGAAGTTGGCCCTGGGGTCTGAGAGCGAACACCATGTGACACTGAGGAACAACAGCACTTTCTTAACATCCTTAACATGGGTCCAATGCCTTTTATACAGTGTCTGCATGATGCTGCTTGAATCGTGTGACACACAAACCTCTGGCGTGGCGTTACACAGAGCAGATCAGGCTTGCATCAAGCACTTTGTTTAGGTGTTGAGTCTGCCTTCACTGAACACGCAGCACTTCCCGTGTTCCAGCACAATATCTGTCCACCCAGATCCGTCCTCTCTTCTGTCTGCAGTGGTTAACGCACATCAGGATTTACACGGCTCAGTGCAACTCCTGTGCATCCGCAGGAGCAACACAGATTGGAAAAGGTGACCCACAAAAGCCATAATCAGCTGCAAAATGGAAGAGAAATGAGAGCCCCGGTCCTGTCGGCGCTGTCCATGTGGTGGTGGGTAACTGTGCTCCAGGCGCTTTCCTTCTCCAGTCCCTCTGTCCTTTGGAAGAGAAGTGCCCGAGGCTCTTCCGTCCACAGAACTCACAGCGATCTCTGCCTTCCCATAGGTGATCTGTAGACAAAGAACCTGTCAATAGTTCTGTCCATAGTTTTACAGCTTCTATTTATTTGTATCATCTCTTTTGTCTAGGAATGTAAAGTGCTCCTGAAATAAAGCCAATAACATTTATTGCATCTATCAAAATGTACCCTGTTTTCATTCCTGATTTGTAAGCACTGGCAGGGCTTTTCTGGAGCCCCTTTCAGTACTGGGAGGCTGCTCCTAGGTCTCCCTGGAGCCTTCTCCAGGCTCAACAACCCAACTCTCTCAGCCTGTGCTCATACGGGAGGTGCTCCAGCCCCTTGGATCATCTCTGTGGCCTCCTCTGGACCTGTTCCAACAGATTCATGTCCTTATGTTGGGGATTCCAGAACTAGATGCAGGGCTCAAGGTAGGGTCTCACCAGAGGAGAGGGGCAGAATCCCCTCCCTGATCCTGCTGGTCCCACTGCTTTAGGTGCAGCTCAGGACACGATTGACTTCTAGGCTGTGAGTTCACATGCACCAGAGCACCCCGTTGGCCTCCTTCGCTGCTGCAGTGCACTGTTTTCTCATGTTGAGCCTGTTGTCCAATAGGACCCCCAGGTCCTTCTACGTAGAGCTGCTCTACAGCCAGGTGGGACCCAGCCTGGGCTGCACTCCAGGGTCAGGTGTTTCCAGGTGTAAGACCTTAAACGTATCCCCACTGAACTTCATAATGTTCCTGCTAGTCCACTCTTCCAACCTGTACAGGTTTTCCTGGAGGGCAGCTCCTCCCTCTGCAGTGTCAGCCTCCCCACCCAGCTTGGTGTGGCACGCAAACCTCCTCAGGTGCTCCTGACCCAACATCCAGGCAGTTATGGCGATACTAAGCCCAGTACCGACCCCTGGGGGATCCGGCGTGTGACTGACGTGACCTCACTCTTCCCCACTGAACTCTACAAGGCTCCCGCCAGCCTCCCCTCGCCCCTGGCGGCGGTGGCGCAGAGGTTGCCGCCTCCCGAGCCGCCATGGGGCGCGGGCGCCGCGATCCCAGCCCGCCACGCGCCCCGCGCAGCGCCCGCCGGGACTTGTAGTCCTTGAGCCCGTGCCGGGCCGCTGCGGCGCGACTGCGCGGACTACAACTCCCTTCAGCCCTTGCGCTCTTGTTTGCCTTCAAAAACGACCCTTCCGGCCGCGCTTCTCGCCGCACCCCGCGCGATGCCTGCCGGAAGTTGTAGTCCACACGCCAATGTTTGGCTGTGGCGGCGTCGTCCCAGAGAACTACAACTCCCACAAGCCCTTGCGGTTTGTTTTCCTTCAAACCCGGCGCCCGCCCGTGTCCCGCCGCGGCCACCGTCGCCGCGCCCCGCCCTGCCCCCGCCGCTGCCGGCCCTTTGACCCCGCTGTGATGCCGGGCCTGAGCAGCCGCTGCCGCCTCCTCCCGTAGCGCCGCCGCCGCCGCCGCCCCCGCCTCGCACCCGCCCGGCCCCGCCCCGCGCTGCCCGTCCGCCCCGCCCCGGCCCCGCCGCCCCCGCCCGCGCCGCACGGCCCACCCGCCGCCCGCGCCGGAGCAGCAGCACAGGAGGAGGAGGAGGAGGATGAAGGAGATGAAGCAGCGGAGGAAGAAGGAGCGCACGTGGGCCGAGGCCGCCCGCCTGGTGAGGGGTTGGGGGGTGAGCGGGGGGCGTGGGCTCCGGGGGGCTGCGAGGGGCCGGGGCCTCCCCGGGTAATGGCGGGTGGGGCCGGGGCCCCCACGCGCACCAGGACTGGTGCTTCCCCCCACACTGGGGCCGCGACCCGCGGGCTCCTCCCCGGTTCTTTTCCTTCCTGGCAGGGTGAGCTCTGGGATGAGCTGCCCCCTCCACACACACACACACACACACACACACACACCAGGACCACCATTTTCTGCTCCACACCGGGGTTCCCGGGGCCACCTTCCCCTCCGCGCCCCGGGATCACCCCTTTTCCTCCCCCCACACACACCGTGGGGGTCTCCAGCACCTCCCCCAGTATGGGGGGGACCCCGGGGCTGTGCCCCCACCACACACACAGACCTGCAATCCCCGGGGCCACTTCTCCCCCGCCCTGGGACCACCCACACACACTTCCCGGGGGTCCCCGCGGCCGTTTTCCCCTCCAGACACCCTGGGGGACCCCGGGATTGCCCCTGCCAACGAGGTTGTCCCACAGCGGTGCGGTGGTTGCAGACCAGAGGCCATCTCAATGTGGGAACATCTCCTGTGCTCTCGCAGAGGAAGGAACCAGAGACTCCAGGTGAAGCCTCAGTCCAGCAGCACCGCTCTCCAAAGTTTCTGGTTCCGCACCCAGCGCCGCCGGTTGGGTCTGTGCAACAGCGGAGCCCCAACACCAGTGTCCGCTCAGTCCTGGGCTCAGTGTCACAGAGTTATTGAGGTTGGAAAAACTCTATCCAGTCCAACCGTCAGCCCAACACCCCCAGCCAGTTAAACTCTGTCCCAAAGTGCCACGGAGTTCAACTCCTCCAGGGATGGGAACTCTACCTATATCCTGGGCAGCCTCTGCCAGGGCTTCACCACTCTGTCAGTATATGCTTTTTACCTGATATCCAATCTAAACCTCACTTGACACAACTTGAGGCTGTTTCCTCTCATCCTAAAGCTGTGACCAGGCACGCTTTTCCTTTTTGGGAGACATCGCTGCAAGTATGGCTCTGTTTTTTGGTCACTGGGAATCTGCAGAAGGCTGGAACTTCCAGCCCTGACCTTGCTTGTGGTCTGTGGGGACCCCATTGTCCTCTGGCTGGTGCAGCGGGAGCAGGGCCATCACTCTCTGTGGTGTCTTTAGGTTGTATCGTATCTGTCCTAAACCAATTTTTTTATAATTGAGAAGAAAACTAATTTCAGCATCTTCGGGCAGTGAGTGTGAGCTCACCGGTGGCTTTATTGATGGAGGTTTGGAGGTATTGAGGCTTGCTGCTTGCCACAGCAAGGCCACCACTGTCTGGAAGGAGCTTGATCCCTGTGGCCTCTGCCTGGGAGCCATGCGCTTGGCGATGCGGTGAAGCCAACCAGGGCAGGAATGCCTGTCCAGGGATAAAGGATGATCCATGGCACGCACGGATCTCTGCGCTTTCCCTCCTGTGGCTGGTGGTACCCGATGGGTGAGGCTGTGGGTGTGTTGCTGCGTAGTGCACAGACATTTGCAGAACAAGATTTGTGGGACCGGAGGGCATTTTCCTTGCTTATTTTCTCTTTCTTGCCTGTGTTTGTTTTGGTTTTGCCTGGCTGGGTTGTGCGCTGGAGTACGAACTCAGAAGGAGCTGTGTGTGTGAGCCTAGCTGAGGCTGGTGTCCAGTGTCCAGGGTGTTGGAGTGAGGTCTTGGTGCTCCTTTGAAGTAAGATTTGTTTGGCTCTCAGAGTGTTTTCTTACTGCATGCCAGGCAGAAACCTAATGAGAAGAGCACTGTCTTCCAGCAGCTTGCCTAATCTTTTGTGTGTAAATTAGAGCGTTTTAGACCCACGTGACTTTGCTTGAAAACTGGAAAAGGACATGAGGGAGGCACCATAGAGCTTTCCTGCAGGAATCTGGGGGGTCTGGTGGTTCCTGGGTTTCTCTTCAGGGCCCTGGTTTGGAGCCAGGTGTGTGGATGCGGGTGGCTGGGTCCTTTCCTGGCAGGTGGCCTCGCGGCAGAGGCAGTGCTAGACCACCTTGCACAACGTCACCTCATTCCAGTGTCCTGAGCTCCAACAGGGGAAAAAAATGCGTGCTTGTAGGCTGCCCAAGGCAGGACATGGGTTGGTGACTCTAAAGCAGCCTCCTAGTACAGCCCTTGCCCTGTGTGAGCGGGCAGGACCTCCTCACGCAGCTCCTCTCTCCCGTCTCTTGGCCAGAGCCTCAGGCGTACTGGGTGCACGGGACGTCCGAGCCTCAGCAGCACCTCAGAGCCATCGGTGGACCAGAAATAGAACAGTCTCATACTGGATTATCCACTTAGAGAGACCGGCGGTTGCATAGCCTCACTTCCAGCTTGCAGGACTGATTGTAAATCCACCAAAAATAGCTCTTTATTTAACAGCAGCCTTGCACATCCTCCCTGTCACGATGCTGCTCATTTTCCCCTCTGTGCACCATTGTGTTTTCTATTCTCTCGATGTTTCTGAGCATCTCAGGTAAAAGTGCTTTGCGCTGTTGCTGCTCCTGCAGAGCTGAGACTGTGCACATTCTGTAAAACCATCCAGCAATTCCTTGAACACCCCGAGCCGTGGGACCATCCAACAAGTGCTGTCAGAGCTGGGCTGTCAGTAGATTAATTGGGGGAGTGATGTAAAGGTCTGTTAATTAGGACAGAGGAGCCCTCGGCAGTTGGTGTTACAAACTGGAGAGGAAAAAGCTCTTTTGGGGAGTAGGGAACAGCTGAAGTTGCTTGAGCAGTGGCTCCTGGTGAAGGCTGGCGTGGCACGGGCAGTGCCAGGGCTGGAATCTGGGCTCTGGTGGCTGCAGCAGCAGGAGCTGCTCTCCCCAGTTCTTCTGTTAAGCAGTTGATTCACTGAACATCGTGCTCAGGGGAACAATTTCCAGTCAGCAGTGGAGTCTTTTATCTTTATGGAACTGCCCACTCATGCTCTGTTTGGGGCTGGGGGCTTTGCTCACCAGCTCTGCCACTTGAGAGAGGGCACTGAGCTGCAGAATCTTCTTGGTTTTTGAAACAGGCAAGTTCCCACTGTTAGCTTTTCCCTCTGTGGTGCTTCCCCTCAGCGGCTCTCCTTTCTTTGAGCGGCTGGGTGACCATTGTCTAGGAAGGGGTGGGAACATCAGAACCTATGGAGGCTTCTTGATTAGTGAAGGAAAATGTGTGTTGGAGCTGTATGGACTCAGAATTGAGATGGCTTGCTCTCTCTGACTGTGGCTAATTGCTTGCTTGGATCTTTTCTTTAAACTCTCGGTGTTTTCGTTTTGTTTTATTGCAGGTTCCGCAGTTCCCAAATTCCCGTCCCCTCTGGGTTAGTGCCACCGGTGCCTGTGACCGGACAAATCTGTGGCAGGTGGATGGGATTTGGGAAATCCCTTTTGTCACAAACCCCAGCTGAAGTGCAGAGCTGCAGTGATGCAGGTTGGGTTTGTCTTTACCTGTGGAGGTCAGAGCTGCAAGTTGTGCCCCGAACCACGGGGGTGTTTGCAGGTGTCCTATTCCTCTGCTCTGGAAGGGGAATGGTGGGCTCGGTGTGGGCTGTGCTGCTGCAGAGACTCAGCTCTAGAGGCTGCTGAGACCAACGGGGCATTGGGACTGCTGCGCTGCCTTCTCACAAGAGTCAGATTGAAAGGCAGCGTTGGGTTGCCAACTCCTCTAAAGTGCAGTGACAGACAGAGCCAGGATCATTCCCTACTGTGGCCGTGACACTGGGTGAGTTGAGGCCACAGTTACCATCAAGATGGTCCCAACTGGAGACCTGTTGCTCTATTCTTGGACTTTCCAGACCCTGTCCTGTGCCCAAATCGCTGTCTGTTTGCTTGGTCGAGTCTGTCTCTCTTGTGTTGGGTGAGCAGCGCTGTCTCTGTAGGAGATAGTATGTGGTGGGCAGCTGTGGGGCAATCTGCTCCCAGAACAACACCGTGGTGCACTCCTGCTGCAGCTCATTGCTGTTCACTGTTCATGCGGGTGATCTTCTTATCCACAGAAATGTCCAGTTCCCTTTTGGAATCCTTGAGTTCTTGCTTCTGGACCTTTTGGAGCAGTAACTTCCGCAGGCTTTAAAAAACCCATCACAGCCTTTTTGGTTCCTCACATAGAAGTGGCAATTCTGTTCTTCATATCTGATTTGAAAGGACGAGTTGTTTATTATATTGCCTTTTTAATACCTGATTTTACTCCATTTCTTTCAAAGGCAAGCAGTCCCAGTCTCGTTAGTGTCTCTACCCGTCACTTTTTTCCACATCCTTTACTCGTCCTTTTTTGAGTTATGTCATTCTCTGACAAGAATTGACTCTTGTGTGTGGTGCCCTTCTTGGGATGAAGCAAAGTTTGAATGAATCCAGGAATCCAAGGAAGGTGCACTGTGGAACGATGTAGTTCTACGGTGCAGTTTGTATTGCCAGAAAAACACTGGATGCTTCACTGAGAGGTAGGAAGGAATAATGCAGGGAGAACATTTCCCACCATTACTGGTCGCCAACTGCTGTGCTGCTCTGAAGGTTGGATGTGGCAGCGGCTCACTCAAGTGTGGGTTGAAGTGCATGGGGAAAGCTTCCACTGGTTGTGTGCTGTGGGCTCAAGCCCAAATTCTGCTGATTTTCCTCTCCTCTGTGTTTGTGTTTTAGTCAGTGGGGACCAGATCAGGTTGAGCCTTTCGTCCTGCTTACCCACATCTCCTCCTGAAGCAGTCTGTAGTTTTCAGCGTGTCTTTTGCAGTTAAAGTTTCAAGAGGCAAAGTACTGGGTCTGAACCATAGCTTCTGGAGTCATTCTGTGAATGCAGGAGCAAATTCTGTAATGACGCGTGGTCTCTTTGTCTTTTCAGGTGCTGGAAAATTACTCTGATGCTCCTATGACCCCAAAACAGATCCTGCAGGTCATAGAGGCTGAAGGACTGAAGGAAATGAGGTTAGTATTGATGATCCTGTATCAAACAGTGTGTGGGGTGTGGGGGAGGCTGCACACGAAGTGTTGCTTTGTGTGATTCTGCCTCTTCTCCAGCCTGCTTTTCATCTTCCTTTTTTCTCTTTCCCGCACAGTAATTTCAGATGAGGGTGTAGACATTTCTGTACAAGTGGGTTTTTTTCTTTGACAATAGCTGGAAGCCGTTCTTGGGGTTGTTGAGAAGAGTCCCCTTCATCGACCCGTTGTGAAGGAAATGCCTGGCACAGGGCGGGCTCCTGGGCTGTGTGGTGCTTACTGCTTGTTTGTGTGGCTCTCTTAAGCAGCTCCCAGGAGCTTCTGCTGCTGTGGTTCTGATTTGAGAACAGTTTTAAGTTTTGTCTCATCCGATGCTTCATTTCTGCACCAGAGATTCTGTTTTAGGAGACTCAAAAAGTCTTTATTTTATATTGCCATACTGACTGCTGCTCAGACTTTCTAGCACGTGATAGCAGGGCTCACACTGTTGTGGGTCTTGGTGTTGTACAGAGGAGGTGCCCATCTCAAGGTCGGCTTTGTGTGGAAAAGAAGCTCACATGGAGCCTGAGAAACGATTGGAGTGGGAGAGTTTTCCTTGGTTAAGTTTCTGTGAAATTCCATCTGTTCCTGTGATAGGGGAGAAGGGAAATGGAGTTTCTTGCAGGTCAAAGGAAGTCAGTAACCATGATAGTCAAATGCCTCAGTGCTACCTGGAGAAAAGAAGGGCTGAGTACCAGAGACAGCAAAAGCAGAGTCTCTTGGCTGCTGCCATTGATTGACTTGTGGGGAATCCAGATGTGTGGACTGTTTCCAGTCTTGCTTCCCCCTCACCTGAGTTCTGTGCCTTGTTTACCACTATGGTGTTTGCATTCCCTGAACCTGTACCTTACCCAGCTGCAGGAGGTTGTCTGGCTTTTTCCAGGATCTCACAGCTCAGAATGTGGGTTGGTTTCTGCCCTTCTTTGAAGTCAGAATCAGCTGGGTTGGATGGTGAAAATGGTGATGCATATGGAGGAGTTGCCATGGTTTGGAGAGGGATGATGCCCACCTGCATTGCTGCTCTGATATTGGAGCTGTTTCCATCTGCCACAGGTGATCCTTGTTAAGGATATCTCTGGACTGGGCACAGGTGGTGGTTTCACAACTCTGAGAGTTCAGGCAGGCTTTTCATGGGGACCACTTGATGTCTTTTTTTTAACCAGTGCATTGCCCCTTCCTTGTGTCCTTTTTGTGAGCAGATTGCTGAGGATCCTGTGCCTGGGCTGTGCTCAGGTAACCACGTGTCCCTTCACACACACTACCCTGGGGCTCTCCCAGTTGTGACCAATGCCCTGTGAATGGAACCAAAGACCTGCCGTGGGAGCCTGTGTCCAGATCCTGCAGAGCTGGATCATCCCTTTAATGGCTGGTGGCTTTCCCTCGGGATAGCTGCTTTTCCTGCCACAGGTCTTAGCCTTTTCTTAGAGCAGAGAATTGTTTTCTTCAGAGCATGATTGTTGGCAGAAGGGAGGCAGCGATCCCACCAAGCTGAGTGAGCCGCGTTTTTGCTGCTCCTTGTGCGGGAGCCCTCAGGAAACAGTGTGATGACTCGAGGTGCTTTTCCTGAGGTCCCGCCTGGCTGCTGCTGGAGCCAGGGCTCCTGGGCCCAGCACCCCTGTGGGGTTTGTGCTCTGGGAGAGTTGGGCTTGTCTCATTTCAGGGATAATAGTTTGTTTTGCCGTTCCGAGGACACGTGCTGGTGGCTGCCTGGCCCATTCCGTTAAACACTGCAGGGAAAACCCAGCCTAAGAGGGCAGAGGCTGGAAATTAATTTTGTGGTGCAGGGTAATTTTATCGGCAGTGAGGAAGCGTCCAAACCCCACACATGTTCAGGGTGGAAACAAAAGTTGTTCTAAGTATTCAATCTGAGCATTTTCTTTCTTTGAAATATTTTGTCACAATCCAGTTGTTGGTTTCACTTTTAGTAACAATGACACCGATGCTGCTTCAGTGGCCCTTCCAGGCCACTCTCTGGCCGTACGCGCGTGGTGTGTTGGAAGAGATGAGATTACGTGGCCAGAAGTCCCATCGGTGTGAGCGTGGGACAGGTGCCCTAAGCAGGGAGCTGTGTGGGAGTTGGCAGATGAGCTCAGCAGACCCTTTCTGTCTGACTCTGCGAGCGCAGTTTCGCCTGTGGCTGTTTGGGAGGGCATTTTAGAAACTCCTCTGTGTACAAGTTGCATTGGGTTTGTTTACGTCTTTCCACGGGAGATTTTTTTTTTTGTAAAATCAGTCCAACTCTGAAAGTTTCAAGCAGAGAAAGGGAGGAAACGGGTAACAAAAATGAGAAACAGCTAAAAATGGCTGAGAGCAGCTCTAAAATCAGCCCCGCGGTTCCTGTTTTCTGCTGGCTGCCCGGCTGCGATGCGCGGAGGCCGCTGCACGGCTCAGAAAGGAAATGGTGATACTGTTCTGACTGGAGCACCCACACCGTGGGGCAGCTGAGCAGCATCCGTGGCCCCTCCGGCGGCCGCAGGATGCCCTTTCACAGAGCTGTCAGGCTCTTCCCTTGCCAAGGCTGTTCCTTCATGCGTGCCGTTTCCCACCTTTGTGTGTTGCAGCGGCACCTCGCCCCTGGCCTGCCTCAACGCCATGCTCCACTCCAACTCCCGGGGCGGCGACGGCCTCTTCTACAAACTGCCCGGCCGCATCAGCCTCTTCACCCTCAAGGTGAGCACAGAGTTCCTGCTGCCCACCGCGGGCCGAGGCGCGAGTTGGACGTGTTACGCGTAGCTGGGGGTTAAACCATCACTGAACATCAGGAGCTGGATGTGCTGAACCCGAGATGGTCATATGAGAGAGCGTCTGGCAGTCGTTACTTCATTAGAGCTCGTACCTTTCAGCTGTATTCAGTCACATAGGAACAGTTATATCTTGAGTTGCACAAGCAAGAGTAAATGAATGCTCTCACAGCAGTGCTTGCTGTCTGGCTCGGGTGGCTGCTTATCAAAACAGTCCCATTCGCTGCTTTGCTGCTGACCAATACTTAAATTGGCCCAAGAACTTGTGGCTACAAGTAAAATCTTGATAAGAATGGTGGTTTGTTTTGTGCTCCCCTGCATTCTGTGCCTGTTCAGTGTCACCGTTTCCCTCAGATCTTGAGGTCTATCTGGAACGGTTTTTATTTTTAGTTTATTGTCCCACTGATCTTAAGTATTGAGAACGTTTCTGGTCTTAGGCTTTTGCTTTTGCATTGTTGGATTTCCTGATAGGGATCAGCTTGATAGACAACAGGTATCGCAGCTGTTCATTGGTGTCTTTTTTTCTGCCATCAGAAAATTCTGTTAAATTGCCCTGTTTTACTGAAAACAGATGGAATTAAAATAGCTTTGATTATACCAGTAGTAAATAACTCTCCTAAGCTTACTGTGTTTGCAGTTGGCTGTTCTGCTGCCTGTTCTTTCGCAGTAAAAATGAGGTTTTAGAAACTGCATTTTTGAAGTGGTATTTGCAGTAACAAAGAGATATTTCTCTATTGGAAAGGTGCGATGAATTATTTACCTTACGTATTTTGGATGTGTTTGAGTTGCTTTTCTGGGAGGTGTGCTGGTTGTTTAGATGACTTCTTTTCCACTGTGAGCCCAAATATTCTTAAAAATATCCTTCTGCATTGAGGATTACAATAGGGAAGATGAAAAAATTAAGCTTAAAAAGCTCCATCCGTTGAACAGTCTGTTCCACTGGTTGAGGTGGTGGTTGGGAGGGAGGACTGTAGCCATCCCAGGTCTGTTTGCCCCTTTAGAAGGATGCCTTGCAGTGGTCTCGGAACCTGTCTGTGCCAGAAGGGGAGGAGCTGGAGGACACGGCAGATGCAGAAAGTTGCGAGTCCAATGAAGCAAGCACTGTGAGTGGTGATAATGATGGTGAGTGTCTAACGGCTTTCATCTTAAACTGTAAGATCAGCTTCTGTGTCTGACCCAGTGCCCATCTCTTTCAGTGTCCCTTGATGAAACCTCCTCTAACGCCTCGTGTTCCACTGAGTCTCAGAGCAAGGGATCTGCTGCTTCCAGGGAGAGCCACAGAACCGCCTCCCAGGTAGGAAAAAAACGGGACTGCTGGGAAGTGTGAAGCCTCTCGAGGGAAGCTGTCATTACTGAGGGCTGGGTGAGCGTGTAGGGCGCTTGCTGTGCACGGCTGCCTTGGAGAGCTGCGCGGCTGCCTCCTTAAAGGCATGGGAGGGATCCTGTACAGGCAGGGAATTTTGAAATCTCTTCTATTCCTGTGTAATTATTGTATGTAATGACCCCTGAAGACTGACCTAGGAGCTCAGTAGTTCTTTAGCTGGGAAATGTGCAATTATTTTAACCCTCCATAATGTCTTTATCTGGACCACAGGCAGCCAAGCAGAAGAAGAAGACTGGAGTAATGCTGCCACGTGTTGTCTTAACCCCACTGAAAGTAAATGGGGCACACATGGAGTCTGCCTCAGGTGAGGGCTGCTCTTGTTGTGGTGGTTGGGTATTGACCATAGCCAGCTTGTAATCACTGCTCCCTAATTAGCTGTGAGTTTGCCTGAGGGTTTCTTTAAAGCTTGGTGAGAAGGTTGTGACTGTGGACAGTTGTGTGTGTTTAAATCCATCAAAGTAGTTGTTAACTGAATCCATCAAAGTAGCTGTTAACTGGGCAGTGCCCTCTAATAGTACATCTGGTATGAGCAGTAATTCTTGTTTGTTAAACCCCACTCCAAGCTGGGCTTCTGCCCTTCTTTGTGTGGCTTTCTGAAGTTGTTTTGCTTTCAGGCTTTGCAGGCAGGCAGGCTGATGGGGAGAGCAGCAGCACCTCCAGCAGCAGCAGCAGCTCCTTGGCCCTCTGTAAAGCCACCTTGCGTAGCAGGACAGAAATAAACAGGGATCCTCCACAGCTTCTGCGAGGTATCCGGAAGCCCGCAGCCGGTAAGTGCTTCTGCCTGAGGCTGGAAGAATAATGGGCTGTAAAAGCAGGCGATGGTGAAGTCTGTTTGTCTGAGGAAGCACCAGGGTTCTCTTCCTTCAGAAGGCGTGCGATGGTCTCAAGGCTCGTGATCCGAATGTTCCTCCCTGAACATCAGTGTGGCAGTTGTTTAAGTTTGCCTGCTCTGAAGAGCAGCATCAGGAGTGGTCCCTGAATTTGACAGAAATGTGACCCCATGTCAGAATTCCAGTTGCACATCTGTTAACTCCTGTGTTGGAGTCTTGCTTCGTACTTGAACACTGCACTCTTTTCTAGTAGTTTGACATGGATTTCTTGCCCATAATGCTGAAATACTTCTATACAACAATGTTTATTTTATGTGCCTGTCCTTTAACCACAGGGCAGATGAAACGGAACAGGGGTGAGGATATTGACTTTGAAACGCCTGGTTCCATTCTTGTCAATACAAACCTGCGAGCTCTGATAAACTCCAGAACCTTTAACGCGCTCCCATCGCACTTCCAGCAGCAGCTCCTTTACCTCCTTCCAGAAGTGGACAGACAGGTATGTGGGTGCAGTGCTTAGGTGTTTTCTATTCACTGTGTTGCCTCCTGCTTGCAGAACAGCGGGAGCAAATGGTTTGTTTGTCCTGGGTCTGTCCCGTTAGGTTGGGGCTGACGGGCTGATGCGTCTCAGCAGCAGCGCTCTGAACAACGAGTTCTTCACCCACGCTGCACAGAGCTGGAGGGAACGTCTGGCTGATGGTGAGTACATCTGCTTTCCTAGAGGGCTGGCTACTCGTTTCCTGGGATGTTTTGTGTTTTACAATTAATGAAGAGGAATTCAGTCCATCTTTGTGCTGTATCTGGTGATGTTGTGCCAACTTTTCTTCTTTGTTTTCTTTAAAATCAAAGATGTGTTTTCCTTTTTCATTTGCTCCAGAATGAAGCAATGAGGGTGTCCAGCAGTGCCAGACTCATCTTCCCTTAACTGGTGGCCTGTCTGGAAAAACATGGTTGTGTTCAGCTGTGTGACCATTACCCTGAGGAACTGCAAGCAGTGTGTGGATCCATCACAGGGTGGAGAGCAGGGCAATAATAAGAAATCTGTCCTTCACACCTATAGCTGCTGTGCTGATCAATCACAAAAGGTCACATTTCGAGAATCAGTTTAGTTTGGAACTGAACTTCAATCTCTTGCTTCTATACAGGTGAATTCACCCACGAGATGCAAGTTCGAATTCGGCAGGAGATGGAAAAGGAAAAGAGAGTGGAGCAATGGAAAGAGAAGTTCTTTGAGGACTACTATGGACAAAAGTGAGCAGTTTTTCCTCATCTGTCCCATTTATCTGTTTATGCAGGTGGCAGAGCGAGTTCTGCTCATGGATACCTGAGAAGGTGCAGCATAAGCAGAACAAGTTGTGGGTGAATTGTTCAGACTGCTGCTCCAGGGAAATCCTTAGTGGGATTGGCTGGGTCACAGCCTGTCTGTTTTGTTTCCAAGACAAGTTAATATTACCCATTTTCCAACACAAACCTTCCCATTTTCTGCTTTCCCTCATTTCTTTGTGACAGCAGTGTGGGATAGGAATGTGGGAGCTATCTCATTGCATGCTGACTTAACGAGGTTTTGATGAGTCTCTGCTTTGTAACCTCTATGTTACTACATCCAGTGGTGACAGCACCGCTCTAAGTAAAGGATGAAATCCTTAAATTAGGGTGGGCTTTAGCTTTCAAGTGGTTTTTATTTTTGCCTTATAGGTTGGGCTTGACCCGAGAAGAATCTCAGGAGCAGAATTTGCTGCAGGAAGACGCCGAGAACAGGACAGGACTGTCTGTTAAAGGAGAAGCAAGGCTGCCGCGTGGTCCTGTTACGCGGCAGAGAGATGGGCGCTTCAAGAAACGCTCCCGGGCCGACCTGCGGTGCCGAGCCAGGAGGAGCCTGTACAAACTGCGTGAGCCTGAGCAGACGGGGGCTTCCAAAGAGACAGCTTCTGTGGGACCAGAGTCCTCTCCTCATAAAGAGACAAAGCCCGAGATGGACCTGAAGAAGGATGATGAGACGAGCCCAACGGGGGAGGTGTTGAAGCCGGAGAGTTCAGAATTGCACCTCTCGCCAGAGACTTCCAGATCACACAGTAAATCGGAAGATCTGTCGCTGGCAGCGGCAAGCAGGATTCCCAGTTTGCCCCAGGAGAACTCTGCTCGGGAGTCCAAGGACCAGAAGAGGAAATGCTTTGCAGAGGCTGCCTCTGCATCCTTCCCCGAAAAGAAGCCCCGGCTTGAAGATCGTCAGTCCTTTCGTAACACAATTGAAAGTGTTCACCCAGAAAAGCCACAGCCTACTAAAGAGGAGCCCAAAGTCCCACCCATCCGGGTAGGAAAGAGAATTATAACTGCTTGGTATCTCAGGGCTGTCATGCTCAGTAGCATCAAAACATTGTTAAAATGTCAAGTGTTGCCATCTGAAGAGCAGAAGTGGAAGGGTTTCATTGGTAGAGCTGGCTGAGTACCTCTGGTTACCACAGTTTACTCCCTTATTCAGAGAGGCAAAGAATGGAAAATCATTCCGAGGTCTTTGTGCAGAGCGCAGGATAACCTTGACTTTACTCTCTTAGTTTGCATTTCTGTGGATACAGAAATCACTTTTCTTGAAACCAGCTGACTTGTTTCAAAAGAGACCTTCAAATCATGTCCTTTGTCTTGTGTAGTTCCTCAGTTCCTCTCCTTTGGGGCAGAATCTCAGTATTCCCTCTGATCTGTCCCATGTTGAGAAGGTGTCCACCTTGTTAGTGTCAGGGTAGCCATCCTGACAGGAAAGGGACCGGGTTTATTTCTGAAGATCTTACTGCAAAGCCCTCGTTCCGTGTTTGTCTGCTGGCTCTGGTAAAGCCATGTTAATATTAAACTGAGCTTTACGTATCGCGTGACGGAGCACATGGGAGATTACGGGAGCTCGCTCCTTCCCTGTCAAAATTCAATCTTAAGCTGGAATTCTAAATTTTTGTTGAATACTTGTGATAAGAATCATGATGAAATGCATTTTACTGACTGAAAATGTTCAAGCATTAGAACTAATGGCTTTTCCCTTTCTTTCAGATTCAACTTTCACGTATTAAACCACCCTGGGTGGTTAAAGGTCAGCCCACTTACCAGATATGCCCCCGGATCATCCCCAACACGGAGCCCTCCGGCCGGGGCAGGACTGGGGCCAGAACACTCGCAGACATTAAGGCCCGTGCTCTGCAAGCCCGAGCCCAGCGAGAGGCTGCGACAGCCGCCATCGGAGGAGGGGGTGGCCCTGGTGGAGGGAGAGGCACCAACGAAGGAGGTGGCGGAGGAGAATCCGGCAGCCGTAGAGAGCACAGGAGATCAAAGAGAACTCGTGGAAAACATTCGTCAGATCTACAGCGAACACAATTACTGTCGTCTCTCCATCTGAAGGGAGAGAAGGCGAATGCTGAGGTGGCTGCTTGGGAGGCTAACACGAGTTCCTTCCTCTCTTCAGCACAAGACTCCTTTTCTCCAAAGAGTGAGAGCAGTGGTGACCTGGAACACGCTGCAGGCAGGAGCTCAGGGGGAGCTCAACGTGGTGATGGTTCACCTGGAAGGCAGCCCTTTGATGCTCTGACTGGGCCCTCCTTAGACAATGCAACTTCTGAGAGGCAGGAGGAGAGCCCAGAACAGCTCCTGTGTGACCCAAGGACTGAAATTCCATCTTGTGTTGTATCACAGGAGAGGCAGAGCGCGAAGGTGAAACGTGTGGTTCCTCCGGTGAACGGTCTGCCTGGTTCTCAGGTGCAGAGAGCTGTGCTCAGTCCTGCAGGAGATGGGCTTTTGTCAGACCTCAAAGGTGTCAGTGCTCCTGCTGTACAGCTGGTTCATCATCCTAATGTAAAGGAAAATTCCTCCAGTTGTCCTGCTTCTCTACTGGAATCTTCATCAGGTGGCGAAGAATGCCATGAGCCAGAAGTGGCAGCCAGGTTTAGATTTAATGGCTCTGAAATGATTGTGGAAAAACGTGTGGCCAGTGGTTGTCACTCCAAAGCAGTGTTTGCTGGAGTGGAGAGCGCGGCCCCTGCGCTGTGCAGCCTTTCACACCTGCAGGCAGAGAAAGAGAGCAATGGCGAACGGAGGAATGAAGAGCAGAACAGAGAGTCTCCAGGGAAACCCTCCGTGTGCGATGACTTTATTTCTCAGGATACACTGGATACCTCTGAGAAGACTCTGCAGCCAAGGGAGAGGAGCCCCACAACAGGACCAGAACATGCACATCAGCCACTGAGAGAGCCTCAAGAGCTCAAGACAGACAAAGATGATGAAATACAGAGTACGCACAGTGAAACAACAGATACTGCTTCAGATTTTGAAGGTGACATAGCTGATGAGAATGGAGAGATGGATCTGTGCTTCCGAAGTGTCAGCTGTAGGGAGGTGGCTGGAAGAGACTCCTCCCATCAGAGCAGCACTGAGAGGGGTGATCAGATTAGATCAGAATCGCCTGTGGAAACAGATCGTCTGGCCCATCGCGTGGACTTCCCTGCGGTCGCAGCCGCAAGCACTGCGGCTCCGTCTCAGAAATGGGAAGCGTGTGCGCCATTGCCCCAGAAACCCGAGTGGCCAACAGGTTCCGTGTCCTCTGTTGAAACCAACACCCCCTTGGTGATGCAGCTGCTCAAGGGAAATCTCCCCTTGGAAGAAGTTCTCCCAGTATCTCATGCTGACATCAAGCTGGAGATCACACGGCCACCACCGGACAAGCAGTCGGAAATCCTCTCTAGGCAGATGGAGAGAGGTAGCAGTTGTTATTTTGGCAAAGAATCTTCTCCAGATGGAGGAACAAAGATGAGTGCCCTAAGCAGGGGTGATGACTTCCACTCTATGAGGTCCTCCATAGATCCCCAGGAAAAGAAGTGTGGATCAGGGTCAGCATTGCCTAGAGCAGAGGATGCAGAGGAGCAATCTATTCCAGAAAAACATTCCAAAGTTATGTCGACTTTAAGCTGCCAAGACCAAGTGGCAAATGTGGCAAGTGCCTCTCAGAAGCCTGAAGATGTGGGCCCTCAGGAAGGAACATTTTCTTCCTGTAGCTTTGAGGACAAAGAGAAGTTGTCCAAGGTCCAACAGGTGCCTCAGCACAACGCAGTGACAGGCGTTATCACAAATAAAAGTCCAGAGCAGTTGAAAGCCTCTACGGAGCCTCGGTTTTTGTCTCCCACTGTAACTTCTGTTGGTCCAAATCAGACAGGAGGTGCCTCGGTCAGTAAAAATCATATTGGTGTTCAAGGCAAAAAACTCTTTGGTTCTGGTTTTCCTTGCAACCCCGGCGTTCGACTGCATCACTCCAGGGCTTTGGATCAAGTTTCAGCCATGGGAACCTTGTCTCCCAGCAAACAGATTCCTCTGAACAAGAGCTGTGCCTCGGGAGAAGGAATGCCAGCTGCACGGGAAGAATGGACTTCAAAGCAGCGCTCCGACAGCCCGGGAGGGATCAGAAAGGAGAACGCGTTGGCACACGGCAGCCCAGCCAAGCGGAATGCGGAGGGCCGGAAGGATGCAGCCCGGAGCCCTGTGGAGCTGACGGAGCACCCGCAGAGCATTCCACTCGCTATGGACTTGCCGTGTTTTAAGTTTTCGAGGGAACCAGGAAAGGGACTCGCTCACCCTTTGGCGCCTTCTTCCATACCCTCTCAGCTCAATATCAAGCAAGCGTTTTATGGGAAGCTTTCTAAGCTGCAGCTCAATTCCACCAGCTTTAATTATTCATCCAGCACTCCAGCTTTTCCCAGAAGCCTTGCTGGAAGCGTGGTGCAGCTCACCCACAAAGCGAACTTTGCTGCCGGCCGTAGCGCAGCCCTGTCTGTGCAGATGTTTGCTGATGGCAGCGGCGTCGACGAGATCGCGTTCAAGTGCTCGTGCAGCCTGAAAGCCATGATCATGTGTAAGGGCTGCGGAGCGTTCTGCCACGACGACTGTATAGGACCCTCTAAGCTCTGTGTATTGTGCCTTGTGGTGAGATAATAAATTATGGCCATGGGACAAACTGTACATTCAGTGTGTGTATTTTGATAACGGCTGATCCGAAAACCTCTACACAGATACTGCTCTGTTTATAGTAGAAATGCCATTACACTTTATTTTGGTGAGGAAAGTTGACTTGCCTTCCCACTGCGACCTCCAGTGCAAAGCCCTCTCTCGCTCACGGTTGCGCTTCGCTGCCCGGGCTGCTCCCGTGGAGCGATCCTTCTGCAGGTGCTGAGGCAAATGCCCACGTGAGAGGAGGTTTGTGGCAATCCGTGGACCCTCTGCTAAGGAACGCTTCTCATCCAAAGGAACTGGAACAGGGTGTTCTCTACTTCAGGGCTGCGCTAGGTGAGGCCCTACAGTCTTCCACTCTCCCTTCTGCCATCCCATTCTTGGTTTGTGTGGGAAGTGCTGCTGTAAGAGCTCTGCAGTGATGGTCCTGGCCGGCCTTTGGATGCTGCTGCAGGATGATGTGCCCAGGGAAGCACTGGGGAGCCGGGTACTGCTCACTGTGTCCTGGATGGGGCCAGCTACGAGGGTGCAAGAAGAGGAGTGAAAACATCATGGCAGGTGCCAGGTGAATGCCTGTGGGAGCTGTGGCCCTGGAACTGTACCTGGCTGAACTCTGGGACCAGCCCAGGCGATGCTTCTCCGCTGCCTGGCCACAAACCTGTGGGTACCATTGGAGGTTCTCTGCATCGCAGCCCTGCCATGAGGACCTTAAGATGACAGCATCAGACCGCTCATGAGAGTCGAGCTGGGCGTTGCTGTGACCATCACCTAATGTTGAAAGCAGTGTTTTTTCCTTTTTTTTTAATATATTTTCATTCTTGGATGTAGAAAGTGAATTATTTGGCTCCTGTAAGTATCCTCTATGCATCTGTTTGATCATGTATTTATATGTTGTACACAGTACTGGCCACTCTGTAAATTGATGTAATGTACATAGAACATAAAGGGTTCTTTTTTTTCCTTGGATTTCCTGGCTCTACAGCAGTATTGCATTAAAGTGGTGTTAGTTATTAACCTGCACCTGTAGTCAGAGCCCCTGTGTTCTGTCCTGCCTAACCTGAGGCTAAAGTGCAGAGGTGTCTCGGTGCTGTCAGCCTCTCTCTCCGCTGGGCTCCATGCCCCATGGGATGTGCCGAGCTGAGTGTCCTGCACTGGTTGCTGTTTGCTGTGGGATGTAAGTGAGTTCCTAAGGCACAGCTGGAGCTGGGTTGCAGGGAGGTGAATGTCCTTGTGCATCCATAGCTGGAAAGTGAAAATGTGGCCTCTTTGGAGCGGTTGCTGATCAAGAGTCGCTCTGGTGCAAGGAGAAGCCAGCAGCAGCAGCCAGAATTATAGAGGGGTTGTTTTTATTTTCACTTGTCCCTTTTCCAGCTCTGCCCAACCTGCCCTCACCACGCACTTTTGGTTTTAACTGTCCCTATTCAAGACGCAGCTGGTTCAGGCTCTGGAATGGTTTATCCTTAATGGATCCGACAGCCTCTCATTGTGGGAATGAGCCCACGCTGGGTGAAGGGAGCAGCCTGAGTGTGGGACCTGCTTACCAAAGATGGGGAGGGGAGCTAGGGTGCAGCTCTGCCTCCCTGGGGCCACTGCAGTGTATGGAGCAGGCAATTCCCTGGGAGGCTGCTCCTATGTATCCCTGTGCTGTTGGAAAAATAAACACTCTCAAAACTGCTTGTGGCTTCCATCCTCTTTTTGCAAAACCATCTGCTCTGCTCCCTAAGGCAATGTTATTTCCTTCCTTCATTTTTAACTGAGGGGCGGGGGGGTGTCCTGAGCCCTCCAATGGTTAAAAAGAGGAGGGGGCTGTGTCCCTGTCTTGGCTTCATTAAATGGCTTTTATGCACTTGCAGGTCACCAACAGTGCTCCTGCTGCCTGGCTCGGGCCATGGACACCCAGAGACTCCCAAGGCAGCAGCGTGGCTGGGGGATGCGGGGGCTGCAGCTGCAGGACCCCCTCCCCCTGCAGTGATGGGAGCAGATCCTGGCTCTGAGCAGCAGCACCTGGGCTGGCACTGGGCAGCCCCTGCTGCTTCTGCTTTGGGTCACTGTCCTGTTTGATTCTTGGATGATGGGTCTGAAAATGTTTTCTAAAGAGTGTAACGTGATCCCTGTTGTGCTTTTTATTGAAACTACCTATAAACTTGGTTCATTGATGTGTCCTCTCTCTCTTTTCTAGGTAGTAAGAAAAGAATAACATGAATTATTGCATTGTGTGTCTCAGTCAGGTCACGTTGCCTGGATCTCCTGCAGGGCAGTCGGTGACCTCAAACTGGGCAGGGCGGCTGTGGGAGGGTTTAGAATTGGAATGGTTTGGGTTGGAAGGGACCATGAAGGCCATCCAGTCAAACCCCCCTGCAGTGAGCAGGGACATCTTCAACCAGATCAGGTTGCTCAGAGCCCCATCCAACCTGACCAGGTTTCCGGGGATGGAAATGGGGATGGTTTATATCCATGTAGCCATGAAACAACCGACTTCCCTATGTTCTGTTGTGCTCCAGGGTGGCAAAGGCACTGCGATGCCCTGTCTGCCATGTTGCTAATGTTGGGGTTGGTGGGCGCAACTGCAGCAGCAGAACTGGGCTGCCTCAGTCTGCTGGCCTAAAAAATTTGTGAGGAGGAAAAGGGGGCAAAGCTGAGCGATGCCGCACTGAGCACAAAGGCAGCTCTGTCCCACACGTGGGAGGTTTGTGGTTTAAACTCTGCTTCCCTCCCACTGGTAACCAGGTCCTATCTGGCTGCAACCTTCAGTGATGGGAACCGACCCCTCAGGAACCAGCTGCCCCCAGGGCTGCCCTGTGCACCATGGCCAGGGCAGGGGCTATTTGGCACCAGCTTTCACAGGTCTGGAGAGTTCTCAGATGCTCTGGCTCTGGTGAGCTTTGTCTGCAAGTACAGTTAAGGATGCTCCGATAACCTGAAGATGCTAAAAACAGGTAATGCAAAGATTCAGGCGTTGCTCAGGTGAGCTTTAAACCCACTAAATAATGGACAGCATATTTTATTGGCATGGTGGATGATGATGGTGTTGGAACTGGTTATCTCTTGGACAAGGAAACTTGAGGGCTTCAAGACTGAAATCCTATTGATGCCCAAAGCTCACACATAATTACTTTTTTTTTTTCTGTCTCCTTGATATTTCTATGATAAATAACAGATTTTTCTCTCTGCCAGGCCGTGTACTGTTTGCGCCTGGCTCTGCACTACTCTGGAGTATCCTGGCTCTGTGGAGAAACCAGCTGTGGACAGAGGGGCCCTTCCCAGCCCTCCCAGACCCTGTGCCCCTGGAGCTGCAGAGCCAACCTCAGGTATGGCTGAAGGGACTTTGGTTTGCTCCCTGCTGGGACCCTGAACATCCTCAGGGTTTGCAGCCCCCTCCCTTGCTCCGTTTGAATCCTGGGAGCAAAACTTATCCAAAGGCTTCACGTTATTAAACCTGGCTGTGTCATGGACACACGGGCAATTGTTAGGGAAGGTCCTTTTGGGATGAGCAGTCACAGAATCCTGGCATGGTGGGGTTGGAAGGGCCCTGTGGAGCCCATCCAGGCCAATCCCCTACTACAGCAGGGTCACCTCCAGCTGTTGCACAGGAGTGTGTCCAGGCAGGTTGGATCTCTCCAGAGAAAGAGACTCCACACCTCCCTGGGCAGCCGGGTCCCCTGCTCCAGTACCTGCCCAGGAAAGACTTTTTTCCTCCCATCCAGGTGGAATTGCCTGTGCTCTAGTTCGTGCCTGCTGGCCCCTGTCCTGTCACTGCGCACCACTGAGAAGAGTCTGGTCCCCTCCGCCTGCCCCCTGCTTGTCAGATATTGATCCCCTCTCCATCTGCTCTTTGGGCGGGACAGACCCAGGGCTTCCAGCTTCTCCCTGTAAGAGAGATATTCCAGGCCTCTCATCATCTCTGTGGCCTCTGCTGGGCTTTCTCCAGTCTGGAGCCAGGGAGCTCAGAACTGGACACAGGACTGTCTGGGACCTTCCTGGGGCGGCGCAGAGGAGGAGAAGACCCCCTCTCCTGCTCCCCACCCTGTCCTGGTGCCAGTTTACAGGTGGGTCCCTCTGGCCATTGCCGGAGGCTGCAGCCACTGCCCCTGGGGCAGGTCCTGCCCGCGCGTTGCAGCATCCCTGGGCCAAGCAAAGGGCAGCATTTGCACAGAGCCACCAGCGAAGCCACTCTGCTGTCCTGGGGCCTCCTGATGCCAGCACTGCTGGTGCCAACAGGAGCTTCCAGCTACACAGCGCTCGGCGATGAACATGGTGTGGATGCAAAGATTTATTATACTTAGTGAATAAAGCTGATAACGAACAATCAGTATTTTCCATGAGGGAGAGGGAAAACTTTCCAGAAACTTCAATAAAAAACTCCATTGCCTTTTCTTTTTTTTTCCCCCCACAAAAAAACCAAACATCTCACAAAATTAATTTTGTCAAAATATAAGTTAAGTGTAAAATATGTGGCCAGCCCCACCTGCGAGTGCTAACGCTGCTCTTTGGGGTCCCTGTGCTCCGTATGGAACGGAAACCACGGCTTGGGTCCTAATTATTGATAGATTTTCTTTTTTTTCTTTTAACCTCAGTTTCGCTGCTGCTCTGGGGGCCTGACCTCACGCCGCAGTGGCTGGTGCTGTGCAGCAGCTGAGCTTGCAGCACCCAGCGGGGCTCGGTGGTGGAGGAGAAAGCCCTTCTCGTTATACAGTGTTTATTAAGTCGATTCAGTCTTATATATGACATACAGCTTCAAAAGAAAAAACAAAGGATTCCACATAGTTATGAAATCAGTGCATTTAGCAAGTAATACCATGGAGATAACAGCTTGATTAACAGCTCATTGGTCTTCGTTAAGTGAGGGGAACAGGGAGTTGGCCTGTGCTAATCATTCCACAAACAGAACAGAATTAAGTTGCATCACATATAGAATAGACACACGTTCTAAGAATTAAAATATTAAGCCACATTTACTGGAAAAATCCACGGTATATAACACAAAGAACTTGTATCAAGCTCGTTGAGGAGGAAGTGCTCATCTGCTTAAGAGCCACGCGGAGTTGCATAGGTGCCTATCTGCAAAAATAGCATTTCAAAATGAATCAATTGATTAAGCAATAAAGTGTCACCTTAAAAGCTGGATTAAGTGCCATACGCTTTCTATCCGAGCCCTCTGGAAAGCACGGGCTTTCCAAGCGCTCTCTTCTGCTTCGTCTCGGAGCCCCCGGCATCCTGAGGGAATGCGCTCCCACCCTTCTCATCCTAAACCAGCGGCCGGCTCGGGTGGCTTCACCAGGCTGGGTAAAGCAGGATCCCAGCAATGCTGATGCTTCCCCCCGCCCCCCCGGGCTTCCTCGTGAGCCCCTGTGCTTGGAACCCTCTGTGGAGCTCAGCGGCTTTCGCCCTCCCGCCGGGGCCATGGGGTGGTGGAAGCGAGGCTCTGCCTGGCTGAGGCTTCTGCTACCCAAGCATCGCCTTCACGCTCATTTGGAATTGCAGCCAATCTGTAAATCTGGGGAAAAAAACCTACAACCGCTTGTGCAAACCCCCAAAATCACTGTTTTGTGGGGTTCTTCCTCGGGCGGGTGCGTGCGAAGGGGGTTGAGGCTGTGGCTCGGTTAAGCAGACGAACTGGGTGAGGTGCCTCTTCCTCTTCAACAGCAGGGCTGGCAGAACAGACAGGGGCCGGGAGTTCTGTACATGTAAACAGTACACTTCCACTGAGTCCAAAATTAGGAGCAAAAATACAAAGGTTCACATTGGTCTTAGGTAGGTACAGGCGAAGAACTGAGCTCTGCAGCTCCGAAACGACCAAACGAAAGGTTCTAAAGCACCACTAAATTATATAAAAATCAGAGCATGGACGGATTGTAGTCGTTTTTTTTCTGGTGATATTCTATGCTACCTTGTAAAAAGTCTTACAAAAAAATTACAAATCAAAAGTATTTCAACCCTCTGAGTTCAAAGCAGCATTATTTTTTTTTCCCGTGAACTGGTACTATATCCGGGGTCGCCGGTGGGAGGGAAGTGGCCCCTGGGATCAGGGAGGTACAGGTTTCGCCTGCTCGCAATCCCGGGAACTCCCATGTGGGACACCACCACGGGAACCGCACATCCAGTGCAGGGTGGGTGTGCTTAAAATTAAATTAAATTAAATTAAAAAAAAAAAATCTATTTTGTCAACCAGTGATTCACTTTTCTGAAACAAACCCAAGAACATGCAGAGCATTTGCTAACCCAGCACTCTCCCTCCACTTCTCAGGAGATCTGGAAAGCCGGTGTATTCTGCTCCTGCTCATTCCTTCTCGTTGAGAACCTGGCCTGGTGCTTCCTGACCCTGTCCTGCCTAGGGAGAGTGCAGGAATGTGGCTGTGGATCAGTCCTGGAGCACAGAGGAGCTGCAGCTGTGCCACGGATCGGCTGCAGAGCAAGGAGGTGTCTGTGGAGCTCACTCCAAAGAAACGATGGAGCTGCAGCTCACCAAGAAAAAAAATAAAGGAAAAAAGTGAATAGAAAGATCCCTGACAGAATTTGTAGTCAATCCCGTTTGCTTCAGAACCTGTCACAGTTGCGGCTGTCACCGGGCCTCGGGACTGCGGAGGCTGCATCATCCGGCTGCAAGGGCTGAACATCCATCGGGAGGACAGGGTGGGCACCTTCCTACAGCACTGAAACACGGGGCGAGAGCAACGTCAGCGCGTGCCAGGAAAATCCGGAGGTGACCAGTAACCGCAGCGACACCTGGGATCCATCCAACTCCCCACACACCGTGGCTGATGGCGACTGGTCGTAAGCCCCTGGGTAACCTCATCTTCCGTAAACTGGGTGGCAAATTTATGGCTGAACGCCCTCGATGGCCTCTGCCGGGGAGGGCGGCACTGACTCGGGGGGGAATCGCAGCGAGAGGGAATGGGCCAGCGATTGTCTCTGCCCTCCTGAATGGGCAGAACTTCACCAATGGCTGTGGGTGCCTGTTTTTGTCAAAGGTTTTGTTACTTCATGATATTCACACAAAAATAAATATTTACATCGATTCTGAGGCTGGGAGGATGCAGTGGGAAAACCGAGCAGGGTTGGGAAGTGCTGGGGATCACACATGCTGGAACGCCGGCTCGGGGCGGGGGGGGGAACACCTGGCTGTGGGCAGGGACGGCCCGGGGCGCTCAGCCCGGGGTTGGCTACGGCGCTCCCATCTCAGGCATCGGGGCTGATGAGCCACAGCCCCATCTCTGCACGGACACCCTGGTGACACCGAGGGCTTTGGCCCTTTTCGCCAAACACTGTGGGCCGTTGGCTCTTGAGGGGACACAGCCAATGCGATGGCGAATCCCTTTTGCTTCCGGGCAGCTCGATCCCTGGAGCCGCAGCGTTGTCTGTTCTGAGAGCAGGGCAGAGGTTTTGCTCCTCTTCCAGTGTGTGGGGACTTTCATTGGGTGTAAAGGCTATGGAGCAAAACCACCCGGGCCTGTTCCCGGCTGGGACCAGCCATGGCCATCAAGCCCCCGCCGGCATAAGCCCCCATGGAACAGCAGCCTCCGTCCGCAGGGCCAAAAGAGGAGAAAAAAGCAGCTCCAAAGACAGACAAGATCTCCCTTACCCTGAGTGCCCAGGGTGTCACACGGATCAGATGTGGATCTCCTGCCCGGGCAGGGGGGCTGCGCTGGTGCAGGGCACGAGGAGGTGCAGGATCCCCACCGTCAGGTTCGGCGCTCCCCAGGCTCCGTTGCTTTGCGGGGCTCAGCCCAGCACCCCGGCCTGAGCGCGGTCCCTGGTTTAGCAGCACTGGTAGCAGGTATTGCACTGAGCAAAACGAAGTGCATCATCAGGGTGGGGGCGGTAACAGGGCAGAATGGACATCGGGCTACGGTCTTTCCACACTTTGGGAGTTGTGGGCTCGTTCCAGGACTGTGAGCAGGGAGGGGGAAGGAGCCTGGGCCCCGGAGAGGACTCTGTCAGTTCTGCTGCTCAACGCACCCAGCTCGCTCTTCGGGCAGAGACCCGGCCTTTGCTGCACCCACACGGTCCTGGATGGTTTGTTCTCTTGATGCTGCCCCAAGGCTGGTTCCACATGGACTGGAGCAAACTGGGCTCAGTGGGGAGAGCACGAGCTGCCGCCCAGCAGCAGGACCCTGGCAGATCCGCTGGACCTGCTGGCTCGGTTCCAGCCTCCTCGGCACGATCCATGTGGCTGCGACGCTCACTGTCCCCCAGGACCAGCTGGGCCAGTCCTGGAAGAAGCCCACAATGGAGTGTGAGGTAGAGTACGGATGGTGACAGCAAGACAGTGTTTCTCAGGAACTTCCTTCCTTCCTTATCTGCAATGACTTAAATGAGTGTGAGACGTCCTTCTAGGTAGAGGTTGCAAGCTTGCTGAGTCTCTGCAGGAGATTCAGACCCACTGCTACTACACAGGAACACTTAGAATGAAGGTCTAAAAAGGACTCTTGCTTGCTCTATTGGTCAGGTGCCACCTCTGCTCATTGAAGGCCAAGCAGCCTCAGGATGGCAAACTCACTCCTGGTGGGACAAAGGCTCCCAGAGAAACAAGCAGAGGTGCCTGGCAATTAGTAGTGTAGTGATATGGAATGTGTTATTTCACAGGAACAAACTCCTTCTGATCAGACAGACAAAAAACTGGCAATCTGTACAAACTCAAAAAAATCCATTTTCAGAAAAATAAATTACTAAGGGGAGAGGAGGTTCATTTCTCAATAAATATGTGATTCAGCTCAACTAAGACTTGGAAATTATCTGGGGACGAGAATCTAACATTTGGGTCCACAAAGGTTATTCTAAATACATCTGCAGCCCCAAACCTCCCCAGGCTCCCTTCTGCCCTTCAAAGTTCCACGTCCTCCCAAGCCGCAGGTTTGGCTTCTGGTCAGGTGTTTGTATGGTTCAAAAACGTGTCCTTGTGCCTCAAGTTCCAGGTGCTTGGAGTGTAAAAGAAAACAGGTCTTTTGGATTCCACCTTCTAAAACTACAGGTACCCACTGCTTCATGGGAGGACGAGTGTGGTCCTGAGCAGGACACCGCTGGGAGCCTCCTTCTAGCGGGTATAAATTGTCTTCTCGACAGAGGAGCGACACACTCACGGGGAGTCAGTTCTGCTGTAAAATGAGGTTTTCCAGTTCGTCTGCAGATCGAAGCAGAAACGCCGCCGACTCTCGGTAGCCGGCGATCAGCTGCCGCACTGCGCTGATCTCCGTGGGGCTGAGCTGGGCAGCCTGCATTCCCCTGCTGGTGCTGTTGGAGGGGGCCGTGCTGGAGGCCCCACCTTTCATGCTGAGATCGGTTGGACCTGCCAAGGAAAAGCAAGACGAAAGCTCAAGCAGAGCATCCTTGCCCATGTCTGGGTTGCCCATGAGGAGATTCCCAATGGGAGCTGCTGCTCCGAGACCTCGGCACCGGCAGGAAGGTCCTGGCAAAGTGTGGTGTCCCAGACACCATCAGAATCATAGAATCACAGAATGCTTTGGGTTGGAATGGACCCCAAAGCCCATCCAGTCTCACCCCCCCTGCCATGGGCAGGGACATCTCCCACTGGACCAGGGTGCTCAAAGCCCCATCCAACCTGGCCTTGAACACCTCCAAGGATGGGGCAGCTACAATTTCTCCGGGCAAGCTGGGCCAGGACCTCCCCACCCTCAGAGGAAATCATTTCCTCCTGATATCTCATCTCAATCTCCCCTATTTCAGCTGAAAACCATTACCTCTCATCCTATCCCAGCCCTCCCTGATCAAGAGCCCCTCCCCAGCTTTCCTGCAGCCCCTTTCAGTACTGGAAGACTGCTCTAAGGTTTCTCTAGAGCCTTCTCTTCTCTGATCTATGGCCTCATTCTACCAGGAGCCAAAACAGTGTGAGGTGTCTGCCCACAACCAACCACATGTCTGTGCAGCCTGGCCTGGGTGGCTGCATGTGGCAAACCTAGGGAGGAAAGCTGGTACAGTAAAGGTAGGGGAAAAACTGGCTTTATCTTCCTGTTATATTGATAAGAGAGGCAAAACAAGGGGCAAGAACCAAACAATCAACTAGAAATGAAGGGAGAAGTGGGAAGATGGGAACCAGAGGTGTGACCCTGGCTTGGGCGAGAGGCAGGTGAGGCTGCAGCCTGGGGGTACGGAGAAAGAGAAGACACTGAGCTAACTGGCTGGGGCTGACGGAGCAGCTGATGCTGGTGAAAAGCTTCAGGAGGGCTGAGCTCCTGCTGGGTGGTAGCCATGGGACAGCAGGGACATGAGCAGGGACCAGGCAAAACCAGAACAGGAGTTCAGCAGCCCCTGAGACCAGGTGGGTCCCACGGGCGCCCGACAGCAGGGAGGGGAGTGCATCACCCCGAGCAGGAAGCAATGCATCCAAGGGAAGCAATGCTGGAACAGCAAAGGCTGCGGGAGGAGTGGCACCAGCAGAGGACTCACACGGCAGGCAGCTCAGCGCTGGGAAGGGAAGGGGAGGCGGAGGCTCTCACACAAAAGCAATTTCACTGGACAGAAAAGGCAGCAGTAAAAGGAGCCCATTTCCCAGCTCACCAAGGGGAAGGAGCTGGGAGCGGGGAGGTGGATTTGAGCAAGGATTGCCTTAGGTGGGGGATGCTGGGCAGCAAACCCCTGCAGGCTTTCTGCACACGGAGGGAGGAGAAGGCACAGCTCCTTGCCAGCGCTGTGGCAGCATGCTCTGACCTCTAAAGGACTGGAAAAAGAGCTTGGGGCAAAGGGGAGAAAAAAAATGGCGAATCAGAGGGTTGAAAATCCATCAGGAAGCAGCGAGGGTGCTGCCATGTGCTAGACCCAGCTCTGCTGCTCCAGGGCAGGCGCTCACTGGGGCTGCTCTGAGGCGTTCCTGCACATTTGCTGCCCCCCAGCAAGGTGCCAGCGCCTGCAGCCGTGACAGACAAAAGGAGGGTGCCCAGCAGCGCAGGGCCAGGGGTGCCTGTGCTGCTCCGGGGAGGAACCATCGCTGCCTCCACCAGGCTGCGAGGATTAGGTCCCAGCAGCTGGAGGCCGGGGCGGGATCTTTTTTCAGGGTTAAGAAGCATTAGGAAGGGATGATAAGAGTTAATCCAGACAGGCATCTCTCAGGGCTCCGGAAATCACATCCTTCCAAATCCTCGCTCCTGTTGGGGCGGGCAGGGGCAGGACAGGAGCCCCAGGGACACTGTGGCAAGCAAAGCAGCCTGGAGGTTGCCAAAGGACTGGATGAGGCCCAGCGTGGTCTCCAGACCATGCAGTCACCACGATCAGGAGGGTATAGCCAGAGGCTGTGGCCCACAGGAAGTCTTTGTCCCATACTGCAGCTCTCTTGCCCAGGGAGCCCTGCTCAGCCCCAGGCTCTGCTCTTTTCAGTTGATCCTAACTCAGCCAACCTCCCAAGCCTTGCCACACACTCTCCTCCTGCCTTCCACCCTGCAGCCACAGTCCAGTTCCCTGCTGCTTCTCCCACACAGCCCCCAGTCCCTCGCCACCCTCCCACCATGTGGCAGGAGCTGGATGTGCCCTGGAGCCCCTGAACACCACCAACTCTGTCCCCATCCCTGTCCCTGTCTCCAAGAGCAGCAGATGCAGGCTGGGAAAGGAATGGCTCATACCAGCAATGAGATCCGGGCAGCGATAGGCGTCTGCTCCTGTTAATCATTAATAGCTGGTACAGATTCTCTTTTTTTTCAAATGACACTCCTTCCCTTCACCAGCGCTATCCAGACCGTCCTTTCAAGTTCAGTTCAACAATTAACCACCTGCTGATGAGGCAGGCTGAGCAGCGGGGCAGAGGCCTCCATCAGCTGCCAGAGAAAAGGAGCTTTTGGAGCTGCTCTGCACAGCTGTGGGCGAGATGCTGCTGTGACCAGGTTTGGCACAAGTCCCCACCTTTCCCCCAGCGACCAGCACAGCCACAAGCACAGGATCACAGAATCATGGAATGGTTTGACTTGGAAGAAAGCTTTTAAGCCCACCCAGTTCCAACCCCCCTGCCTTGGGCAGGGACACCTCCCTTTGTATCATAGTCCCATCCAGCCTGGCCCTGAACACCTCCAAGCTGCTGGGGAGCCCGGGCATGGGGCAGAGGTGATGGCTGGGTGGGCTCCGCGTGCGGCCCTTACCGTTACTGTGGTTGCCCGTCTGGAGGGAGGCAGGCGGCTGCAGGCTGCCCCCCAGGGACCCATAGCCACGGTAGCTGTAGTTCAGGCTTCCATTGATGTAGACCGGGTCTTGGGAGTAAGATGAAGCTGGCAGTGAGTAGGAGGAGTGGGTGATGGCTGTGGAGTCTCTGGAGTGTTGCTTGTCTAGAGCGATCGGTTCGTCCTGCATGAGGGTAACACAGACTCACTCCAGTGAGCAGCCCAGCTGGCCTCTGCTGCCAGCGGGAGGGACAGTGCAGGGATGCCTGGTCTCCCATGGCTGCAGCGCGGCCACCACAAACCAGCGTCCCTGGCCCTCAGGACACAGAAAAGGCTCCGTTCTGTGCCTCTCTGTCTTTTAGAAAGGCTCTTAAAAATGCTTTGCCAAATTGCTCTGAAACTCCTCTTATTTCCCCCCCACCAGCCACCAGCACTGTACCTGGGAGGTCTGGTAGATCTCCAGCCGCATCCTCTTGGCTGCTTTCCGCGTTTCACTCTCGCAGGCGGCGGCCAGGATGTTCTCCGCCATGGCTGAGGTGAGGTGTGGTGGCGTGGGCCTGGTCTGCAGAGACACAAGCAGAGAAGGCACTTAGGGACCTGCTGCCCCGGGAGTGGCAGCGAGCAGCAGGGCAGCGGGGCGGCCGCTCACCATCTCCATCCCGTTCTTCTTCATGCGGCGGCAGGACTTGAGGTAGGTGCGGATGCGCTTGCGTGCCCGCTCCTGGAACTCAGGGAACTGCCGGCTGCAGGACTCAATGATGGCCTGGATCTTCTCCTTGGGCTGCTTGGAGATGGGAACCATCCGGTCCAGGTTCTCATCCACAAAAAGGCGCACAAACATCTACAAAGGAGAAGACATATGGTGGGAACACCGAGATGGGAGAAGGGTGGGCTCACCCTCCCTGTGGAGCCCTCCTTACGTTAAAGGCCTTTAGCCTCTCTGGGTCCATCCCCTCCGAGTCATTTATCTTATCATTGTCTTCGTGATCATCGTGGTCATCATCATCTTCGTCGGCCGTGGGGGCCCTGCCGACGGTCAGGTCCTCGGGGCAGCCACTGACCTCTGTCTTGACGGAGTCATAGCTGCCGGAGCTGTACGGAGGGGACTGAGAGGAGACGAGGGTTACCACGGGCAGCCCTGGTCTGCCCGCCCTGACCCACGGTCTCTAGCAAAAAGCCCTTTCTCTTTGCATCTCAGGGAGAGGAACCCATGGACAGGTTCCTCTGAGGGACAGTTCCTGCCTGCTTGGGGCAGGGGAACATGGTGTCTTCAGGGACCGTGCAATGCCCAAAGTGGGGGCTGTGGCTCTGTCTGACCCTGCAGGAAGTGCTGCCTGGACCCAGCAGGAACCGGCTCCCCGCACAGCAGCAGCGGCACGGCCGGTCAGGGGTGAGGTGAACCCACTGCTGAGCCCTGACTCTGGGGCAGGCAGGGCACGGGAGATGCTCCCTGGCTCTCCCACACCATTCCCCGCTCTCTTCGCCAACTGCTTGCTCGGTGCTTGGTCCAGTTTCTGCTGAGCAGCAGCAGCAGCCCCGAGGCCAGAGCGTGGCCAAGCCCAGCCGCTCTGCCGCAGCGGTGGGAAAGACTGGCACTCGTCCCTCCTGCCCTCCCTGCAAGGGAGAGGCTCCCAGCCCCGCCACCCCCTGTGCTTTCCTGGCGTGGGGCCGGGAGCCCCATGTCAGCCTGGATCCGGGTGCCTCACACGGCTGCTCCCAGTGTGCCCTGCCCCACAGCAGCTCTGGCCGGGACGCGCGGCCGCCCCATCTCGCCCAGCCCCGGCGGTGGCCATGCAGCTTGGGCCGTACCTCTGCCGTGGTCTTCACCGCATACTTGACCCGGCTGCGCAGCCCGTCAGCGCTGCAGCCGTCCGACTGGTAGGAAGGGGTGCCATGGGCAGGTGCCAGCTTGTCGCAGAGGTTGATGGGCTGGTCGTCGGCCGAGGTGGTGAAGTCCATGGGAGCTGCGGTGCCATTCCCATTCATTTCGGGAAAGGCGTTGTCGCCTTGCGTGCTGCTGGAGGTGGAGGGGTTCAGGGTGGAGGAGCCATTCCCGCTGCAGCTCTCTGACGAGGAGTCATCTGCAAGGAAGGATGTGTGGTCACCTCCATGGTGCCCTGGGACCACATTCCCAGGGACACAGCAGCTGGACAGACGAACACTGGTTCCCACAGCTGCAGGGCCATCGCCCAGCTCTGCGCTGTCATCCCTGTGGACACTGCCCCACGCCTGGGCCACCCGTCCCTCTGGGCAGGTGACAGTCCCTGTGCCTCCACCTGGGGCCACAGCTCCTGGGCTTGAATAAGAACTTTGGAATTTGGTCCTTTTCGGTTTCTGTTTGCATTGCAGGGAGGAGAAAGGGGCATTACCTCTCCCCGCCTGGTCCCTCACCTCCCTGCCCTGTTTGGGGCTGGGAGTGCTGGGAGGCTCAGGAACATGTTGCTCCCAGAGTGCTGGGCCATGGGGACAGCACTCAAGGAACAGGTTCACTTGGGCAGGAAAACCCTGAGTTCCTGCTACCTGGAAGCAGCATCCAAAGCTCTGTTCAGAGTGGGCACGCTGCTGCTGGGAGGGTGCAAGGGCTGCATGGACATCCCTCCTGATCCACTCAAAAGCCCAAATGACCTCCCACACTCTCTGTGGACACCTCTGCTTCCCTGTTTCCACATGGTCCAGAGGCAGCTGCATGGCCAACTCTTGCCTTCATCACTTGAACAGGCAGAGCCCATGGTCCAGGGCCCTGGTGGTGCCACACGCATCCAGCAGACAGCATGGCTCTGGCTTGGTCCTGGTTATGCTCACACCCCTGGATCTTGGTACTGTGCTCCTGTACTCAGCTTCCACCACGACAGCCTCCTGCCTTGTGTTGTAGCTGAGAGCCCAGCCCTGCTCATGTCCAGCGCTGCCAGCACCCACCCCTGCGTGCACCCAGCCCTGCCTGCACCCGGCCGAAGAGCCCGGCCTCAGGCCAGGCTCGACATTTTCCAACCGCTCAGCCCATGTCCCTGCCCTCCCCCTCGCTGCAGTAAGTCCTTTATTTCATTAGGTGCCTCCGCGAGAGGGAAAGGGCGAAGCACGTGGGGAGCCGCTTCCTGCGCGAGCGTGTGCCGGGCGGTGAACAAAGAAGCTGCCGGCAGCCACAAGCAGATGGCGGTCCCTGCGCCCGGCCAGCAGCGCCACAGGACAATGGGGACGGCCCCGGCACCGCCGTGATGGCTCCCGGTGCACAGGTGCCAGGTCCAAGGGCGTGCTGGTGCGGGATGGCAGGACAGTGCCGGCTATTGCCACCCACCCTCCTCTGCCTCCCTCCTCCAGCATCCATGGGAAACGTTAATGAGAGACTCGACGAGGGCTATGACCCTGCAGTAGTCCAGGACTTTGTATTCCTTAAAATAAAATAAACAGCCTTGAGGACACTTGGGCATCCGAGCTGCCCGTGGGGCCGGCCAGAGCTGCCGCCGCGTGACCCCAGCCGCCCCACCACGGGTGCCAGCGCTCGCTGCCCAGCCTGCGCCTGCGCCAAGGCTGCTCCTGGCCCCACGAGCCCACACATTAAAAGGTCCCCACTTGAGCTCCCCGCTCAGCGGAGCTCCCTCCCCCTCCTTTCCCTTGTGCTGATCCACTTATTCGTCTGAGCGATGACCAGAGCTGACCTAATCCCCGGGGTGGTGTTTATGTGCCGGGTGCTTGGGGCCAGGGGCAGGTGTCACCGTCCACAGCACGGGGCTGGAGCCCTTGCTCCCAGCTGGGGCCAAGCGCCAGTTCCTACAGGGCTCTGGGAGAATTCATAGTCAGCACCACTCTGGGCACCCCTGGGACCAGCTCCGCTCTCCTGTCCCTGTGCCACGGTGACGGGGCTCCAGCAGGCAGCTGCAGCCCAGACCATGACAGGAGAGCATTGCTGCTGGCTCAGCCCAACCCAGCCCAGAAGCAGGAGGATATGAGATATCTGAGATATCATTATCTGCCACCTCCTGCCCTTATACCCCTCCTGTGCCAGGGCACCAGGAGCCGCTGCTCTTAGGCCCCCATGGGTCCTGCTCTCCAGCCCGGCTCAGCTCCTGTACCGTGTGCTGCTCGGGGCTCTCTGCCCCACTCCCGCCTTGCCGGGGCGCGTGGCCAGAGCCGACACCGCACTCTGTGCCCTCAGCGCGGGCGCAGCAGCAGGCAGGTGGCTGGGGGCACGGGGCCTCCCAGCCCATGGGATGGCGGCCATCCCTCCCTCCCCCTGCTCTGCTCTGCGCCAGGCGAGACGGGGCTCCCAGAGGGAGGCTCCAGCCTCATCCAGCGATGCCTCTCGGAAGGATTAAGGAGAATTATTCCCATGCAAGGAGGTACAAGCCACATGCCAGGCCCTGCTGTGAGCCCGGGCACAGCCACAGCAACAGCAAGCGCACAGCAGGGCCAACCAGTGCCCATCACACAGACCAATGGCAGGGACCTCCTGCCAGCTCCTGGGGCAGTGAGCAGCCACCAGCACAGCTGCCTGCACAGAGCAGGGGCTGAGGACCCTCCATGCCACCAAGCAAGGGACACCAAGAGAGGCATCACCCGGGAGAAGACTCTGCAGGTGCCCTTAGCATCCCCAGTCTATCACATCCCCAACCTGCCCAGGGCACCTCTGCATTGCTCTGAGCATCCCCAGTCTGTCCCAGCAATCCCCAACCTGCCAAGGACATCTCCATATTGCTCTGAGCATCCCAGTGTGCTTTGAGCAACCTCAGTGCTTCCTGGGCATCCCACTCTGCCTTTGTTCATCCATTTCCAGCCTCCCTATGGTCACCAGCTCTATCGCCACTACCTGCAGCTCCCATCCACATCAGCAGCACCAGTCCCGCGGGCAGGGTGCTGGGGCTGAGATCTGGACTCCCAACTTCTCAATGGCTCATGTTTTCTTTTGTGGTACACAAAACCCACCCAGCAACCACAAATCAGGTTTGCTACCAATTCTTGCTGCATTTATAAACCCTGGATTTGCCACAGCCGAAACCTATGGAAAACAAAGAGGATGATATGTCCAGGAACCTGTCCGAGTGGAACCAGAACAAGAAATGGGAATCTAAAGTAAGGACAAGCACCTACTGCAAGAAAAATTTAGTTTAAACCAAGGATGAAGCAAGTAAATAACAAGGACTGGAAACCCACTGGGTACCGATAACTTTCTAATTTCTACGGTTTTCCAGGTTATGGTTTCCCACCAGCTCTGCATATGAAGTGGTGGCTTCACAAATTCAGATTGCCCATGTCCTTGGGTCTGAATGGGAATGCCTTTGGCCAGCTTAAAAACTCAGATGGGCTCGGGAAGGAGTTAAGCTCTCGTGGTTGGCATGGATGAGACAGGATGGTGCTGGCGCTATTCCACAGGCAGCTTCGCCAGGACATCTCCAGCCCCAGGCAGTGACTGGACATCCTGCAACCAGGCAGGACTGGGGACAGAGGGAGCAGGAGCCCTCTTGCTTTGGGTGCCGGGACCAGGTTTAGGCCCCTGCTCTGCTGGCCGTTGCGGCAGGACACCGAGGAGCGGTGGCTGTGCTCCCAGAGAATCTCTGTTCCGGTGGAACCCACCAAACTTAGAATCGTAGAACCATAAAATCATTTGGTTGGAAAAGTCCTTTGAGATCATTAAGTCCAACCGTACCTGTCCACTGCTAAAGCAGATCTCTGAGCACCTCGTCTGCCCGTGTTTTAAATCCCTCCAGAGATGGAGACTCCACTGCCCTGGGCAGCCTCTGCCAGTGCCTGAGAACCCTTTCTGTGAAGGAATATTTCCTAATATCCAGTCTAAACTTCCCCTGACAGAACTTGAGGCCATTTCGTCTCCACCTTGGGAGAAGTGACCAACACCAACCTCACCACAACCTCCTTTCAGGGAGCTGTAGACAGCGATAAGGTCTCCCCTCAGCCTCCTCTTCTCCAGGCTAAGCATCTTCAGACCCCCAGCGAGTGCCCAGAACACCGGGCTCCGGCAGCAGCAGGCGAGCAAGGCCAGGCTGAGCAGCCATGAATATATTCATTATCAACCAGCACGAGCCTGGAGAGCTCTCTGCTCACGGCTGGAGCTTGGCTGCACGAGGAGCCCCTCTAATGAGGATAATTGGGAGCCCCCCTGCTCCACCCCCGTGCCCTAATTGAAGCAGATGGAACTGTAAAAACAATGTCACTTCTAACCAGTTTGATCTTTGGGTCAGAAAACAGAACATTTCGTTCTCCTGTTTAAATCCCCTGGATTCGGGGCTCCCAGACGCTGGAGGTGGAGGAGCCCCCAGCCCCGCAGAGGGGGTGCTCCAAGGCTGGTAAGCACGACAGAGGCTGCCCAGCCCCGCAGCGCTGCCCTCCTTGGCCCTATGGCCGCGGCCGGGAACGTGGTGAGGCTGGCGAGGAGGCCATGGAGAAGCCGCCTCACGCCTCTGCCGCAGCCTCGGCCTCTCTCCGGCAGCGCTGAGCCCGGGAGAGCAAGAAGCAAAATGGCTCCTTGGGCTGCGGTGCCAGGGGAGGAGGGGATCAGTCACTTATTAAATGAATTAATCAGGGCTCAGCATTTTCATTTTGAAGAGGCTGCTGGATTATCCTTGATTTCTGTGGCACTGGATTTGTGGAGATCAGGAGGGGAAGGGGCGATTTCCAACACCTGCTCCCCTGGAGATGCTACGGTAGGGAAGTGGTTGGGTCTAACGTCTCTGCCGGCGAAGGCCATCACGCCGCTCTGCGAAGGCAGAACTAAAGATGAATGGGGCAAATTGTTCCTCCTCCTGTCACATCTCCAGAGTGAAGACAAAACCTCTTTTGACTCAGAAAACAATGAGCTTATGTAAGAGCCAGCGGCCCACGGAAACCTTGCCACAGCCCCACACGGCGTGGTAGGCCAGGGGCTGCCCAGCCCCACCGTGGCAGCAGACCCCGGCCAGCACTGGGACAGTAGGCTCAGCTGGACTGGACTGCCATGCAGTCACCAGTCATGGCCCTGCTTGCCCACGGCCAGCGGTGCGGTGGCAGAGGGTGATGCTCCTGCCTGAGACTCCTCTTGGCTACCAGGAGGGAAATGCCCTGCTTCCACCCCACTGGGCACCCACATGGGCTGGGGCTGCACACCCAGCCTGAGAGCGGCTGTCAGGAGGGTGCGGAGCATTCCACTGCTGCCCAAACTTCCCACTGCCCCAGAGCATCTCACCTCAGTGTGAGCATCCGACCACCACTTGAGCATCTCATCACCGCCAGAGCATTCCCCCACCACCAGAGCATCCCACCACTGCCAGAGTATTCCACCGCTGCCTGAGCATCCCACCACCCGAGCATCTCACCGCTGCCCGCCTGCAACACCAGCCAGGAAGATGAAAAGTGCCATAAATTATTCAGTCACAAAAGAGACGAGAAGGGGGAAGAAGGGGAGGAGGAAAGCCTGTGAGGAAGGGATACTTAACACAAATTAGAGAGATGAAGTGGGAACAGGGCCCCATGGGGGGGCCACGCCTGGGCGACAGCGCTGCATTCATTAGGTGCAAGCAAGTGGCACCTCTGGGCTCCACACCCAGGACCGAGTGGTGAGTGGCAGGAGAGGCCCTGGCCAGGCTGGCTGCTGCGGCCACACCAGCCCCGCACTGTTCACGTGGCTGGAGCACGAAGCTCGTTTCCTCCAGGCCCTGCCTGGTTGGTTGCCTGCAAGATGCTGAGCTGTGGGGCTGGCGTCCAGTTAAGGCGCACTATTTCCTGTCTTCCTTCGTTAACGCAAACCTTGTTACAGTCTAGACAAAGTGTCCACTCTCTGCCCTCCATCCCCGGTCCCTGCCTTCGACCGGAGCCCTGGACAAACCAGACATCTGGCAGGGCTGGGCACAATGCGCATCCGCAGGCGGGCTCAGCCAGACAAGGCAGTGCTGTGCAGCCAGCTCCTCCACCCTCTCCCATGAAAGGTGCCCCCCGGCGCCATCTCCCCCGGCTCTGCTGCCCAGCCCAAGGGAGCAGCTCCCTCTGGCACCAGCACCTTAACACTCCGGTCCCACCACAGACATTTTCCCATTCACCAAACTCGGCAGCTCCCACTGTAGAACGCAGCCTTGCCACAAGCGTCTGTGTCACTCGGTTTTCCCTTCTCCTCCCACTCCCAGTCCCTCCCATCACTGCTTCCCTGGCCTCCTCACTGCTTGTGAGCCAGGAGCCGGGGAAGTGAGGAAGGAGTCGGTGCAGACCAAGCCTCTCCCTGTGCTGCCACTGCTGGCAGTCACCCGGATCCAGCCGCAGGGAGGGGACATGGCTGGGCACTGCCTCTCCCCATGCCAAACAAACGGGTTTGGTGGCTTTGGGCAGGGTTGATGCGGAGCTCGCTCCAGTCCAAAGCTGCCGCCAGAGAGACCCTGCTGCTCAAACCCCAGTTATCTGGACAGGACAGAGGAGGGACTGTCTCCAAGGCCAGGAACACGCTGTGGGCTTGCCCTGCTGTCCCTGCTCTCCCCTGCAGGGTGCTCAGATTTGGGGGGAAGGTGGGGACATGGGCAGTGCTGGCTGCCCAGTACCTTGGCGAACCTCTCGGCTGCAAAGCACAAAGAGTTCCCCAAAACTCTGCTCTGAGCACAAGCAGGACCGACTCAGGAGAGCCCATGTGCCCACCAGGAAGGAGCCCCGAGCCAAGCTCAGCATAGCGGGTGAAGCCGTTGCAGCCCCACAGCGCCCGCACCTCTCAGCCTCACAGCAGGCCAGGGCAGCTCTTCAGAAGATGCCTAAAGGAAGGTGTTTATTGCTGTCAAGGGCCTTTGCTTGGGAGGAGCAGAGGTGCCCCTGGAAAAGGAGAACAGAGACATCAGCACAGGCCGCTCAGGCAGGGCAGAGACGCGCAGCTTGACCTCTGTTGCGGGGACAGCACAGCCTGGGGACACCCCAGGGAGAGAGGGAATGTATGGCTAAGGAAAACAAGATAATGTCATGTCCAGCTGCTCTAAGGCCTGGATGCTGGTCCTGCTCTTGTTTGGGCTCTGAGCTAGGACTTTTGGGAGGGCAAAATCCAACACCGGTGTAGGAAGTCCTGAAAACAGTGAGGATTTTGCCACCTGAGAAAAACAAGAGTCTTGGGGCTCATGGAACACCTTTTGCAGATCACTGTCTGCTGGGCCTTCCCTGCAGTTGGGAGAGGTGTTTTTGTGTTCACCTGGAGCACACATGGGGCCAGCAGAGGAAAGCCCTAGGGTGGAGGGGAACTGGGAACCACATGACTCCTGATGACACCTATGGTAAGTGACCCTGGTACGGCAAAGTGAGGAGGGAGCCATCACCCCACAGCTGGGTATTGGCTGCTAGGGAGCTGTGGGTGTGGATCGGGGTGTCATGGAGCCTGGTCTGAGGTTGGTGGGAAGGGTCCTGCAGCAGGGGCTGAGCTCGCCACACAGGCACAAGCCTGGCTTCTGGTCTGCGTTCGGCCAGAGGGATGCTCTCCTCCCAGAAAAGCACTCTGCCAGGTCAGTGGTTAAAGGAACCCAGCACATCGTGGGCATCTCACCAAACAACGGCGGTGTGACCCAGAGCTGCGGGACGCGTGCCATGCCAGAAGTGAGAAGGATGTGCCAGGGATGGCTTGATGCTGTCCCTACCAGCCTCAGGGCAGGATGTCCAGAGGTGCTACCTGCCATACCTGCTCCCGGGATGGCATCCTGAAATAACGCCTGCTTGCATGACACAGACTCAGAGTCATGGGTTGGGCTGGGTTGGAAGGGACCTTAAAGCCAGTTCCACCCCTGCCATGGGCAGGGACACCTCCCACTGGATCAGGGGGCTCAAAGCATCATCCAACCTGGCCTTCAATGCCTCCAGGGATGGGGCAGCCACCACTGCTCTGGGCAACCTGGGCCAGGGCCTCCCCACCCTCACCTCAAGCTCCCCTCAAGCTCCCCTCTTTCAGCTCAAAACCATTTCCCCTTGACCTGTCTTTGCACTCCCTGATCAAGAGTCCCTCCCCAGCTTTCCTGGAGACCCTTTCAGCACTGGAAGTCTGCTCTAAGGTTTCCCTAGAGCCTTCTCTTCTCCAGGCTGAACAACTCCTACTCCCTCAGCACGTCCTCACTCCTTGTCCTTGAGGTCCCTCCTTAGAGCACTCCCAAGGGATGGCCAAAACACCTGGAGTCTTCCCAGCCAGCTGCCTCGAGGGATGCCCCAGAGGAGCACATGCCTTTGCAGTTAAGTAGGTTAAGAAAGTCCTTTCTCCAAGGTCTGGATTAGCCACTGTTGCTCCAGGCAGAACAGGCTCAGCGGGGATACTGCCAGTCAAGCCAAGATTGCATGCAGGGACTTCAGATGGAAAGGGGATCTGTCCCAATGTGGTGCCACGGTCTCAACATGGTGCAGATCTTACACCCAGCAGCCTTCCCTGCTCTTCAGAAGGATCAGGCAGGCTGGGCTGAGGAGCAGCAACAGGGCTGAGCGCTGCTCCGGGGCATGGAACACCTTCAGGGACAGCAGCAGGCAGAGGGGACAGCAAGACAGCACAGCTTTCAGGTCACTTTGCTCCGAACGCGTGCTGGCTCCCACAGATCCGTCCCTCCAGGATGTCCTGCACAATAGCTCTGCTTCAGCAGCAAAGGGTTCGTGTTGATCTTGCTGTCGCTCTGGGCAGCCACCGGCTTCCTGCGGGCACGTACGCTGTGAGCAACATCCGACAGGGAAGGGATGTTGCAGGGAGCTTCACGTTTTCCGTGCTGGGGCCTGCAGGATGAGTAACAAAGGCAAATGGAAGGAGCGAGTGTTCGCATGTCGGTGTCGCTGCTCCGAGCTGGCCGGTGCACCCTGCATCCTGCCATGCGCCTGCCAGCCGCGGGAACCCAGGCTCTGCCGCCGCCACTCCGAACGGTGCCATTGTTGTCCCTTAGCCACTGAAATCACGGGGTCTAATGTCTTCTCCCTGCCGTTCCAGGGGCTGACGCTGGTTGCAGCACGGCTATACTGGGCCAAGGCTTCTGGGCACGGAGACAAAACAAGGTGTCGATTTTCATCCTAGCTGCTTTTTAGCTCTCTGAAGATTTAGTGGATACCTGTATATCAGAGCATAGCACGCTGGTTCCCTGCTCTCTCGCCTCTCTGGATTCCATACCGCTCTGTCCATATGCCAGAGGAGAGCACTTGCTCCTCCCAGGCCTCCAAAGGACCCAGAGTCAGTGCTTCCATACTTTAAACAAGCCATTTTTTAAGCAGCGTGTCAGACGATACCGCTCTCCTACCAAGCAACTCTTCATTAAAACTTTATACTTTAGGAAGCCTTTCACAGAAGCCACACTCCAAGCATCCTGCCTGTTGGACGGTGGCAGGTGGGAGCAATTAGTAACTCAAAAGGATTTCCAGACAGAGGAGAGTATCAAGTCCTGAACAAACTCCCGACTGAAGGATGCGGTGTGCGACCAGACCTTGCTGCAGCACCGGGATGCTGGGAGCTGTGCTGGTGGAAGAAGGCTAGAGCTCTGCGGGGTAGGCGCAGAGCATGAGGCATGGCTGAGCATAGGAGATGTGGATAAACGCCCAGTTTTGGATGGAGTATTTTGACCAGAACCCTTGGGCTGCCCTGGTGCGGGCACTGAGCTTGAGCATCCTGGCCAGCTGAGCTCCAAGGAGCACGCAGTCCACACAGGTTATTTACTCGCATTAGATGATTTCCTTGGGAACACCTTGCACAAGCGCAGCATTAGCAAACCAGTCTGAACCCAGTAAAACATATCTACTTGTGAAAAAAAAAGAGCTTTCATGGGTTAAGAGAAGAGGAAACTAAAGAGCGCTCAGCACTGATTCATGTCCGTTCCCTTCCCCACAGCAGTAAGGAGTCTTTCCTCTCCAACACACTCCTTCTCTGCTCTGTGCTCCTCTCCTCTACTTGCTCTCCTGGATCACTCCTCCATCGTCCTCATTCCCTTCTCAGCCTTCACTCCTGGGTGGGAGCACTGGTTTGGCAGGGAGATTGGCACAGGGCCCTTCACCCCAGCAGCATTAGCCTGTGTTTGAGAACTCCAGTACAGGACAGGGACACTCACCAGAGTGACAAAATCAGACTCCTCTTTTCTGTTCCATAAAACACTCCCTGAAGTACGACAGCCTGATGGAAATCCCAACATCTGGCTTCTACTTGAACATTCTCATTAATAACCCTGAGCTTGGCCTGCTTACTCTTCGACTTCATCACTCCTGCCCTGCCCAAGTCTACCTGGCTTGGCCTTTTGCCGATCCCTGGGACAGCCTGGGACACCTGCATTCCTCACAAAAAGGAAGGGACTGTTTGTACCTCATTACTGAGCCTTACAAAAGAAATGAGAGGAGCCAAGAAAGGCCACAAAGAGGACACTTGCTCCTGAAGGAAAAACCCAGGGCATGTGAATTTGGAAGCATTTCTTAAGAGGGCAGAGAGGATTTAGCCTGAGTGAGAACATCTTGATTTGTCTAAATATGTGAGTTCCTCATTAAATTACCGTCCTGTTGAATAATAGTTTTCAGCAAAGGGATCAAAACTGTGTCACTCTAGATTGTAAATGAGACTTGGGAATTCAGTGGTGAAGGCTAAGGCAGGAGCCTGTAATGCCCTGGCAGGAGAATGGCCAAGTTTGGGGCATACGGAGACCCAGCCCGGACACAGGCAAGAAAGGTCCAGTCCAGCGCAGCCCCGACCACTTCTGCTGCAGCTGCGTCACCACCGCACCCCTGTCCTCCCGCCATGGGCACAGCCCCATCGTGGGACCCATCCTGCTGGATGGGGACGTGGCGCAGCGCAGGCAGGTTTCACATCCTCAGCACGGCTGCCCGACGCCAAGGCTGGTGCTCGTCACTAAAACCAGCAGTTTCTCAGAGTTGCAGATTTGCAAGAGAAACTGAAGGGCCACAATGCATGGGGCTGATGACAGCAGTGTCCCTGCTGTCCCTGCCACTGGCCACACAAGCAGCTAAAAGCCACCCCAGGGAGACCTGACAGCACAAAAGGCCTTTCTTTCCTCCAGAGTGGTTTTCCAGTCCCCTTTCTTAAAGCAGCACCAGCCCAGCCTGGCTTGTCCCTCGACTCCTCCACTCCCTTCCCACTCTCCCAGAAGCGACCGGGCTGGGGACAAGGAGGGGTTCAACCTCTTGAGTAAAAGCCAGTAACAGTCCAAACACTGAAGCCTTGAAGAATCACGGAGACGAACTCTGACCCGAACTCATACCTCTACCATTTATTTACTTGCTCTTTTATTTTAAACTAGTGTTTCACAGAAGTAACCCACCGGCTCTCCTCACCAGACACTTGCTCGCATCCAGCCCATGTGTGCCACCTCCAGCCCCTTCCAACCACCTGCCCTGAGCGAGGAGACACCCATGCCCAGCCCACGCTCTCATTGCTGTCAGTTACTGCAGATTACACATTTCTCACCCAGAGGATCAAACGCACCATCTAAGGTGCAGCTTTCCAAGTACGGAAAGCTGTGACCCATCCTGCAATACTTTGGCATCCTTCCTGTCCTTCCTGCAGCCCACAGCTCAGGACCAACAGGGCTCTACTCATCACACTCAGCGAACTATAACCTCAGGAGAAGATTTCGCCACATCTTTCTGGAGGTGCTGGGAGCCAGGTCCCCACACAAGGACCATCAGCTCTGAGCTGAAGAGGGTCCTGGCTGAGCAGGAACCCAGACGCTAAATGGGAAGGACTGGGAGTTGGCACTACTTCGAAGCCTGTGCTGATATGAAATACGTCCCATAGGTGGGACACCTGATCAGAAAGGACTGGTTAATGTTTAATAAGTCACAAAAACATCCTGTGTCAGAGGCGCAGAGCGCGTCCCTCCCGCTGGGGCACTCACCGTCCTCTTGGCCGTGCAGGTTCTGCGGGCTGCGCATGCTCTCGTCCTGGCTGGGGCTCAGGCTGGAGTTCAGGTGCTGGTCAGCTGAGATCCATGTGGAGTCGTTCATATCAAAGTCCTCGCTGCTTACCGATGTCTCATCCTGGAGGCAAGCAGGAAAGGGTTAACCCACTGAGCTATTCTTTCCTCCTTTCTCTGGATTTACCATCTCCTCACCGAAACCCTTCCTAAAAACAACTCACCAGGCAGCTCCTGACCCCAGGACCGAGCTCCCCAAGGCCAGGGGGCGCAGCCCTTTCCTCCGGCTGGGCTAGATGGGCGCCCCAGCGGGATGGCCGCTCTGCTTCCTGCCTGAAGATGTGCCTGAGCAATAGCACTGGCTCTAATTGAGGACAATTAGAAAGAGCTCGCATCCTGTAGGAGCGGATGGCTGAGTCCTGGAGTTTACCCTTTAATCTCCATCCACCCCAGCACAGTTCTGGTGAGGCAGACGCGTGGGGAAGCTGAGGACGGGGTGCAACTTGGTTGAAATGGCTCTGTCAAACATCTCCGGCTCTTTTGAGATGGAATCACCTGCTGCAAGGGGACACAGCGAAGGGGACACAGCGAAGTAGCACCCATCCCCATAGACCCGTGCTGCAGGGTAGGCTCCTGGAGCGCAGCCCCAAGGCACTGCTCCTCCAGCCCTCTCTGAAGGGATATTTGCTCTCTACCTTGATCAAACCCCACAATGTCCACCTTGGGAAGGGGCTGGGGGAGCGAGGTGTCCAATAAGGCAAGGACACCCCAGCTCAGGCCAGGGAGCCCAGCCCAGCGGCATAGATGACATTCCTCTCTCCCACTCCTGCAGCTGAAAGGACATTTTCTCTCTCCCTCTCTCCCCCTTCTCGCTAACCTTTACAGTACTTCAAGACACAGCCCTTGGATCGCTTCCAGTGCCGGAAAGGTCAGCCACAGGATTTCAAAACCATCATCATAAAGGCAGCACTGAGATCCTGAATGAGAGGAGGGGCTGTGGGACCTCCCCAGGCTGAACTCCCCAAACACCCAGCTTGGGAGGAAGCAGATACGTGTCCCCATATTAACACTGCTGGTGATCCCTTTATCTGCTTTTCTCTCCTTGCTCCCTTCCCCAAGAAATGGGCAGAGCCTGCAACCAGAGCCCTGGGGTACAGGGGAACACCAAAAACATTTCCAGAATCGCTTTCAACCACGCTTCCCCTTGACTGAAACATTTCAAAGGTTTGTAAACTCTCTGCTCTTATTTTCCTTTCCTCCCCCTGGCCCTGAGATAAAACACAATCCCTGTTCCCTTTCCTTGTAGGCAGCAGTTGGCAAGCACCCCTCCAGCCTTCGCCCGTGCCTCATAAAAACTGCCCTGCCTGGCCGCCGGCTGACAATTTTTATTGTGAACAAGCCAATGTCTTTAAAGACAGGTTTGTGCTTCTCCTCCTCTTCCCTGCAGTCATATCTGTTGGCTCAGGGCTTGCGCCCGCCCCCAGCCCACTCCCTGGATGTGCCTCCCGGGGAGTTTCCTGGAATTTACGGCTTGTGAAACCCCGCACTCACCAAAGGACAAACAGACGAATGGACAGACGGGGCTCAGCAGCCCCATGCCCACCTGCGGACACTGTCACCCCCAGACCCACCTGCACTTCCAGCCCTGTGCCCCCACAACCCCCTTGTCCAGGTCAGGCAGAGCAGGAGAGGTGGGAGGCAGCAGGGACAGCGGTGGACCCTGGCTCAGCACTGCTGCCACACCAGCCCCCAGGCAATCCTGCCTTTCCAGAAACTCCATCTTGTACGTACAGGGACAGAGTTGCAAAGGTCTCCCAGTTGCAAACTATAAATAGTCTCTTTATTGTAAGCATTCGCAGGGAGGCAGCCACCCTAATATCTGGCCTTCTTCACAAGGCTTACCCAAGATTACTGTCAGAGCTTAAGAGACAAACGCAAATGCCAAGGTCCTTGCTGCCCACAGCCTCTCACCTGTCTGGTGAGGAGGAGGAGCCCCAGGAGCCACCCACACTGTTTTGGGAAGCGCCTGGTTCAGGCATTGTGTTGTGTCAGTGGAGAATGCTCAGCCCCAGCATCTAAACCACACTGGGAGGCATCCCGTTCTCCACACAGGGTGAGAAAGCAGCAAGGTGAAGGATGCCTCGTGTGCACGTGTTATGCAAAAAGTGCTTTGGAAACACACACAACTCTCTTGAGGTGCAACATTTGCCTATTATTAGAAATACTCTGGGTATCAAACCAGAACCCTGTAAGCTATAAATGACTCAAGTCACACAAAGCCGTTGCCCTTTCACGCAGCCCAGATCCAGCCACCAGTGGAAAGCACAGGCTGCTGTGGTGGGACCCTGCCGATGGTCCAATCCCTGTCACCCCAGTGTCATCCCCTGCTTCCCAGCCAGGGCTTTCCACCTTCCAGCCCAACCCAATGGGATGCACCGCCCAGTAGCGCACAGCTCCCGCAGCAGAGCCCACCTCAAGAGGATGCAAAGTCAAGCACACAGTCAGGGTCAGGGTGAATGCTCCACAGGAAAGCCTCTGCTGCCTGCCAGCTTGGGGCAGCCCCTGCAGCTCTGCCCACACCGTGGTGCATGGGAGCTCCTCACACCTTTGCATCTCTTCCCCAAAGCACGAGAAAGGCCCCAACCTCAAGCGCAGCTTTCCATCCCCATCACTGCAGTTCCAGCATCGCCGCTGCCCTTCAGCTGCACCCCTCGCTGCTCACTGTGACACCAGAGGCCACTAGTAGGCTCCCTCCTCAGGACACCCCTCCGAGACCAAAAGCTGAGCACTGTGACCTCCTCATGCTGCCCATTACTGCCAGCAGCAGCTGCTGGCACTGCCTCCTCCCACCAGGGACAATCCCAGGGACGGGAGGCCTCAGCAGCAGCGCCCGCAGCACCGGCTGTCCAGCCACAGCCCAGAGGCAGCCCCGTGTCAATTGGCTGGAGCACAGGGACAGCAGCTCAGCACATATCCCAGTGTCAAACGTGGCACACCAGAGCAGCATCACAACTCCTGGCTGGGTGGGCAGCCTTGGATTTCCCCGGGATGCCACAAACCCAGCTGAGCCTTGAAACAGGCTCTGCTGCCCAGCCAAACAAGGAAGCATTTCTCAACAGCAGCAACAGCCATGACTCGAAGCAATACGGTAAATCTCATCTACCCTTCCACCCTCTTTTGGCTTGCAAGGCAGGCAGCTCATTCTTTTTCCTCTCTGGATTCTCAGGAGAATTCTCTCTGCTAATTTCTTCTTTCCTGTAAACAAACTTCAAATGAAACTTTCATTAGAAAACAGAACGCAATCCATTACCAGCGCCTGTCTCGACCCAGTCGCCTTTTCCCCAGTTCCACACCACTCGTGGCACAGATGGAAGCGACAGTGGCTGCCCCAACCAGCCAGCCCAGAGCCAAATCCCGAGCCCCGGCTGCCGCCCTCCTCCTTCCTGCCTTTCCCAGCCCTCTGGAGAGATCTCCTCGCCCCGCTGTAAAGTCCCATCGCTTTGTTTCCAACGTTCAACGCATTGAGCGATCAAGGGTCAGGCACCGTGCGTGCGGCTCCACTCCTGCAAGGGGAAGTTGGATCCTGCTGGTGCATTCACAGACCACACCCAAACAGCGGAGCAGGGCTCCAGGCACTGCTCAGGGTTTGGAAAACAACATCCTTGCTCCTCTCCTTATCTACAGTCCAACATTTGCAGCTGCTCTGCAGCCCCTGGCAGCCAGTGTTTTCTAAGTGGCAAAAGCGGACGCTCACGCGTGTGGGACTCACACTCAGCGCTTCTGCCCCACTTTCCATGCACCAGACTTCGAGCACCACGCGTGCACGTGTCCACCAAGCCTCTCAGCTCCCCTCCGAGCTAGAAAAGTGTTTTTCCTCTTATAGAGCTGGAAATCCCAGGCACTGACAGGCGCCCAGGCTGCTCCAAGAGCACAGCAAGAGGCTGGCAGATCCAGGAGCGCAACCGAGCCCTCCGGGCTGTGAGGCTGCCACTGCCAGACAATGCTTCCTCACCAGTGGCTCTCCTTCCTGGAGAACAACCTCCCATCGCGTGGGGCAGGGGGGGAAGCTGCTCCTATAACCGTATCTCGTAAATATATGCAAGGCTATCGGTAACCTGCTTATTTTACAGTCGGGCTCAGTTTCTTGGGGACTGCCGTGCGAGTCTCTCTCCAGTCATTTACCCACCATGCCTCACACTTAATATTCCAGGCTCTAAGTCTCAGGATGGCTTATATCTTTCCTCTTCGAGTCCTTTTATTTTAAAACGTGTCCTTTCACACTGCAGCTTCCTATCCCGATGGGATTTCCTTTCGCGGAGCAGGAACCGAGGCTGTGCACCATGCAACCTCCCCAGCACGCAGCCACGCTCAGCTTCCCACCAGAAGCAGCCGTGTTTTTAGAGTCAACAAAAGGCAACGTGTGAGTGCCAACCCCCAGAGCGGCTCCACCACCGTGCCAGCAGCAACCTGCACAGCACAGGCAGCCCCCAGACCTAGCAGCTCCCAGACCTGGCAGCCGGGGCTGAGCAGCTCCTGGCGTGACCTGCGGCCACAGCACGGTGCTCAGGGACGAGCTCTCAGGAAGGCAGCAGCCTCATCTCCCTCTCAGCACAGTTTAAACCCAGCCCTCTGAGCATGCCAAGAAGGTATTGAACCAGATTTGACCCTAACTTAACCAGTTCAGTGCAGAGAAAGGCTTACTAATGGAAGATAAAACACGCCAGGTCAAAGATTGATACTGCAGCCACAAACACCGTGGTGGTCATTGCTCCGGAGAGCCCGAGCAGCCTGGAAGCACAAGGGTGTACACTGACTGTGGTGGCAGCGAGCTGTGACTGCACTACCTACTCGTGTGTGCAATTCACACACCAAACAGAACATCCCCAGCGCTCTTTGTCAGGTCACTTACATCCCTATTTATTGCAATTTCTGCTGATTTCTATGGGACACGGCAGAAATGAGTATTTGTTAGTTCCCAAAAATGGGCAAAGGAGTTAATTTAAAAGGAGAATGGCAAATGAAAGAGGAAGGGAGGATCATCATCTCCTCCCCATCCCCCCTTCCTTAAGAGCTCTTCTTCTGGATGCCCTACTGGAGTGTTCCCAGCACCCTAAGGTGGAGGGTGAAGGGGCTGGCCCTGGCAGCCCCTGCCCTCTGTCCACTGCCTGCTGCCCCCTGCCCACAGTTCCCTGCCCCCTGCCTGCAGCCCCCTGCCCCCAGTCCCCTGCCTGCAACACCTGTCCACACCTCCTGCCCCTGCCTGCAGCCCCTGCTGTAACCCCCTTCTCTTAGCCCCCTGCTCGCAGCCTCCTGCTCGCAGCCCTTAGCCCCCTGCCCTCACCCCACTGCCCCTGCCCAAACCACCTATCCCAGGCCGCTCCTGCTGTTGATCGTAGAGGTTCTGAATGCACAGGCAGGTGGAGGGGGGGACACCCGGTCCTACCCCCGCCCCAACCCCGTGCCCCACACCACTTTCCCATCCCCTGAGCTTGCTGCCAGCCGGGCAGGCAACAGCTTTTCCACACGAGGTGGGGATGGGGGCATTTTACCCTGCCAGAAGCACCGGGAAGACGGGGTCGTGGGGCTGGGGGCTTTAAGAAGGGGATCCGAGGGGAGCAGCGCTGCGGGCTGAGTGGCCAGAGGTGCCCCCAGACCTCGCGTTTCCCCGGTGGGACGCGGTTCCCACGCGTATCTCCCCGCGGCAGCACGGGGATGGGGCCGGGGGGGGGGGGGGGGGGGGGGCTGATCCCGGTACAGGTGCCGGGAGTGGGCGGGGGTGCTGCTGCCGGAGGCGGGTGGGGGTCCTAATGCCAGTCTCGATCCCAGTGCTGGAGGCTGGAGTGGGCGGGGGTCCCTGTCCCGATCCCAGTGCTGGTGCCAGGGACAGGACAGGGGTCCCGCTGCCGGTCCCCTTCCCGATCTCAGTCCCGTGCCGGGATTGGGCGGGGGTCCCGTTCCCGGTGCCCGTCCCCGCCCGCAGGTCCATAACGGCCCCGCTGTGTGCGGGGCGCGGCGTGCGGTGGGAATGGACCCGTAAGTAGGGCTTTACCTCGAGGGAGGCGGCTGTTTGCGGCGCACCCCCGCCCGGCGCGGGGCGGGCGGCTCGGCGATGGCGCTGCCCGGGGATGGATGGGGCCGGAGCGCTCCCGCCGCCTCCTCCCACTTTCTTCTGCGCTTTTGTGCTCTTCCGGGGGAGAGGAGGGAGCCGCGCCGGGAGCGGGGAAGGACGCTCCAACCTCCCCCGCTCCAACCTCCCTGCACCCCCCCCCCTTCCACCGCGAGGGCGCCCCGCAACTTCCCGAGAAAGCACGGCGGCGAGGGGCTCCCCGAGAGTTGGGGTTCCCCCCGGAGTTGGGGCTCCCCCCGCCTCCATCCCCGCCCCTTCCCTCCATCCCCGCGTGCAGCCCCCGCGCATCATTCCCGCCCCCCCCCGCCCCCCTTCATCCCGCATTCCCCCCTCCGGTACCGGAGCCTCACCTGGAGCGAGGCGGGGGGCGGCGGGGCGGAGGGAGGGGGCTCGGTGCGGCGGAGCTCCAGAGAGGCTGACAGCCAGCTGCTGCCCGGGGAGAGGGGCCGGCGCTGCGGAGCGCGTCACTCCCGGCTCCCGGGGGGAAGGGGGGGGGAGCGGGGCCCCGGCGGCGGGGGGAGGGGGCGGGGAAGGGGAGCGGGGCGGCGGGAGGGGCGGGGGGCGCGGGGAGAGACACATTGTGCGGAGAGCGCTGCCTCCGAGGGGGAGACAATGTCCAGGGCGCCTGCTGGAGATCCGCGAGAATGCACGGCTCGGCTCGGGGGGCTCAGCACGCTGGGACTCCCAGCTCGGCATGCCCGAGACCTGCCCAGGGACCTCTGACTCAGCACGGCCCGGGGGGCTGCAGCCCTCCCGGGGAGCCCCGGCTTGGCACGGTCAGGGGGCTGCAACCCACCTGGGAAACCCCAGCTCAGCAGGGGCCGCGGTCAGCCCAGGACCACCCCTCGGCGCGGCCCCGGGAGCCTCGGGCCGGGCAGCTACCGGTCCCGGCAGCGAGACCGCGGGGAGCGGCGTGGGTGCCCCGCGCTCGGAGCGCAGCCGTGCCCGCCCCGCGCTGCCCAGCCCTTTTGTTTCAGGTGACTCTTCGATCGCAGCCTGGGAGCGAAGGGGACCCTGCTCTGCCAGCACCGCATCGCTCAGCACCGCAGCCTCTGCCCTAAGGATGGATCCTGGATCAATCCCTGATGGATCCCAACTGAATCCTGGATGGATGCCCGCGGGATCCCAACTGGATCCTGAATGGATTCCAGGTGGATCCCGGCTGCCCACCAGGCTTGGCCACAGCCTCCACCCAGCCCTGCGCCAGGCACCACGCCCCCAGGAGGGATGGGGATTCACAGCCCTGTACTGGACACCGTGGCACCAGATGCCCAGAAGGAATGGGGATGCACGGCCCTGTGCCAGGCACTGTGGCACCAGGTCCCAAGGATGGCTGGGGATGCTGCAACCCAGCTCCAGGCGGGCCAGTGCGCACTGTCCTGGCATCCTCCAGGATGGTACCTGCTCCCACCAGGGCTCCGAGGGCAGCGGGTGGGTGACCTTCCTCCCAGCGGGAGATGGCAGCAGTGGGTGCAGGGGTCTCAGCATCTCCTCCCCAGCCCATCCCATGGCTTTCACTGCTTGTGGATATCAAGGGAATTTTTATGAAATAAGCCAAGTGTAAGCGATTCCATGGCTGCCCCGTGCCAGAGCCAAGGAAGGGAACTGCCACATTCGTGTTTATGGCTTGTTAGTGCGGATGTCCAATTACGATGTTTTCTATCCAGCATTAACCACTTCACTACCAGGGGAAACATACAAGGAGGAGGGGCGTCTTGGGAAGCTCCAAGGCCAGAGGTGGAAATGGGTATTGCTGGGTATTGCATTGCCAGCTCCTCCAGGATGATCTATGGAGCCAGAGGCTGATGGGTGAGAGCAGAGCCCTGAGGACTTCCTGTGCTCCGAGGAGGGCTGTGGGCTGTAAGCCCCCAGCCACAGGGCCTGCTCCGCTGACTTCCAGCTCAATGCCTGGTGCTCCTCCCTGGAGCTAAAATAAAATCCTGACCATTTAAGGTGAACAGGAGCCTTGCCTGGACCTCAGTGGAGCAAGCTTTAACTCCTTCCCATTGCTGAGCTTTGTTTCCTCCTTGTGCTCCCTCCAGCTTCAAGCTAGACCAGCTGAAAGCCCTTTGGGTGAGCAGATCCCCTTGGGAGTGAGGCATCTGCCCCTCCGGAATGTTCACTGGGGACACAAAGCAGCCAGGGTGTGAGTCTGGAGCTCAGTCACTATTCCGTGCTGCCTCACCATGTGGACACTTTTATTTTATACTAAGTGCCTTTGTGTGGGTTAGGTTAATCCACTTTGGAAATGGATTAACCTAAATTTCACATTGGCAAACTTAGTGTCGAACAGCCACATCCACCCAGGGGAACGAGGGAGGGATGGCAAGGCAGGGGTAGCTGCTAGGCCAGAGCTTTTCCCGGTGCAGAGGAGGGGTCCTGACCCCCAGGGGGGGTCACTGCCACTACAAGTGGGGTCATGAGCCTGACAGCAATGCAATTGTTTCTGCCAGCGTTCAGGGTCAGGAGCCTGGCAGAAGTGGGGCTCACCAAAGGAAGAGGGGCTGTCTTCAGGAGCTGAGAAGCTTTGGGAAACAACACACCAAGCTCCTTTCTAGGGGGTAATTTTCAGATTCAGATTATCTAGGGGGAAATAATTGGCAATTAGATATAGAATTGGTAATAACAATTTACCAAGTTGTCAGGAACAGGGGTGCCTTACGGGATTACATGTTAAAAACCCCCACCATAACAAAACATCCCCACTGTTATTATGTTATATAGATAATATACACCAAATATATTATTTATAAGTCACTTCCTGTCCTCTCTCTTCGCAATGTGTTCATCACTTCTGGTTCCTGCAAAGCCCTTTACATGGACACAAGTCTGCCTGTGCAGAAAACCTGGGGCTCTCTTGAGAGGCTGTGCATGCCCCGAGAGCGTCCTGTCAGATGCCACCAGAGCAGGAGCTCAGGTCCTGAGAAGAGCCACGCCAGGCTGGAACAGCCCCTGCGCCACGCAGCCTGGACGCTTCCAAGGGCACCGCTAACGATGCCCTGACCTCATCTATCGTAATTTCCTAAGGCAAGGCTCCGCAAGAGTGCCAGGGCTGCCAGCAAACCCGGGAATAAACTGCATCTGAGGCACTGTGGGAGCTTAATTGAGTAGCTGTGCTGTTGAGGAGTGTGGGCACAGAGATCTAGTGGTGAGAGCAGGGGACAACAGGACAGCAAGATCCGGCCGTCGTGCCAGAGGAGCCACTGACTCATGTGTGACCTTGTGTGAGTCACTTGATGTTCCTCTGCCTCTGAAAAGTGAGTTAAATAACAAATGGGACCTCCTGCACCGGGTCCTTAGTGACCATCAAACCCTGGGCAATAAGCATTAAAATGGGCAAGAGAGTAAGGAAAGGGGGGCAAGAGGAGCTGCAGAAGAAGAGCCCCAGCACGTGGCAGGAGGAGGATACGCAGCTTTTATCAGCGCTGTTTTAAACTATCAAGCATCCAGGGCAGAGTCAGGAAAAAAAAGGAGAGTAAAGATTTGGGAAACTTTATCAAAGAGCAGATATGTTGTTGCTGAGAGCTGTGGTCCTACTTCATCTGTCACTCCTCCATAAAAGCAGCAGTTGTTAGCAGCTGGCATACACAGGAATGAAAGGATTGTTTTTCTTTTTCCCAGGAGCCAAGACCAAGAGATGGAAAGGAAACACAGCTCTGTACTTCAGGGGGTGCACTGGTCACCGCCAAGAAAAGGAGCAGGAAAGGACTTATTTCTGTGGATGGAATTTGCCTTCCTCTGGAGCACAGGGATCGAAGGGATGAGTCAATTGCAGTCAAATATCCCCCGATGTTTCTTGCCAAAGCCTGAACCCACAGAGCAGATCAGAATGTCAGTGTTGTGTTACACATTGAGGATGGCCCTCACAGAATCACGAGATGGTTTGGGTTGGAAGAAACCTCAAAGCCCATGCAGTCCCAACCCCTGCCATGGACAGGGACACCTCCCACTGGATCAGGGGGCTCAAAGCACCATCCAGCCTGGCCTTGAACACCTCTAGGGGTGGGGCAGCCACCACTGCTCTGGGCAACCTGGGCCAGGGCCTCCCCACCCTCACAGGAAAAGATTTCTTCCTAAGATCTCATCTCAGTCTCCCCTCTTTCAGCTCATTCCCCCTCATCCTATCCCTGCAATCCCTGATCAAGAGCCCCTCCCCAGCTTTCCTGGAGCCCCTTTCAGTACTGGAAGGCACAGCTCACAGCTTATCTCTTGGCCACCCAAATCAGAATCAAGTCAGCACAAACAGAGCTGCCACTGAGCCCATTTCTGGCCATCCTCAAGCCATGCCGCGTCTTTCAGAGTCCATCTTTGTGAATAAAGCTGACTCCTCAGGGACACACACACTCCTTTTGTGCGCACGCGGCTCGTACTGCGGGTCCTGGGAGCCCGTGCAACCAGGCAAGGTGCAAGCCTGCCTGTGCAGGTTTAACAGCAGCGGAAACAAAAGCAGGCACACAATTCAAGGTTAAAAAGCTGAACCACACAGCTTCATCTTCTACAATAACGGAAATCATTAATAACAGTTCGCACTCAAAGTAGTTGCCATCCAGGATCTTGAAGGGCTTTATTAACAAGCGAGACCTCAGAAGTCTCTCTAAGGTATTCTCCCCTTTTTAAAGGGAGAGGGCAATTAAGAAACAGCCATCTACGTGACTTGATCAAAATCTACACGGAGCAAGTCAGCACCCAAGCTTGGGAAACAATGCAGAAAACCTCACCGCAAGAAACTTTCCACAGCTACAGGTTAAATTTAATGGGATTCATGACACTATTCCATGGACATTAAATGCTTTCATCACCCTGTTGTTCAGATCTCTCCTTTTTCCCCTGGGAATGTTGCCTAGCCCCACTCCACAGGGCCTGAACCAACACTTCAGTTCCAGTTCTACTGGGAATGGAAACAGCTGCCTTTGATGCTGGTTACCACACAAGGAATGGGCAGCATCTCCTCCCCAGCAGGGGAAGTGCTTGGAAGAAGAGATGAATTAAAGAAAGATAATGTGGTTTCTGGCCCCGCTCATTCCATGTTCCCAGAAAGAGGCTAAGGCAGCTCAGCTCCTTGGCCTGCATGACTGGATAACGTGCCCCGGCGCTAAGTGGCAGTCGGTTCTAATTGCCCACGGAGGAATCGGCCCCAGTGCAGAAGAGCTTTGCTGCGTGGCGGGCAGGGAACCCACAGGGGCTCTGCGTGGGCCAGTCAGTGAGGGACCCGATAGCCATGTCCGGGCAGTGCTGAGCTTTGTGGAGTCACTGTCACCAGCCCAGGGGATTCCGTGCTCCCAGCCAAGTGCCTCAACCCATCCTTCCTCCCAGGTTCTCCCACTGCAGGCTCTGACTGCCCCACTCACATCTGCTCTGCCGTGCTTTGCTCTGGCTTCCTCTGACCCAGCCCTCACCAGCACGGCAACCACAGCTCCACTGCAAGTGGGACAAACTGCTGACCATCCGCAGCCACTGCTCCAGGACCTTTGCTAAGGTACACAACATCACAGGGAAGGGAACGAGAGTGGGAAAGGAATCAGCTTCCCTCCACCAGTGCATAGCCACCACCGAGGAAAACAGACCACCAGTCACACGCAGCAACTACGCCAAGGAGGATGAATGGTGCCCAGCACAGACAGAATCAGGCAATGCCACTTGATTCAACACCTCCTTTCTTATAGAAAATAATGTGCTTTTCCCCAAAACTGCAGAGTCAGGGCCTTGGCATCACACCTCGTTTGAAGACGAGAGCTGCAGAGGCAGGATTTATCCCCACCAGTCAAAATCAGGGTCTCAGACTGCTTTACTTGCATTGAGCATTGCATTGAGCAAACACAGAGCTCACCTGTAATGCAGCCACGCTGCGAGAAACTTGGGAAGAGCTTCACAACGGGAAATGAAGGCTCTTCAGTTTTTACCAGCTGGGAACATCAGCATTAATTCCAATAACAAAAATGAGTTGCCCTTCACTGAATGCAAGGCATTCACACACGCCTGAAACCCGGCTGCATGGTTTGATCATCTGACCTCCTGCATCTCATGAGCCATTGAGGCCAAGGATGAAAGTCGTGCTAAACTATCTTTGCCAGTAAAGAACACTGTTGTGACAGCCAGATCTGCCTCCCTGGCTGGGGCCTGGACAAAGTCTCTCATTTAGGGCAGCCAAAGCCCCCGTCTGCCGACAGAAGTGGTGTTTCCACTAGAGGGCTTTGCTGATGCACATCTCGGAGCCAGCCTTATCGCACAGATCCAATCTATGTTCCCAACAGCCATGGTCACACCGCCTTACACTGTCTGCACAGCCAACATTCCCTTTCTTCTGTGTTTAAGGATGCATTTAGGGAACTTCTCTAGTGCTCCAAAACGTCTTGAAAATCAACATCAGGAAACAAAGATCTTCCCAAGCCAAGGGAAGCCTCTCGAATGAATTATATCCTCAAGTCGATTTAGAGGTATTTATTCCTGGAGATGTTTAATGTCTTCTTTAATGGACTGGGAATTACCTATCATCCTCATGTGATGCAAACGCATCATCCCACTTCCTTCCAAATACTGACCGTGTGCTTCTGCCTTAGAATCATAGAACGCTTTGGTTTGGAAGGGACCATCCAATCCAATCTCTGAAATGCCTTCTCTGCACATCTATGACCACATCCAGTGTTTCTTCAAGATCCTTCTCTAAACACTCAAACAGCCAAATCCAGGTCCCAGGTGCCAGCTCTGCCGGATCTGGTTCTGGTGTCTGGACTAAGTGAACAGAGAGTCTGCAATCCTCACCTGTGAACGTAAAGATGGAAAAAGAAAATCTAGCCTGTCCTTTTCTTCAGCTGCTTGCTCCCCTCCCTGCTGCTGCCACCTCGTCTGTGCCAGTTGTGCTCTCCCAGGATTAGCATGGAGATGGATTTGAAGCAGAAGGAAGCAAGAGAGCTGCCAGGGGAAGATGCATCTTAGCCTTTCTGGTAATAGCAGTGTCTTTTGAGACACTGAAGTGAGCAAGCACAGTAACAAGTGGACCAGGGAGAAAGAAGAGTGGAAGGAGGAGGCCTTAACATGGCAAAGCAGCCTCCGGGCACGAGGCTCCACAAGGTCCCAAATCCCACAGAGGAGGCTTGATCCTCCCCAGCCTAGAGGAAGCCAACACCCTGTACATCCATAGGATTTGGACCCCTGCATCCCCCCTTCCAGGATGACCCTGCTGTTTGGGTTAAACAGTGCTTGAAATCATGTTTTGAAACCCACCTCACATCCACACACCGTCCCATACTCCAGGTGAACAGCGAAATCCCTGGAGGAATGGAGTGTCTGAGGGTGCAGGATGAGGCTCGGTCCCTCTCAAACACTTATAAGTCAGTGTAGCAAAGCCATAGCAACCAGAAAAACACTCTTGTTCCATCCAAGAGCAGCTCCTGCCATTCACTGATTGCATGACCTTCTGTCAGCAGGCATTGAAGCAACCTTTGAAAATGTTTCTGTATCATTTAAACACAGTTACTCGGCCCTGGACTGGATCTGCCAAGGCAGCAGCAACAACTCCAGAGCATCTCAGTGCTGGGATTTGTTCTTTTTAAATCTCTGTGTTCCACCAACCGCTGCTGAAAAACCTGCCCAGCAGCGTGGCACGAAACATAAATCCAAGGCTGAATTTGAATAAGACAGAAAAGATTGGAAAATGACTGCAATAAACTCAAATAAATAAATAAATAAGATATATAATTTGAAAAGGAGGTGGAATGATCATTATAGAGAAATATCAAATATCTTCTTTTCATTCCTTTTTGCTGCTAGATTGGAAAGGGCAGAAGTTCAGAGACACTTAAATGCCTCAGCAGATGCCGTGAAATGTGGCTCATTCGGCATTGGTGGGAAAGGGAAGGGGCCTGACTTTTCTCACACACGTGAGAATGGGTATAAAACAAGAATGAAGGCAGACTCAGAGCCCAGGAGTTCCTGCATGTTCCAGTGAAACCAATTTAAGTAACATGGGTCATAGTTGTTTTCTGTCATGCCAGAATAGATGTACTGACTGCAAGAAATACAGCGAAATACATTCTGTAGGAGCTCTTCATTGTGTGAGTGACCATGCAAAGAGCTCCTCTCCAGACTGGATTTTGTCCCTAAGCAGAGATAAAATGCTTTCTGTGAGGCTTTCCTGGCTGTGCTTCCTTGTGGGGACACTGTTGCCATAATACTGACGGGCTTAACAGCACTAATAAATTACAGTTACAGGCACACTTCTTTTTCCTGAATAATTAAATTAAAAGGCCACTTTGGCACAAATTCATCCATTGTTACCCCAAGTGAAGTGAGTTCCTCCTGGTGCTGCTGCATACAAGTAATTGGTTTTGGCAAAAGCCAAGTCGAACACAAGTCTGTTGCCGCCATGAGATGTTTGTGAGCACAGGGCAGCAAATCTCCGCCAGCGAGGAGCCAGCACTGCTTGGTGAACGCTGGGTGTGTATATGAAAGGCACCCAAGTCCCACTGGATTCTCTCCATGGGTTCCAAATAGTTTTTCCCCTTGGCTGCTACAGCTTGGAAAGCTCAGAGCGTTGCATCAAAATCACCAAGAGCTCAGGAAACTTCAGAGGTAAGGCGTGATGCCAAGCCATTTGATTTATGATCTAAACCAACAAAGTGCTGGTTGCCTCAGCTGGGCCCTTTATTTTCCTGGATGACATACGGGATCTTAGTGAGCTCCAAGAGTGTTTGTGGCAGCCCTGCGTTAGCTCTGTCTGTCCAGTGACAGCTCCAGCGCAAACTGCCAAACCAAATTCAGGGTATGTGCTCCTCACACTCCAAAATTACCACCCAGAGTCCTCGAAACAAGCATCCCTAACAGTGCAGCTTCAAAACTCAACACTCTGTACTACAGCCTGCCAGCTTCTGGGGTGGTTTCTATTACAGAAATTATAAGATCAAACTGCAAGTCCAGTTTTCCACCTGGAGAAACTGTGTAAGGGAGGTTTCTGAAGCTTCAGATGCACTTCTCTTGAATAGAGCTTTGGAACCCAGAGGAATCAGCCTCTCAACAGAAAATCCATGAATGGAAACCAGGCAGACCTCTCGTGCTGCCCTCTGTGTACATTGAACTTCACTGGGCTGAGCCAACCCAAGTGCTGCGAAGCCCGACTGGACTCCAGCGCCTGCTGGGTCCTGAACCATGGGGAAGAGCGGGCTGGTGGCCACTGGAGGGACAAGGGCAGGGTCTGCAGGCTCAGTGTCTCCCTGCTGGGGGAGACCCAGCAAATACTCTGCACAAGCCAAAGGCAGCAGAATACTCTCTTTATCCAAAAGTGGTGCTGAAGCAGCCACCAGATGCTGCAAAGTGGTGCATTCACCCACTCTGTATCCCTAAATCGGCCCAGCCCAGCTCAGACCAACACAGCCCAATACAGCCCAGCCCAACCCAGTGGAGGCCCCAAGCTGTCCATAGTTCCACCACCCAACCCAGCACAAGCACAAAACCTGGCACATCACAGCCTTTCACATTTCCAAAGCTATCTCTCCAGCTCCTGCAGCAAACCCACATCTGGCATTTCCCCCCTGGCAACAGATACTCTCACCCATGTTCCTTTAGGGTGCCATGAGACAGAAGCACCCTCAGGCGCAGCTTCACAGTTCAAGCTCTCAGCAACATTTCCAGCACTGCACAATGCAAACACTTTCACTCTTTGCACTGGCGGTAATGTACAAGATCAGACTGAGGTTTCAATGTGCCACAAAGAAAATCCAGCACTGGTTTCCAGTGCAGATTGTGGGGAGCAAGTCAAACATACTTTTCTTTTATGACAATTTCCACGGCGCACAGAAGTTCCCATTTTGCAGCTGCAAAATCAGAAAATGCACAGCCTGGGTCTGATCCTGTGGCAGCCTGACCAACCTATTCCCAAATCAGCATCCAGTGGTTTAACACAATCATCAAACAACTGAGCCTTCCCCCACTTCTCCACTAGAGCAGAGCAGCTGCAGTCAGTCTTCTTCAAATTACTGATCAGTTTAAGAGATCACCTGATCAAGGAAGCAAGGTCTGGGTTCCAGACCCTGCCTGCTGCAGCTCCCAGGCAATGAGGAGGTGGTGGTAAAGAAACAAATTCATAGAATCATTGATCCATTAAGGTCAGAAAAGACTTCTAAGATCACCAGTCCAATCAATTTCCTCACTACCTTTATTTTTAAGACAATTTCTTAGAAGAAATTTACTTCTAAACAAAAAGCACACTTGTTCTTTAGAAATAATGCAATTCTTTAGAATAAGCAGTAACAGCATCAACACCACCTCTGCTCCTCTCCATGGACACGACGACAAAGGAACCCTCTTTGCTTTCTTCCAGCCAGTAGATGAGAGCCACACTGCCCTCCCAGGTTCCATGCACGCATGATCCCTCTGCTTGAGAGCCTGACCTGCCTGGACAACCTGGCCATTCCCAAAAACATCGTCCAAAACTCGCCACGCGAAGCAACAGCCTCCAGCCCTTCTGCAGGGGCAGGAACCCACCCTGCAACCCGAGCGCGACTCACCTGGTCCTGTGAATTCATCACCCGCAGCTTCATCTGCTTCAGATAAGTCGAGGTGAGGGGCATGTTGTAGTCAATAATCCCAGAGACAAGAGAGGACGGTGGTTCGCTCTCTGAAGGACAGAGGGAAAGCTTTATTTAGACAGAGGGATGTGGAAGCACAAATCTATGGCATCTTCCTTAAATATTTGTGTTTAGAAGCACTTTGAGTCCCTCACGAGAGCTGATGCCTGCTGAGCTGAGGTTCCTCTAAGAACACGACCCCACCAAAAACATAATTACAGAGCAGATGTTGTTGTGCAAAACCAGCATTGCTGTCACCTGTGGAAAGGGCTACACATGGTGTATAATTCTTCAGGCTACCAAACTAGAACATAGCAGAGGAAGAACCTGAGTCTTGCTGATGCCTCAGGAGCACTTCCATGCAAACAGGATTTATGCAGAGGTTGATGAACAAGAATCTATTTGCAGCTCACTTTAGCATTGCAGAGCCTTGCCAATTTTGCTAGGATTCCCTCAGGTAGGAGTTAACATTAAGGCAACTTATTAAAGATGTCTATCTGGTGATGAAGATTATTTTTAACACCCTTATTAAAACACAAACTTAATTTTAAAAATCTATAATTTAAATCATTCCTGTTGATTCCTCTGGCTGCATCATGTGTCACTCCAGAGATCGCTCCAGATTCAGCCCCCTTCTGCAGGTTGTTTTGTCTCTCCAGACAGAAGAGTCCCCACAAAGAAAATTCTCAATGATTTTTCTGAATTCTCAAAGATTTTTCAGCTCTGCCATTATCCCTGTGGAGCTCACAAGCCCTCCAGGTAGGACATGGAGGCTGCTAGAATTACCTGTTCTAATCCCAAATTTATGGGCTCCTGCAAGGGTTTGTTCAAGAGGAAAGTTGCCGCCTCCCACGGGAAGGGCTGCTGGGTAAAATGAAGAAATCTCTGCCCTCAGTACAGGCAGATGCAAGTGTGGAGAATTAATCCAGCCTCCAGCACGCTCTGAAGGGATGTGTGAGCTTAAGCAGCAAGGTACAGGGAAGGAGGATTTCCAGGAGCTGAAGGTGAGCTGACAGTGGGAGGTTTCCATTCCTGCCACTGAATCCCCCTGGCTGGCTTGCATTTTCTGGGGTCACTGGTTTCCCAGGCACCTCTGACACAGCCCCTTGAAAAAGAGCCTGCACAAATGTTTTGCAGCACCTCAGAAAACCCATCAACCCGAACCTAATGGGCCTGTTCTCCAGAAATGCTGAATATCAACAAATCCCAGCAAAAGCAGCAGACCTGAAGATGCTTCACCCCTCTGGAAACACCAGCTCTACTGTATCTGGTTAAGGAATGACATGACCCAAAAAACATCTGTAACTGACTCAAACATCATACAGGTTTCACAAATCTTCTGTATCAAGAGCCTATGCAGAGTCTGCAGAAACACAAGGATTCTTTCCTAGGTCCACTGAACTCATCCCTGGGCAGCTAAAGCGTTCCTGCCTGTGGGCACACGAAAGCGTGGCCAGAGCTGCTCAGGCTGTCAGCACACTCCGATATGAAGGCACAGAGCTTTTAGGAACCTTGGAAATGAATTCTTCCCTTCTTTTCTCATGGCTGTGCATCACCAGTCTCTGTCATGCTTTGACCTATAGATTCATTAAGGGCACTTCTATGCCTCTCTATATTAAGCACCCAAAATAACCCACGATTCTACTGCACAAAGTTATTCTGCTGTGATGCCAAGATGCTAAAATCCCAGTGCAAGGGGTGCTTCTCCCAGTTTGGTTCTGCTGCAAAATGGGAAACAACTCCCAGGAACCAAATCTGCCCCCTGCCCAGGTAGGCTGGGGTCAGCGGAACCTGAGTTGGTAAGAAGAGTTCAGGAAAGAATTTGCTAAGAGCAAGAAAGAAAAAGCTGCTCTTCCCACGAAGCCAGGCGGATGAGATGAGCCTTTCAGACCTCTGCAGATGATGTTCTCCTGGCCTCCCCCACATCACAGTCCGGTGCAGAAACCACTGGAGCTCAGCATCCTCACATGGGGAGGGAGATGGAGGTAGATGATCTTTGGTGCTAAGATTCTGCCTGAAACCATCCTCATGTAAATCTGGAATAATTCCAGTAGCAGCCACAAATTTACTGTGAATTTGGGCAACTGTGACCGGTAAGAGCTTGAGCTAAGAAACCAAACCCTTTTTTCTTTTTTGAAGCTAACTGGAAAAGAAAGAAAACCTTTGTTTTTAAAGGCCTGGGGGACTCCCTGGGAACAATCCTGCATCCCACATCACAAGAAGGGCTACCAGAATCCTTTAGTTCATCTTTCAAGAACTTCGCTGTATCACATGCCCCATGTGCCGGATGTACAGAGGGAACCGGCAGAACGGTTCAAAGTAAAATGGTTTCAATCCTAACTCTACCCTTGTGTAACTCAACTGGAACTGGTCCTAATTCAATATCAGTGTAAAGAGACCACAGTGAAGTCCAGCAATGTTCAAAGTTTCCTATGAGAGAGAGAATTTGCTTTTATGAATTACATGGGTGTCCTGCAGGGCTTGATGTCAGACACATTTAATTAGGGATTTTTGTGATCACAGATGTGTTAAAATTTATTTAACAGACAAGAGAAGTAGGAAGAGATGTAAATGACTAATTCTTTCATCTTTCTGAGTTAACTTTACCTATACCTGCTTGTGTGTGTGTGTGCACATGCAAATGCTGAGGTGATTCTTATATGACCCCAGAGGGTTTTTTAGGTGATTTGCTCCTGATAAATTCCTGAATATGTATAAGTGAAAACAGACACTCACTCCCAGTAAAAGTTACCTTATCTAATCTGCTCTGTGCATTTTCACAGCTACTTAGTCACTATTTAGGTGCTGTTCAGAGCAGAAAGGCTCTTCTGTCCTTCCACTCCTGCTGGGCAAGAAGCAGGACCTTTTACCTGCAGGATCCTTTGGTTTTCTGTTTGATTTATTTTCAAGAGAACTGCTAGGGGGGAAGCTTTATGTAATTGATTGATATTATAAATTTGCTGAGTACAGGCAGCTCTCAGCATGGATTATTGTTCCAATGCTAGGACCATGCTGGGAAGGACAATCAGCACCTGGAGTTCTCTGAGGTGGCATGGGTGCCCTGTCACTGGGGGAGGTGTGGGGATGATGGGTGGGCAGGAGGGAGCTCCTGCAGGAATAATGACCACTTTCATCCACTGTCTTCTGAGAAGGGCTCTTGAACTCTGGGACTGCCAGCTAGTGCCAGGCATTTAGGAAAGTACCCTGATTTGGACCAAGCCAACAGGTGACAACATCCCTGTTGGCCTGACTCACCCCATCACCCTTCCCATCCACTGAGCCGACTGCTGTGGCCGCAGTGCTTGGAATGTCACCAGTATGGATGCGGTGAAACCAGTGAACAGGTCAGGTTTGCTCCCAGAGAGGTCAAAGGCCAAAACTTCTCTTGACCTAATTGGAAAGAGGGATTGGGCCCTCAGCCGGCAGAGCGGGAAGTGCCATGGCAATGGAGCTCAGGCTAATAAATGTCACCCAGGATTATTTGGGCGAGTTTCTAAAAAATATACCAAGTACTGAGCATTTCAGTCGCTAGAGTTGGATGGCTGGCACACCTAATCCACTTAAACAGAACCTCTGGGCTGTTCATAGCTCTGTTCCTAGCAGCAAACAGGCAGAAATATGTATTTAATACTAGAAATGTTCTTCTGTTGGGTCCTTTGTTCATTTAATTCTGCTTCTCTGCTTGACAAGAGCTGCCAAAGGAGCCTGTTTGCTTTAATAGTTTTGCAACTGAGGAACTCCCTGCCCTTTCCTTATGTTTTTTAAAGCAGCAATTTTGTTGGGTGAAACCTCTCAGAGTCAGTTTGATGTTTTGCACTTGATCATGAAACAAGTTTGTAAGTCAGAAAAAACCTCACAAACATCAACTTTAACCCCTTACTCAGGAAGAAAACCTGCTCCCGTCTCAGGCACCGATTATGTCTTTCAGACATAGAAGCTGCAGATCACTTCCATTTACAGAAGCACCTTTATGAGCCAACCACTGCGATGGCCACGCTAACTGGCTGTACACATAATGTAACCTTGAGTACCAAAACACCTCCCATTATCAAAAATAAGATAATAACGTGCATAGCTATTAATTACTGCAAATTATTCCTTCATCAGAAACTTCAGATATTCAGACCCTATTCAGTGTCTTTCATTACAAAATTCATAGTTTAAAGGAAAATTTTGGGTCATATTTTTTCAGAAACTGAAGTTGCCATCCACATACACTTATGGGTTGATTGCTGACCTACCTGCAGCATTTTTGACCCTCACTTTGCATGGCCGGGCTGGGAAAGCTCAGAAAGAAAGTGGAAAACAGTGATGGACAAACCAGATTGAAGCAATTCTTTGAGCTTGGCTATAAAGATGCATGAAAAATTACACAGGTTAGGAAAATCATCAGGCTGAGAGGTGCCTCATCGGTGGGGCACGAGCTATCAGGGCTGCCCCGCTGGTACGGAACGCTGTGCCAGCTCTGCTGGCAGAATGCGGTCCCCTTTACCTTTGGGCTCCAGTCCGTTGGAGTTGAAATGCATCCTCTTCTGGCACTCGGTGCAGCTCATCAGGAACCTGGTCACAGCTTCTCTCGGAAGAAAAGCATAGGTCTCTGCAATCTGGGAAAACAACAAGACAGCTGTATGTCCTGGGCAGGAGAGGATGACAAAGAGAGCACTGGGATAAGACCACAGACATCCTCCCTCCTTGCCTGCTCAGCCTGGCCCAGGGCACCAGCGACTCACAGCAACACATCATTCCCTTCAGCCCAGTCCTGGGATCCCTCAGTCCCTCTCTTTGGAGCAAGTGTTGATGGAGGAAAATTTTGGGAGGATAACTGTTGTGTCAGGAAGGTAGTGGGACACAAATGAACACCCCATTTGACTCCCTGCGTAGCCACTCCTTCCAGGAACCCCTTTCCCTTCCCCTTCCAAGTCTGAAAAGAGCAAAGCTGCGAACGTGTATGAATCAAATGGGAAAGCGAGGTCTCATCAGCTCTGTTTGCATTGTTAATTACCATCACACCAGTAACCTGAAGAATCCATTAATGTTTGGTAAGGGCAGGTCACTTTTCCCCACAATGACAATCAATTACTGTTAATAATACTTTGCACTTCCGTGACATATTTCATCTAGGGAATTGCAAACATTCTTACAAACAGCACAGCAATGAATGAAGCCTCCTGGGCCTTTGGGGGGGGTATTTGTATTTTACAGATGAGGAAAAGCTAAGGATAAATATTTAAAACTTGGATGCCTGAAGTTAAACACTATATCCAGTCCCCACAGAAGGTGTCTGGCCATCACAGAGTCCTGCTATTCCAATTAATCCCTGCCAGCAGCAATTTTGCAGCATTTCTAAAGATCAAGACAAGGTTACTTGGAGCAGGAATGAGGCAATTTTAATGTAGATTTCTTTAAGGCCATAAGAGACCATCAAATCATGAAGCCTGACCTTCTGTGTAGCACAAGTCAAGGAACTTCACCCAGGTCCTCCTGCAGCCCAGTAGCCTGTGGTTTGCCTAAAACATCTTCCAGGAAGACATCTGGTCTTAATTGGAAGGCATTAGGCGGTGAGAGCCCACCTCGCACTTTGGGGTTGGCTCCTCTCGTTAATCACCCATCCTGTTTGGTCTGAGTGCCTTGTCCCAGCCAAGTGGTTCCCAAACCAGGGGCCGTGACCCCACCAGGGGTCACAGCCCTGACAAGTGGGGTCATAAAGCAGACAGAAATTCAATTGTTTGTGCCAGTCCTCAGGGCTGTGAGCCTGGCAGAAGTGGGGCTCATAACGGGAAGCAGGGCTGCAACCAGACACCTCAGGAGCCACGACTGGTGACGGGGCCAAGCCAGGAGGGCAGCCCAGGATGTCCCAGTCCCCCTCCTATGGCCAGGGGCAGCACCCTCCCACTTTATCTTGTTAATGAAAATCAAAACTATCTAAATTGACAGCACCTTTCTGTCCTACAGATGCACAAGCTTGGAATAAAACAATGTTCCAGCAGCAGTGCGATGGGACAGAGGCTAGGGGGTTGCTGGATCATGGCCCCAGCAGCCCAGTGACCCAGCCTGGCGGTGGGAGGGAGACACATCCATCTCCACTGAGCGGCAGCAGAGCCCGAGGATTTACATCATGCTCACACCAGATGGGTGGAAAGTTCAGGCAGGGACCTTGTCCCAGGCGCTCAAATGGAGGATGCAGTGCCTGGGCCTCATGGGATCCTCCTTCTGTTTAGCTACGGCCCCATCGAACTCTGCTGGGACTGAGCGGGTGCCCAGCTCAGCCTTTGCCTCTCTGTGATACTTATCAATGCACAAACACTCGGGAATCCCACAGAAACGCTGGATTAGGGGCCTGGCAATGGCTGGTGGAAACACGGCATTGTGGCGCAGACTGGGAACCATCCCTCCGCGCGGCCTACAAGGCTGAGCCCAGCTTCCCGGCCTCTTCTGCTCCAGCAAGCCCACGGTCTCTGCCACAAATGTTCAGCTAATTTTAGTGATACAGTTGTTATTTCTCAGCTGATTTGATGCTCTGCAGAGCCGACAGCTTCCTTGATGAGTTATCTCCCATCCAAACTCCCTTTCTGATTGCCTCCCTCCGGAGGTCACGGACAAGGGCAAACTCTCCAGTGCCTCTAATCAGAAATGGTGGGGAAAGGGATAAGGAGAGGAACGGCTGGGGACACGGCAGCCTCCCGAGCTGGCTGCCCCACAGCATCCCTTTGTGCGCCTGAGCCTCGGCGCAGGGGGTGCAACACAGCATTTCACTGCAAAGGCGCTGCAGGGAGACAGGGCACGAGTGCAGCCAGGCAGCCTGTCCAGGTCAGGAGGGGATACAGGCTGCTGATGTGATGATCTCAGCTCGAGAGGGAGACAGAGGGGTGGAGCGTGAAGCACTCTCTCAGTGCTGCGAGCAGGCCTGGGAAAACAGACGGATCCAACCTGCTCCCCTGGGGCTGCACAGGGCACAGATTAGTCCTCCAGAGAGCCGGATTGAGGGAATTAGGGGAAGGTCTGAGTGCTCTGCTGGGGAAATCATAGAATCACGGGATGAGTTGGGTTAGAAAGGACCTAGAAGATCATCCAGTTCCAGCCCCCCTGCCATGGACACCTCCCACTGGATCAGGGTGCTCCAAGCCCCATCCAACCTGGCCTTGAACACCTCCAGGGATGGGTCAGCCAGGACTGCTCTGAGCAACCTGGGCCAGGGCATAATCTCAGATATCATCGCAGAGAGCAGGGCAGCCTGCACAGGCCTCTCCAAGATGATGTATATACCAGAGACATGAGCTGCCAGCCAGCCACTTCGGTCTCCAAGCGACCTGGTCTTTAGGGCTGTGGTATCAAGGGAGTACCTCGGTTTTGGACAGTGAATTCAGCTCTTCTTCTGAAAGGAGAACCCAAGTGTTTGCATCAAAGGGCTGTGCAGAGTCAGGAGAAACAGCAAGCTCCCTGGAGAAGCACACTTCAAGCTAAATTATTCCTGACCTAACTAGAGTGGTTTCAGGATGGATAGAGCTGGTTCTCAGCATCCATGGAGCACCTGATGAGCCTTAGCTTGGTGCCTGCCTCCATTTTATAGCAGAGGAAACCCAGGATGGGTTGGTGAGAGCATCCACTCTGCCAGGGAGGAGTGGTGGCTCTGGCCATGCTCCAGTCCCCTTTCTGGCTGCTCCCGCCCTTCAAGGCCCAAGTGAGATATTTCCCTCTGGCTGAGGGCAACAGGGAGGCAGATGGCAGGGAGCAGAGTGGGCAGGGGACTGGGCAAACATCCCCTCGCCCATCAGTAATACTGAGCATTTCTCTCTCTCTTTGTTTCCCCCCAGACATGTACAGTTGTCTTTGTATGACTCACTTTGTCTTTCCTCTCCGAGCAGCCCTACCCTTGTGCTGCTGCTGCAGCCCGGTTTCCCATCTCCTGAGCACAGCTGCTCTGCCTTTAAACAGCTCCTTTCTCACGCCTCCCCGCACAGGCAAACAGGACTCTGCTTGCCCTCTGCCCACAACAGCGGCTCCGCCTCTGCCTGCTCTCCCATCCCCGTCCCCATCCCTCTGCCTCCTCGCTCCCGTCCCCTTGCAGCCCGGGGCACGCCGAGGGGGACTCTCACCGCTCGGTAGGTTTTCTTCTGCCCGGCATGTTTGGGTGCTTTGCCCGGCTCCGATGAGCTCTCAACATGCATCGAGTATATGATGTCAAAGAAATCTTCCACCACAGCCACGCGTTTCAGGGAGATGCCCTCGGGCTCCGACAGTCCATCTGCCCCCTATAACAGCACAGGCAAGAGGAGTTAGTGTCAGCGATGGGTGACAGGGGTGACAAGATTGGCCCAGGGCTAACGCGGTCGGAGGGGACAGAGTGGCAGTGCTGCAGCCTCAGGCTGCCTTGGGCATGGCGGATGTGGGGGATAAATTAGGCAGTGCTCCAGGGAGGATCCTGATGAAGTCAGGGTAGTGGTGGCTGCTGCTGCTGTGCTGCTGAAGCTGCCAGTGAAACTGGGCCAGGAACAAAAACAAGGGTAGAGTCCAGAGTGGAGTCACAACCAATCAAGTTATTCAATTTTCATAATTTGTGATGATATTGCTAAGCAGGGAACAGGCAGAAGAAGCTTTTTGGACCTGTATGTGATACTAAACCACCCTAGGAAGCCCCACAACATGGTGCACCCTCGCTCGCTGCAGTCCCTGCGGACACAGATCAGCCAGCAGGACAAGGTTTCGCTGTGATGCCAGGATACAGCCCCTAAAGGAAGGAGACAGCATCGCCCTCCTTCCCTGCACTGACCTTTCCAAGGCACCCTCCCTCTCTCACATACGCAGAGCAGCTGAGCGCTGGCAGCAGCAGCACAGCTCTTTGTGTGTTAGGATGTGCTGGAGAGCAGGAGGCAGTAATTCTGCCACACGGCAGTGGTGACAGACTGGTGGGAGTGGGAAGTGTGGGGAGCAGTGCTCCTCTGAGCCGACTGGCACCAACGGTGTCAGCTCGCGCTGGCAGGGAGAGCTGCGGGAAGGGGAGGCAGCCTTCGGGCCCCGGCAGCTGCTAACGGCGCGGGCACAAAGCACCAGAGCAGGGAGTGCTGATGGGAGGCAGGCAGGGGCTGCTCGAACGGCTGGGAGGTACTGAGAAAGGGCCAGGCTTTGGGAGAGCACACAGCTTCTTCCTTGAAAAAATGCCACTATTGCATAGCTAGCTGTATGCACACATAACATATACATACAGACATACACATGTACATACACACGATACGTCCCTTGGAGGCCTACCTTCTGAAAAGGCACACACAGAGGCAGTGGTGCCCACCGGGCCAGGGAGCAGCAACCCACACATCGCAGCAACCCACCTTTTCCAGGTGCATTCCCGCATCTGCAAGTGCAGGCAGAGGCTGGCAGGGGGTTGCAGGCAAAGAGAACACCCGGTCTCCCAACCTTGATTTCTTGTTATCGGTGGCTGGGCTCCGTGTATGTAACACGGTCTATGGATTGAATAAATGCTGTTCTTAAGCCACCAGTCGAGGGACTTCCAAAAATCAATCTTTTAGAGGCTCTGCCTTCTGCTAAAGACAGACCAGCATCTTGGTTGGGCAAGTGGTCTCTTAATGTAAAGAGCTATTAAAGTTGCCTTCTCACTCCAGTCTGGGACAGAGGCTGCCGTACTGGGCACAGACAGCAGTGGAACAGGTTTCTGTGCCCACCCAGGACATGGCCACGAGGATTTTCCAACACAAACCACCTCTGCCTTCCCCAGGGAGCCCTGAGATGGATATATAGAGGTGGCTGCAACAAAGAGAATATTGAGAATGAACACAAGGGGCAGGGTGGCAGTGCTGCCATGGTAGGGGTCAGGAAATATCGCCCCAGGGACTGTGTCTGAGGAACATAGATCTAATTTCGTCTGTCACTGTTTGCAGAGTTTCACTTTAATCGAGGGCATGGGTATCCCCCTGCCAAGGAGGAGCGGGCATTAGGAGGCTTCCTACTGACCAAAAAAACCTACAAGCAGGGTTGAAATGAGGATAATTATAGTCATAGAACAAAGGAGGATGCATCAGGAGAAAAGCACAGTCAGATGCTGCAAGCAAAGCCCTCAAAATTAAGCCAGTAACCAATCCCGTACGCAGATCACGATTTCCAGGGTCATCCCAACCAACTAATACCCTCCTCTTTGCACTGCCAGCACACCCCTATTTCCTCCTCAGTTTCAGAAGCAATGCAGTCCAGGTAACCTCAAGGTTTGGGCATTGCAACAGCCCCTCTGCTCACCCAGCCCTGCCTTCCTCCACCCCAGCTGGATGCTCCTTGACATCCCACTCGGTCCACCAACCCTCCCCTGACTCCTCATGGCTCTCCGCCTCCTCAGCAGCCTTGTGACTTCTCTTCCTGTGATGATTGCTCAGCTCTGGGAAGCAGGTGAGATGTAGGTAGCATCAAAGCCACTGGCTGTAAGAAGCTGTATAAAGAATTACAGAGCTTTATGCCTGGCAATAGAACCAAATGTTGATCCAGGATTTAAGGGGACACCTGCACTAGAGAGTCCATCTCAGAGGGCCCACACCTCTCTGGTTCCTCCTTCCACACCCAGTATCGCTCAGGTTATCCATCACGGTTTTCCCTCGCCAATGCCCTTTGTCCTCCCCATTTCCTTTAATCCCACATTTCTTGGCCTGCTGCCTCCTCACACCCCACAGACCCTGGAGCCCCATGCCTCCCTGCCCTTCAGCCACCCCTCCAGCCTCTCCCATGTCCCTGCAACCTCGGTCCCTCCTGCCCTCCCACTCATCTGCTCTCCCATGCTCCCACAGATACCTCTCTACCACAGCACCTACTCTCCCATTCTCCTACCTCTTCGCACCTCATGCTCTCCCACTCATCCCGCTCTCCCATTCTCCAGCACCTCCTGCTCTCCCACTACCCCACACCTCCTGCTCCCCTGCTTTCCTACTCTCCTGTTCTCCCGCACCTCTCGCTGTCCCACTCATCCCGCTCTCCTGCACCTCCCACTCATTCCACCCCACCGCCCATCATACCCTCCGCCCCCGGGCAGCGGGCTCTGTTAGTAGCCAGTGGCTACTGGGTGCTCCCTCCTCTCTTGCCCCCGTTCCCCACCCGCTCGCCCCCTGCTCTGCCCTCTGCCCCTCCCGCTCGTCCCCCGCCCTGTGCTGGAGGGAGGGGATGGAGGGAGGGAACGGGACCCGCCCCTCCTCTCCCCCCACCGCCCGGGCCGGGCTGAGACCCACCCGCAGGTAGCGTGGTAACCGTGGCAACCGGTAAATCCGCTCCCCCGGGTCGGGCCGGGTCGGGGCCGCCCGCTCCGCATCCCGGCCCGAAGGGACCGAGAGAGGGGAGGTGGTGAGAGAAGGGTGAGGGCAGGGATGGGGAGCAGGCAGCCCCTGCTTCCTGTGCTCCCACTCCTCCCCTCAACCGGCCACGGCCCCCGCACGGCCCAGCGTCCATGGCAGCCTGCGCCCCCAGCCTGTGCCCCCATCCTGTGCCTCCAGCCTGTGCCCCTCAGCCTGTGACCCCCAGCCTGTGCCCCCAGCCTGCGCCCCCAGCCTGTGCCCCCATCCTGTGCCTCCAGCCTGTGCCCCCCCAGCCTGTGCCCCCAAGCCTGTGCCTCCAGCCTGTGCCCCCAACCTGTGCCCCTCAGCCTGTGCCCCCAAGCCTGTGCCCCCGCTGAGTCTCCACAGCCCCTGCAGCCATTCCTCAGCTGCACGGCCTGTGGGTGAAAACTGGCACCACCAGAGGGATTCGTAGCTCACCCGCAGTGCCAGCCACACTGTCAACAGGCAAACGGGGTTCTCCTCACCCTGAGGCCAGCAGCTGCCATCGGACCCCCTCAGTGCTGCCCCGCAATGACCTCCACCCTGAGCCCCTGTGAAACCGGACCCCCAGCCCCGAGCAGCTCTGCAGAGCCCAAGGGATGAGCTGCAAAGGGCTCCCTGTCCCTGCAAGCTCTTCCCCACCTCAGGCTCTGATTTGGGAGAAAGCTGGGAGGTTTTCATCTCAACTGCAATCCAGGGAGCCAGCTCTCCAGAGCCTGCGTGCTCCCAGCTCCTCTTCAGACTGATTTGGGGAGGGGGCATTGCTGGAGGACCTGGTACCCACCCTGGCTGGGCCTCAGCAGCCCAAAGGGTCCTGGCTCTTCCCTGGCACAGGCTGGCAGGGGCCATCTCTGCCTCCTCCAGCAGGGTGGCAGCTCTCCTACAGCGTAGGTTTTGCTGCTCCACAGGGAAGCATCCCTTTCCAGACGTAGGATTCATGGGAGGGCCATGGGGCAGGGGCTGCTGGAGCAGGAGCGGGATGGGAGGAAGCACAGACTGCTTCCCCATCTGCTGTGTTCAGCGCAGATAAAATGCTGCCCTGGCCTCCGTACGGGGCCAACAGCAGCCGAATTCAGCTTCCTGTGAGTCAAAAGCTGCTTCCTGCAGGCACAGTCCTGCCTTATAATGGCTGCGCTCTGTTCTCTGGCCAGGAGCAGCCCCTCTGCCCTTGCCGCCCCTCACACTCCCCACATGAAAGCGCTCACCTCTGTATCTCTGCGCCACAGCATCTCCCCCCAGCACAGAGTTTCTCCGCATGTTAAACTCCAATTTCCCGCTGCTGTTTGGAACGCCTGCTGCCACCCTCATCCCCAGGACACCCAAACCAAGGTTTGGGGGCAGCTGTATTGAGCTGCTCCTCAAGGTCTCCCTTGCAGGCAGCAGAGAGGCTCTGCCTGCATCCCTGCTCCCCACGAGCAGCAGGGCATGGCTGCTGCTCCCTGGCTGGGTCAGGACGAGGGTTCTCCAACCCTGCGTTGGAGTGAGCCACCCCACAGCGTGACCATGGGCTCCCAGCCCATGGCCACAGTGCTACCTCTGCGGCAACTGCCCGTGCCTCACCCTGACTGCAAGCCCTTGGTGGTTCCCTGTGTGCACAGTAATGCTGTCACTTATCTGTTTGGAGATTGGCAAGCTGGGGCCGTGTTTTATCTGAAGCATTCTGCTGCTCTTTTCTCTTTAAGGAGCCTTTCTAATTTCCTACAGCCTGTGTTCCATTCTAAGGAAATTTCTGTTTTTTAGAAAATAATTATCAGCTGTAATGCAGAGGGGATGGGTACAGGAAAAAGCAGCTGGACAGAAACTGCAACACGCTATCAGGACAGGCTGAGAGAGTTGGGGTTTTTCAGTCTGGAGAAGAGAAGGCTCTGAGGAGACCTTTAGCAGCCTCCCAGTGCTGAAAGGGGCCTACAAGAAAGCTAGGGATGCACTTTCTACAAGGGCCTGTAGTGAAGGATGAGGGGGAATGGCTTTAATTTGGAAGAGGGAAGATTTAGATTGGACATTAGGAAGAAATTCTTCATGATGAGGGTGGTGAGACACTAGCACAGGTTGCCCAGAGAAGCTGTGGCTGCCCTATCCCTGGAGGTGTTCAAGGCCAGGCTTTGAGCACCCTGATCCAGTGGGAAGTGTCCCTGCCCATGGCAGGGGGGTTGGAACTGGATGATCTTTAAGGTCCTGTTCAACCTAAACCATTCTGCGATTCTACGATATAGCAAAAGATGAAATCCTGATGTGCTGGCAAAGACAACCCCATCAGGTGCTTCCGAGCTGCTGCCTTGAGTCCACCTGCCTGGGCAGCCCATCCCTCCCTGGCTACCTCCTGTGCCCAGCAAGTGCAGGTACCACTGGCAGACGGAGCGACGAGTGTGGAGCACAGCCCACCTCTGCAATTACCCCTCCTGCACAGGCTTCAGCACCGAAACAGGCGTTGTATTTCAACATGGACTCTTACAACTTCTGATCAAGAAACTGTTCTTGGTACTTCTCATCTCTGGGAAGCCAGCCCATGATTGGCTTCTATATTTAGACTTCTCCAGGGCTTTAGGAAGTTCACTCCTCATGGTATTTAGGTGTAGGATGAAAGCAGCTTTTGCGGGGGATATGTTAAACCACAGCAGGCTCCCTCTGCTAATGCTGCAAGGAGAAAGAAGAGCTACATTCCTCGAACTTCCCTCTTCTTCTTGTCCCTTCTGCCATGGGCATAGTGCATGCCTTAGAAATTGGCACCTGGGAGATGCTAGGCTGAGGACAATATCAGCTGTGCTGCTCATAATAAAAAGAACCCATCAGGGGAATATGGAAAATACTCTCACTTACAGATTCTGCTCTTTCTTCTGCTGAAAATACTTTGCTGGGAAATTTTTCTGATAATTTCTGATTGAAAAATGAGTGAGAAGTGGTTGCTGAAATGTCGCTGCTGTTTCTCTGTGCTAAGCATTTATGTCATTTTGCACGAACCACCAAGCAAACACGAAGCCCCATCCTGCACTTACAGCTCGGGTCCTCCTCCCTGCAGTGAAACAGCCCCAGCTTTGCGGATCATCTGAGCTCCGCTCCAGCCCAGGAGAGTTCATTTCTCCAGGGGAAACCACAGCACAAAGCACGAGTCATCTTCCCAAAGCTTCCCGTTGACTCAGGCCAGGAGCTGGTGGAGCAGTGTGCCCACGGCCGCCCGCTTGCACGGGTGCATTTGCATTGTTTCTCTACCCAGAAATGTACACGATACTTTTTTTTTTTTTGCAAATAAATACTTCCTCATGAGGGGAGTGGGCACATTATTTTTAGATGGCAAGCAAAGCCAAGGTGTGTGTTTTTCAGTGAGGGACAGGCACTTCTGACGAGCTGCTCTTCCAGCAGCTGCAGCTGAGCCGTCAAGATGGGTCCAGGCCTTTTCTCTGGCCTCAGCTTATTCCTCTCCCAGCTCCCAGGCCTGGGAATGAAAACACGGCGGCCTGGGAGGGGTGAGCCTCCAGCTGCCAAGAGGGCCCAGACGGGCTGCAGGCTTTGCACGGGGTGGGCACAGGGTCTGGTGCATGGCTGCTCCCCTGGGGAACGGGGCTGCCTCCCATCCCGGGCTGCCCAGAGGAAGGAGGAGAAGTCTGGCAGGCAGAGAGGCTTGCTCGGATGCCTGCTGAGATGGCTGCACAGGGGCTTGCTGAGATGCCTGCTCAGGGGCTTGCTTGGATGCCTGCTCTTCCCAGCCTTGCTCGGATGCCTGCTGTGCCCGGGAGGCAGAGGACATTTTGCACTGCGCAGGAGAGCAGAGCTGCCTCCCCGCCAGCAGCAGGCTGCACGCCGGCAGGGGAAGCCGAGGAGCAGCTGGATCTGGCACACAGAGGTATGTGTGGTGCTCCCCAATAAACATGAGCCTGCGCCTGCCTGCGAGGAGTGACAGGGGAGCCGCTGCTGCCCTGCCTGCGCTGTGTCCTGTTTGTGCTGCCCTGCCTGTGCCGTGCTGCCTGTGGGCAGGTGACGGAGCAGGTGCTTTCAAAGGTGACAAAATACAGGGTACTGTGAAGCAGCCTGAGCTGCCACCAGAGCACAGTTCCTCTTGCATTGGGTGAGAAAGGCCACTGTGTCCTCAGGAGCAAAACACCTGACTGACCTGCTGGGGAAATCGCTCCCCTGGGGCTGTGTTCTCCCACCCAGCAACTGGGGACCATTGCACTCGGCTCTGCAGTGTGCTGAGACCTTTGTGGGGGCGGCACTGCTGTGTGGCTCGCTAATGGGGAAGGTACCATGGACATTATTGCTTGGAAATTATTATAATGTTGCAGTATTTTTTCCTATTTTGAAATAGGTGGAGATAAAATGCAAATATTGAGGGGGGTTAATAAATCTGTAAAACAGCAGCAATTGCTTAATGTCATCAGGATCTTGGGTCTGGTGACTTGGGGGGCATGCTGCAGGGGAGATGAAAGGGGGGAAAGTGGCAGGCTGCATTTACAATTGGAAGAACATTTATATTCCATAGCATCCTGAAAGAAATCTAAAAAATTCTGAAAATATATAGTTGTCACACCAACTCCAAGCATGTTTGGAGCTGGTTCTTCCCTGAGGTCACTCAACGCTGTGAGGAACCTCCACAAAGCTGAGGCATCAATCTAATAACGACCCCGCCAAAGTAAAATCCTTCACACTGGAGGGGGACAAGGTGCTGTAACAAGTGACAGGGTTACCTGTCACAGCAAGGTGACCCCTCCCTTCCTGGGAACAGATCCTACAATGTCAGGGCAGCCATGAGACATCATCGTACCTTCAGCGAGGACACAGTGATGTCAAAATGAAACTGAGAAGGAGGAGGCACAGAGCAGCAGCGGCCGCTCAGCTCATCAGTGGCAAGCAAAATTATGTAAAACAAGTTACAAATGATGCTACAGCGAATCAAGGTCAAGGCAGGCTGAGGCTGAGCCCAGGATGCATGGCATCCCAGTGCCAGCTTGCTGTTCCCTGGCAATGCAGAGTATGTGGGCCACAGTGGGAGACTCCCGCAGGAACAGCAAGATGTGCCTCTAGGAAGATGCCGGCAGCTCAGCAGCCGTTTGAGGTGGGTAAAATCCTGCACCCCCTCCCGAAACGCAGCCTCCTCACCAGGTAAGGCTACTGCAGGACTTCAGCCATGTCATGGTGGCTCTAGCACAGCCCATCCCCAGCACCAGAGCCTGGAAATGCTGATCCCCTACTCTACACCCCAGCACGACCACATCACGTGTTGCTGCTCCCTGTGAACGCACTGGGTTCCAGAACACTGTGCCTTAAATGTGGCCAGTGCCAACCCATGACAATCATGTTGGACTCCATCCCCCTCTTTCTCAGCACAGGAACCCAGCAGAACACACGGCAGGACCTGCGGTGAGAGCAGGCGCTCACATTTACCCTGTGCTGCAGAGCTGGCTCTGCAAGCGAGGGGGGTCCTGTACAGGGGGTCAGGGAAGGGGGATATGGGGTTGATACTGATGAGAATCTGTCAGGTCTCTCCCTGTATTCATGCAAACCCCCTCTGTATCCTGGCCTGTTCCCACCATAACCACACTAGGCAGATCCCGGCTCTTCCAAAAGCTGAGTTCTCACTTGTGAATCACACCCAGGAAGGATTCCTCATTAATCTGGGACAACGGAGGGGAAGTTTTTGAGCTCTTGACTGAGACTGTGGGTGGGGAGGCAGAAGTCAAGCACGTTCTTTGACACTCTGTCACGGTAACCCATCCACAGAGATTCTGCTCCCAGGCCAGCAGCATCCCATCATATCTGGTCCAACGGGCCTATCACCACAGGTCGGACACATGGAGAGGCCTCCCAGCTGGGTCCCCATGATTTCTGCGAGGCTGCATCTCCAAACAGGGATGCTACTGGGAGCAGAGGAAAGGGAGGGCAATGCAAATGGGGCAGGGAAGCCAGACAATTAATATAACCTTCCCTCTGCGTGAGGAATAAATTGGCAGCTGACAGGTTATAATCTGTGCAAGCAGGATCTTCACAGGAGAGGTGAAGGCTCCATCGGGGGCCAATTGGATGGTTAATTACGAGGACAAAGCAGAGAATTTGTGAAAATATTTATGAAACAGTGCCTGGCAAGGCAGCCTGAGAGATGTTCACCAGAGAGGAGCTGCTCCTGATTAGGAGGAGAAAACACAAGGGTGAAACAGCAGAACTGAGCACTGAGAGAGAAAATAGTGATGCAAATGTCTGTAAGAAGGACGGGGGATTCCCAGGTGCAGTGCAGAGCAGTTCAGGGAAGGACCCTATGACATGTAATTTTTCTAGAAATATATGGGCCGTGTCCTCCCTCCTCCTCCTCCCTCCCTGTCCCCACCCCTGTGACCAAAAAAAGCTGGGGCAGTGCGGAGCAGCCTCTCGAGGTGGCTGGCAGGCAGCCTCCACCGCAGCCAATCCGCGCTGTGCTCGCTGTGCAGAGAAGGGCACGAGGAAAGCAATTAAACCGAAGCTTTGATTAGGACTCACAGATGACTGCTTGTGTTAGAAATGCCTGAGCTTCTTTAAGAGTCTTGGCAGTGGCTGGAGCCAGCCTGATTCCCCATCCCCTCCTCGGCGCATTGCTGCTGCAGCAGGAGCATGACTGATGCTCTCTGTCCCACACACGGCTCCAAGAGCTCAGAGGTAGGAACCAGTTGCTAAGAGACAGGACTGTACTTTCCAGCCCACATCCAGACCTTTGTCACCAGCTCAAGGGCTTTCTGCTGGATCCCAGTGCCCGGTGCAGGTGAGCGGGAGCAAGCAGGCCTCCTCCCAGACCCACTGAGATGCCTGGTCCTGGCTCAGAGAGCTGCACAACCAGCATCCAAGCCACAGATGGAAATGGCAAACCTGACAGTGTCCCCAAGGGATGAGCTCCCCAGGGCTAGCTGCCTGGCCCAGGGCTGTGAGACTGGAAACCGTGACTCCCCGTGGGTAACGGGGCACCGGTGCAGACAGACCTTGCAGCACCAATCCCAGATGGATTTGGCTGTCTCAGCAGCGGGGATCAGTGCGTGACTCGCGGTTTGCTTTGAGGTTGCTCCTTCAGATGAAAGCCAGGGGTCCTGAATGTTATTCTCCTTTTTCGGAGGGGGTCCCTCATCAGTCCCTATTAATTCCCCAGACTCCCATAACACAGACCCATCACTGCATCTGGCAAGCAGAAAGCCCAGACTCTGAGGCACAGAGGCTGAGTTACCCCATCTCCCCCAGACGACCCCCTCCCTCTTAGCATGGCTTGGGTCCATCTAAGCCACCAGCATTGCCTATGCCAGTGGGCCAGCAGGGACACACGCCCTCCTGGGCTGCCGAGCCGATGCAGAGCAAGCACAGAGAGGAACCATTCACACAGCACCGTGGTTCTCTGTATGTCACTCCCTGGAAGGCCCTGTGCCACGTTAGTGAGACACAGCCTCTGCGTCACCATCAGTGGCTGCTGCCGAAATCTCAGACATGCAGGGCAGAAGCTGTCACACCAACCCTCTGCTCCTACCGCCTGCCCCATACACGCATACAAACAGTCTGCAGCTATTTCTCCTCAAATAAATCACTACTCTGGCACCAGCTGTAAAAGTGGAGGTCAGCAGCATCCTAACAAAAACAATGACGTTGGCCAACAGGTACCTGCCCTCGCTGCAGTCAGTGAATTAAACCCAACACCAGAACTCAGAGGTGGCTTTGGCCCATCCTGATGCAACACTTAAGGTTGGGCACAGCTCAGAGAATATCAGGGGAAGGTAATTGCTAATTTGCACTAAAGAAAAGAGCTATGAATATGCATTCTTCTGTCACAGTGATACAGATGAGGTTTTGGGAAGGCAGAGCATCCATGCAGGCTGGGTGAACGGACACTGTGTCAATGCTCTGCAGTTTCCCTGCCATTCTCTGCCAGGCTGCATAAGTGCAGGTCATCAGCGCTCTTTAAAATCACCTTGCAAAGGTGCTGGAGCTTTTGCTGCTGCCTGGTGAGCTGAATGAAGCCAGCTCTCCAGCCCAGAGGAACGAGTATTACTGTTGTGACCCCATGAGCAGCCTCAGAGGTAAAAACTGCTCCTGATGTGCAAATTTGGAGCTGAATCTGGGAGCAATGTTAATGCAGGAGATTTTCTCTAGACTGTGTGGGATGGGACCACACACTCAGGCCAGCATCCTGCCAGCACCACACCAGTCTCCCAAGTGCCTGCCATCAGTTCAGCTCCTTGTAAAAAACAGAGCTGCCCCGCGTGCTCAGGATAGGCTGTTCCACAGCAGGTGAAGGCACTGTGTGCTCTAAGCAAGGCTTGTGCTATAGAAGTAATAGACAGTTTCTCAGATAACACCTTCAGGCCCATTCGCTCTGTCTCAGGCTCTTCTGAATGGGCTTGATTTATTTTTTTTATCACTTGAAGTCCACAGCAAGTCTAAGTGGTTCTTCACAGCGTGAAAACCTTCTGCTGACTAATGTTTTTAGAGGTTACAGACGTGCAGCTTTTTAGGGCACTGAATATGGGCATTGAAGGGTACTTGTACCAGGAAAAATGTAGCCTCTATGAGCTGCTGGAACAGCATCTTTCCAACATGCCCAGCTTCTCAGCTCGAGCTCTCTGCCACTGTGCTGTGCTGTCCCAAGGCCTGGCACCACAGCTTTCACATCACAACGCTCGTTGTCTCCAGAGTAAAAACACGTTTAGGGATTGGCTGCATTGAGCAATTTATCTGGTGTCCTGTGTGATGCTTTCCTGCTGCTGCTGAATGGCCCCCATCCAGTTTGATTTTTGGTCTCTCCAGTTCTTTTCACAGCACTTCCACCACCACAGCACCTTTCGTAGAATCATGGAATCACTGAGGTTGGAAAAGACCTCTAAGATCATCCAATCCAACCGTCAAGCCCATCCCCACCCTGCTGCTTTCCTCGGATGTGTTTCCCATGGCACAACTGTGAAATGGTTTTGCATGCCTGGCTCTGGGGGAGCCTGCAGAGGTGAATAGTACCTGTACAGCAACGCGCCCATACCAACATCCTCAGCCTTTCCCACAAGGACACCTGAGCCTGCAGTCAGCTCTGCAGGGCACAGAGAGAGACAGAAAGCACCATTCAGTATGGGTAGTGCTGAGGAACCCACCCGGTCCCCACGACCCGGCACCGTCCCCAAGGGCCGCTCTGACGCCAGGCTGTCCCTACCTCATCCCGCAGCCCCCTGCCTACACTACGGGCTGCCAAGATGAATCTGTCCTGCGAGGCTTTGCTGCTGCTCCGGAGTTGTGACAAGCTCCCACCACACACAGCATCGATGGAGAGAGCGCGTGGCACCACAAACACCCGGACCCATGGCTGAGACCAACCCTGCACACCTTGCTGCTACAGCCAACTCAGACACATTGCTGGCTCCCAACAAAGTGCTCCCTGCTTCCTCAGCCCTGTCTCCATCTCACTCTCGTTCATATGGGGAAGACTGTCTAAATGATGCTAAATGCTTAGGACAAGAGGGACACAAGATTATAAGGAACTGCATCTTTGCACCTTGTCACGAACAAACCCTCCCACAGTCGTTAGCAAAACTGGGGAGAAGGCAGACCGCTGGGCATCCAGCAGTAGCTTCGGTCCAGGCCGCAGATAACGAGGTGTTTCACGCCGTAGCGCCCGTTAGCCACATGGAGGAAGGGCACGTCTGGGCACTTTGGGCTGGATCCATTGTCTGTGCTGCAGTAGCACACAAAGATGCCCTCCTCCTCCTCTTCCACACACCCTCCATGCATTTCTTTGCAACTCCCTGACCTGAAGGATGCAGCATCCAGCCCCCACGTGAACAGGGGCTGGCAGACAACAACGTCCTACACTGCTCAGCCTCCTGTATTTATCTGCAGAGGGGCTTTTTAATTGCATGTGTTAAATGTCCAGTATCTTTGGGATGTTCATCTGCGAAAAAGAAATCTGAACAGCCTCTGTGCCAGACATCCGTCCGCACTGCTGTTCCTATTCCCAGTGCATTCTTTGAGAAGACCACCATCTGCTCTGACCACCACCCAAGGCAGATGCCCCCTTCTCAGCACACAGTCCCAGTTCGCAAGCCACCCAAATCTGATTAGGGCTGTTCTGATGAGAGGCCTGGAGGAGGGCAAGGGAAAGTTACTCGGGAGGGAAAATAATAGCCACAGGGTAATTGTGTTTTCGCTACAGATGTGCAGAAAATACAGAAACCAGTTCAGGATGCGTAAGCTGAAAGAACAGCTCTACCCAGCTGCTTGGGGGGCGGGGGGGGGGGGGGCAATTATTTTTTGCATTTGGGATTATTTTTGTTCCAGAGGCCAAGTGGTCCTAGCCCTGTCAGGGGAAAGGAAGAGCTCATCTCCACTGCTGCTCTCTATGAGCTCTCTACCACCTCTCCTCTCGCTTTCCCTCCTGGTACCTTGGATTTCCTGGCAAGACCTGCAGACACACCCCCGTGTGCAGCCCTTGCTGCACCGCGTGTGCAGCCATGGGACGCCCCAAGCACCACACTTCACTGGCAGATGGGCCCAGGGAAGGACGAGCAGCCAGGACACGCAAGATCAGGTTGCTGAGGAGCACAGCCAGGAGACAGCAACCAAAACACCGCTCCAGAGTATTTGGGAAAAGCAGCTGAACAGGCATTAAACCGGAATACATGCTTTACCACCGAGCAAAAGGCTCATAACAGCTTCATGAATTATTTAGCTAAAAGCACGAGAGAAATTAAATACACCCCAAACCCAGCCCAAAACACCCAGGATGAGGAGAGCACAGAATTATCAGGAGCAGAAAAAAATCCCTGTCAAGTTATCTCTACCTTTGAAAGCCCCTTTAGGCAAAACCAAAACGCTGTGACCGCATCTGTCTGAAACAGTCCCAGGGTTCCCAGCACAGAGGGGCACAGTGAGGTGGGGGACTGGGATGGGGCGGTCAGGAGGCAACAATTTCTACAGACCCTGTACTGGAGGGGTTTGGGAAGCGCGATGACTCGTTTTCCCTACAGCCAGTGGCTCCGTAAAAGCACTCCCAGTGCTCCCAGTGTTTCCAGTCCTGTGTCTGGCGGGCTCTGGGAAGTAAGCGGTATTGCCCCTCGAAAACCCAACTGTCCCCGCGGGCACAGCTGCTTTGTGTTTGCTGGCTTAGGAGCCTGGGTGCATCTCCTGTCTGTAACCTGCAGGGACTCTGCCAGGGAAGACGCGGGGCCTGGACAGGCTCCTCCTGAAACTTCATCTGTGCAGAAGCCCTTGGGGAATCCTCAGGCTGGCTGGCCTGGCTGGGCTGCTGACCCTCGGGATGCCCTCCCGAACAAAGGGGAGGGGGCGTCTGGCAAGCGGCGGGGTCGAGGAGCCTGGCTGGGCCTCTCGGGGTACCATGACTCTGCAGCATTTGGAAGATCTGGGATAGAGAGGCTGGATGGAGAGGGACCCACGGGAAGTGTGGGAGCTGTGCAAGGGGGTACCGCTCCCTACCCACCCTTGGCAGGGGCTTTCAGAGCGGGTACAGCGGGCGAAGACGGGCTGGAAAAAGCTCTCAACAACAAAAAAAAAATAAAATAAACGGCAAAGAATTTTTTTTTTGGGACACGGCATGGGGGGAGGGGGGCAGTGAGGGGAGAAAGAAAGGCGCCTCTGAGCACCAGGGAGGGAGAAATAATGACCCTTCCCCCTCCCCCCAATAATAAGGCAGACCAGATGGGAGGTAAATAGTGCGTTTAGAAGCATTTGCCACAGATGGGCTGCCCTCAATGGAAGCATCCTCCAGCCACATCAATGCTGGAGTCTGTGTGTGCACAGAAAACACTGCACCCTTCAGAGCAGCGGCAGCAGCAGCAGCAGCAGCGGGGAGAGGAGGGGACGGGGAGGGAGGACGGGGGGAATAAAAACCCCTCCCGAAGCCCTTCTGTGCCCGCTGGCCCGGAGCGCTGTGTGCCCCCCCTGCACCCGCATCCCGGGGCAGCGCCCGGCGCACCCTGTGCTGAAGTTGCGCGTTTCCCTGCGCGCTCGGGACGGGAACAATGGCGCGGGGGAGGTGGCTGGGGAGGGGGACCGGGGCAGCCCCGGGGCGGGGGGGAGGGGGGGCGGGCTGAGGTGGGAGGGGAGCCGGAGCGCCCCGGGGCTGCGAACAATGAGGCTGCGGCGGATGGGGGGGTCCCGGGACGGCGGGTGGGCCGGGAGAGCTGCCCTGGCCCGGTCTCCGCGCTGCCCGCCGCCTCCCCCGCGAGCACCGGGACGGGGAGCCGGGCGGGGCGCGGTGGCAAAGGGGGGACACCGGCGACGGGGGGACCGGCGCCCCCTTCTCGCCGCTCCCCGCCCTTGACTTCAGCCCCGGCCGGGGGGAGGGTGGGAAACACCGGGCGAACGTGATCGGACGGGTCGGGGGGGGGCGGGGTGTGTCCCCCCACTCCGCGGGGCAGGTGCACGGGGCTCCGACATCCCCCCTCCTCCCCTCACCAGTAACGCCCGTGAACGGCGGCCGCACCGGATGGGACGGGGATGGGAGCCGGGCAGGGCGGAGATGGGGGGGGGGAGATGGGAACCGGGGCCCCGGGAAATGGAGGGGGGGCGTCACGATATTCTCCCCCTCCCTGCGGGAGCAGGTGCACGGGGCGGGCACGGGGCATCACCGATCCCCCCGCCATCGCCGGCAGCGCCCGGGAACGGCGGCCGCACCGGATGGGACGAAAAACAGGGAGATAGGGAGGGGAGGGCGGCGCGGGGCGGCACGGTCCCCAGCCCCCCCCGCGGGGGCAGGTGCATGGGGTGGACACGGGGCACCGCCATGCCCCCCACCTCACTGGGAACGGCGGCTGCACCGGCTGGGACGGTGATGGGGGAGATGGGGCGGGGGGGGAGATGAGGACTGGGGACCGGGGAGATGGGGGGGTGGTCGGGAGGAGGCACGACCCCCCCCTCATTCAAGAGGGGGCAGCGTCCTGGGGCTGGCATGGGGCATCACGGGGCATCACCGACCCTACCCTTCCCCCCCCGCCAGTAGCGTCTGGGAACGGCGACCGCACCGGATGGGACGGTGACCGCGAGGATGGGGAGGGGGAGGGTGGAGATGGGGTGGGTGGCGGCAGGGACGTCGTGTTCCCCCCTCCCCCGCGGGGGCCGGGGCATGGGGCGGGCACGGGGCACCGCCGCCATACCCCCCCCCATCGCCGGTAGCGCCCGGTAACGGCGGCTGCACCAGCTGGGACGGGAACTGGGGAGATTGGGGGGGGGGGTAGATGGGAGGGTTGGCACAGCCCACCCCCCCGCGGCGGCAGGTGTACGGGAAGGGCACGGGGCATAACCGGCCCCCCATCGCCGGTAGCGCCCGGGAACGGCGACCGCACCGGATGGGACGGGGATGGGAACCAGGAAAGGCGGAGATGGGGGCAGATGGGAACCGAGGACCAGGGTGGAGGGAGGTGGAGGGCGACGGGGGGTCATCGTCCCCCCCCACCCCCCACCCGCAGGGGCCGGGGCACGGGGCGGCACGGGACATCACTGCCATCCTCCCCCACCCCCCCACCCCGGTAACGGCGGCCGCACGGGCTGGGACAGGGTCTGGGAGGGGAGCGGTGCGAGGGTCCTTGCGGGCGCCTCTCCCCATCCTCCACATCCCGGTGGAGCCGGGAGCTGCGGGTGCCCCGGGTGCCCCGGGGGCTGCGGGAGCGGCGGGGGCTGCGGGAACGGCCCCGCACGGGGCATGCGCGCTCCCGGCGGCGGGGCTGGGCCGCCCGGTGCTGACGGGACAGGGGACCGGGGGGGGAGGGGACGACCCCAGGGGTGCCCACACCACCCCCCACACCTTCTACCTCCCCATGACACACAGGGGAGGACAGACAGACACAGGCAGACAGACAGATAGACACAGGCAGGCAGACACACACAGAGCCCCCAGTCCCGGGGTTGGGGTAGGGGGTGGACACGGAGCGCACTAACCGTTCCCGTTTTCACCGGCACATAAACCACCACTTGACCCATCTTCGTCGCCTCCCTGGTGCCGTTTCCCAGGCGGAAGCCCTTGGAGCGCACCCAGAACTGGAACTTGCCTTTCTCCCCCCCCGAGGAGCCAGAGGAGCCAGAGCCGCCCCCCCCCTGCAGCACCTCGGCGATGCGCTGGTACTTGCTCCGGGTCACCGTCTTGGTTTTAGCCGAATCCCCGTAGGTGCGCAGGCACCAGTCCCGGAACTGCCGCCCCAGCTCGGTGTCCCCGGGGCGGCTCCCCCGGAGCAGCAACGGCGGCTTCGGCATCTCCCGGTAACGGCGTTGATGGAGGCAGCGGTAACGACAGCCGCTTTTTTTTTTTTCGGTCCCCCCCCCACCTCCCCGTCCCGGAGCAGCCGAGGATGCTAGAACAGCGTGGGACGGGGCTGGGATGGGGTGGGAAAGGATGGAGAGGGATGGAAAAGGATGAAGGGGAGTGTAGGGGGGATGATGGAGAAAGGGATGGGGGGGCCGCACCGGACAGCGGAGGGAGGCACCGGCAGCAGCAGCAGCAGCCGCTCCTGTCACAGGATCACAGGCGGCTCCGGCTCGGCCCCCCCTCCCTCCCTCCTCCCATCCCTCCACCCCCCCCCCCCGCCCCATCCTCCTCCTCCTCCTCTCAGCGGGATCCCACCTGTTAGAGCGACTGCGACGCTAACGGACCCCCCACCCCCATCCACTAGCCTTGGGCTACCAGCCCCCCTGCCCTCCCCAACTGGTATGTGTGTCCCCCCCCCGTGCCCCCTGGTCCACGCAGTGAAGGATGCACTCGTCCGGTTTGGTGTGTCCCCCCCCCCCCGCGCCTTCCCTCTCACCGGCCGGTGAGAGGGGACGGAGGGAGGGGAGAGCGACCGAACCGGGGAGGGGGGGTCGGTGGTCCCAGACAAAGAGCGGCGGGTGCACGTGTGCGGCGGGACGGGGCGGGCACCTGCCGAGCCGCCGCAGAGCCGGGGAGGAGCCGCCGGGGTCCGTTCCGCCTTGGAAGGATGGAGATGGACCGGGCGGGGGTGGGGGTTGTCCCGGGCAAAGCGATCCCGCAGCCCTTGGAGAGGGAGACAAAGGGCGGAGCGTGGTCCCGGTGCGCTCCCCCCGCAGCTGCCCCCGCCCCGGTCCATGGGAAGGAATCGGGAGAGCATCCTCATCCCGGTGGAGGAACCAGGAGAGCATCCTCCTCCCGGTGGAGGAGGGAGGGGGCTGCCCGGCCCGCCGAGGGGCTGAACCCCAGCTGCGGGAATGGAGGCGGGAGGGGTCCAGTGGGGGCGGGCACTGCGGGACCGGGATGGGGGTCCCGGCGTAGGATGGAGTCCCAGGCTCCTGGCTTGGTGTGTGCCTGGCAGTTACACGGATGTGCTCCTGGTGTGTCCATCAGTGCCATGGATGTGCCCCATGCCCACCCACGTGCTCCTTGTCTGGTCATCAGTGTCATACATGTGGCCCCAGGCCAGCAGTGCCATGCATGTTCTCCCAGTCTGTCCATGGGTGCCATGTATGTACTCCCAGTTTGTCCATCAGTGTCATGCGTGTGCTCCGTGCCCACCCAGCAGGGCCACGCGTGTGCTCCCAGTCTGTCCAGCAGTGCCACGGATGTGATCCCAGTCCATCAGTGCCATGTGTGTGCTGCATGCCCTCCCAGCAGTGCGATGTGTGCCCTTTGTCTGTCAGTGCCATGTGTGCTGCTGCTTTGTCCATCAGTGCCACATGTGCTCCCAGTCTGTCCATTGCTCCTATGCATGTTGTCCCAGTCTGTCCATCAATGCGATGTCTGTGTTCCATGCCCAACCAGCAGTGCCACACATGTGCTCCTGGTGTGTCCATCAGTGTCACACATTTGGTCCATCAGTGCCACATATGTGCTTCCTGTCTGTCAGTGCCATGTGTGCTCTCAGTTTGTTCATCAGTGCCATGCATGTGCTCCATGCCCACCCAGCGTTGCCATGTGTGCGCTCTCGGTCTGTCTATCAATGCCGCACATGTGCTCCTGGACTGTCCACTGGTCCCACGCATGTGCTCCCAGTCCATCAGTGCCATACGTGTGCTCCCTGCATGTCCACCAGTGCCACGCATGTGGTCCAGGTCTGTCCATTGGTGCCACATGTATGCTTCATGCCCACTCAGCAGCGCCACGCATGTGGTCCTGGTCTGCCCATGGTGCCACACACACGGTCCTGGTCTGCCCATCAGTGCCACATGTGCTCCATGCCCACCTGGCAATGCCATGTGCCATCTCCATGCCAGCTGGGGCCTTGGCAGTGGTGTGCACCGAGGGCTGGCTGTGCTGTTAGCAGTGGCAGGGACAGTGTGAGGATGTAGGAGCAGAAGCCTATAGGAACCTGGAAGAGGAATCTGATGTGTCAGGGAGTTGTCTGAGGGCGGTGCTGGAGGAACAGGGCGTGGTGGTGGTGGAGCCAGGCAGCACACAGGCACCCGCGGTGCCACACGCCTGGAGCTGGAGGCACGGGGAAGGTGAGGGCACTTCACTGGTCGAAGGGCAGTTTTCTTCACTGCCTCTCATCCCATGGGGGCCGCACTGTGCCTGTCCAACAGATCCTTGAGCTGGGAATTGAATGCTGCAGGAGCTGGGCCATGGGTTAGCCATGCCAGAGGGGCTGTGTTGGAAATTGCACATCCATTCAACCTGAATATATTCAGATGAACAGCACCAATTTGGGTTTTGTCATTGCTCAATCTTGGTAGCCATCAAACATTCTCTCCATCAAAGCAGAGCGATAAACATTACTTCTTCTCTAATGATTTCTAGGCAGCCCTCCTTGTTGTGAATTGTGCTTTGCAGACTAAGACACCAGCTGAAGGACCTGAGCCCGTCCCAGAAAAGGGGAAGGAACTGGCGGGGAGGGTTCAGGGGGGAGCGAGGGGCCACTTGTGGTCGCCGGTTGGTCGCAGACTCCTCGAGCCTGCTCGCAGACAGCAGTTTGTTTGGGTGAACGTGTGCTCGGCGTGGGATGAGGCACTCAGTAGGCACAGTGACAGAGGGGAAGAACCTCGGCTCTCCCCTCTCCAGCACAGACTGCCTATGTTGAAAACTGCTGGAAACTGCAGTATTTCCAGGGAAAGGCTTTCGCTGGGGTACAACACCCACTGGGCTTGATGTCTTTGCTTCTTGGTCCTCTAGAAGTGGTGAGCAATGTCCTGCAAGCCTTTTTCTTTGACTGGGTCTCTGCCTGTCTTCCACCTGGCTTGGTTTGTTAACAGCTGCGGTCCAGTGCTGTGTCTGCTCTCTGATGTCCAGAGCTGACCCTGCCTGGTCTTCCTTTTATGAAGGTTTGGGCAATGCACAGGGTCAGTGGAGAGCTTGATTGGGAGTTTCCCTGTTTGGAAAGGCAAGGCCAGACAAACCAGAAAGAACTGTTATTCTCTGAATGAGTATTTTGGGAAGAATGCTCACAAAGGGGCAGAGTGTTCAGGTCCCAGTCCAGCATTGATTCAACAAGGGTTGAACTTCCACTGCCTAAGCAATCTCATGATGTGCCAGATGATAATGTGTGATCATGGGATGGTTTGGCCTGGAAGGGACCTCAGAGCCCATACAGTTTCAACTGCCTGCCATGAGCAGGGACACCTCCCACTGGATCAGGGTGCTCAAAGCACCATCCAACCTGGCCTTCAACACCTCCAGGGATGGGGCAGTCACCACTGCTCTGGACAACCTGTGGCAGGGCCTCCCCACCCTCACAGGAAAACATTTCTCCCAGAGATCTCATCTCAATCTCTCCTCTTTCAGCTGAAAACCGTTCCCCCTTGTCCTATCCCTGCACCCCCTGATCAAGAGCCCCTCCCCAGCTTTCCTGAAGCCCCTTTCAGTACTTTCAGGCTGCTCTAAGATCTCCCCATAGCCTTCTCTTTTCCAGGCTGGACAGCCCCAACTCTCTCAGCCTGTCCTCACCAGCAGGTGCTCCAGCTCTTGATTTTGAGGCCACTCTTGTCCTTAAAGATAGGGGGAAAAAAGTGGAATTGTTTGGTGGCCCTGGGCCTTAAACTGGATGGCAGAGATACTGGGTGGTGTTCAGTGCAGGGTATCTGTCCACACTCTTCATAGACGAACACCTGATGACTCCACGTCCAATGCTATTTATACCATATAAATAACAGTCATTCTCTGTAACTTTGAACAAATATAAACCAGACATCAGTTCTCCTTGTAAGACTTTTTTCAGTAGTACTCAGCCCTTCCTTTGAAGCCTCTGATGCTGATCAGGGCAGGGACAGCACAGATGGATTCACCTTGGCCACATTCCCACCTTCCCAGTATTCGCACAACGACAGCAGGGAACCCTCACCGTGGGTCCAAGCCAACCATGAGTAGAGCGAGCCCTCCGTGCCTGCTCCCAGCCCCTGCTCTGGGCTCCTGCTCCTGCTGCCAGAGCCTCGGTGGGGCAGGGCAGTGGGAGAGCTGAGTCTGGGTGAGGTGGGAGCGGTGACCCCACCATCCACGCAGGACCATGCCAGGGACCGTGCCAGCATCTCCCAGCTGATGGGGGGTGGCAGTGGTGGACGCTTCCCAGCCAGCACCCTGGGCACCCCCAGCTACATTTAAAGTGATAACTGGGAAGTGATACCTGGGAAGTCCCCTTCTCCTCAAAGTTGTTTAAAATGCAGTTTATCTGATGGAAGCAAGGAAAGCCAAATACCCCATAAAAAGTGATGTGAGTTGAGTCAGAAGCAAATGCCCCACAAATTCCAGCTGGAGAAGGTGCCAATTGGACAGTGTCCTGCGGTTTCCCCACCGTGCTGGTCAGCATCTGGATTCGCACTGGAGTAGGACCCAAACTGGAACCATTTACCAAACCCCCTGAGTGCCACTGGATGGGATAAGAGAGGCAGGCAGCGGGGTGGGGATCCGAACCCATCAGTGGATGTAGAGTGGTACTGAGCAGTGCAAAGTGATCCACCAGTGATCCAGGAGAGCTGTGATCCATCAGTGGTACAGCTGCAATCCGCCAGTGGAAGAGCTATGATACATCAGTGTGACAGCCATAATTCATCAACGGGAGAGATGAGATCCACCAATGGGATGTAGTCAAGAGAAAGGGGGACAATCTGAAGTTGTCCAGGGAGAGCCATTTTAAGAGAGATACAGTGAAGCACAACAGCTCTGTTGAAGCTCCGGGCCGCGTTCTGGTGAGCCGTAGTGAGAGAATTTCACCTGCCACTTGGTACAGAGATTTTCCCGATTCCTCAGGAGAGAGGAGAGTGTCTGACTGTGGTGCCTTGGTGCTGATCCCAGCAAAACAGGTGCTGAGAGAAGGCGTGTTTGTGGCCAGTCAGGAGACAGACACCAGGGAGGGACACAGGCTGAGTCAAGACACCATGGGGTGAATGGACTGTGTACAAATCCACATTGAACCGGGGAGATGCTCACCAAGCACCAGAGCTGTTGGTCTCTACAGGAGCAACTGCAGAGGAGACCTGCGGAGAGAACCTGCAAAATTGGAGCTTGGTCAGGATGTGAATGAGGTGACACAGAGCAACTGCCTCTTGTGTGGGACACTGGGCACTGAGGTCCTTCTGGGGCCTCTGTCCCCAAAGGGAGAAGGCAGGTTTAATTCTCCTGTAGTTTTTGCTAACTCTGACCCTAAGCAATGAGATTTTCCCAAGTAGAATTATTCTTGACTTTAATCAAAACCTGATTTAAATCCAAGTCAGACAATAAGTCAAACAGCTAAGGGCAGGCAGCAAAGAGCCGGAATTCCTCCTGGAACCTATTGGGTTTCTGTCCATCTGGCAGCACCAAACCATTATTTGGTGTGGCCCTTCCCATCGACAGTTTTCCCACCTTCTCATTCTATCTCCAGTGTGGCTCCAGAGGGCTGGGAATGCCCAGTGGATGTGCTTGGGGGAGAAGCCCTGGGAGTGCAGCAGCCTGAGAGCTGTGGCAAGGACCAAAACACCCAGCGGCTGCCAGGGCTGTGTGGGAGCTGGGCTGGGAACAGCCGGGAGCTGTGGATCAGGGCTGAGCTCCATTTCCAGAGCTGCGTGGGGAAGTCTGATGGCACCTGCCTACATCCTCTGCGACTGCACATGATACCACGGCTCCCTCAGTTTCAAGATCAGCAAATTTACCCTTCTCTCCTTTTTTTTTTTCCTTCAGGAGAAAGAAGAAAAACCCAAGTGGGAAAGCACAGATTTCCAGGATGGGCTGTGCTAACACAGTACGAGCTGTCAGCAGGAGAGCTGGAGGAGACGGGATGCCCTCTGCAAGCTGGAGTCCTCATTGTCTGTGAGGCAGGGGACAAGAAGGGAAGTCATGTGAACCAAAAATAGCCTTACAGTTTGGAAAGGGAAACTGTGTTCCTGTGACCTCTCATGCTTATGTGCAGGGCAGGGGGTTGTCTTGCTCCACCAGCCTAGAGGAGAGGGTTGTTGCCTTCCCTCCAGGTGTAATGTGTCCCTCCAGCTGCATCCTACCATCCCATCATACTCCTTCAAAATCCTTGCCAGGGGTGCACTCCAGCAGCATCTGCAGATGCAAACATCTGGATTGGGCTTTCCTATGAGCCCACTTACGCTGCTCTGAGGTCAGGGAATTGCTCTGGGTTCTGAGGAATCCCTGCTACCTCTGCGAGACCTCTGGGCATGGGAGAGGAGAGGCGAGTGCTGGCCCAGGGTGGGCAGCACCCATCCTTTCCGAAGGGCACTGAGATCTGGGGGTCTGGCCTCTAGCTCAATACATTTAAGTGCTGCTGCCACCAGGCATCGCTGGCTGGTGGGGAAGGGAAGAGGCAGCAGGGACCTTGTGCCTGGGGAGCGCTGGCTCCTCGTCAGGGCCCCTGGGGAGAAGCTAGGATTGAATTTTTGGTGTGCTGGTGGGCACAAAGGCCCTTGTGATGAAATTTGTGGGGGATTTAATGGGCTCGGGATGAATCTTGAAAACCCATGCAGCAGCAGGACAATGAAATATTGGCTGGTTTTCGGTCTGGCTGCATCTCACCTCCTGAACTCTAAAGACATTGGCACCACTGCTAACTTAGCAGGTTGGATGCTCATCCAGGTGGCTCATCCTTCCCCTTTCCTGCCCAGCTGGGTGCCCAGTGTGGTCCAGGCTGTGGTGCTGGGTGTGTGCTGACTGCAGAGAGCATGCTGCTCGTGGCTTTCCCTGCGCAGGTTCCCTGATGCCCTGCGTCTCCTCGTTACCACCAGAGCTGGGGAGCCTCGCCTGCCGCCTCTCCCAGGGGAGTCCCTGAGCACGAGCAGGGCTCGTTACCTGTAGTGGGATGAGAGGCTCTGGGGCACTCAGCAGAGCCAGGCCAGCAGGATGCTGCTGCCTTCATCCAACTTCTCGTGTCACAGTGACTGAGTGAGCTCTGGGGCAGTTTCTGATCTTTTTATTTGGGATGTTGTGTTTTTGCCTGATTCCCCAGGATGTTCTTGGGGATGTTGGAATCTGGTCTGGTCCCAGAATAAAGCGGATTCTGTGTCATCCTGGGACTGAATGGGTTAATTTTTGTGCTTCTCTCCCCAGCTCACTGCGGACTCTGGCTGGGACAGAACATCTGTCTGTTGCTATGGCTGCAGTACACTTGAAGGGGATGACTGGATAATTATTGCAAACATCCATCCTGCCTGATGTGCTCCCGGACCCTCCCTGCCCAAACCAGGGGGAGCGGCCGCCTTCCCAACGCAACTTCATCCACAAGGATCCTACCCAGGGATGGCGGGTTGGCAACACCTTTTCATTTGCATAATTAATGAGGTCGAGGCTGCAGGGCTCCTGGGAAATTCGACGCAGAGCAGCAGCAATGAAATGGCACAGAGGGCTCCAGCCTTCTCAGTGGCTCGTTAGAGCTCTGCTTGCTGACAATGCCCCGCTTTAGAGCTACAGGGGAGTTGTTCTCCCATTTCCATTAATTTACCACCCACTTCCATCTGAACAGATTGCTCTGGGCCCAGTCCTGCAGTGCCTCCTGCCAGGCACAGGCCCCAGGTCTGGCTGTGGATGGGCAGGATCCGGCCGGCGCGGCGCGCGGGCAAACCCTGGTGCAAAGGCTGTCACCTTCAGGGCCAGGTGTGGGCCTTGAAAGCTGCATGGTCCTGGGCCACCGCATGGACCCAGGGCTTTCTCGGCGTCTCCGCTCTGGGCAGGCAGCTCCCTGCAGCGTGGCTGCTGCCGGCGGTGCTGCCTGCGTCCCCTGCGGGTGCTGCCACCGCCTGCAGCTCGGTTCCTGCTGGATGGAGCTGTGCACGCTGCTTTGCCCCCACAGTGCCTGGGCACCATCCTGGGCATGTGGCTGTGGTGCCAGTGCCATGAGTGGCCGGTACATCCGTGGGGATGGCACCGCTGGAGAAGGGTGGGCGGCTGCTCTGTGAGGTGAGCTTCTCACTGGAGGCCACTGCTAGATCCAACAGGGATCCCCAACCTCACCCTGCAGCTGCTTTCTGAGCGGTGCCCATCTCCAGGGATGCAGCATGCCCTGACCAGCACCTCGTGGCCACACCATCTTCTTCTCCTAGGAGTCAGCCTATACCTCCAATGTCTCCCCACAATACCCACATCCCCTTTGTTCTTGGTGTTGGGCTGTTCTTTCACCTACTGGCATTTAACCCTGCCCTGGATCTAACCCTGGGGATGTTCAAAAATCCAGATCTGGCCCTGTGGATTGTCCCTGTTTCAGCAATTCCCACCTCTGAATTAATAGGGAAAAAAATGACACAGAAGTTTCCCTTCTGCCCAGACACCACTGTTCTCTGCCCAGCAGGGAACCTCAATGCATCTATTGTACATTTTTTCCTGTTATCAGCACGTGATGGGGTTCAGAGTCCGAGTGGAGCTGGGGTCACGATGAGCACGGAGCTCTGCAGCCACCAACTGACAAACAGCATCGCAGCCGGGCCGTCCGCTGGGGCCGCGATCCCTCGCAGAAGTCCAGGCAGGCTGTGTGGAGGGTGGAGTAGAGGTGGGAGATGTGGGCTGCTCCCCAGTGCTGTTTGATCCTTATCATCCCTACGTTTTTGTGTATGATTCAATAAACTCCTTTGCTTGCACAACTTATTTCATTCTCATCATGACTCAGGTGCAAATGATCCACTCACTTTAGCAAGAGATAAGGTTGAGCCCCATGGCTACAAAACCTTTGACAGATCCTGTTTGTGGTTCAGCTGGCCTGGATGGCAGAGCCAAGCATTCTTCCCTCTTCGAAGCCCTGGCAGAGGGAATGGGGCAGATGGGGGTGGCAAGGCGTGTGTGCAACACACTGGCTGTTCAAAGGGCATGGCCAGGGCTGGCATCTGCTCACTAAATCTGCAGGAGGTCTGTTGGAGTTTGTGGTCTCCTGGAGCCCCTCTTCCCCTGGGAGCCCATCACATCCAGCCCCTGAGGAAGCTCTAGTTTATGCTGCCCCAGGCCAATACCTGGCTCAGGAATCTGGGGTGGGCTGGATGCTCAGGGGCTGCAGGGGAATGGGAAGTGCTCAGCACCTTTGAAAGCTGTCAGGATGCCCAGCTCTTTTTTTGGAGGTATCTTACCTCTAGGTGCTTGTGCTTGGAGGTGCCTTGCCTGAAAACACACAGGACATCTGTGAGCTGCACGTCTTTGGGAACGTGTCCAGGTGGGAGGATCGCTGTGGCAGGTGGAAAGATGATGCCACTCCCTGTTCACAGGAGGGTCCTGTACCCATGGTATCCTTGTGCTGTGGGGAAGCATCTCCTCCGGCCCCAGGGTTGCAGGGGCTCTAGGGCACAAGCTGTCTCTGGCTTCTGCACTTGGGTGTGATTCCAGGGGAAGCGTAGGAAGACATGCCCTCTCCTATGGCAGGGTGTTGTCTCCCGACAGAGCCCCCGTGCCGGTCCAATGGTGACTCCTGTATACCTAGCCCAGCCCCTGGAGGAAAAAGAGTTTTTGGAGAAAGGTTTGGTTTCCATGCTTCCCAAGGTTGCAGGCAGGGAGGAGAGCAAGTGAGTCACTGGGAAGTCACAGCTGAAATGCAGAGCTGTGCTGGCAGCCTGGGCAGAGGGGCAGTGGCTGCAGGGGGAGGAGGAGCGGGTGCTCCCCCAAGGACAGTCCTGGCCCCGAGCTCGCGATGGGGGCTGGCGCAGGGATGGAGGTTTGCCATCTCCCTGGGCTTGGCCCGGTTTCCAACGTGTCTTGGCACCATATGGCGCTTGCTTTATTTGTTCTGCTGCAACTTGGGAAGGAGGGCAGTGTTTCATTGTCTGGCAGAGGAGGTGGGATGCAGGCGCAGGAACATGCCCGTGTCCCATGGGATCACAGGCACTCTGCATCTCGCCTGAGTTGCAGGTCAATGTCCCCATCCCTGTGCAGCCCTTTGCTCCAGAAGGGCTTCCCTGGGAAATCACTGCCAGATGAATCACCCATCCACCGTGGCTCCAGAGCCGAACCAGCACCGTGTGTGTGGGAGCATCCCAGTGCAGAGCACGACCGACCCACAACGGGACACTACCTGGTAGGAGGAAGAGGTGGCAGTGCTGTCACTGACTCAGGGACCACAGGCAGCAATTCTGTGACAGCGATGCCAGGCTCGCCCAGCACCAAAAAGTGACAGCACGCTCCACCCACCCAGCTTGTGGGGAGCAGGGGCCTTCTCCGCATGCCCGCATCTCCCTGTCCTGCTCCATAGCATCCCAAGTCCCAGCCTACAGCCTTCCCAGCCACCCCCACGCTCCCTCAGCCCTGCCTTTCAGCTCAGGGCCCTGCTCCCTCCCGTTGAGCAGCAGGGATGGGGGGAGGCTGGGAGGCTCAGAGGCTCAGCCCTGCCAGATTTGCATATTTTTTACTGGTCCCTAAACCAGACTTTTCTCAGGGGAAGTGAATGAATCGCCTTCTGTCCCCGAGGGGGCTGCGCGCTGGGACAGCGTCCACTGCTCGTGGAGGGGCCGTGGTCCCAGCACGCACCGCGGGCTCGCTGCAGGCTCAGCCCTGCTCTGCGCGCTGCTGCTACCCTGCTCTCCGCAGGAAAACCCCTCTTTTTTGATGGTTTCAAAATTCACGGGATTTATTGCTACTGACCTGAGACCAGGTCCTGTCCCTCTTCGCTCGCAGGAGAGCTCCTGGTGGCAGCTGGGCTGCAGCCGCCTGCGCAAACCTGCCCGGTTTTATTTGTTCACTCGAATTTCCAGCATGTCCCTCCTCTCGTGTATAATTTAGCCGCATGGAAAGAAGCCGTGCGAGGAGGGGAGAGGCTGGGCAAACTTGCAAAGTCAGCCATGGAGAGGGAATCTGTGTCAGAAAGCATTACAAAGGGAGCTGGGGGATTGGCTCCAGTGGCTTCCAGTCGCTGTTGGTTTGTGCCAGCCCCCGAGGAGATTGCCCAGCGCAGCTCTTTCTTCCCCTGCGTCCCTATCTGCCTTTATCGCGCTGCAGGCTCCGTGGGACAGCCCAGCGCGGTTGCTATGGCTGCGGGCTGCAGGATAACGCCCGGCATCTCCCCCCTGCCCAGCATCTCCCTCCTGCCCAGCATCTCCTTCATGCCCTACTCCCTCTGCCCTGCTTCCCCTGCCCTGCCCCGCTCGGGAAGCGCTCTCGAAAGCCGCAGAGTGGATTTTATTCCCGTGGGATCAGCCAGGGCTGTGCACGCCGCTGCCGGCAGAGGAGGAGGCACCGGGCTGGGCAGCCGCCAGCGGCCCCGGGAGGGGCGGGAGGGGCGGCGGGCAGGTAGGGCGGGGGTGGGGGGGACGAGGCTGCAACCCCTCCCCGGGGAACGAGAAGGGCGGCCGGGAGCGGAGAGGGGCGCAGCTGAGCCCCAGCCGCAACTGAGCCCGCCCCGCCAGCTGCCGCGGCGAGGGCAGCGCCGGCCCCGCCGAGCACCCCGGGATAACGGGGCGGGGCCTTCCCGGGATAACGGGATAACGGCGTGGGAGTGTCCCGGCATCCCGGGATAACGAGGCGGGCACATCCTGCGATAATGGGGCAGGTGGACCCTGGCATCCCAGGGTAACGGGGCACATCCCAGTATAACGGGGTACACCCCGGGATAACGGAGCAGATCCCAGGATAAGGGGGCGGGCACATCCCAGCATCCCGGGATAACGGGGCGGGCACATCCCGGGGTAACGGGATAACCGGACACATCCCAGGATAATTAGGCGAGCACATCCCAGTATAAAGGGGCGGGCACATCCCGAGGTAATGAGGCCGGCACGCCTCGGCATCCCAGGATAACGGGGTGAGCGGATCCTGGCTGCGAGGAGGGAGGATGCGGCCGGTCCCTCTGCGTCCTGCGGGGATGGAGGAGCCTCGAGCCGGAGTCGAGGGGGGGAGCTCCCGGGGGGCCACGCTGCCGTCATCTCTGCATGGTGCTGGGGCCCCCGCTCTGCGGGCTCTGCCTGCCGGGAGGCTACACCCGGGGCTCCGGCTCTGGGGAGAAGCGGGGACACCGCATCCCCCGAGACGGGACAGCGGGAAGGATCGCGGCAGCAGCGCAGCATCCTTGTCCCACAGAGGCTTGGTCCGCCCTGGCTCCCGCCATGGGCGTCACCGTGCCGGAGAGAGGAGAGTGAGATGAGATCTTAGGAAGAAATGTTTTCCTGTGAAGATGTTGAGACACTGGCCCAGATTGCCCAGGGCAGTCGTGGCTGCCCCATCCCCTGAGATTCTGTGCTATGTGGGTCGGTGGCAGAAAGATCTTTACTCCCACCGGGCCCCAGCAGAGCAAAAGCTGGTGCTGTGGCCTCAGTGGGTCGGGCCCTGGGGTCCCCAATCCCCGGCAGCACCCATGGTGCCTCCCGCTTGCCATCTCACGGGGAGCTGCTGCTGCCGCCGCTGTAATCTGGTGCTCTCAAAGTTGGTGTTTACAAGGGACAAGGCAGCCATCAGAGGGCTCTTCTCCCAGTGAAAAAACATTCTCTGTCTGTGGCGTGTGGCTGTTCCGTGTGCCAAGCACTGCCTGGGTTACACCAAGCATCTTGCAGAAACACCGTACAGTGTCAGCGCCCGTGGAGCCGCTGGGCAAAACCATGTGCTGCCAGGACCCCCACACCGGAGGGGTTGGTGGGACAGGGATGCAGATGCCCCAGCGCACTCAGCCGTTCTGTGGTGTCCGCAATGGCCGTGTGCCGGCAGGAGGCTGCCTGCCACGCAGGAGGAGCTGGGAGGTAGACGAGCTGCCTGCCCCGTGGGACTCATCAGCTCCCTGTTGACAAATCCTTTCACTCATGAGCAAGCAGAGCAGGATGGAGGCCGGTACGAGGCTTCCCAGTGTGGCTCCAGCCCAGCGACCGCTGCGTCCTTGCTGGTACGTGCTGATGTTTCAGTTGGCACTGGGACCCCATAGGTGCCTGCTTCCCTGGGCAATGAGTGGGCTGGTAAGCACCCCCCACCAGAACCCCAGTACCCACAGTCCAATCACACAGGGCTCATCTACAAAGCCAGGGAAGCCACTGGCATCCATGCCCTTGTCTTTTCACCAGGGCTGACAAACACACTGGTCGCTGTGCTCAAACCCTGGTTCCTGTGAGGGCGCCCCACTGGGGCTGGGGCATGTTGACATTGCTCCCGCAGCACAGCGTGACATGGGTTGTGCCTGCTGAACAGATGGCACTGCCACAGACAGCTTTGGTGACAGAGGAGGGATCGCTACCCTCCCACTGGTCCATCATGGCATCAAGGAACTGCGCCCTGATTCTCCTGAGGGTACCTGGGAAGCTTGTCTGGAGAACACCAGCTCCAAGAGCAGACCCTGCTCCAGGCAGCTCTGGGGCAGTGGCACAGGGATCAGCAGCAATAACAGCTCCGCAAGCCCTTTGTGCTGCTCCATGCTGGGGCACTGCTGTCTGTCACAGTACAGCAAATCCTCTGTTTGGGGTTTCTGTGCCCTCAGCCGCTGGGATGAGAGGGATAAATAAAAAGCAAACCAGCTGTAGGAGGGACAAGCCTTAATGGTGGAGCCCTTGGATGGGAGGGGTTGGGGATTGTGGGCACCTGGGCTGGGGCAGGAGGCTATAAGGTAGGTTGGAAATATTGTGCTGTGGAATAGCTTCAGGAGGTGATGAGGCTGGAAGCAGAAAAGGAGCATGTGGCAGGCTGAGGCCATGGTGAGTGAGCTGCAGTTATTCATGGTGCCATTATTACAGCCACCCGTTTCTAACACCCTCAGCAAGGTGGGAGCATGATGTGCTCCAAGGAAATGTGATTGCTGGGTCCTGCCCCTTGGCCCGCTGCACACTGCGTTGTGCAGATGGAGCTGGCAGAGCCCCGGCTCTGCTGCAGGGAGTGCAAGTGAGATGGCGGAGGAGAAGGCAGGATGCATCCTCGCAGGCAGAGCCCTGTGGGAGGGGACAGGGGAGGGGGACAGAGCTGACACCATGGGGGATGGAGATGGTGTCAGGGAGATGAGAGGCAGCCGCTGGACTGGCTGCAGTGCCTGCCCTCCCTGCCCCAGCCAGGAGTGCTTTTTCATCCTTTGTGGGGTGGATGTGCAATTGAATCCATGCATCTCACAACCCTCTGAGTCCGGTGCAGGGTCTAGCATTGGTCTAGCCTTTCCCTCCAACTTCCCTGCTCCTGCCTGTGAGGTTGGTTTCTAGGCAGAGCCTTAAAAATGCTGTGCATATGAGTACTAAAAAAAGCATAATTGTATTCAATAACTGCATTGTGTGCTTGAAATTGGTTCATCTGTGAGGCAGATCAGGTAGCAAAGCTGGGGAGAAGGCGTGTGCTCCCCCTCACTCCAACGTGCTTGGGTGGTGCTGCCTGCATCCTGGAGGGGATCCGGCTTCAGCCCTTCTGTCCCTGCCCTCGCAGAGGGACCTTGGCCTGGCCCCCGCTTTGCTCCAAAGGGGATGCAAAGGGTTCCACAGCCCGCAAGCCCCTGGCCACCCCCTCATCCCATGCTCCTGCTGCCTTCCTTGGGGCATCACCCTGCGGAGGCCACTCGCAGCTGGGGGCCCAGGCACCTGCCAGTGTCCCACAGGGATGCTGTGATGGTGGGGTTTATTTATATATGTCTGTACACAGGTGATTCCTCAGTAGTGGGAGCTGAAAATCCCACCAGCCTGGTGGGGTATCCAGATGCCGTGAGGTGGCCCTCAGTGAGGCTGGTTTTTCCTATTATTATTAACTTACTCTTAGTGAAGCCAAGCCGACTGATGAAGTGCCCCAACCCAGCACATTGTGGGGTGCACAGGGTGGGATGGGGCCATTCAGGTGATGGCGAGGAAATGGAACAGTGGATTTTCAGTTTTATTGCGTTTAGAAGAAATCTGGGAAAGGAGGAGGGGGTGTGCTGACGTGACACGGCCCCAGCCCCGAGGGCTCGCGGGGCTCGGCGAGGATTGTCCGGGGCGGACACTCGGCTCTGGGGTGGCTGAGGTTGGCTCCGGGGCTCCCGGCTGGGAGAGCTCTTGTCGGGCTGCGGTGGGGATGGTGCTGCTGGGGGCGCGAGGAGGGGGGTCCTTCCTGCCGTCGGTGGGATGGAGCGGATTGGGGCGAGGGAGGGATGGACGGAAGGGAGACGGGGCGGGGAGGCGGTTTGAGGCGGAGGAGGGAGGGAGGGACCAGGGCGGCGGGATTGGGGCAGAGGAGAGATGCTCGGAGGGAAGAGAGGCGGCCAATAGGGGGAGGAGGGAGGGATTGCGAGGAGAGGTCCCGGGGGATGGAGGGCGGGCGGAGAGATGCAGGGAGAGACCTTGGGGGATGGAGGGCGGGATGGATGCAGGGAGTGGTCCCGGCGGAGGAAGGGATGGATGCAGGGAGAGACCCGGGGGGATGGAGGGTGAGCGGAAGGGATGAATGCAGGGCGGGTTGCCCGGGGGAGGAAGGGATGGATGCAGGCAGGGAGGGAGGGACGCTCCGGGGAGCGCTGGATGCGGGGCTGCAGTAAGCGGGTGCGGAGCGCGGTGCTGTGGCGCCCTCTGCCGCTCCGCCCGCGCCGCGGGGGCGGGGAAACTCGTGCCGTGAATTTGTGCGGCCTCTGGAGGCGGGAGGGAACGGGGGGGCCCTGCCCGGGGACCCCAAACCCTACCCCGCGGGGCTGCTGAGCCAGGAATGCAGGGCTCGGGCTCCGTAGGGAACGCTGCCTGCATCCACCCCTCATCCCACCCTGCCAGAGCCGTGGGGTGAACATGCAGGAGCACTCCAAGCCCCAGTCTGAGCAGCCCAGATGTGGGGCAAAACAAATTTCCATCAAGGGAAGGGCCCTTGACCTCACTTGCAGTCCTCAAATTTCAACGCAGAGATGCAAGCTGTGTTGCCTCTTAGTGCTCCCCATGGCCTCGGTTGGGCGATGCCTCCTGTCTGCAGGTTGGCAGCATCCTGCTCCTTATTTACCATCCCACCCAACGCTGTGAAACAAAGCTCAAGAAAGAATTTGGGCTCGGCTGCTGATGGGGACACACAGTGTTTCCCCTTCAGACTTTGCTCCCACATTCTCTTTGTCCTGGATGTTGAAGCCTTTTGTCAAGGGTTGAACGTGTTTGCCCCCACCCCAAGCCAGCAAATTGTCCCCATATCGGAGTGAGAGATGTGGGACAGTGGGTAGGGATGTCTGCCAGGGAGGATCCCTGCCCCAAACCCATCCTGAGGTCACCAAGCCCAAGGGCTGGCACTGCCCTGGGGCCCAGTGTTGCTGTGGGGATTTTGGGATGTGCTGGGAGGATGGAGGCTGCGTTACAGGGGCTCCTGGCCTGGTGCTTTGCAGCAGTTGATCACCACTGGGACTTATTAGGAGCACACTTCCAGACAAAGCTGATCCCCAGCACTGAGATGTGTCAGCAGCACAAGGGTTAACCCCGCTTTCCTTCTTTCCGTGTTGAACTCAGGGATAACCTCGTTAGCTGCCATGCTGCTCATGATGCCCCTGGGACAGAGCAACCCCATAAAATGGAGCTGTGCCATGAGGGAGCTGGAAATGGGAGCTGGGCCGCCTCAGTGGGTAGCTGTCAGGGTGCTTCTGCCCTCCATGCATGAGCCTCTGGCCGCTCCGGGGGTCATGGAGTGGGGCAGCTGGACCAGGATCTTGGAATGGGGTGGGTTTGTCACAGCAGGGCTGGGTGCTGTGAACAAAGCTGTGCCTGCAAGGGAAGGAGCTGCAGTTGGTGGTGGGTAGGGCTGCCCCATGGGCACTGGGTGCTGTGAGGGACCAGCCAAGCTCCACAGCACCAGCCATCAGGGCCCCTATGCTGTGCCCACAGCACAGCCCCCAGCTGGGTCTTGGGAAGCCTGGCTGTCCCCTCCCAGTCTGTGCTTCTCAGATGGGCTGGGGAGCTCCCACTGTCCTTCTTGGGGCTGGTACTGGTGCCCATGGCCAGTAATTGTTTGCTGCCTGTGCCATTGTGCCACAGGCCCTGTTTCTGGTGGCCACCTCCCCATGCTGTGGCAGAAGATGGGTTCCTTATGCCCGAGCATTCATTCCCTCTGCTGAGCTACAGCCTGTGGTCTGGCTGAGCAACCTCAATTGTTCCCAGTGTGCCTGGACAAAGAAGTGCCTAGAGAGATGGCAAGGCTTACAAGGAGAAGACTTGCTAGGATTATTTCTACTGCCTTGGACAAAACCAGTTTGCCCTCCCACTCCCTGCAAGAATGGGAGGCAGCAGCTCAGTTTGGTGGGTGATGTGGGATGCCTTCCTGTCCCAAGGCTGAGGGCTCATTCCTAGGGCGCTTGTCCTCAGCACGATAAAGAGTCCTGATAAGGGAGGCAGATTTGAAGGGTCTCCCCCAGAGCACTGGACATCAGAACTGCAGGGAGCATCAAGCCTCCCTTTTGGGTCCCTGTCCTCAGGAGATCACATGGTGGTGGCCCTACCTTGGGGCTCTGTGCTCAGGGCTGCACTTCCCAGGCAGACAAAGCGATCCTAGGAGCTGCAATTTGCAGCTGGTGTTTCTGCTGGGTGACAGCCTGGGTGCTGTATCACCCCAAAGCCTGGAGAAATTGGGGCAGGGAATGGCAATGGGGTGAGGAGGGACAGGATGGTTTCATCAGCCTCACTGCTCTGTGCAGGATTAACGCCATCGTGGAGCCAATGCCTTTTCCTCTCTCCTAGGGCTGGGGTTCAGCTGGGCCAGGCGTGACACTGCACCCTTGCTGGCTTTGCCTGGCACTGGGCTGAGGTCTGGGCTGCTGTTAGGACTGTGTCCTGCTGGTTCTTCTCCAAGGCTCATCCCACCTCCAGGGCTCATCCCAGCTGCTGGCCAACCCTGAGTTTTGTTGCCCTATTTTGCAAGCAGGAAAGCTGGGACAGGGATAAAGAAGAAGCTTTCAAAGCCCTTGCAATGGAGAAGTTCCAGGTCAGGTCTGCAAAAGCAGGGGTTTCTGCAGGAGCGCTGCTGGTTCTCACACGATCTGCTCAAGGTCAGGTTGAGCAGCGAGTCCCAGTTCCTTCCTTCCCTGCTGACCCGCGGGCTCAAGGCGGGAGCGGAAGCAGCGCCTGCGTCTGCTCTGCCACCTCTGAGCAGGGGGAGGGTGGCGGGCGCCATCCTGGCTTTTGTTCTCGGGGCTTGGAGGGCTCCTTCACATGTGAAAGGAACGGCATCGGCGTTTGCAGTGGGGAGAGTATGCTGTATCCAAAAACATCCCTGCTCCCTGGATCCTTAGCATCTGTCATGGTTGAGAATCACAACTGCCTTGAATTGGTGCTGGGAAGTGACAGACCCTGCGAGAACAGCTCTCATCTCCTGGCTGCTCCAGTGCAGCTTTGTGGGAGGCTGGCAGGGATGGGGGTGTGGGATGCTGGAATGTGTGAGAGCAGGGGTGCCCTTGCTTCTGGAGACTGCTTGGTCAAGCCCAGGGTGCAATAATGTGGTCCCCAAGGTAGCAGAGGGTCCTCACTATGGCAAATGCGGCTGCCTGAGCATCTGAGCTGGGTTTTGAGGGGGATGACTGTGCTGCAGCTTCAGCACAGCAGAGCCGCCCTGTCCCACTACAGCCCCCACACTCAGTGCTGCACTGCAGCCAGGAAGAACCCTGTGTGTCTGTCACCTCCAACTTCTGCACCCACGGTGGGGCCCTGGAAAGGAACAGGGGGGCTGTGTCATGGCCACCCCAGAGGAAATGGGCCAGGAAAGCTCTCCAGGAGGCAAACTGCTGGAGTGCAATTAGCCTCACCCCACATAGCGAGAGGCCCCCGTTTCCCCCGTGCCCGCTGTCCCGCAGAGATTAGCTCTCAGCTGGCTGGGCTTGACCAGCAGCCGGAAGAGGCTGAGCGTGCGCCGAGCACCGTGGGGGCTGCCTGGAAACCTGGGCAAAATGGGCATTGCTGCAGCCCCTTCCCTCCTGATCACGGCTTGATTCCTGCTCAGCCCTCGTGGCTGCACTCGGGGTCTGGGCTGGTGGCACCACGGCGAAGCTGGAGCCATGTGTGCAGGAAAGGCAGGGCAGTTGTGTTGTGATTCCCAGCACTGGGCTTGTCCTGGCACGCTGCAGAGGGCATCTCGGTTCCCCTGCAGTTGGCATCACCCTGTGCTGGTGCTGCCAGACCTGGGTCCCTCCCTGCGCCCCTTCCTGCAGGGGCTGCCAGCTCTGCTCATGCTCAGCCAAGTGCGCGGGATGAAAGGGTGCTCCTGGGGGGCTGGGGACCGCTGGTGGCAGCACCAAGGTCACGCCGTGTCCTGGCGGCGCGGCGGCAGCCTTCTCTGATGCTGCTGATCAGAGCTGCCCGTGAGGAGCGTGGAGCAGCATGGGGGTGACCCTTGTGCTTGGGGTCAGCGGCCACGGTGGGCGTCAGCCCTGAGTGGCTTTAATCCCAGCTGGGCCGGGGGAACGTGGGGGGCAGCAGATTCCTGATCCACAACTCAGCCTGGCATCTTCTCTGGCATCGTCGTGGTCCAGCTCCCGCCATAACCAGCCAGGGCTGAGCGGTGCTGCCCTGGGACCAGGAGAGCGAGGAAAAATAATAGGAACAGGCAGCAGGAAGGAGAGAGAAAACAAATTCCTTTTGTCTTGAGAAAGCAGCCCTTGGGTCCTTCTCCTCCTTTTCCTGCCACCCAGAGATGGGATATTTTGCAGGGTATTATTTCAGAGGATTTTTTCTGGAAGACCCCTCTGTTTCCCAACAAGGAGCTCATCCTTGCTGTTAGACAACTGCAGTTGAGCCAATGGTGCTTCATGGGGTTTGGACGCGTCCACCAGGGAAGGGGCTGGATCTGACTGCTGATGGAGGCGCTGCTCACTAGAGCCCAGCACGCACAAACCAGCTTTATGGAGTCACCCTGAGATGCGCTCCCCAGGTACATCTTAAGATTTAAGATCCACCACCGAGATTCTTTTCCAAAATGAGACATAATTGGGAAGGATGGGGCTTTGTGCACCCTCATCCAGTGGGAGGTGTCCCTGCCCATGGCAGGGGGTGGAACTGGATGGGCTTTGAGGTCCCTTCCAACTCAAACCATGCAATGATTCTATGAATCAACCCATTTCTCAAAGCGGGAGAAGTGAGAGCCTTGGAAGAAAGCACCAAGTGCTTCACCAGGTTAGTTGCTCACCTTGCTTCCCTCGTCCTCTCTGCTTGGTTCTTCTGAGTTTGAAAGTTATTCTTTGCCTCCATTTTTATCAAAAAAATCAAATTCTGTTACAAATGGAGCAGGGTGGGAATGGGTTTACTTCTTTGCTATTTTAATATAAGGATCCACAGATTTCTGACCACAATTTCTCATAATAGTATAAAAAAATGGGTGAGTGGACTTGTAGGTGCTTTGACAGGCTGAAATTTCAGGTTCTGAAGGACCAATGGGTCTTGCTGGGCTGCAACACCCACAGCCTCGTCTTCTCCTACCAGGGTGTCGGGGTCAGGAGGGCAAGAGCAGGTCTGCAGGCCCACAAGGAGAAATCAAACATCCTGGACAGACGTCAGTTCAGGCCTGTGCACTCTCAGCTGAGGCTTTCCAGGCCAGTTTTGACCCGTTCCATTTCATGCAGGAAACTGTAGAACTGGGGCAAAGTTAATTCTGCAGAACAAAGACATCAAGGCTTAGATTTCAGGTTACACTTCCCACACTGGAAAAGCCATTCTGGTGCTACCACAGAGCAACCTGCAGTCACCCGCGCCCGGCAGGATTAGACACTGGGGCTCTCGGCAGCGGTTTCTTTATGCTGGACTGCGCCGCTTCTGGGCTTGGATTCTCCCAACAACAATCAATGCTTGGGAGTCATTTACGTTCTTTGTCTGCCGTGCTGCTCTGACTACTCTTTGTAGCTCTGTATCTATACTTACTCACACAAAGATGTGCAGACTGCCCAACAGTAAGTGTTCCTGAACACTCCCTGGGTGACTGCGGCAGGGAGAGGCCAGGCAGGAGCAGCTGGAGCATCCCCCAACCATGCTCTCGCAGTGACCCCTGCTGGGTCTGTGTCCAAAGCTCCCCCCACCTCCACCGCCAGCCCAAGCACCGTGCTGCTACTCTGCTTTCCCATACTCAAACGCTTCCTTCTTTTTCAGAACTGTTAACTCACCCATATATACGTTTTCCATTTGGTTCCCTTTTTTCACCACCAACTTCAGCTTGGGGGAAGAAAAAGCAGAGGTATTTTAATTCAGAGAGCTGCACTCTGAGCACCGTGGAAAGACAGAGGCACAGGACTCTGCTGTGAATTTCAGACAGGCAGGCTGCTGCGAAGCACACACAGCTTGGACAGGCTTTTCGGGAAGTATTCACTGTAGGAACAGATTCCTTAGGCATTGGGAGCATGTCTGGAAGTCCTTATAAACAATCACATCTCCCCTCCCTCCCAGGACAGTGTGACCTTTGCAAGACTGAGCTTTTTGAACAGCTTTTCAGAGCAGGCTGTGCTTCTGTCATATGCAATGTCTTCAGAAGAGAAACAAATAGCATCGTGCCTGCTGTCTGCTCGAAAGGCTGAAGCAGATGCACTGTTGCAGAGCATGTTCCTAGGAGATCTAGCTTTCCTCTAGCTCCTCTTGCAGCCAGTACTTTCCACATGCCTGGCCAGAGCTCATTCCTTAACTGCACTACAACCTGAACTCTCTGATGTAGAAGACTTACCTGTAAGAAGATACTTCCCACTTTTTCCAGTTCACTGCTCCCAGCAGTCACTGCGAGTCATAAAAAAGGGACATAATCTGTTAGCTAAAGTGTGAAATAAGAAGTTATTTAGCTGAGGGAAGATGTTGGGCTTCCCAACCCATGTGGGTTATGTTTTGGCATGGTTACCTCCGAACTTCCACTCCATGTCTATCAGCTGGTTAATCATCAGCGTCTGACCCACAGCCAGGCGTGTTAGGGTGGGGGAATTCACCTTCCACTGCAAGAGCAAAACACAGACAAGCAATCGATTCAGAGAGGCCTCTGTGTTACCTGTAATTCCAGCATGAATCAGAACCGAGGCAGGTTGATGGCAGAAGCCCAATGTGGAGGTGTGCAAAGGGGCAAACTAATGCGGTCGGGAGGGCTTCCAAAGGTGTTTGAGCCCTGCTGGGGTTTCTACCTGCCTTGTTGCTTCTGCAAAGGGAACTCTGTGGTTTTGCTCAAACACTGGTTTGGTGTAACAAATCTGTGCAGACAGCGCTGTGTTGGTGTAACTGTGTGACCCTGGGGCTTGAAGCACACAAAGCAGAAGAACAGCCAAAGGAGAGCCATGCAGCAGTGCAGGAATGAAGGAGCCAATGAGGAAGGACACAGCAAACCAGAAGGATCATTAGACAAAGTGTTCCTTCCCAGTTAGGTGAGGAGCTTCAGTTCAAAATTCTGAGCTGGTTTTGAATAAAATACCCAAAGTGCTGACACCTCTTGGTAGCTCAGCAGGGTTTTACAAGTTCCTACTCAGACTGTCATTTTGTTAGCTTAGAAACAAGCAAAAATATATTAATACCTGTTCTGCAAAATAACTGGCTTTCTCTTCACTGAGGCCTGTGGGAGAAACCGTATGCGATTACTATACATGATAAATATAAATTATCTTTTATTTAGTGAAAGTCAGGTGACCTACCTAGAGCAATAAAATCTGCTTTGACTTGTTCGGAAGATAAATTCCTCTTCAGGGCACCTGAATAAACAATGCGAAGAAGAAAAATTACTTTATACTGAGTCAAACCAATCTTTACTGAGTCAAATAAATGCAGAGACTGCGATAGAAGGCCTCTGTTCTGAGACTGTGTTTTGAAGCAAACCACAGCTCCTCAAGATAGGAAACAAGAGTTGTGCCTGCCGGTATCTTAGCAGATGCCCGGTGCTTTAAAAGTCAGGGCCATGGGAGCGCCTGAGCAGAGAGGGGAGATTTCACTGAAGGTAACCATGGAAACAGCAGCAGCGGTTGTGTTTTGAAGCTGCTGCTTTCTCTCCTAGAGAAGCTTTGCTTGTTAAAGGAGAACTGCTAAGGCTGGCAGGCTACTAATTTGACCTACCTGCTGTGTTTTGGATTATGGGTGTGAACGTGTGCATATAACACTTTCCCCTGCTGTGCCGGCCTCCTTTGTTCTGGGGCACAGGCAGCACATGGAAGTTTACAAGGATTCTGTTCTCTGAAGCCAAGAGCAGGCATCTCATAAATTCAAAAGCTTGACAGTCCCACGTGGCTTCCCATCCGTGTAGCACATTGGCAAAGTTATCTGGTGCAACTTGTGCCAACCCTGTCTGGGGCATCTCAGAGCAAACCAAAAGGTACAAAGGGATCAGAGCCAGTGCACACAGATAGGAACAACAAGACTGAGCGCACCTAGTCCAGAATCAGAAGGGGAGAAAATGCTGATTCCACACCAGATACCCCCAAGACAGTTGTAGGAAGGGAAGTTAGTCATTCCTACTCCTGGACAGAAGAAAGGGCTTGAAGCGGTGGAATGAAAGCTCAGACCATATGCAGGGAAGAGTTGCACATGGCTTTACTGCTGTGAAGAATGCAATGGACAACCCTGGACTGAAGGGCAGTAGCAAGGGACTGTTCCTAACAGGAAGGATCAATGGGACATATAGGCAATGGAGGTGTCTGATGTGCTGTCACATCAAACAGCAGCTACAACATCAGAGTGACCTTATAAAGTGCTAGAGTCTGGGGTGCTCAAGGAGAACCCCCCCTGCCCCTCTTCCCCACTACTTGTGGATGAGAAACTGCTGGACACCTTGGTGTGTCTCTCAAACAAGACTGTGATGACAGATGTGTCCTTTACAGGGTCTAGAACTAGGCCAGTTCCCAGCCCACTCTAGAGGGATGTGAGCCTTATCCATCCCAAATGGACCTTGTCCTTGTAGGAATTACTATCCTGGATCACTTGGATGGAAACTCCTACTTTGTGCCAGCATTAAGGCTGTGCTGGTCTGGCAAAAATGGATTTACAGGCACAAGCTAAGCAAGCACAAATGTCACAGCGTTCTGCTCGCGTTTAATACCTAAAGATTTTTCAGTGAGTTTAGTTAAACCTGTGACAGTGTGTGCAGGCAGGGCATAAAGAATACAAAGTCCAAGTCATTTAGCAGGGATATTTCAAGAGGAGAATTTTTGATTCTCAAAGGCTAAGCTGTTTATTGGCTCCCCTTACCATTGTGCAAAGCAAGTGCTCTGGTTCCGAAAGACACTTTAGCACATGCAGAAAGGGATGCAGCCATTTGGCCTCAGGGTCACATATGCAAATGTGTCACTTACCATTAGGCACCAGAAGAATACTTTTGACAATGTTTTTCAGGGGGCCCAAGCTGATTTTATTCATGGTGGCAAAGTCTGAGAGCTGAGTCAGAAACCTTTCGATCTGTGCAAGAGAGTGATGGGATCTCATGATCTTATTTCTGCACCTTTCTCACCAGAGAGCCGCATTCCCACACCCCTCTGGCATTCCAGCACTTCTCCCGGGGTTCTGCGCAGGCCTTACCTCCTTGGGCTCCATCAAGAAGCGGAAGAGCACTTCGGTCAGCTCTGAGAATTGCTGTGAAGAAACAGGACAGTGTTATGGAGTCAGGCACCAGCACACATAATTTCTCAGCACATCTCCACCTCGTCTGCCCCACAACTACGTGGTGATTTAGAATCACAGCACCACAGAATGGTTTGGGTTGAAAGGGACCTCAAAGCCCATCCAGTTCCAACACCCCCCCACTGGATCAGGGGGCTCGAAGCCCCATCCAACCTGGCCTCCACACGGGGTCTGACCGGTACTGGGGCTGCACTGTGGTACAGAGACTGGTATTGGTACTGGGGCTGCTCTGGGGTGCAGGGTCATGACCAGCACTGGTATTGGAGCTGCCCTGGGCTGTGGGGTCTGACCAGTACCGGGGTGCTTGGAAGTGCAGGGTCTGGCTGGTACTGGGGTGCTTGGGGGTGTGGGGTCTGACCAGCACTGGTACCGGGGTGCTCTGGGGTGCAAGGTCTGCCCGGTACCAGGGCTGCACTGGGTGCAGGGTCTGCCCGGTACAGCGGTGATGGGTCTGCCCGGTACCTGGGTGCTGGGGGGTGCACGGTCTGCCCGGTACCAGGGCTGCACTGGGTGCAGGTCTGCCCGGTACCGGGGTGCTGGGGGGTGCACGGTAGCCCGGTACCAGGGCTGCACTGGGTGCAGGGTCTGCCCGGTACCGGTTCTGGGGTGCAGGGTCTGCCCGGTACCGGGGTGCTGGGGGGTGCAGTGCCTGCCCGGTGCTCTGTCCCGGCGGTCCCACCTGCGCACTCAGCTGGCTCAGGCTGTGCATGTCGGCGCTCACGGCCTCCGGTACCGGTCCCCGCACGCAGTGCAGCGGCCCCATGGCGGCTCCGGCCCCGCCCGCCCGGCACCGCCCCCAGCGCGGCCTCAGCATTGACGGCCGCACTTTCCACACGGGCCCGGGGGTCTCCGCGACCCCGACCCGAGCGCGGGGGAGGCAGGGGCTGGGGGCTCAGGGGGTCTGCGGAACCAGAGGTCTGGAGACCGGGGGTACTGGGGGGCCGGGGCATGGGGTATCAGGGGAGCGGAGGGGCTCGGGGGTGGCACGGAGAGGAACCGGTAGGGCTGGGGTCCGGGCAGCCTGGCAGAGACAGAGGGGCTGCGGGAGACAGGAGCTGTGGGGTCGGGAAGGCGGAGGTGCTGGTGAGGCACGGACGGGGGGGTCTGTGGGGCAGGGGATCTGGAGTCTGGGGGGGCAGGGGGCCCAACAGGGCTGGGGGGCCGCAGTGCCTGCTTTCCCCAAGGCCACACAGTCCACAGTCTGCACCCATGCGGGCAGGGGGAGCGTGGTTCACCTCTTAGCACCACTCTGAGCACCATTGATCCATCTTGCTCAACTATTTCTGGTGGAAACGCTTGGGAGAGCCTCTTGCTCTCCTATCCCAGCCTAGTTCGACCCCAAAATCCGAGCTGCAGTACCTGTAGTGTCTGCAGTTTGTACCAATAAGTGTTTTCTCTCCATTCCACTATCTCCACCCTAGAGATATTTAGCCATGTGTTTAATTTTATGCACTTTATCACATCCATGAAAAGTGAAATGACTGCTGTAAGTGTGGGGCAAAAGGGAGAGGCTGTGTGTGCTCGCAGGGAGATTTTAACACGGTTCTCGCCATAACCCATGTATAGGAGGTCTCCTTCATCCAGAGACTTGTGTAAGGCAGGTGGGTCAGAAACTGCCATCTCTCCTCTGCGACACCAGCTCGGTTCTGTCCGTGCTGGGGAGAAGGGCCTGGATCCAGAAAACTCTGTTCCCGAAAGGACAATGGAGCTGATCCCATGCTTGAAGACTCCCTTGCCTCCAGCAACTGTTTCACAGGTTATTTCACTATCAGTGTGAATGGGTCTGATCTGGTTTATGTGGGAAGGTGTCCACTGGAGGGACAGTAGGAAAGCCTTTGTGGAAGTGAGATCTGCGGCAGCCCGCCAAGCTTCTGCTTTATTACCGACACTTTCAATTGCAAATGAGAAATTTTACAGTGCCTTTCATTGTGCAGATCTCCCAGTCCCGGTTTATAAACGAGGAGTTAAGCGGCAAAGTACCACTAATGATGAGGAGTTAAGAGTTATTTACTAGTGGTGGGCTGGAAGAAGCATTCAAGCTTCTCATCCTTTTGTGTCCTGGCCCAACCGGGACATTTTCTGTCCCCAGGGAACTGGAAACCTCGCTGAACAGGATCGAGGGGAAAAATGTGGGCTGCTTGCAGGATTTGACCCTAAAAATCGAGGATATTTTAAAACAAGGTGCAGATTTTCCCCAGTGGAAGCATGTATCACATTCTGTGGTGAACTGGCTATACCAGCATATTTGAAACTGCAGGATTGTCTCTAAAGACCAGTTAATTTTCACTGGAACTCATTGAGAGAGAGGTGTGGGCTGGCTGGGATGGAATGCCAATGTGTGTGAACACGATATTCCTGGCTTTAAAATGTTGCATGCAGCTTTATGTATATTTTCCTAAGGTAAAATTAAAAATTGAGATCCATAATTGCACACTTTTGTAACCACCAAAATTCATGCACCCATAACGTGTGGCCAAAACACTGGAACAAGGGAAGAGGCAGTTTTCTGTCTGGTTTGTACGACAGGGCTGGTTGTGCAGGAGCAGCCCCTGCCTGATCTTTACTTCCCTGGGTCTGTTTGGGGTGATGCTTTAGGAACTTGTTACAGATGGTCTCCAGGCACGTTGTGTGTGTGGTGTGTGTGTGAGACACCACGCAGGAGGGAGAAGCCAACGCTGTTAAACAACTTCCCAGGCAGCAAATGAAGTTCTTGGGGGAAGTTGAGTAGCAGGATCCAAGAGTTGAGGTTGAGGTACGAGGTACGTGCTCTTAACATCCTGTTCAAACAAGCACCAGGAAATTTGACAGTTCCCCCTCCAGAGATGCTGCTGCAGCATCTGAGGAGTGCCATGAGCCCTGTATGGCACTGGTGGTTCTGCAGTGGGACCATCTTTGGAAAAGGATGTGCTCAGATGAGAGAGGAGGTTGCAGGTGTTGGTCTGGATTAGTTACCCAGGCAGATGGATGGTTCCCAGTGCCCCAAGCAGAGCCCCAGGGCTGCTCTCCTGCCTGGTGCCAGCACCCTGTGTCCCCATGGGTGCCTCTGCCAGGCCATTCTCATGCAGATCGTGCACTGATGGATGATCAGAGCTGAGGACAGCAGTTCCATGTGACAGATATTCCAGCTTGCTCACCACAAATACTGCAGTAAAAGCAGCAGCAGCAAGCCATGGGGACACACAGGGAAATGGGGTTTTGGAAATGGTGCACTCCAAACTGAGCCAGAGGATCAGTGGGCCCTGCTTCAGATGCATTTCTCAGCTTCATTTCACCTGTTAAACTTGAAAATCTTCCTCAGCACTTGCAGAGTGCTACCTGGGGAATGCTCCGTGTTGGGGATTCCCAAGAGAGCAAATCCCGGGGTATCACCAGTTGATTCTCTGATGTGACTTTCTATCCAAAGCCCTCAAAGGGCTTTGCAGCCCCTCCAGGGTCAGTCTTGGAGACCCTCCTGAAGCCAAGGGTATGAACTGTGCTTGCTGGGCTGAGAAAGGCCTCAAAAACCTAAGAGTGAGTAAATGAGGTGGGGGTAAAACCTTTCACCCTGAGTTCACCCACTCTCTACATGTCCTGCCCATCTGCAGCGCCTCTCTTGGGCTGTGTGGACTCAGAAAACATCCCTCTACGTGGGCCAAGGGATGCTGCAACACTTCCTGGCTTGGTGTGGTGGGAACTTTGGAGGGATTGGTTCTCTTCCCAGGGCAGGTTGACAGATATGAGATCTTTGAGGCTGGGATTTCAATTTCTCCTGCAGTTTAGTGCCCCTTTCTTTCTCCCACCACTCTCTGCACACTGTGGTCCCTGGCAAACATTACAGGATTAAATTACTGTGTGTGGAGGTTTTGTGGCAAAGCTGGGAGCTCTGCTGCTGGGTTCGCTCTTGCCCTCTGACCGCAGGCAAACCCTTTCCTCTGCAGGGTCCCCGGGAGCAGGGATGATGATCCTTTGGCTGGAGGGAAGGAGCAGCTCTGGTCCGGAGTGGAGGAGGCTCTGCTGGCATCCCCCATGGGGGCAGCATGGACAGAACGGTGGTTTAGGGAGGCCTCCTTGCTTCGGGTTTGGCTGTGCAGGCATATCCTGTTTTTGAGGAAAAAGAGGATTTTGTGGCCAGCTTTTTTAGAGAGGCTTTGAAGATTCATCTTTGTGTGCCTTCATGTTTGAAGTTGACATGCTGGTAGCTGCAGGCTTTCTAGATGTTCTGGTTATACAGATGACACTTATTTTTAACCATATTTTTATTAGAGGTTTGTATCGTGTGGTCCTGGACAGCCCACAGGAAGGGCTAGAATCTTCCTGGAGGAGGGAGAACACTTCCTACCTCCGTGTAAACACCAGTTCCCCCCAGATGAGAAAAGCCAACCCAGCTATATTCCCACATGTGGCAGCAGGATGAGCTCTCCCACAGCCAGGACAGACCTCACTTCCAGCAGCCAGAGCCCCACCACTGTGCTGCCAGATGGCACCGCTGTGCCCCAGCTCAGAGGAGGTGCTCTGGGGAGCAGTGGCCAGTCACTGGGAGCTGTGATGGAGCTGGTGGAGAGGCAGGTGGCCAGCTTGCGGCTGGGGTGAGGGCTCAGGCCACAGAGCTGCTCCTGGAAGAGGCGACACATCCTATGGGATGTGCTCCAATGGGGTCGTGCAGTGAAGAGTGCCAGGCAGTGAAAATGATAGTTTGTGTGGCCTGGGCTGCGTGCTGTGCGTACAGCAACATGGGAAAGCCCAAAGCCTGACCTCAACACGAGCATCGCCACCAGCCTCACCGAAGGGAAAAATTCCTCCTGCTTTCAGCCCCAGGGTGGCTGGAGGAGCTCGCAACTGCCCGGGGTGATTTAACGGTGCTGGTGCTGCTCCCAGCCTGCTAGAAGACTAAACAAGCACTTTGCCTTTTCTGGGGTCTGGGAATATGGGACCCACAGCTCCAGAGAGGATGAGGCTGAGGTGCTGACGGCTGTAGGTAAAGACACGTTTGCTCTATAACTTTATTTGTCCAGGATCTCCAGGCATACTGCTTAGGAACACAGGGCAGGTCCTGACCCAAACGCTTGGTTGCAAAGCAAGAGACAGCAGGGGATTGGAGCCAGAGCAGAGCTCTGGGCAGGAAACAGAGTTGGTTTGCCTGGCCAGGGTGGGAAAGGAGAATTTTAGGAAGAGATTTGAAGTGGGAGGATAAGTTGGACAGAGAGGAGCTAGGCCTGGTTACCTGGGGACACTGCAGGGAAAGCAACGGCTGAGCAGCCTTTGGTGAGGATTCAGGGTCAGGAGTGATGAGTTACATAGTGACTGGAAATCATTCACAGTGGAAGATGAGGATGAGGAGTCAGTTCTGATGTGTTGCCAGTCCCATCTAACTGTGTTGTGATGGTGACAGTGAGGGCACATTCACCTGAGTGGTCACCAGCTCTGTGGGTTTGAAATGCTGGCTGTGAGAGGCCAGCCAGGTAGGAAACTGCCTCTTCTTGTGGGAAGGAATGTTTGGAGAAGCATTGGGCAGTCCAGCTGTGCTGCTGATGGGAGTCCCTCCATCACAGGAAAGGAAGTGTCCGTGGCTTGGTGTGTAGAGGACATGCAGCCTGTGTCCAGGGGAGGGGAGGGACATCCACCTCTCCCCAACCCCTTCTCCTTCCTCCTGTAAGTCTTGGCCATGCTTCCCAGCTTTTCACAGTGATGGAGTGGAGGAGCTTTGTCCCCAGGGCCGTGTCCCACTCCATATCCATGCTGAAGAACCTCGGGGCTTACAGAGCGCGGTGGTGGGGCTGCTCTGGAAGCTGCCTGGCAGAGCTGGCAGCCCGCGTTCAGCAGGAATGGCCGAGAGCCTGGCGAGGGGTGCCAGACATGCCTGACAGGAGCCTAAATATCAAATCCTCTTTAAAGACACTTTTTGCCCCATGAGATGACACACAAACTGTCCTGACTGTTCAGAAATCCACTCGCAGCATCCTCTGTGGTTGTGCGTAGCAGAGACAGGGAAAAGGGTCAGGGTTGGGCTCATAATCCACCCGGAGCTGCTTTGTTTGCTACCAGGCCTTTTTCCCAAACCGTATGCACAGCCGCACTCCCCTGAATTAAATGATAACCTAGGGGAAGAGAGAGAAAGAGGGCGTTTCAAGCAGGCAGGAGATTGATGGCAGGTCAGGGGGGCCAACAGAGGCAGGAAGGTTTCTGCAGAAAGGGAGGGGAGCCCTAGGATGCTGGAAGCGAGGGCTTGTTTCACCCTAACAGCGTCTGAGAACTCAGCATTTTACTTCTCCAACTCTGGAAAAAACACACAGGAGTAAAATCCATTTGCTTGGTTTTAACCTACTCCGCAGAGCTGCGAATCACCTTTAGGTCTATGCAATGTGTGTTTATTTTGAGCTGTAACCTTCAGTGCTCCCCAAGGCTCATCCAGACCAGATATCTCGGCCCCTCTTGTTCACTTGCAGGGATTTTTTTTTTTGCACGCACAGCCGCATTTTTCATGCTTGTGTTCTGCAGGGATGGAGGGGCGGCCGGGGGGAACCTGCCGTGCAGGCCTTGGGCTTGTCTGCACGCTTCCCATAGGCTTCCCATACTGGAGATCACTCACTCATTTTTCTTCCTGGCCTTGAAAGCTTATTTCTGTCACACCAGGATAATCACGTTACTTCTTGCTGTTCTACAGTTTTCTGCTGGATCTAGAAGTAATAGCAAGTGAGGAGAGAAGATTATACCCCACGTGGACTCTGGATGCTTTGTCTTGGGCAGGAGGGGCGCAGGCTGTTTCCCCAGCCCTCGCGAGTGTCTCGCCTCTGTGCGGGAAAGGAAGGAACAAACAAATCAAAACTGGCTGTAAAACTTGTGAGGCTTTGCGTGCCCACGCTGTGCTGCGAGGGGCATGGTGCTGCTGGGAAGCCGGTGGGCAGAGGAGTGTCTCGGCAGGGGAGGACTTGGCTTGGCCTTGGGTGCCCCTTTCTCCCCACGGGGGCTGCTCTGCTGCAGGGGCTGAGCTGCAGGAGGGCTTCAAGGGCTGAGACACAGGGGGATGCTGAGCCCAATTTGGGGGAGAGCCAGCCCTGTGGGGGGGGACATTGGTCTACACCAGGGTATGGGGAGTCCTGGGATGATGCGGGGCATTAGTGGGGGTGTGGAGCCCCGGGAGAGGGATGCTGAGTCCCGGGGAGGGGATGCAGGGCACTGGGCAACGTGGAGGAGTCGAGGGGTGCTGGGCTGCCGGGGTGCAGGGCAGTGGGGAAATGTGGAGCAGTGGGAGGTTACAGGGGCGCCGGGGTTACAGAGTCCCGGGAGGTGAAGAGCAGTGGGGGGATGCGGGGCACTGGGGGATGCAGAGCCCCGGGAGGGTGCGGGGCAGTGGAGGAATGCAGAGCTGTGGGGGGCATACACGGGGTGCGGAGCCGCGAGAGTGGGGGGCGCGGGTGTCCGGGGGAATGCGAGACGTCGGGGGCTGCTGAACCCGGTGGGTGCGGGGGTCTCGGGAGTGGGGTCCGGGGTGCGGGCGGGTCGGTGCGCGCTGCCGCCCCCTCCCCCGCGGCGCGGGGCGGAGGAGCAGCAGCAGTGGGAGGAGGGGCTGCCCCGCACGGGCAGGGTTAAAGCGCGATGTGAGCGGGGCCGGCGCCGGGCCGGGAGGCGAGCGGTGTCCCCGCTGCACGGCGCGTGCCCTCGCGGGCAGGTGAGCGGGGACCGGGCACCGGGGGCACCGGGGCGCATCCTCGTGGGCGGCTTTGTTGCGCGCGGCGGCGGCGGGGGACAATGGGGAGGCGGCACCGGGCGATCGTGCAGCCCCGTTGGCGGCGACCAGAGGGGGCGAGCGCCCCGCCGCCACTTGTTGCCCTCGGGGGAGGTCGGGTTGGGCTTCCTTCGCCGTCCCACCCGGTCCCACCGGTCCCACCCCAACTTTTGGAGCCTCCCACGGGTCCCGGGGCGCATCCCAGGGCTGTCACGGCGAGGTCGGACTGGAGGGGGTACGGACACACCCCAGGGGGCTGGGGACCCCCAAGTGCCGGGATGGGCACGGGGACCCCTGGGGGTTGGGACGGGCAGAACCGAGGGGCTGGGGACACCCGGGAGTTGAGGACTCCCGAGATGCAGGGACGGGCAGGACGGGGGGGTGGGGTGTTGGGGAACCCCCAGTGCTAGGACGGGCAGGGGAGCGGGGCAGGGGCCGAGCCCGGAGTGGGGCGAACCCTCGGAGCTTCCCGTTCCCGTCGGTGAAACGGGCAACCGATGGCCCCGGGCGGGAGGTGTGGGAGGGGATGGGGTCTCCCCCTCCCGACAGGGGCGCCAGGAGCCCGGGATGTGGCTACAGGGGCTCCGCACCTTTGTTTCTGTTCTGGGGTCGGGAATCTGACAGCGCATCTTGTTTTTCCACTTTTCGCAGGAAAAGCAGCTCCCGGCCGGCGTGGAGGCTCCCCCCGGGGCTTGGGACGGAGGGGACGGAGAAGGGGTGTGCTCAGCCGCCGGGCAGGTACCGGCCCGGGGAACCCTCCAACATACTCTTCCCCCTGAGTCCCAAAAGAGGCTCTCGTGGAGGGAGGGCATTCAAAAAGAGGAATAACCTCCAGGGGTGGCCCCAGCGTGCGGCACAAGTTCCGGGAGCTCAGGGGAGGGAGCAGCAGGGGGGCACCCGGCACTGGTGCTGAGGCTCTGATGCTGCACCCCATCCCTGCGGCAGGACCTGCTCTTTCTGCCTCTGCCTCCAGCTTCTAATGGAACAAGGGGAATGAGCCAAGGTGTCCCAGCCCCGGCTCTGGGGAGGGATGGGGGCTTGTCCCCCCCCATAAGGGGCTGAGGAGGGGGGAATCTGATACCTGGGTACAGTGGGGTGCCATTGTCACCACTTTCTTTCCTCTTGTGCAGGGGAAAGATGAAACAGTAGCTGCTTGGGACAGACGAGCTGTGGCCATTGAGCGAGACCCACCTGCACGACGGTGGAGCCCCCGCAGCCCCCAGCCCTCCCCACAGGCAGCCCCAGCCTGGCTGCCGGCTCCACATCCCTGGGCACATCCCTGGGCAGGGGGCTCAGCAGAGCCAGCGTGGCCCGGGACGTGGTGAGATGAGCACGGTAAAGAGCCCCGAGTGGCTGGAGCAGTGGCTGGCTGGGATGGTGGTGGCCCAGAAGCCTCCTGGTGCCTGGTCCTCACTGGGAGAGGAGGGGCCGGCTTGTTTTTTTGTTTCTTCTCTTTCAAGCCAGCTTTACTGAGAGGCAGTGGGTGAGAAGCTGGGGCCTGGGGGTGGCTGTAAAGAGCGGGGCAGGGGCTCCAGAGGAAACAGGGGGAAAATGGAGGGAAGTGCCAAAGCGCGGGGAACGCAGCAAGAGCCTGAGAGGGGCCAGGGACAGGAAACAGAGCAGGGAGCAGGAGTCTTAATGAGCATATCTGCCAAAACGGGCTCCCTTTCTTGCTGAACTGCCAGCCCAGCAACTCTTTTCTTCCCAGGATTAGAGAGAAATGTTCAGTTTGGGGAGAGTTAAAGGGCATTTGTGTGTGTGATAGCCCAGAAGCCAGGCTGGGGGGAGCTGGCCCCTGCCATTGGGGTCCTTTATTCCTTTTTGTTATTCAAACAGGGCCTGGGTGATGGCTGCCATCCTGCAGAACCTTCCCTCCAGCCTTTTGATATGCATGCCCCAGTCTGGAGGCAAAGTCCGGCTGTCTCCCCTGCAATCTCTCCACCTACTGGGGAAATGCACCTGATAAGGGCCAGCCTGTTTTCTCAAGAAGGAAAACTGAAGCCAGGGGCAAGCCAGGCTGGGGGAGCAGCCCTGGTTGGGGAGCAGTGGTATCTGGGGGGCATGAACCTGCCCAAATGCCTTGCAGGTGGGCACAGCCATTCTGCCCACTCCAGTGCAGCTGGTGAGCTCAGCCAAGCAGGGACTGGGAGGCTCTCTAAGCAGTTAATATTGTGGTGTGGTCTTTAACCAGTCTGGGAAACCTTAAAGAAACTGGTATTGCAAAACCATGGCGGGATCGAGAGTCAGCTGGTTCATTGTCTCGGTGGGGTATTGCTGCGGGGCACATCCTGGGCACCAGGCAGCTGCTAGCGCCAGCTTCTCTGGGAGCTCTGGGCATTGGAGTTGGAATTCTGCATTATTTTATTCCTCATGGGTTCTTGTAGGAAGCGAGGGGCTTCAGTGCACGCTGTGTGTTTGCGGTGCATTAAGCAATGCAAACACTAGTGCTGTTTTTCTCCTCTCGGTGAGACAGAACCTATGAGAGGGGGGTGCTCTGCTTCTTATTATTTTTGTAGTGCCCTGTGTGCACAGGGTGTGCGAGGGGAGGCAAGGGCCAAGAGCTGAGCCTTCCTCCCAAGCAGGAGGTGCTGAGGCTTGTGAGGATGGTGGCTCCTGTGGGAGATCCTCGGTGCGTGGAGGGGTGGTGGGACGGATGGCAGGATGGACGGCAGGACGGTCTCAGGCATGTGGCTTCATTACTGGGCACCAGGAACAGGCGAAGGGATGGGTGCTGCAGTCCTGCTGCCTTGGAGCAGGCTGTTGGGAAAGCAAACTTTAGCTTTGCAGTTGGGGTCATGGAATGATGCTCCCTTTCTCACTTGTGCATCAGAGGATGGGGATGGGATGTCCTCGAGTGATCTCGAGTGCTGCCGCTGGAGAAGTGCACATGTGTGCTCCTGCGTTTGCCCTGCTTGTGTGCTTCCGGCCCCCACAGAGCTGAAACGCCAGGGACAGATTGCGCAGAGCAGCAGAGCCCTGGGGTGGGGGTCTCCAGCTCTGCCAGGGAGCCCTCGCTCCCGAAGCAAACTCTTTTCTGACTTAATAATTGAAACAAAGAGGATACTGGAGTTCCTTGACCACTCAACAAAGCTGAGCAGGGCACAATGGGTGCTCAGTCCTGGCTGCACATCCTGCAGAGCAGCTGCCACGGCTGCCCTTCTCTTAGGATGGGAGATTTCAGCTGCTCTGTCCCCTTCCCAGTGCGGGGCTGGCAGGGATGTGCTCTCGCAGTTGCCCGCTCTGCCAGGCACTGGGTGGCCCTGGGGCTGAGAAAGGAAAAGCCATTTTGAGGTGCAGATTTGAACCTCCTGGGCTGAGGCTCCTGTATGAGGCTCCCAAAGAGGCTCCTCACAAAGGTGCGAATGCAAAGGTCCTCTGAAAGTCCTGGTGGGGTTTTCAGGGTGCAGATATTTTGCAGGGCTGGGAGGTGGCCGTGCCTGCTCCTGTCCTCCCGAGATCTCAGCAGCCTCATGCTGCCCCATCTCCCTGTCCCCAGCCTCTCCACTGGGTCACCCTCAGGCTAAGTGAGCAGCGTATCCCCTCACACCTCACTGTATGGATTCCTGAGTGAGATTCACTGCTTTTTGTGAGAGTCAGTATTTCCTTGTGAAATTGGCTATTTTTCGTGGCAGTGTCACTGCTGGCTGTGATTGCTGCCGCTCTGCAGCATCGCAGGCTGGGGAGGGGGAGCAGACCTTGGTGAGCTGACCCGGCTGTGCTGCACCGTGACGTGGTGCTGCATCCGAGAGCATCCGGGGCCGGCGTGCACGAGGCCGCTGTGCGGGACCAGCCGGGCCGGGGGCAGCTGGGGGCAGCCTGGCAAGTCTGGGCAGCTCCCAGGAATTGTTCACTGTGTCTGGGAGCAGATGTGCTGCAGTAATGGGATTTCTGCGCACAGCTGTAAGGGTTTATGCAGCTTCAGACTCCCTCTGGTGCCGTTCCCCTCCTTCTTGCCCTTTGTTGGGGTGACGTGCGCGGGGGGAGGCAGGACGTGTCCCCGGGGCTCTGCCCGCGGAGGTGGGCACCCAACACCTGTTTTTCTTCGCATTTGGATGGTACCAGGGTTTTAATGCTACCCTTGGCATCCGAAATATCAAACCCCGACTGGTCTTTGTTTGTCGGAGGTGCTGACAGATGATCTCAAAGCAGAAATCTCAATTGTTGGAGAAGCGGGAGAGCTGGAGAGGGGGCGGTGGGTCTGGAGCCCAGGGTCTCTTCGGGGCTGGTGGAGGGGATTGCTTTTGCTTCCTAAAGGGGTCCTAAGTGGGTAAAACCCTGCTTGTTCCTTGGCTCAATACGTGCTTCTGAAATGACTCTGCTGGCCAAGGGGCAAGTTGCAGCATAGATCCATAGCCCAGCAATGAAGCAGCTTTGCTAGCGCAGTCCCAGGTGCCTCTGGGAGAGCCTGGGAGCTTCCACTGCTGAAAACAGGATCCGGGGAGGGCACCGGAGGGAAGGCAGAGGCATCTGGGTGCAGGCGAGACGCGCCCCACCTCTCCCAGGGGACGCCCAGCCGGGCTTTATCTGCGCAGCAGCAGCTCCCAGGGCAGGGGCACATTAGCGCTTGCCTGCCCCAGACCCCTGCCATGTCCCTTCGCCCTTTGGGGAGAGCTGAGGCCTGGGGCAGGAGGAGTTTTCTCTCTTTGAGGAAGCTGAACTCGCTGTGGGCACCAGGACTTTGTCCCCCGTTTCAAGCTGTTTACCGCATCCCGCTGCGCTGGAGCAGCCCACTTGCTGCTGGATGTGCTGGGCAGCTGGAGCACAGCCAGGCTGGTGCCCAGAAGGGTGGGATGTTCCCTGGCTTCTCTGGGGTGGCTGGGAAGTGCAGTTCCCCCCTGGAAACGATCTCGGTTCCTGCGGAGCCAGCCTGGGCTGGGCAGCACCAGCCAGTGCAGCCCTGGAGCAGAGCCCTCGCGCTCCCCTAAGGACAAGCAGGTGACTCCACTGGAACTGGGAATCTTCAGGGTCACCGCATTTTTGGGGAGCTTTTGTCCAGGTGCCCTTATCTCCTGGTACCCCTGCAGATGTGTTTCCAGTCAGACCCTGCTGTTCAGGGCAGGAGAAATTGTGACTGGCTGGAAGGGCTTCACTGCCCTCTTTGCCTTCCCTGGGCTTGCACGGCTCAATTCCCCCTCTGCTCTGGCTCCTGCAGGCCACCATGAAAAAGGACAAGAGCCACGGCCCAGCTGAGGCAGACTGCAGGGCAGAGCTGATCCTCATCAACGGGGACTGCACCGATCCCACTAAAGACACACCCGCCCTTCTTCTGGAGCCAAACGGGAAGCCAAGTGCTTCAGGTGAGTCTCACTGCACTATGCTGGGTTGTGCCATGCCTGCGATGCACAGGGCCAGGGATCTCCCAGCTGCCATCCCGAGGGCTTCCTGGTGGCTGCAGCCTCGCAGCCGTGTCCGGGGTTCCCCCATGACTCCGCTGGATCTCCGGCAGCACAGCCAGGCCTTGGTGACAGGAGCCGTTGTGGGAATGGGTGCCACGCTGGGACACTGGCTCTGCCCCCTGACAGCTTCAGCCCCCTGGCAGGGAGGGAGACAGGGACCCCCACACAGCTGCATCGCAGCTCCTGGAATGCTCTGGTCATGGGCCCCAAATCCCAGCTCTGGGGCTCACAAGCTTCTGCTTTAAATGATCTGGTGACAAACCCTGGGTAACAGGTGTATGGTTTCTTTACGCCTCTGAGCTTGCAGGAACAGAAAGGGGTGTGAGAAGGTCCCCACACTTACTTCTTGTTCGGGCAGGTGGGTGGTTTGGGACTGCAGTGTCCACAGTCTGTGCTAGGGAGCCTCAGGGACACTATTTGTCTTCTGCCCTTGGCCACATTTCTCCAAGATGAGGTTTCAGTCTCTTCAAATCACAACTTGCTGCTCAGAGCAGTCGTAGGCAGAGGCGTACAGGGGCATGGCCAGGGTGGCTCGTGGAGCCTGAGGCTGTTCTGCCTTGTCCCTTTGCAGATGCCCCAGGCGTGGGGCTGCCAGTCTTGAAGAACAGCAGGAGAATCAGCAAGGGAGACATCTCCAAGGAGGACTTGTCCTGGCCACTTGTGCTCGATGGGGAGCAGGAGGTAAGTACTCGCCAGGGCTGCTGTGTGACCTTGCTGCCCAGGGGCTCGGTGGGCCGGGGGCTCAGTGTGCTGCCCGCGGAGACAGCGAGTGCCCAGGACCCTGGCCCGTTCCCCTCTGGAGCAGCTCTCGCGCTCGGTGCCAGAGGATCAGTCCAATGGCAGACACAATTTTCATTTACAAGCATAATATTTTTCATTTCTAAATTCTTGACTTGCACCATGTCAGCAGCAGCAGGAGAGGGCAGTGCGTGATGCAACAATGCCCACTCTGTCACAGCACTCCAATATGTTCATACTTTCTTTAAAGAAAGTCCTGGCTGTATTGATGGACTGAAGCATCTCATGACGCCTGTTCTCAGTGGGTGCTTTGGAGTTGGATCCTCATTTGCACCTCCCTTCGACAAGGGTGACAAACCAGGGTCTGGAAGCATTTTTACCTTCTGGCTTTATTGTTCTGCCTTTGAAATAAGACCCCAAGGATGGAGATCTGCCTGTGCCGAGGCAGCTCCCATAAGGAAGAGCCATAAATCCAAGTTGTGTGAAAATTCTGCTTTCCCACCATGTTGGGTTTTGGGCTTTTTGCTTGCAAAATCTCATTTCAATGTGAAACTCGGTTATGCCGGATGCAGGAAACACGCGTGGGTTGGACTGTTTGTAAACTGTGGCTGCTGAAACCACAGGGGAAGGGCTGCCCTGGGTGCCTCTGCAGGGCCTGGCTGTGGGAGGGAGCGCGCCCGACAGCACCCACGCGTGTGCAAGCAGGGTGCTGTGTTCCGGGGGCTGCTCTGCCAGGGCCCTCCCGGTGGCTGCTCCTCCTGGCTGCTGGCTCTTGGTCACAATGCTGAGGTTCTGGCTGTGAGGAAGTTGTTGGAGGATATGGTTGAGGATGCACGTGTCAGCTGGGAACAAAAGTCGATTTAGGCAGCCCCCAGTGCAGGGTGTGGGGGCTGCAGCCGTGAGTGCTCCTGTGCACGGCTGTGCAGACCCCAGAGATGCTGAGAGGCACACGGTCACACTCAAGGGGCTCAACCTGAGGTGCATCCTGCAACCATCTGTCCTCTTCTTGTCTTCCCCACTGCTGAGGCTGCAGTGCCGCTGGTGCCCAGCCCCGAGGGGTGCGGGTGTCCCTGTCACTGCATGCCACTGGTGTGGGGAAGGCATCTGTGACACTACACCTCTCTGTTCTGGTTGCAGGTGAGGCCCCGCGGCAGCGCTGGCTGGGAGAGCAGCCTCAGGCAGAAGCCCCCTGTCCGCCTCATCTTCCAGGCAGGGCAGACCCGGCACGAAATGAGGATCAAGGAACCGGACAGCGTGGAGCCGCTCAGGGACCTGCCAACTCCCCTGCGGGTGAGGCTCTGCCTGGGCCAGGGTTTCCCTGGGGCTCTGGAGACCCTGCACTTCAGCTGTGCCCTGGCCAAAGCAGCTCCAGACGTGTTGCCGCCTTCCCATACCTCAATTTCGCCCTGTGAAGTGGAGGATGATGTGGGACGGGTCTCTTCTGCCTCCTGCCTCTCTCCCTGCCTTCCTTCTGCACTCATATTCTCCGATCTCCACCACACAGAGCTCCAGGCGGCGCCAGGCGTCCATCCCCATGACCACCATAGACCTGACGGAGGAGGACTCCCAGGACTCGTCCCGCAGTGGCAGCAGCTCCCAGGAGGGACAGAACGGCTCTGCCGAGCCGGGGGCTGAGGAGCCAGAGAGCAGAGACCTGGGAGTGGCACTGGAATACCAGGTATGCAGGGGCCAAACTTGGGACTACGCAGGACAACGACAAGCCTTCCTGGCTTGTCCCAAGCCTACAGGCAATGAGACCCTCTGGAAATGTCATTGCTCCTTCTCCTGACTGCCCTGTGTGTCCAGGGAGCAGTGGTGCCAGGTTGTGCCCGTCCATGGGGCAGCGCGGTGGGTGCTGCTTCGGGGGCACTGCATGCTGCAGTCAGGGGACCAGCCCACATGGGGACCAGCCCTGCTGAGCTGCTTCCTGAGCCGTGCATGGGGCTACAGAGCCTGCCAGGCCCCCCGAGACACGTGCATGGCACACGCTGGGCTGGCAGCCGGGCCCTGCCCCGAGACAGGCACTTGCGTGTACAGAAAATGTTTCTGTCAGGGGATGCTGGCGAGGAGCAAGGGTGCTGGAGCTGCAGAGGAGTGTGATTCAGTGCCTGCAGGCACCAGGGCAGGGCCTGGGACTTGCAGGAATTGGGCAATTGCGTCTTCATCTTGCTGCATAATTAGGTGCCTAATTGCAGAACAAAGTGGGAAGGAGGGCTCTGCAGGCAGAGTGGACTCTGCTCCTTCAAGGGAGAGGTGCCTCCCTCGGCACAGCACCACGCCACCCCAGCAGGCTGCTGGTGGGCACCCTGGGCACGGCCACGCCAAAATTCCCAGCTCTTCTTTTCTTTCTCTCTGATATCGCTTTGCCCTGTTCCCTGCTCTCCCCTGTGAGAACAAGAGCAGAGTGGGTCCCCTCTGCCTGGGGTGCAGCCAGACAGGCTGGGCTGTGAGCCCTGTGAAGGGGCTCCTCTGTGCCAAGGAGGAAACTTGTCTGCTCAGAGAGCCCAGGGAGCACCCTCGGTGTGAAGTCCTCCTTGTGGTGGGCAGGATACACAGCAGCCCCTGCCATGGGGGCAGCGGGCAAGCCTTGTGGCTCAGGAGCAGCGTGCAGCGAGCCATGTTCTCCCAGGAAAACATGGCTGCAGTGAGTGAGGGGATCAGGAAAGTCTGTCTGCACTCCCCAGAGCTGCTGACTGCCTGCCTGCCTTGCCTGTTACCATCACCGGGGCTGCTGCAAGCCCTTCTGTGACAGCTGGAGCTTCCCAGCTGCTGTTTTATGGGAGTGCAGGGACCCCGGGAGGGCAGGCAGGAGTGGGCATGCTCGGGGCACCACTGCCAGGAAGGCTGTGTAGGACAGAGCACGCACCGTGCCGTGTGCGCCGGGCCCTGGGCTTGTCGAGGGACTGCAATATACAGACCATCGTTCTGAGCTCCCACTGGGAGCCAGTACTGCCAGGGAGGTATCCTGGCACTGTTTTGAGGGAGAGGGGGTGCAGCTCTTGTAGGTCATTGCGCAGAGCTCCAGGTGTGTGACGGCTCCAGCAGGGCACTCCAGGGCCGTTCCCCTGCACCCCAGGGCTCCCCTGCCGTGCTCAGATAAAATGGGGAGTTTTTGCTTTTGGCTGATCTGTGTTGTCCTCTTTTGCTTCCAGGATGGGAAGGAATTTGGAATTGGGGACCTCGTCTGGGGAAAGATCAAAGGTTTCTCCTGGTGGCCTGCAATTGTTGTCTCCTACAGAGCCACGGCCAAGCGCCAGGCTGCCTCGGGCATGCGGTGGGTGCAGTGGTTTGGAGACGGAAAGTTCTCCGAGGTAAGCATGCTGCCTGCCCCTGCCTGCGCCTGGCTTTGCCCAGGCTGAGATCCCCTCCCCGGCACATTTCTTCCATCTGTTTCATCCCTGGAGCTGCCCTGGGGTTGTGTGTGCCCAGCTCAGCTTTCCCAGGCAGGGACGCTGGTGTCCAGCAGGGTCAGGCTCTGCCTGGTGGCTCTGGCGTCAGTAACTGATATCTGACCACTGCGGGGAGGTGACAGGATCCAGCGAAGGCACAAGGGAAAGTTCTGTTCTGGATGCCTGCCTGGCCCCTTGGCAAGGTTTTGCTGAGCCACATCCTCCAGGACTGCCCCCGGCACTCCGTGCCTGGTGTGGAATGCCCTCCAGAGCCCTGTCACCCCTTGGCCATCCTTGGGTCTCAGGGAGGGACAGCAGTGCCATGCCAGGTGCCCATGCCGCACCGACTGTGCCTGCAGAGCTGTGATACCAGCAGAGGGTGCAACACTCCTGTCCTCATCGCAGTGCAAAGCCTCAGCCCTCCTCCCTCTGTGCAAAGTTGATGCTGGGTTCCTCGTCTGGCTGCACGGTGCAACAGAGCCTCGGCAGCGTGGCACAGCCACATCCCAGTGCCCTTGGCTGTAGCACGAGAGCAGTGCTGGGAGCTGCTGTGCTGCAGGGCTGGGTCTGCAAGGCGGAGGGCACGGTGCCCTGGGGACACGGCTGGGCCGAGGGGTGCCCATACCTGCTTGTAAGCTTTTGTCACTCTCTGCCAGGTCTCTGCAGACAAGCTGGTGGGACTGGTGGCCTTTCGGCAGCATTTCAACTCTTCCACGTTCAATAAGCTGGTCTCCTACCGACGAGCCATTTACCACGCACTGGAGGTAACGGCAGAGCTGGGCTGGGTGGATGAGGCGCTGAGGAAAGCCGCAGGGATGCAGGGAGAGCTGGGCTGTGTCAGGGTGGGCTGATACAGCTCTGCCAGCAAAGAAAAGCTTTGCTGGGGCAGGGAGAGATGCCCCAGTCCGGAAGCTCCACCTGGGTGTGTGCAGAGCTCTGGTGGTGTATGTGGAGGTGGCTGGGGCCAGGGCTTCCCGGCTCTGCCCCTGCACGTTGCTCTGCTTTGCCTCTGGGGTGGTTCTGGATAACAGCTGAGAGCCGGCAGTGTGGGGTGCTCCTGCCACAGCCCAACTGCTCATTTCCTGTCTCCTGGGGCGCTGTGGAGAGGTGTCTGCAGGAAACCCCTCCTTTCTCTACTGGGACTATTGCCCAGGGTGGCTGTGGGGCCAAACTGAGCACCGCAGTGGCACGGCAGAGGTGAACCAGGCTGGGACTGGATGCCCTTTGCAGTCAGGGCTGGCGCTGAACATCCTGTGGGTCTGATCCCCATCCAGGGAATGCATTGCTGAGGCCTGGCACAGCTGTCCCTGCCCACGGCAGGGGTTGGAACAGGATGGGCTTTGAGATGCCTTCCAACTCAAACCGTTCTATTATTTCATTATTCTATGATCCTGCTCCGCGAGCTGCAAACCCCCAGCCCCTCTTTTGCCTGGTTTGCTTCCTGCTGGGGGGCAGAGTGCAGATGGGAGTGGGGTCTGGGCTCTCCCTGCTCCTGGCGGGACAGGGGCTGCAGGGAGCACAGATGGGCTTGTGGTGGGGAGGGGAGGCACAGGAGCGTAGCACGCCCAGTGCCGGAATCTGGCAGCTGCTGCTGTGCTGGAGCCACAGAGCCCTGCGCGCGCGCGTGTGTGTGTGTGTGTGTGGTGGGGAGGGGGCCTGAGCTGGTGGCCCCAGCAGGCACGGGGGCCATGCAGGCTGCAGCCCCGCTCACCCTGGCCCACTCTGGCCCTTCTCTCTATAGGTCGCCCGGAGCCGGTCGGGGAAGACCTTTGCGGCCTCCCCTGGGGAGTCCCTGGAGGAGCAGCTGAAGCCCATGGTCGATTGGGCGCTCACCGGCTTCAAACCTTTGGGTCTCAAGGGGCTGCGACCGCCCAAAGCCTCAGGTGAGCTGGTTGGCCCCAGTGGAGCCCCCTTGCCCTCTGCTGCAGCCGTGCTGGCCCTGGGGCTCCTCTCTTCTCACTGGGATTCCCCCACAGCAGCACTGCAAAAAGCCATAGTAAAGCTCCTTCAAAAACATTGCTCCTGGAAGTCAGTGCCTTGGCTGAACTTTGAGCCATGCAATGGGAGCCTGGGTGGTCAGTAAGGGCTCTGCTTTTGGATGGGGTGGGATCTGGCAGGGCTTAGCAGGAGGTGGCCCCTGGCACCCTGGGGAGCTCCTGGTGCCGCAGGCTCATCCCCAAGGAGCTGCCATTCCCTTCTTTGCAGAGAATGGGGTCCTGAGGAACGGGACGGAGGAGGTGCTGTCTCTTGAGCAGTGCCCCCCTACCAAGAGGCTGAAGACCAATATCTGCAACAATGGCAAGGAGCAGCGAGTGGAAGAGGACCAGACCCGAGGTAACGGGCACTGAGAGCTGGGGAGCAGCATGGCCTGGCCCTGCATCCTGAAAAGCACTGGGAAACCTCTCTGGGAAAGGGCTCAGCTCCTCTTGGAGACCATGAGCTTGTTTTCCAAAGGCAAAAGCTTCTGTGGTCTCGTGTTTCTCACTGGTGCCTTACAAGACACAAGCAATCCCAACTGCGAGGTTTGTCACCACAGGTTGGGCTCTGTTAATTGCTTGGCTTGGAAATGATCTGTGTGTTGGTGCCTGGAGCTGCAGCTCCGGTATCTCTAGCATCAAAGGATGTGGTTTTTGCACCAAAATTTCTAATGTGTCCATAGCCCACCTTTGCTGTGCAACACCCAGCAAAGCTGTAACAGTTTTAATGCAAGAAATAAGGCATCTGTGAGCTGAGGGCATGTAAATTCTGTTACATAAAGAAAGGTAATTATCTTTTTTTTTTTTGTTTTATAAAGAGCAAATGGTTTCTGAAGTTACGAACAACAGTGGGAATCTCGAAGGTAATCGATTGTCTTCTCTCTCTTGGGAAAAGGTGGGGGCTGATGCAGGTGCTTGGAGGCACGAGGCAATGATCGTGGGTCCCTTTGTAAACTGCACTGTGTAGAAAAGGGGAAAGCGCTGTAACTGCAGATTCTGGGCCTCCCTTTGTGCTGAGGGGCGCCAAGTGCTGTGCAAACCCTCCCTGGGGAGCCCCAGCTGCATCCAGCCCTGCACGTGGTTCAGCCGAGAGGCTCCTGGCCCTGCAGCATGGGATGGGGTGGAGGTGTGGGGCTGTGTGGGGCTCGCTGCACCAGGCACTGCTCCCGGCCCCATCCCAGGGCACCCTGGCAGCTGCCCCGGAGCCCAGGCTGCAAACGGGTGAGCCCCGGGGTGAGCAGAGCTCTCTCTGGCACACAGACAGCTGCTTGTCCTGCGGGAGAAGGAACCCGGCCACCTTACACCCGCTCTTCGAGGGGGGCCTCTGCCACACGTGCAGGGTAAGTGCTGCTGTGCCAGGCTGAGCATGGGGCCAGGGCATGGGGTGCAGAGGGACAGCAGGTGGGGTGATGAGGTGCAGCTCCAGCCAGCACTGTCGGGACAGGCGGGTGACTGTGCCACATCCTGGCCACGCTCTTCCTACCACCAGGCTGTCCCTCGGCCTGTTCCCTCCGTTTCCCATGTGCTTTGGTGCCCATGAAGCACTGAGGACCTGCATCTCTGAGTTCTCGTTGTGCACTGGGGACCAAATGAAGTTGTGTTGCCTGTTCACCCTCTGAACTCGGATCCTGATCCTCTGTCTTTCTCCCCTCCTGGCCATCCCCTCCCGACCGTCCTTTTGCTAGGATAGATTCCTGGAGTTCTTCTACATGTACGACGAAGACGGCTACCAGTCCTACTGCACCGTCTGCTGCGAAGGGAAGGAGCTGCTGCTCTGCAGCAACACCAGCTGCTGCAGGTGGGCCCCGCGCATCCCTGTCCCTGCTCCTCGGGCTGAGCTCCCAGCAGAGCTCCTGGGGAGCTGCGGGGAAGTCGGATCACGCGTGAGCCTGGACAGTGTGCTCTGCTGGTCCCCAGCACGTCCCAGCACAGCCCACTTGTCTCTGCTGAGCTGGGCTGCACCTGAAGGAGCCCTGGGGAGGAGCTCCTGGCAGGAGCTTTTCCCATCCCTGGGTCACCAGCTGGTGTTTGCTGCCCAGGGATCCTGCCTGGAAATAAAACCTGCAAAACAGAACAGGGGCTCTTGTGCCTGGTAGAGGAGACTCCAAAGACTGGGGTGACCCAGACAGATTTCTGGAGGTGACAGGTATGAGGTGTTGTGGTTTGGGCAGGTGCTTCTGTGTGGAGTGTCTGGAGGTGCTGGTGGGGCGAGGGACGTCGGCCAAGGCAAAGGAGCAGGAGCCCTGGAACTGCTACATGTGCCAACCCCAGCAGAGCTACGGCGTGCTGCAGCGCCGGCAGGACTGGAACATCCGCCTGCAGGACTTCTTCACCAGTGACAAGGGACAGGAATACGTAAGGGCTGCGGGCAGGCAGGCGAGCCCAGTCTGCTGGGCTCTGCGGGAGAGGGCTGTGGAGGGCAGGGTAAAGGTCTTAGAATCCCTCAACCCTCTGTTTTTGTGTTGCTCATCCAGGAGATGCTCCCATGAAGGTGGAGATGATGTCTGTGGAGCCAGGGTTTGGCCTTGCAGCGCATCGCAACACTGCCCAGAGCTGGGCCTTCATTGCCTTCCTTTCATTGCAGGCTGAACCCAAAATCTACCCAACAGTTCCCCCAGCCAGGAGGAGACCTATTCGAGTGCTCTCTTTGTTTGATGGCATAGCAACAGGTGAGGCACTGGGAGAGCACTATCCGGATGGCTTCCAGAATATTGGGGATGAATAGTTTCATGGCCTCCAGCCTGTCCCTGTAGGCTTGTTGAGGAGAAGGGGATGAAGGGCAGGGGCTCCCCTTGCGGCGGAACAGGGCTGTGGAGGAGGGAAGGATGGAGAGTGTGGGAATGTTGCTCACAGAGGTTCTTGTTACTCCAAGTCCCATTTTGGTGGCTGATTTCATCAAGAAATAATAGCTGTGGGAGTGCTGGTCTACCTGACCTCTGATGAAGAAGTGCCTGAGGGCAACTGGTTTGACTCCATTCACTCAGCTCTGGAGTTCTGCTTTCTGGGAGCAAACCTCTCTGGAGGGAATGGGTCAAAAAAAAGAGTTTGCTCATCTGTAAGTCCTGTGTGACTGCACCCACTAGGACACCCAAGAGCGGCCACATCAAACATCCGTGCTGACGAAGGAGACCTGGAGACTAAGGAGAGCAGTGCAGCCTCAGACCTCTGTCCCTTGGCAGGCTACGTGGTGCTGAAGGACTTGGGCATCCAAGTGGAAAAGTACATTGCCTCGGAGATCGCCGAGGACTCCATTGCTGTGGGCACTATGCGACATGAGGGCAACATCACCTATGTTCACGACGTCAGGAACATAACCAAGAGAAATGTGAGCACTGCAAGAAGGCTGGGGAACATGACTAGAGAAGGTGTGAGGGGAGTCACAGAATCGTGGGATGGTTTGGGCTTGAAGGGACCTCAGAGCCCATCCAGTTCCAAACCTCTGCTATGAGCAGGGACACCTCCCACTGGATCAGGAAGTTCAAAGCTCCATCCAACCTGGCCTTGAACACCTCCAGGGATAGGGCAGCCATGATGTCTCTGGGCAACCTGGGCCAGGGCTTCCCCACACTCAACAGCAAAACATTCCTCCCTAAGATCTCATCTCAATCTTCCTTTTCAGCTCAGAACCATTCCCACTCGTCCTTTCCCTGCAATCCCTCATCAAGAGCCCCTCCCCAGCTTTCCTGGAGCCCCTTTCAGTACTGGGAGGCTGCTCTAAGGTCTCCCCAGGGCCTTCTCTTCTCTGGGCATACATGGTGCCTCCTCACCTGGTCTCTCTGTTCACTGTAGATCGAGGAGTGGGGTCCCTTCGACCTGGTCATCGGTGGAAGCCCCTGTAACGACCCCTCCCTTGTCAACCCGGCGAGGAAGGGGGTGTACGGTAAGGCTGCTTTGCCTCTGCAGGGCTGGGCACCCCGGGGCTGGGGTGTTCCTGGGGTGCAGAGCCACTCTAATGTCCATGAAAGCAGACGGTGACTCCTCTTTGAGCTGAAAACCATGGGGTGGCACCTGCAAAGCTCTGTCTGCAGGCAGCCTGGGTGCGGCACCCGGTGCCACTGCCACTGCCACTCCCACCCCGCCGCTCCAGCTTTCTCCCTTGCAGAAGGAACTGGGAGGCTGTTCTTTGAATTCTACCACCTGCTCAACTACGCCCGCCCCAAGGCAGGAGAGGAGCGCCCCTTCTTCTGGATGTTCGAGAATGTGGTGGCCATGAGAGTCAATGATAAGAGGGACATTTCTCGGTTTCTGGAGGTAGGGGTTGCTTCAGGAAAGACATTGGAGGAGGAGACTTGCTGGGCTGTGCAAGGTGTGCCCAGGCTGAGGGTTTGGCTGTGGTTTCGTATGGTCTTGACACTGGAAACCCCTGCCTGGAATCATCTTCTCAGTCTTGGTACTGGATCCCCTCTTGCTTTCAGCAAGTTAACCCTGAGCACTTGTTCTCTGGGCGGAGATTTTTGCCAGCCTTGCAGAAAGCATCTGTTCAGAGCAATGCCTCTCATTTCCATGGAGAGGGAGGTCAGGGACGCGGAAGGATTTTTAACTCTGTGGTAGCCAAGAAGGGATGTGGGTCAACAGGACCCCTGTGTCTAAAAGCCCCATTGGAGGCTGATGGTCCCAGTTCTGGCCCACAGAGACCAGCACTGACGTGTGCTGCGATCCTTGTGAGCTGCTGGCCCTGGCTGTGGCACGGAGACCACGTGGCCATCTGGACCATGCACTGGTGTGGAACAAGGTTTTGTTGGGGCTTGGTGTTTGGGAGGTTTTGCCAAAGGCTTGAAGTCCCTGCAGTGCAGTGGAAAGGGCTTCCTGTGCAGGAAAGGGCTGAGCCCACACCTCTAACTTTTATTTTCCCCCTCTCATGGTCTGCAGTGTAACCCGGTAATGATCGATGCTATCAAGATCTCGGCTGCTCACCGAGCACGCTATTTCTGGGGCAACCTTCCAGGGATGAACAGGTAACATTTTGCTGACAGGCTGAAACTCTCACTGCAGTTTTGCTTTGTTTTGGGGTGCTTGTGTCATTCTTCTGTCCCCCTTGGCCCCAAGCGTAGCTCCTGGGAGCCAAAGAGCTGCATCTCCCATACGGTGCAGTGTCCTTGCAGTGATGTGCACATCAGAATGCAATGAGCAATAATGGGGCAGCATACACACAGCCCTTTTTCTTTTATTTCCCTAATCCAATTTTAAAATGGAGCCAGCATGCCAGGGTCTTAATCCCTGCCAGCATCTCCTTTTAACTGGGAAATCCGAGCTCTGCGGATGCGTGTTCCCAGGGCATCGGCTGCTGGTGGAGGTAGGCAAGGACCCTGCTGCAGCTTATGGGATGGTAGCACTTTTCCTCCCTCCAACAACTGCCTGGAGCAGTGACACTCCGGTATTTGACACTTCTGCTCCAGCCCTTGAGGCAAGCTGTCTGCAGGGGGGTATTGCAGTAGGAGAGTTGTGGTGGCCGTGAGATGAACACAGGACTGCACTTTGGAGGAGCCTGGCACGCTTGCTGTGTCACAAATGGGCTGTGTGTATATCTGGGCACTTGGGTCAGACAGGAGCTCTGCGTCCTGGCCAGGGGACATTGCTGCTTCATTGCAGCAAGACTCAGAAAACCTGAGCTGACAGTGACTGCCTGAGGCTGCTTTTCCCCTGGCAGTTAGTGAGGTGCACGTCAGTGTCGCTTCCCATCCTTCAGCTCACCCAGGGGCGGTGGTCTTCCTGCAGTGATTATCAGTGCACCCTAACTGCTGGGGACGCCAGAGCCCTCATAGCACATTTGAGCGTGGCTGGTGGTTAATTCTGGCTGCCCTCCTCGTCTGTAGATGCACTGGTGCTGTGAGCCCTGGAGCCAGGGAAGCTCACGCACCGTTCTCTGCCGCAGGCACATCCGGGGCGGGAGGCGCGGCAGCATATTTGCCGTGGATAGATTTCCACCAGGCAGCAGGTGCAGCGCGGGGCTCCTTCATTCCTGGTTTGCCCCCCTGGGATGTGTCACACCCAATTCCACAGCTGGGTCTGGGCGCTCAGTTCCCATCCACAAGTGGGTTCGGTCGTGTGGGGCAGATGGGCTTGCACGGACAGGTGTGGGATGAGTTGGGAGGTGCTCTGGGCAGAGCAGGAGCAACTGCGGTGCCTTTGCTGAATGCTTTGAGGGCTTTAGGTGGAAAGTGATCCGTGTTCACTTGCTACCATGCTGGGAAAGCAAACTGGAGAGCTGGTAGGGAGCACTGGCTCTTTTGTCGAGTGAGACTGTGAAGCAGGGGCTGGAGGCAGGGCAGGGGATGGGGATGGGGCAGAGCGATGCTGCGTCCTGCCTGTGGCCGGTGGGTGTTGGGAGAGCGGGGCTGCCACCAGCCCTCACCCCGTCCCCCCTCTGCCTCTGCTCCACAGGATCTTCGGCTTCCCCCTCCACTACACGGATGTCTCCAACATCGGCCGCGGGGCTCGCCAGAAGCTGCTGGGCAGATCGTGGAGCGTCCCCGTCATCCGGCACCTCTTCTCCCCACTCAAGGATTACTTTGCCTGTGAATAGCAAGCCAAGCGTCCCTCGTCTCTCTGGTAAAGATGCACAGCTCCACTGTCGTGGTGGGAGAGGGACGGGCACCGCTGCCGGACTCTGCCACGGCACCGTCCCTCGCCAGCCACGAGCTGCAGGAAGGCAGCCTGGCCCCACACGGGGAGCTGAGGAAATGTCTTTAACCAAAGAACCTGGCAGGGTAACTTTTCTTGAAAGGGACTAACGACAGTGATTTGTAGGAAATGATGGACACAAGAGCTTTAATTACCCAGCGCAGGAAGCTCTCTGCATAACAGATGAGACACGAGTCTCTTCCAGAGCATTAAATATTCCGTTTTAGCCTAGAGCTGGAAAGTCACACCTGGCTGAGCAGTAGGTGTGGAGCTGCTGCCGACAGACTGCAACTGGAGTGAATTGTTGCGTTTTTAAACAAACAAAACCTCTCTTGGAGCAACTGCCCAAACCCCCAAACTGCTGCAGTGGGTGTGAGGGTCCCAGTCCAGTTCACACACTAAGGCTGCAGGATACAGAAACCAAATCTTTCTTATCTTTAAGACTTTTTTGATAAACTTTAATATTGTTGTTTAATGTCTATTGCTGTTTTAAGGCATTACATACGAATGTGGAAATTCCTAGACCTGAATGTAGCTGAAACTGAACTGTGAGGTGATAGAATTACTTTTCTAGCTAGAACTAAAGGAATTTTGTTTTCTATGTTTGGCTGTAGCTTACAAATTTTTACTACTTCCTTTTTAAATCATCTAAACCTTTTCTTTAGATTTTAAAATCCTGCTGAGTGGTTTGAGAGCTTACACGGTAACCAGAGCACGGAGGATTAGGGCTCCAGTGTCCATAAGGGAAAATGTTCTCTGAGCATTCATTTCCCAAATGACTGTGGTGCCATGGCAGGAAGGAGAGTGCAGTGGCCAAGGTCATCTTCAAATCAGAGCCCCCAAATGTCCTGTACAGTGTCCCGAACCCGAGCGGTGGTGGCAGTGCATTGCTGTGGTGCAGGAGCTTCCTCACATGGAAAATCCCCCTGACCCCAGAGGGGCCATGGGGCTGTAGGGTCCAGGAGTGCAGCACTGGTCCCACCTGCACCCACCCTGCTCCGTGGGTGGCAGCGAGGTGGGAGAGCTGCTGTGGCTGGGGGCAGGGACTGCACCTCTCCTTCCCTGCACGCCCGTTTCCCCGTTGTGACTCTGTGCACAGATGTGGGATGCTGCTGGTGCTTGCTGCGTGCCCAGCCCTGGCCTGGCAGTGCCCTAGGGGGCTCCTGGAGCCACTCCCAAACTGGGAGCTCCTGCGGCTGCTGCTGCACTCCCTTTTGGTTGCCCTTCTCTGCTCCCTGATTTTGCCAGAGTGATTATCTCACTGTCTGTGAAGCCCTGGGCGTGCTGGTCCCCTGGCCAGCAGGGCCCATCCCTCTCCACTAGGTTTTCCATAGCCACGGGGCTGCTGTCCGGGCTGGCGTCTCCCAGGGACTCTTCTCTCCAATGCACATTTCAATGCACTGAAACAACCTGTGATGCTCCCCCCTCTGCCCTCCCCTACCTCTGCTGCTCCCTGCAACCTGGCTCGGGCAGAATCCTTGGGTGCCTTCTCACAAGTAATCAGGTAGGCCAACGCTCGGCCCGATGCCAGGCTGTCTCACAAGGTGTTGCACAGCATCAGTGGGAAATGCAAGCTTCTCTCCTGGCTTCTTCTTCCTCTCTGGCACATGGGGACCCCCTTGCACCGCCTCACAGGCGGTGGAGGACAGCAGCCTCCCCAGAGGAGGGAGCCTCCCGTTTTCCTCTCTTCTTGGTACGAAGCTGCTTGTGTGCAGCTTCCCACCCATCCCCATCTTCTCTAGGTCTCCAGCCCAAGGTTGTGCTTGGGAATGGCCAGGAAGGGACTCACAAGTGATGTTTTACGGCTTTTTTTTCCTTCATCGTGCCCAGAGATCACTCTTTTAGAGTCTTGTCATAGGGGTTCATTATTGGTGCTGGGTGTTCAAGGTGCATGCCTTAGTTAAGGAAACACTGGAGAGAGCCAAGCGGTCTTCTCCTCCGCGTCACTGCTGGCACCTGCAATGCTCCACAGGACAAGCAGCACCCTCATCTCCTTTGCCACCAGCCCTGGACTGGGAAGATTTTGGGATGGATTTTGTGGGATTTTGGGCAGCCCGGCATTTCCAACTGGCTTTGGAGCCCTCACCAGCCTCCGAGATTTGTGCCCAGATTCCTGTGCTCAGCCCAGCAGTCCCAGTGTGGAGCCAGGCGCAGGGCAATGCCCATCCTCTGCCTTGGGAACCCTGGATGGATTCTCTTTTTCCATACTGGGCTAACGTGTAACCTCCACATCTCTAATTCCATCCTCCAGGTCTCACATCCTTTCCTATCTGATCAAAAGCAAAATAAATAGAAAAGAAAAATAAAAAGGATTTGGGGAGAGTAAACAAAGATGAAAGAGGAATGAGCATTGTCTTGGCAATAAGCTTACTTGATGAGGATTGTAGAAGACGGGTCTTCCTTGACATTTTTCTCTGTAAGAGCTGCCTTTACTCTGTGATTTTAAAAAATGTTGTAAGGAGAGGTAGATTTCAGAGATGCCTTTTTAACACTTTTCAAAGGTTTCTAACTCTCCCTGGTGCTATTTTTGTAGGTTAAGGATTTTGTTGAAAGTCTTTTGCGGGTTTTTATACAATCTTTGAAAAATAAAGAAACGTATTGTTTTGTTGAACACTTTCCATGTGCTTTTTTATCAGGAGTGTGAAAACTCAAACCTGTGCCTTGTCCACGAGTTTTACCAATATTTGTGTGGGAAAGGGGATCCATGTCCACAGTTACTGCTGTTTGATTAAAAATTGGTATTTCTATAGGACCGGACAGTCCTTATTTGGGAAATCCAGCCTATGAAAAAGAAGGGGTTCTACAGAAGGGCGAGTTAATCAGGAGATAGGCCTGATGGACCCTGCTCACACTGGTCACTGAGGCGTCCGGCCCAGCACCGCAGCCTCAGGGAAGCCAGAGGGAACCTGGCCATGGTGGGTTTGGGGAGGTGGGCCAGGATGGGGCTGGGACTGGGTCGGAAGTGGCCCTGGTGCCATCACAGGCCCTTGGGGTTGTGTGCCCTGACAGCCTAGTTAGAGAGCAGGGCACTTGCCAACCGCATGAAGTTTAACCAGTGCCAGTGCTAGATTTTGCACCTGGGACATGGCAACCCTGGCCATCTGGGGAGCGAGAGGCTGGCAGAAAGGGATCTGAGGGTTCTGGTTGATGGCAAGTTGACCACGAGCCAGCACTGTGGTAGCCAAGAGGGCAATCGTGTCCTGGGGGGCATCCAGCACAGCATTGCCAGGCAGGTGAGGGGAGGGATTGTCCCACTTGGCTCCGCACTGTGTGAAGTTTGGGCGCACGGGATAAAAAGGATCTAAACGATCAGTGTCCAGAGGAGGACACAGAGGTGGTGAAGGGTTTAGGGAGAAGGGTGTGATGAGCAGCTGAAGTCACTGGGTCTGTTCAGCCTGGAGGAGAGACCTCATCGTGCTCTGCAGCTTCCTCACACGGGGAGGCAGAGGAGCAGGCGCTGAACTCTTCTCTCTGGACCTGAGGGAATGGCAGGAAGATATGCCAGGGGAGCATTAGGCTGGACATTAGGAAAAGGTTCTTCACTCAGAGAGTGGTGGAGCACTGGAACAGCCCCCCCAGGAAAGCACAGCTCCAAGCCTGACAATATTCCAGAAGCCTTTGGCCAACGCCCCCAGATGCACGGCGTGAATGCTGGGGTTGTCCTGTGCAGGGACAGGAGCTGGACTCGATGGTCCTTGTGGGACATTCTATGATTCTGTGTTCCTATGGACGGCGCTGGAGCTGAGGCTAGAGATCGCTAAGGAGATGGGGCTGTGGCTGAGGCTGGAGCTGGGGATGGAAATCGAGCTGGGGCAGGAGATGCGGCTGGAGTTGGATTTGGGGAGGGGATGCGGATGGGCTGGTCCCAGTGCAGCCTGAGGCGGCCCCGCCGCCACCTCAGGGGCCGCATCCACGAGAGCCGGCAGAAGCACGCGGAACCCGCGGCTGTGGGCGGGCCTAGCGTTTCCATCAATGGCAGGCGAGCGCACGGGTTTTCCCCGCCTCCCTTCCTTTTTCCCCGCACCGCTCGCTTAGCCCCGGGCTGGTGCGCGGCGCTCGTCACGTGTGGTGACGTCAGCGCGTACCGTGCGCGTGACGCGGGTGCCGGGCAGGCGGGCGGGGCCGGTTTGAACGCGGAGGGGCCGGTAACAAGCGGGGCTGGGCCGCGGCGGGCGGCCAGGCGGGCCCGGGGCTCCGGGAGCGGCCAGGCCAGGCCTGACTGGGCTGGGCGGGGCTGGCGGCCGGCGGGCCTTGAGGGCAGCGCCTCGAGGCCTGCAGGGCCGGGCCGCGCCCCTCCACCGGTGCGAGGGGCGCCGAGGGCAGGCCTGGGACCGAACGGGGGGTGGCGAGGCCGAGCGGGAGCGAAGTGGCCGGGCGGGTGGAGGTGGCGGGGTCGAGAGAAGAGGCCTTGGGGCCGACCGGGAGGAGGGGAGGGGCCTGGGGGAAGCACCGAGGCCCGGCGGGAGGAGCCGAGGGGCCCGGGAGAGGCGCAGGGGCCGGGGGGAGCGGCGGCTTCTACAAAAGCCACTAGGACCAGGGCTCAGGGGGCGGCGGGGCACGGAGAGGAGGTACCGGGGCCCGGCGGGAAGCGTTGGCGGGTGGTGGGGATGAGCGGAATGGGCAGTGCGTGGTTCCCTGTCCCAGCGCTGCCCTGGGAGCGCCTGCTGGGATTCGCACCAAGCCCTTCACAGCTGTGCTGAAACCGGCTTCTTCACATTCCCGGTCCATCACCGTGTTCCCAGTCTATCATCACTTTCCCCGAGCACCATATCACGCTCAGCTGTTGGGCCATGAGGGTTCCAAGGGGAGCATCTCCACCGCAGTCTCACAAGTGCGTTGGGGCAGAGCGGTGAAGGCTTGGAGCCCGAGCACGTGCGGTACTGATGCCGCTGGTTCTGTCTTTCAGAAAATGGCAGTGAATGTGTATTCGACTTCGGTGACCAGCGATAACTTGAGTCGACATGACATGCTGGCGTGGATCAACGAGTCCCTGCAGCTGACGCTGACCAAGATCGAGCAGCTGTGCTCAGGTATGGGGCGCAGCACGAGGCATCTCCGGGTCGGGTGGGCACCTCGCTTTGCACCCTACGAGCCGTACGTGCGGGCTCTCTGCTCTTGGCTTAACTTCTAGTGTGAAGAGTCACAGTTGATGTTATAACCTAGTCATGGTTAGCGTTTTATTGAAGTGGTTGTTAATAATGTAAGTGTAATGAAAAAGCATTCTGACTCACTGCAAATGCAATAAGAAGGAATGGGGGTTCATGTAAAAAAAAAGTTTCTTAGGAGAGGGTGTTTTCCAATGAGGATTTAAGCATTTCTTCTTGATGTACTGACTAAGCCTTACAAGTGTAGTGACTTTTATAAACAAATGTGCTGTCTTATGGAAGAGAGCTCCTGGAACATTGGGCGACTGGGCAGAAGGAGCACTGTGGGGAAGTTGTGCTGGGATTCACATTCAGGGCTTTCCAGCTCCTCATGGCAAAGGAGCACGTCGCTCTGTGTCACCCAGCTGGCTTTGGCCTGAGCAGACATCAGCAAAGCTGAGAAAGATAAAAAAGGGGAAGTGGTACTGAAACGAAGTCAAGTGTTGTCACAGGGAGGAGTGTGTGCGTGTGGGAGGAGGCTTGTGGAAACAAATAAAAGATAAGTCTGCGGAGTACGAGCTGAAAAAAACATGGCTAAAAATGCAGGGTGGGTAAGAGATTGATTTGGATAACAGGCAAGGGAGAGGGACTGGGTGAAAAGTGGAAGTGCAGCTCATACAGTGCATTTGAGATGTTGTTCGTAGAATGAGAGATGTGGAAATTGGAGTTGGAATCAAAGGAGGAATGAATTTAAAATGAGTATGGGGCTCAGCACAATCTATGGAAGAGATGTTCACAGTGATTACTGAGAAGCAGGGGACTTGAAATAGACATCTGACAGGAATTTGTTGTGGCTTTTGTCTAGTGAGATGATAGAGAGAAACTAAGGGTGAAGGACCTACCACCACAGAAGTAAGGGAAATAATGAAGCATTGTCCACTTTCAGATAGGGAGGTTAAAAACCTGTTGTGTGTGGCATTGATTTATGTAACTGAGAAGTTTTGCTTAGAATTGGTGTGAGTCTTGAATGCTGCAGGAGCTCCGTCTCTGAGAAGTGAGAATAATTAATCCTGGCTCTGCAGAATTTCAGCTCACCTGATGCCAGGAAAAGGCTGAGAGTGTTGATGTGTTCACTTAGTAATGTCTCTTCCCTGTGTCTGCAGAACTGCTTTGTGCCTCTGCCAGGTAGGGAAGTGGCTTTCACTGCCTGTCACAGGTGTGTGAGAACAGGAGTTCCAAGCTTGCTTTGCTGCCTTTGGCAAGGGCAGCAGTGACAGCAGCAGTTTGAGGCTGCAGTGAGTGCACAGATGACCTTTGCCTTATGCAGTGATCTTTCTTTATCACTCAGACTGCCAGTCGTTAGCACAGCCCTGATTGTTGGGTCCTCTGGTTTAGAGCTGGGCATGGGCTGCTTCTGGGAGTGAAGGAGGGCAGTGGAGATCAAACAGCAGGATGGGTTTTTAATCTGCACCAGTGGGTGAGCAGCAATATTCTAGGGGCTGGTGATTTTAGGAGTCCCCAAAGACCTGCGAAATACCTTGACAGAAAGGAAACAATACAGGACATTGTTGCTTGTGGTTGAGGTGAACAGAGCAGTTTAGGGTAGCCCATGATGTGTTAGTGTTTGGCCTTTCAATAATGCACAGAACCTTGTCTTGTTGCTGTTGGGTGGTTTAGGTTAAGGTTCCCACTCCTCTCCATGTGCACTTAATTCGTTGCTACTGGTGAGGGGAATGGTGCCCAGAATGCTGTGCTGGTATTGTCTGCAAATCGTTGCAGAGAATATAGTTTAAAATATCTTTTTTTATTGGGTGTGTATATTCCACAAAAGCTGTTTTTTGGAGGTGATTGTCTACTCTTTGTGACTGAACTGAATCCCTCTTTTGCTCTTATTACAGTAAGAGCTGAATTGAAGGATGTGAAGGGTTTAAAATCAATAGAAAGAAACACTGTCTTATTTCAGTTCTTTGATTAAGGATTGGTTTAAGTATAATCCAACTAATTTGGCCTATTGCCTTTGAGGGCACCTTGAGTTGTGTATAGGTTCTGTTTGTACTGAGTAAACGTATCCCTGTTTTAAATAGTGTCTAAATGTAATGTTTAGAATCATTGTTTTTCTAGTTTAGTTCTGTCAGTGTTGGTAAGAGGAGATTGGATGCCTGTTAGTGTTGGTGTTAGTGTTGGGTTATAGGTTGGACTTGATGATCTCAGAGGTCCTTTCCAACCTTGTGATACTGTGATCTCAGATCTGTACTGTTTTTCTTCCTCTTGGAATTGTAGAGACAGGATTGCTGTTGTTTGTAAGAGTTCATGTCACAAGACCAGAAGTTTGGTTCTGGAGCTTGCTTGAGCTTATGTATGGCCACGCTGCTCCAGAAAGGAGGCTGAGGGCTTGTGTTTTCTTCCTTTTGTTGCCTTTAAGGGGTTGTGTAGCCGAGGAATGAGTCAGATCAGTTTGCTGAGCTGACTGAGCAGTAGCTTACATAAGCGAGTGAGCTGACTGGATTCATCCTAGGATTTGTGTTCTCTTGGCAGGTGCTGCATACTGTCAGTTCATGGACATGCTTTTCCCAGGTTCTGTAGCACTCAAGAAAGTGAAGTTTCAAGCGAAATTGGAACACGAGTACATTCAAAACTTCAAGGTTCTACAAGCGGGTTTTAAACGAATGGGAGTCGACAAAGTAAGCTGGGTTGTAACTGGTTCTCTGTGCTCTTAACATCGAAGTAGATGGAATGTATTTTCAAATTGAGCACTGAATAAATCTGGGAATCGAGTTTGCTTTTGGTTTGTAAATCTCAAATGTTGTGCTTTTGGTTTGCAGTGGGGTCCTCACTAAATTTTTGGACACAATCTGCTTTACTCCAGCTGAGGCTGGGTTTCCAGTTCTTAATCATGAAACAAATTGTTCCATTTTAATTCTGCACAACTTATGTAGCGTGGGCTAATATTAAAGTTTCTATGAGATAGGGTTTACTTGAGATTCCTGTTTGAACCATCTTTTTATCAGGTCTGTTTCCATAACCTACTGGTGTGATATTCCTGAGGGATTCGGAGTCCTCCTTACAAGTATCTGTAACGCTAAACTAGTGCAACTGAGGTCTGCAAGAAAGCTTTTTCAGGTGGAATGATAGTTATGCTCAGGGAAAGAGTTTATCTAGGTGAGAGTTACTGACAGCATGGTTGGTACGGGGCAGGACACTGCTGTGTTAAAGCTTTTCCCTGCCTTTAAGAAGGCTCATTCCATGTCAGCCAGAAGCTTCAACAGACGCTTAATTGGCATCTGCCTTGGGGAAGCAGCTCATGTTGTGTGTCCAGAGTTGGACAGGCGGCTTTCAGCTGCTGGGTGATCATGGAGGTGGTGGCTCCTGGGCCCTGCTGGTCATGGACTCAGCTCGTGTCCCACAGATGAGAGCTTGCAATTCGCTGCATCTTTTTAATCATCTTAATTTATGCAACTCATTCTGGAGGAACTGCAGTTGTGACCTGCTGTCAAGGTGATACTTCAATCAGCCAGCAGTTTGCATTCAGGAAAGCACTGGAAGGGCCCAAAAGAAGCTTTGTGGTGAAACTTGGTGTAGCAGAAAGCTTGCTGCAAAGCTGTTTAAAATTATCTGGACCCTTACAGTGAAAGCATGATTTAGTTTTATTTCCAATTATTAGCAAAACTTTTACTGTTTGATATTGTTGTGTTCAAGGAGGGTTTTCTCTATACTGGACAAAGAATTTTAATTTGCCTATCTTCTGAGTGCACTGGTTTTAATACTTTATATAACAAAACAGAGAAAAGTTCTTTACCCTTAATATGAGCGTAACTGTTTTTCTCTCTTCCAGATAATTCCTGTGGACAAACTAGTGAAAGGAAAATTTCAGGACAACTTTGAATTTGTTCAATGGTTCAAAAAATTTTTTGATGCAAACTATGATGGGAAGGAGTACGATCCCGTTGCTGCTCGACAAGGCCAGGAGACGGTAGCACCAAACCTTGTTGCTCCAGTTGTGAACAAACCCAAGAAATCTCTCACCTCTAGCAGTGCAGGTAGAGAAAGTAGTTACAAGGTTATCTAGATCATTAAAAAGTCTGTGGAAAGTAAGACCGGGGTGCTGTTTAAAATCAAGGTATGAAATGTTGGTGTGTTGCGTTTTGTTTCAGACATGCTAGGCTACAAACACTGAATTGTCTTGTAGTACCCAGTTATCTGGATACTACAGAAAGACCAGTTTTCTAAAAGAGATAATGGCAGGGATTGGTGCCAACATATCCCCCCAAAAAATGAGATGTCACATGAAGTCAGGAAGAAGGAAGGAACACATTTTCAAGCTCTGACATGCTTAAATGTGTTTGAAAGGGGGATAGCAGCGTTATAGGAGGAAGAAAGGTTTTCTAGGAGGAACTAACACTGACTTAATCTTGCAGCCCCACAGAGGCCCATTGTCATACAGAGGACTGCAGCAGCTCCCAAAGCTGGTACTGGGATGGTGAAAAAGAGTGGAGGAGATGATGAGTCAGCAGGATTGATTGAGCAGGTGGGTTGGTGCTCTATAGATTTGTGTGCTGGTGGGTTTTTTAACAGGATTGGTCAGACAGATGGAAGAAAATGATCCGAATCCAGTCAACTCACTTAAAATTGCTGAATTGGAAGCTTTTGTTGTAATGGTCTTGTTCTCCTGATGGGACTGAAACCCCTTGTGCAGTGCAGGGGTACGCAGATGTTGAAACCGTGTGTGTGCCGTGTGGCACACAGCAGTGTTTGTGTGTCCACAGCTGCGTTGTGGCTGTCACAGCATTCCAAAGGAGCTGTGAGCAGCTGCTGCTTCACCGAGACACCGAGTGTAACACAACTAAAACTGGGTTATTTCTGAAGTGCTTTGCCTAGTAACGCCCTTCTAAGAACTCTGCAGACCCTGCCTCTTGAGTAGATACCTCTGAATTCTGGCTCTGGTGAATAATTTGTTTGATGCCCTTTGCCAGATCAATGTATTGAAACTTACTGTTGAGGATCTGGAGAAGGAGAGAGACTTCTACTTTGGCAAATTGAGGAATATTGAACTGATCTGCCAGGAGAATGAAGGGGAGAATGACCCAGTGTTGCAGAGGATTGTGGAAATTCTTTATGCCACAGACGTAAGTAATCTGGTATACATTGTATCACATAGTTACTCCCTCCCCTTGTAATTGGAAGCTGGTTTGCCTTCTAGGGCTCCTTCTATTTCTACTTTGCATTTTTTTTCCCTTTAAGTTTATGACTTCTTCCTGTAATAAAAGAACAGATAACGTAGTTGTAGTCGGGCAGCAAACAAGGTGAGACTTTCATGAAGAGTATGTAACAGATCAAAGATGAGGAAAGTAACTCTTCTGGTAACATATCTTGGCACAGTAAATGGTGACTTAAGGGTATCTAGCCTAAGTAAAAGGAGAAGAAATAAAGAGCACGTAGAGTAGCTGGGAACTGGTTTGACATCAGATTTTCATTAAAGCACTTGTTTTGTTCCCCTTCAGGAAGGCTTTGTGATACCTGACGAAGGAGCACCGCAGGAGGAACAAGAAGAGTATTAACAGACCACATGCTGTACCAGCAGAGCAGCAACATCAGAATCCTTTGCCCCAGATCGTGTGCTTAACTGTAAAATACTCCACTTTATTCTTAGAGGACTCACTGGTTTCTTTTCATAAGCAAAAAAAAAGTACCTCTTCTTAAAGTGCACTTTGCGGAAGTTTCTCTTTGTACTGTGGGTTTGAGTCGGGATCTCTCTCACTCCGTAGCGGAGCAGTGTTCACATCCAGGTGTATATTTAGGGAGCAAGAGGCTGAATATTTGGACCTTGTTGCAGAATGGTTTGCTGGTAAAACACTGGTTTGTGGGGAGACGTTTTTTGACTAAGGTGGTGTGTGGTAGAGAAATTAATGACTCTGACTCCCAGAAAGGCTGAGTTAATGTGAAATTGCAGCACAGAAATTATAATAAAATGCCTTAAGAGTATTTAAAATATGCTTCCATATGCCAAATTGAGGTAATGTGACAGGAGATTTTATGTGCTTCATATTGGGGTAGACACTTGTTTGACTGTTAACTGCTGTCAGAGAGGCCTTGTGTGGCAAATTCACTTTGTCAGCAAGTGCTCAAACAGGGCTATTAAAACAAAACTCCATTCCTATGTAAAGCTGCTTATGAAGTGATTAGTTCTCGATGAAATAGGCCTTAACGTTGCCTGTCACAAGATTAGAGGGAGTATGCACAGCTGAGACACATAAATTACCTTGAAGAGCGCGAAAGCCTATTTCTGTGGCATTGTGGCTGATGACTGCCAAAACGTACTGTGTTTTCTGTAAGAAAAACAAAATCAGAAACCAAACCAATGGAACCGCGGGGGACATCCAGACTTGCTGCCTAAAACGTTCTTCAGTTTTCCTTTCTGGCTTTTGTTTCTGTTTCCCCTGCTGCTTTTTATTTTTGTTGGTATACTTTTTGGTCTCCCACTTGTTCTTTCCTCTTTCCCACCCCGAGGAATGCTGGTCAAATCCAATTGTTGTTATAGCAGGGCTTGCACTGTGCAGCTGTCTTAGAATGAAAGTGAATTGAACATGAGGAGGATGAGTTTTCTGTCTTTTTTCCCTTTCAAACCAAGACGTATTTAATACCTGCCAGTTCCATAGTCGTCTGGGATAAAAACTAAAAGATGCTGGCTAACAGAGCTAATGTTATTGCAGAAAATACAGTACTGAGACTAACTTAATATTAATATTTAAAGTCCTTTCCTTGCCTATCCTCCTTTGCTCTCATGCCCCTCATTATTGTTGTTTGCCAAGATCCTGCAAGACTTCTGATTCCCCTTCACTACTGAGATTGATCAGCCCTATTGTGCTTGTATTCATTTGTTCCTGGTGGTAGCTTGTCCTCAAATGTGAGTAGGAGAGCATTTTATGGTAATTGTTGTGTAGTGCATGAATCTTTGTGAAATTCAGAGGAAAAACCCAAATTCAGTGAATGCCAAAAAGATGCAAGTATCCAGCCATTGTTTAAAATTGCAGTGGTGCTATTTCTCTTGTGGCCTTTTAGACTTTTGTTGCCCTGAAACTCCATTTTGCTGGGAAACCATATTTTACTTGGATTTTTCTTGACAGGGTTTTTCTATTTTAAGCAGTTTCTAAATAAAGTTCTGTATTTCAAGAGTGTCCTGTCTGCTGGAGTCTCGTGCTTTCAGATACGCTGAGGCAAAGCTAAAGCCCGGGACAGCATTCATGATGAAGCTTGCAGGACCCTGGATCTCTGCTTTTATTCTTCCTAATGAGTAGTGGTGATGTTGACCCTTTCCTTGGAGTGTGCTGGGGAATCCATTGCTCCAGGTTTGGTTCCCCCCTCAAGTGGATGGAATGTGAGGGTGTTGCTGTTTTTCCCTATGAAGGGTGTGTGAGTGGGGCTGTGTAACAGGGACGTGAGCATTTGAAATGTTAGAACTGCTGAAACACTGGTTGTTAGTTAGAAATAGGATGGTGATCACCTCCATCACCAGTCTCTCTGAACAGACTGGCTGGGAACTTGGCTGATGTTTCACTTGAAGTAGATGGACTTCAATGTTATTGTCACAGATGTGTGCACAGACCAGCATCTCCTGAGAAGTGCTTGTGTGATGTATCTGCCCTTGAAAAGGAAGTGTTCCCTGCTGGAGAACCTCCCTGCTCTCCACAGGCGCTGTTGATGCCTTGTTCTGCGGTGCAGGCATCACGGGCAGTGTCAGGTGGCAGAAGTTCAGGTGTAGAACGAGGGGTTTGATGCACATAAAATCTTCTGTACTGTTACTTACTTGCTTTGAGGTTGGAAGCATATTTTTTCCAACTCTAAATGTTCCATTATTCCAGCAACTCAAAGCAAAAGATGGCAATAGTACGTGGCTGACTCTGAAGAGGGTTTGTTGGGTGTCTGCCCTGCGCGGTCTGGTTGGGCGCTGGGACCTGGTCGCTTCCAGTCTCTGGTTACCAGGGTTGCACGTGTGAAACTGTGAAGCCCTCAGGTCATCAGGTGGATTGTATTCAGTTGATTTTGATCTCTGTTAGCAAAGCAAGCAAATACTGTGTTGTGCTAAGGGAGTGGTGGGTCAGGAATACTGCTGGTGTGCCGGGTGAGAATGATGAATGTGTGGATGTGTTACAAACCTAGATTGAAACTGTAGTCTTGTAAGGCAAATGCTGCTAAGATTTCCACATCACTTCTTCGCTACCAAGATGAGTTATAAACAGGATGGGAACAAACTGATGTAGTCTCCTTATCCTGGCATAATCTGTTTTTTATGTCCTTTTTTGGGGAAGAAAATAACGATCAGCCCAACTCAAACCCATAGACCGAACCTGGCTCCTCTGTCACACTGGTACAGTATCTGCTGTTAAATGCTCACCTACCCAAACAATTCCAATAGAATCCAACTTTTCTTAGTATCTTAGTCTAATCAGATATTTGAAAAATGAACAGAACAGAAGAAAGCTCACATCTCTGTTCTGGACCAACATGTCTTACTTGCGGGTGGACTTGTGGATGGTTTTTTTTTTTTTTTCACTTTTATTGTTCAATTTTTTAAGAATTCCTGGTTTGCGATGACAATTCTTACTGTAACTGTTAAAAGCCTTCAAATAAAGGCAAAAGGTTCCTTGCTGTTGTATCACGTCACTCTCTAATGTGGCTGCTTGAATGCTCAGTCCTCTTCTAGTCTGAGTCAGATGTGTGTTTGGAAGAACGTGTGTGTCCTGGGGTGGGAGTGAGCCTGGCTGAGAACATACTTTCGAGGATGAGGCTGGAATGGATTTCTCACAAGAAAAAGGTAATTTCTTACAAGTCCATGTGTGAACCCAGCGAGGGCTGTACCATGGATTGCCAGGTAGCCTGGTAGCACATGGATTGTGCCTCCTGATTCCTAGAGCAGTGCAAGAAATAGAGGGGATAACACAGGCCTAATGTATAGGCTTTTGTGCTGGGCAGGGATAAAGGAATGTGCCTTTGGGCACCTCCACTTCGTTAGCTGGACAGCAAAGGCATGTGCTGATCTTCTAATGCAGAGTGAGCAAGGAGAGACAGAGCCGTTGCAGATCCACTCCTGGTTAGCTGGAAGTGAGACTGAGCACTTTCACAGTATCACAAGGTTGGAAAAGACCTCTGAAGTCATCCAGTCAAACCTATGACTCAACATGAGCACCCACTCGTCATTTAAACCATGGCACTAAGCGCCTCATCCAGTCTGTTTTTAAACACCTGCAGGGACGATGACTCCACCACCTCCCTGGGCAGCTCATTCCAAAGGCCAATCAGCCTTTCAGTGAAAAAATATTTCCTAATATCAAGACTAAACCTCCCCTGACAAAGCCTGAGACCGTGTCCTCTTGTTCTGTCACCGGTCGCCTGAGAGAAGAGACCAACCCCTGCCTGCCTACAGCCTCCTTTTAGGCAGTTATAGAGAGCAGTAAGGTCCCCTCTGAGCCTCCTCCAGGCTAAACAACCCCAGCTCCCTCAGCCGCTCTTCACAGGGCTTGTGCTCCAGCCCCTTCACCATCTCCATTGCTCCGGATGAGCGCACAGTGCTGTAGCTGATGTTTAGAGCACAGGGAGCAAAAATGGGAACCACAGCTTTACTGGAAGGAAACTGGAATAAACTGCTGGTGAGATTTTGTGTCTGTGACTGTCGGCTCCTCCCAGGAATTGCATTTGGATTGTTAACAGGCCTGGAATCAGAGGAAGAAAGGTATGGAAGCAGAAATTGGAGAACGCTGAAGTGATAAAGGAATGAGATAAATGCATAGAAATCAAACAGAACACCTGAAGGAATCTGATGTGAGGAAGCACTCCTAGGGACAGAAAAGTGCAATATTCTGTGGGTAAAGAGGAATAACGGGTGCACAAACCCTGCACAGGGAGCGTGTGGTTAGGCAGCAGCACCCCAGAAAGGAGCAAGTTCTGGTACACGCAACATGTGCCTAAAGCAGTGGAAACCAGAGGGGTTTCTGTTGAGTGGTACCTCTTCCAGTGAGGGGAGGCCTGCACGGAGAACAGTGTTCTCGAGGATCTGCTGGCTCACCCCATCACTGGGACAGATGGGCTACATCTCCCAATAAAGTGTTTGGTTTTCTCTGTAATAGAGAAGGAATTAAGTTAAACCTAATTCTTGGAACTTCCTAAGACCAGAAATAACCCAGAAGGCAACTGCAGCTTTGAGAAGGCAAAGGCCTCTTTCTTTAAAAATTGCTCTTCTCTGTTTCTCAACACAGCTGGCTGGCTTTTGAGCTGTGGCCTTTAAATAATACACATCTAACATTGATACATAATTAACGTATAAATATATTAAAAATATTTGAAGAATACAATAAGCATGGAAGAATATTAAAATATTATAGCTAGCTATATAAATACGTAATGTGCGTGTATGTAAACATAAATATATTTGGCTGACTGCTCAGAACTGTAGGAAGCATCAACTGCTGTCATTTTTGGTTTTAAATCTGAGAGATTTTGCAGACATTTTCCTCTTGAAAATGATTTCATGAAATGGTTGCCTGTCAATCTTCTTGTGGTGCTCTGGCTCTGATTTTGTCCCCAGGGGATGAGTCTGGATGAACGGACATTCAGGAGGTGTCACATCTCGTGGGACAGCATGAATATAGATCTTGACAGACGCAGAGATCTGCGGATTGATGTTGGTGAAGTGATGAGCAGATGAGATTGAACTGAGGAGACAGTCGAGATGGGTCCATTTTCATGGTCTGAATATGAAGCTGTATTTCATTTTGGCTTTTCTCCTGGAGAAGGGCTTCTTGTGAGAGCGAGGGAAGCAGAGAGGTTTGTGATGGATCCTGTCAAGGCAGTAGTGAGGTTCCACAGCAGCCCTAGGTAAGGGTAGTGAGGGGCAAAGAGGTGCAGCAGTCCCTGTGGGAGATGCCTCCCTGTGACCGGTGGCTGAGCAGGGAGGGAGGAACAGAGGAACTGTGTTGCTATGAGGGTGAGTAGCACCACAAGAAGTGACAACCCTCTCACTCTGACATCGTGCTGAAAGATGGGACACAAAGTACTCCTGGTGGCAGCCAGTTTCCTTCTTTTTTCAGATAATCTGCTCTTTCTGAACATTCCTGGAAATCCCAGTCATGGATCTGTGTTAAATACTTGGATGGAAACGTGGAGCTGAGGAGTGCTGTTTCCTCATATGTGATAAAGGAATGGGAGATCTTTCTTCTTCCTGGTATGTTATGAAGGTCAGTTCCATTCGTGGGCCTGAGAGGTGACGTGTGTTGGTGAGGAGCTACCCTGATAGTGTCATCTGTGCTGGCTAAACTTCAACTAGCACGGGAGTGAGCTGCAGCCAGGACAACCTCACAGCAAGCATGTTCAGAAGGCTACCTCCATTTGTTTGAAATTCCAGGGTAGACACAGGCTGCTCTTACTTCATACCCCATCCCTGGAGGGTGCTCAAGGCCAAATTGGATGAAACTTTGAGAACCCTGATCCAGCGAGAGGTCTCCTTGCCCATGGTAGGGGTTGGAACAGGATGGATTTTGAGGTTTCTTCCAACCCAGACAATTTCAGGATTCTCTGAAACAGAAGCATCTGGACTTTGCAGGCAGTCATTGAGCTGAGACAACTGCTCTAGACTGAGCACATGGAGATGAATCGAGGCTGCATTCTGGACAGGTGTGGTTAGAGCTTTGATTCCTGTTCTTCTGTTTGTCTTTAGTGAGCTTCAAGCCAAGATTGTTTGTAGAGTTTTTTGTGAACTTTTTGTTTTTCTCTAAAGGTTATGGGTGAAAAACATCTGAGTTGCAGCTCTTTTGGGGTGGAGCTCATCCAAGAGCCAAGAGGCACAAGGAAGCCCCTTGTCACCTTGTGGCAGTGAGGTTCAGAGGGGCAGATGGCAGCGGCCTCTTGCCTGAATTCTGAAAGTATTCCGTTTGTTCCCTGCAGCTTGGCTGGGCCAATCCAGCGCTGCATCAAAGACGTGGCTCTGAGCGCTGTCAGCTGGCTGGAGACAGGATCTGCTGCTGAAACTGTTGGTAAATATTTACAGTTCCTACCTGCTCTGGGGCTGTGCAGAGTGTCTTTGCCTTGGAAGCCAAAGGAACTTTGCCTTTGTGAGTTGGTTTGATTTTTGTGTTTCAGGCCGTTACCAGCATGTCGAGCACTGCGCGTGCTGGGGGATCGCGGTCAGAGCGGCTGGGGGTGCCGTGGTGCCCTCAGCGTGTCGCTGGCCCTGTGCCATGGGGTCTCACTCTGCAGAGCCGGCACCAGATTCTTCGATATCAGTGACAACAGATGTGACAATCTTGCCTGGTTCAACAGACAGCTGTGATGTGGCCTTGGGTTAGCGGTGGGCTGCTTCTCCAAACAGGGGAGTGACTCCTTTACAACAGGACTCTGGATCTGGTGGCTGTGCCTCCCTTTCATAAAGGAGTCCCTGAGGGAGGAAAGAGCCCTGGTGCTTGAGAGCTCTGGTTGCATTCCCTAAAGCCTAAAACGATGCTCGCTGCTTCTGGGCTCTCTGCTCCTGGGGCTGGGAGGTGATTCTGCTCAGTGTTGGGAGTGGGAACCTTTGCTTTCATAGAATCATAGAATCTTCTGGTTGGAAAAGACCTTTGAGATCGAGTCCAACTGCACCCATCATCTGCTAAACCATGTCCCTCAAAAACTCATCTACCTGTTTTTTAAACACTTCTAGGGTTGGTAACTCACCCCCTCCCTGGGCACCCTCTGCCAGGGCCTGACCACTCTTTTGTTAAAGAAATTCTTCCCAATATCCAATGTGAACCTCCCCTGGTGCAACTTATGGCCATTTCCCCTTGTCCTATCACCTGTCACTTGAGAGAAGAGATCAAGTCAGTGGGGACTGAGCTCTGCACTGACTCTGTTCTGATGTCCACTCCCTCCTACTTTCTGCTGGCCCCTCACATTTTACCACCTGTGCTCCACTGGACTCTCTCATTTCTGGAGAAGCAAGACCAGTAGACTGAACTGAATGGGCCCTCCTGTAAAATGGACCCTTTCCTCACCTAAAAGCAAGGTGTTTACAGTGAAATGCATTGAGGCTTGAACCCAATCTCATTAAATGCAATCTTCCCTCTCTTGCAGGCACTCCAGGGGAACTGGTGCCACCAGATAAAGTTCATTCCTGAGCTCAAGCTTGTTGCCTCCTGCTCAGCAGCTGATAAGAGCCTTGCTTTGCTTCCATTAAAATGACACAGGAACACTCCGGTAAGACAGGTCTCTGCCTCTGTGCAGTCATTTCATAGAATCAATTGGATTGGAAAAGACCTCCAAGATCATCAAGTCCAACCCTTGCAATTGCACAATGGCACCTGGCACTGCTGCTGGTATTTAACATTCCCTTCCCTACAGATAGAACTTACTGGTACCAGACTTTCAGGTACTGGAAAATGTGACTTGGGGAAAATGTGGAAGGAGCTCACATTTTTTACCATTTATGATTTTTTTTTTAACCTGTAAACAAATGAAGCTTTTGAAAGTTGCTTTAGGCTGTGTGAGGGCAGCTCCTGAGGAGCAGGAGGATGATTTGGTGTGACAGGTTCAGTTTCTGTAGGAAAACTGTTGGAAGCATTGCCCTTTGGAGGCATCCCCTTGGTGGCAGGGGTTCCAAAGGCATTCTCCTTTCTGGCTCAGGACCCCGGGTGAAGTGGTTGGCTCAGGGCTTTCAGGCCCAAGGAGAACCTGTGGTCTGCTGCCAGCAGAAAGGTGTTGTATTTGGCAGCACTGGCAGTTGAGGCATGGTGGGGAGAAGCGGGGCTGGAGCATGACCTGGGAGAGGCCCAGGCTGAGCTGCTGCTGGCTGGAGGCTTGGGATGAGTTTGGGATCACTGTGGGTGAGGAAGCCTGCCTCAAGAGGGTGGGTCTGGGGGAGGCGCAGGTGTGATGGAGGAAGCTGGACTTCTGGTCAGAGGGAAGGAGAGTGGTACTGAATGGGTGTATTTGGGCTCTGCCTTCCCAGATGAGCAGAGCAGGAAGGAGCCTGAGAAAGGAAGGGCTTGTTTCACAGGGATGCTTGAGGTCTCCTCATTCACCTGCACAAATCGCCTGTCTTCCTGGTCAATCACCTCCCTCAGCTTTCTGGTTCACCTCTTGCTCCTGTTTCTCTGCCTTTTGTTGCAAATATTACTCAACTTTCCCAGCAGCTGAATTCCGTTTTTCTTTCCATCTCTTGCACTCCTTGATTGCCTCTTCTTTACATTCACCTTGCTCCTCTCTTCTATTCCTGTTTCTTGCTTTCTCCCCTCTTGTGGCTCCGTGTTCTCCCATCTCCCTTCTCCACTTTCACAATGCCTTTAGCCTGACAGTGATCCACCCTCTCTGGAAGCTGATGGGGTACAGCAGAAAGCCCCAGAGCTGCTATTTAGCACGCTGGCAGCTGCCCAGGTGTGTTTCTGTATCTGGTCTGCTCCAAAGTGGAGCGCTGTCTGACAGTGGGTTTGTCCATAGCTGTATTGTTTGCACTGTTTTCTCCAGCCTCGGCAGTCACTGTTCCCTCTCCTTCACCTCTTTGGGCTCTGCTCTGCTCTTTGGCAGCGTAGCCTGCATAACGTCTGCCTGGAAATTGTGGGGCTCTGCAACTGTGGTTTCACCTGTCCAAACAGTTCTGCGATAACAAAAGATGTGAGTGTTAAATTACTGCTTCCAAGAGTTGAAAATCCCAATTGCTGGCATCTGGACTCTTAGATGTCTCTGGTTTTCATGCTGCGGACAGAATAATATTGAGTCTTCTGTGGCTGCTATAATTTAACAATTGGTAAATTTGGTCTTACAGAAAAAAAAAACCCTTTCTCTTGCACCTGCAAGAATGAAAGTAAAGCAAGTGGTGTGCAAGACCTCACCTGGAGCCCTGCATCTAGTTCTGGAGTCCCCAGCACAGGAAGGACATGGATATGTTGGAGCAAGTCCAGAGGTGGCCACAGAGATGATCCAAGGGCTGGAGCACCTCTGCTATGAGGACAGGCTGAGAGAGTTGGGGTTGTTCAGCCTGGAGAAGAGAAGGCTCTGGGGAGACCTTAGAGCAGCCTCCCAGGACTGAAAGGGGCTCCAGGAAAGCTGGGGAGGGGCTCTTGATCAGGGACTGCAGGGATAGGATGAGAGGGAATGATTTTCAGCTGAAAGAGGGGAGGCTGAGATGAGATCTTAGGAAGAAATGTTTTCCTGTGAGGGTGGGGAGGCCCTGGCCCAGGTTGCCCAGAGCGGTGGTCGCTGCCCCATCACTGGAAATGTTCATGGCCAGGTTGGATGGGGCTTTGAGCCCCCTGATCCAGTGGGAGTTGTCCCTATCCATGGCAGGGAGTGGGACTGGATGGGCTCTGAGGTCCCTTCCAGCCCAAACCATCCCGTGATTCTATGGTCCGTAGCCTGTTCTCCGTGTACCCCTGCTGCCTCTCCCGAAGGAAAGGGGCTTCTCTCTGCTTCTAACAAACTTGTGATCCCGAAGCCCCTGGTGCCCCCTAGGTGCAGAGGAGGGAATCCCGGTGGGGCTGTGCGGCTTCAGCACCGTTTGAACCTGTGCGGTTCCAGGGTGCTGGGTGGGTCAGGATTTGGCCGCCGCGGCTGCAGTGCGGGGGGAGCGCCACGAGGGGGCGATGCGGGACTGCGGGAAGGGCTGCGGGGGTTCGGGGCTGGGGCTGAGCCAGGACATCTCTGCGCATTGTTTGGGTTTATTTGCACATCAGCCTCCAGTATGAAGACATTTCAGCCCGTGAGTGGTTTGCAAATTGTTGCCTGCTCCCCAAATATTCAGAGTTTGGCGTTTGTAGAATCGCGGGATGTCCTGAGCTGGAAGGGACCCACAAGGACCATCGAGTCCAACTCCTGTCCGTGCAAAGGACACCCCCAATGGCTGCGGGCATTGTCCAAATGCCGCTGGAATATTGTCGGGCTTGGTGCTGTGACTGCTTCTCTGCGAGCTGTTCCAGTGCTGCACCACCCGCTGTTATGTTTTTGCTGCTCATGAGCCATCAGCAACCGCTTTAGAGAAAGGCAGCCCCTGCTCTGATGGTTCCCCAGGGATGGATATTATTGGCAAGGCACCATAATAGGTCTTTTTTTTCTTCATTCTGCAGCTGAAATAATATGTGCTTATAATGGCTATTATATTTCTGACACTGGCTGTTATATTAGTAATATTGAGAGTTGTGTCTTAATCAGCCAGTAGGGGCTGGTTCAGCATTGATGGCAGCGCTGCTCCAGTAGCTGGGCAGAATGGGGATAGAGTTGGTAGAACTTTCTGCAAAGGCTACTGAGCCTGTGTTCTGTCAGTGTTCTCTTGTAACCTTAAAAATAACTAAGTAGTATTCGTGCACTTAGACTTTTTTTTCCTGTCTCCTGATTCCCTGTCCTTTTGGCCTCATGAAGTTTGTTGTGTGTTAATGCAATTTTACTGTGTTGCACTGTCATTTTGTCTGCAAACCGTTCCTGCCAACAGTGTCCTGGGCTGCATCCAAAGCAGTGGGATCAGCAGGGCAAGGGAGGGGATTCTGCCCCTCTGCTCTGCTCTGGTGAGACCTCTAAGTGAGTTCTCTAAACATAAATTTGAGAAGAGCTAGAGAATCCTTGTGGGGCTGACCTGTGTCCGAAGGTAAATGTAGCTTTTAAGTTTATCAGAGGATCTGTCTTGTCTGGGAGCTGAGCTCGATTTTTTTTAAACTAGACTGAGGTTTATTTTAAAAAACAAACATTTCTTATAGATCAAGCAGACTTGTTTTGACACATAATTAACTTAATTTAGGTGGTTTCATATAGTTCAGCAGCAGTTCAAAATCCTGGTTTTCCACCTGACCTGATTTATTGATTCTGCTGGTGTTTCCTCCATAAATCTCCTTCTGTTTCTGTGCAGCTGTAATTGCGTTTGAGAAAGGGAAAATGGTATATGCCCAAGCCACCCAAAGTGCATAATTACTCCACTGAAATGCCTCTGGAGGTAAGTGTGAGCTGAGTGTCATCTGAGGCTGAAGTTTCTGGTTAGTTTCTGCCTGAGGCTGTGTATGAAGATGTAGGGAATGGGATGGGGGGACAAGCCCATGACAATGCTGCTGAAACAGCTTTCACACAGTCTCCTGCTAACACAGCAATGATGTGCAAAACCTTTCCAGCAGAAATCCCCTTCTGAATGGCTCACATGGGGTAGGATTTCAGCAGTGCCTTCTTCTGACCTTTTGTTTTTCAGATCAACCTTATTCAAGACCCCTGCGAGCTTTTGTTCTGGAAATCACCTGCTAAGTCCACAGGGACAGGGACGTTTCCTTCCCTGATTAGTCAAAATCCACATTCTACAAGCCAAGAGGGGTCTGGGATTTTTTTTTGTTTGTTCCCCTCTGCCCTTTGGAGCAGTTCAATTGTCTCCTGGAACAATTGCATGCTCAACCTGTGTTAATTTGTAAAAGGCAAGCTGGGTGTTAGGAGTGTTGTGTATTTACGAAGCCATCAGTTTGGTTCTGTTTGTGCTGAAGTGATGTGTGTATTGTGTGGAGATGTGTTTGCCTGGGGGACCGAAGAGTAGAATTCCAAAGCCTCGATGCATGTTTCTGCACACACCTGACCTCGGTTTGTTTGTCTCCACATGCGTGCACCAAATCCAGCTGTTCCTTCATGCTGTAACCAGGTGATTTTACTAAGAACTAAGTTAAGGCAGCCTGTTGTTGCTGCAGTAACATTCCTGTAGTGTAAATGCACATCAGCTTCTGTAAATAGGGAAGAAATTTATTAAATATCTGCACTGAACCTTTCTGGGACTTAGCTTTGTCCCCATCCTGCTTCCAGTCAAACCTTACTGGGGAGGCTGGGCAGGCTGAGGGTGTTGATAAAGATCTCAATCTTCATTCAGCAGGTGCTAAATTCAGAAAAATCCTGACACAGGGTCCCAGAACTGCACACACAGATGTTTCCTGCACGAGTGACTCTCAGGGACACCAAGTGAACCTCTTTTCCCTCTTCTCTGTGGGAGCTCAGTGTGGAGTGGGGTTTCTCAACGCTGTGTTCCTTAAAACACCACATTCAGCAGAAGCTGTGTGGAGGTAAATACTCTGAGGAGGCAGCTCCTGCCCCTGAAGGGTAGCTGGGCCATTATGCCAGCCAAGTTTATGAACAGACTGTGACTGTCTTTAGAAATGTGCCCTGGGTGTTGTGGCCGGGCCGTGGCTCATAGGACACCTCTCCTTGCACCAGTGCCCTTTATCGGCGCCTCTCTGCACAGCACATCTGCTCAGCGGGAGGATTGCACCGCTTGTGCAAGGGCCTAGGGTTAAATAGAATTCTTCCCTGCAGTGCTGGAAATGTCGATTTCCCGAGGGCTTTAAATCAGGCGTTGGGTGCCCGGGGCTGCTGTGATTTAAGAACTCTCCTCTCCCTGGAGCAGCCCTGGGGGTGAGTGAGCTCTGGCGGGGTGTGTTCCCCTGCAGCCCTGTGCCAGGCTGGAGCAGGACCAGTGGCTCTGAAGGGTTTACTTGTGTTTGTGTGGGTCTTGAAAGGCTTCTTAAATCATATGAAGTTAATACAATGGAAAATGGATTCTCCCTGCCCGCCTAAGCAAGCCTTTAGTGATTAATGCTGTAAAGTAAAAACAACGGCAAGAAATTCAGTTTTATAATGTGCTGTGGATTCCAGGTCTATGAAAAATGTGCACTTTGTAGAAGACATTTTTCCTCCTTCAGTACTCTTTCAAAACATTTCTTATCTCTGTAAAATCCCCTTGTCTCCATAGGTGCATTTTGATGCTAATGAGATTCATAGCTTCATAATTCTGTGTCTCTCTTCTCGCTTTCCTACAAGGCTAAACTCTGGTGCAGAGTAGATGGGTTCTGCTGGAGAAAACTTAGCAGAAGAGAGGATTCACGTTTTGGATGTGAAATTAGGTGTTTTTCATCCACTGCTCTCCTAGAGATGTACTGTGTGCCATAACGACTGAGAAAGCGAGGTGTCAGAATGAGCCTTTGTGAGCATTTTTCCTTAAGACTTCTCTGAGGTTTCATTAGAAACAGGGCTGCCGTGCCAACTGCAAGCCAAGGAAGGAGTGGATTGGAGCTTTCCTTCCAGGCTGGTTCTGTTCCACAGATGTTCTTGAAGCTGGTGCCTTTTCAGTACAGTCCATTTAACCTCTCACTCTCTCGTCCCTGGCAGTTCAGGGATGGCATTTCCACTCCCAGAGCAAATATTCAGCCAGTGCATGGAACCAGGTGCTTGGCATTCCTTGAGCTATAAATATTTGGGTGTTCTTCCCATCCCAGGGCAGGAATTCCAGCTCTGCTACACTGAATGCTTGCTGCTTTGTTGGGGTTTTGCTCTGCCCTCATCAGCTTTTCCCTTTGCTCTGGTATTTAGACACCCAGGATGGATCCTCTCTGTCAATCTGGGACTGTCCTTGCTGGCAGCTGTTGGTTTTGGGCCCTCCTGAGGGAGGTACCTGTGCTGTGCAACACCCCTCAGCATCCTGGTCTCTGAGTCCCTGGGAGCAGGACTTGGAGTACATGAAATGTAATAACCTTGAAATGTGTTACTGGTCACCGTGATGCTTCCCTGTATCCTCAGTGTCTGTGTAAAGTCCAGACCTCTTTTGAATCTAATTAACTTCTTGGCTTCAGAGCTGTCCTTTGGCAGAATATCCTGTGTTTGAATTGCCAGTGTGAAAATCCATTTCCTCCTGCCAGCTCTCCCAAAGCCAAGAATCCCTGCTTTCGCTGCCTATGCCCAGCCCTGTTTGCTGGAGGCCTGCTGCTACATGTTCTCTTTTTCTTTATTTTCCACCTCTCTGGTTGCCCCCCAACACTGCCCAGGGCTGGCTGTGCTGGGCAACTGGTGCGGCGACCCAGTGTGCTGGGTGTGTGATGGGACTGTCCCCAAGGTGACTGCAGTGCTGGGAGGTGCTGCCACTTCCAAAAACGCAGCCAGGTCCATCTCCCTTACCCTCTTCTGCCACTCCTGGAGGCACTCCACGTGCCTCCAGACACCCACTTGGCTTCCTGCTGGATGCCGAGGGATGGGCTTGCTCCTGTGTTTGTGTAACAGAGGTTGGTTTGTGCCCTGTGGTGTTGCTGTTAGCTATTGATCATCAATATTTTAGATTTTGTTATAAGTCTTTTTACACGTGTGTTTTGTTTATAGGGGGACAAACTGCAAATAGAATGGTTTGTGCCCAAACTTGCCGCTCTCCAGAACCTGAATTTCTCTCTCCCTATCAGATTTTGTGACTGGCTTCAGAGCCCAGCTTTGGTTGTTTAGCAAACATCCATTCAATATATCATATGGGGAGCAGCTGCCGCTTGCTGCCGAGCCAAGGCACATCAGATAAAATATTGCTCATTTATTTGGTTTGGTATAAATAAGGTTGCTGTAGTGGAACATCATTACAGGCTGTTCTTAATTCACCTCAGGGCTATTCCTAATAGCAGCACACAATTCTCCTGTGACAGTCTGAGTGAATGAGATGGGTGTTTTGATGTCAAGCTGAATGTAAGAAAGGGTTTAGGAATCAAAGCTTTGAAAGAGGAATAACTGCTGTTTGTGCTGTGATACTGGAAGAGGTCCCTGTTTTATTACTAACACTGTAGCTATTGAAAGTCCTGACACTTGTTCCTGGGGGACTGGAAGCAATTCAAGGCATGAAATACTGTTTCAGTCAGCCTTTTACAAGTTCATGTGTGTTGGTAAAGCTGGAGGTGGCCTTGATAGCGAGCGGAGGTGCTCAGGGCTGGCAGTCTGATAATGTTGGATTTTTCAGCTGCGTGGCAGCCGGGAGCCTGCTCCTGCCCAGCTCCTGGCTCACAGCTGATAGCAGCTTTGTCCAAGCAGAGCTGTTTATGAAAAGCTGTCCAACGCAGTGCAATTTGGACTCGCTGCTCTGCACAAACGTTGTCAGCATAAACACTCAGCCATGGGGCTGGGGCACCTGCAGGCACGCTGCCTGTGGAGCTGAGAGGAGGCAGGAGGCTGCTGCTTTAAAAAATGAAACAGAAAAAGAAAAGTGATAGGTGAGAGGGAGAGAGCTGGTGCGTGTTTTCTTTGACAAGGAACAGGCATCTAATCAGGATCCTCCGCAGAAAATTAAGTCTTGCAATATCTTATCTGCTCCCTGCATCACGACTTGGTGAAAACAAGTGAGGGGAGCATGTGGCTCTGGAGATATTTCCATATCACAGACAAGAAAACTGCCAAGATTTTGCTATTTGTGTTGTATCTCTAAATGTCCAATCACCTGTGCTAGGCTGCAGGCATTGCACCTGCGTTTGGCTGTGGAAGGGAGTCGTGTGTCCTGCTCTGCCACAGCAGTTTTTCTGTGTCCTTTCTGCTTTTAATTAACCTCTATAAAACAGAGGTAATGGGTGGGAAACGTATGGTGGCTCCAGCTCCCAGAACAGCAGCTTTATTGCTCTCAGCAACACAAGCTTGCAATGCAAGAGCAGTTCTTGGGTTCCTCTGTGCTGAGTTGTAAGTTGGTTGTCCAAACGGATGCTCTTTGTCACAGCTGGGGTGCAGGCTCTGCCCTTGCTGCTGCTGTGATTTAGCACAGGCAGCACTGTGACCTGGGTATCAGAAGCCTCTTTGCTGCCGGCTCTGAAGGACATGGTGTCGAAGTCACACAGAGAATCCAGTGCGAGTGACAGGCTCTCGTGGCTCCTGGGAAGGAATGAACAACAGGAGCAAATGATTTACAAGTCTCTGGTCTTACCCAAGTGCAAGTCTGGGGAGCAGGGCTGTGTTTTCCAGTGCAGTACAGCAGCCCGTACTCATATTAACACCATCCCTCTCCTGCTTAGCAATGATTGCTGCTGGAAAAGAAAAAGAAATTGTCTTGGAACAACAAAGCCCCGGGAGCAGAGCTCTCTGCTAACGGCTGGCAATGACCTTGGCTGTGCAGTGTTGTAACTCAGTGAGGGTGTTTACCCTGAGCTCCATGGCACAAGCTCAAACAACCTCAAGACCTCCTTCAATCTGTGCAATTTGTTTATGGCAAAGAGGGAAGGTTTTTTTTTTTATTTGGACGCTCTGCTCCAAGTAAACCTCCTCAGTGCTAATCTCCCATACATAAAAGTTCCTTAAAATACTGGTGATGAAGCAGTTCAGTTCAGCTGTGTTTCCACGCTATCAGTGCCTGCAGCTGGCTGCCACTTTTGATGCACATTGGTGTGTGGCACATTGCAAACCCTTCACTTGGTTTCTAATGTCTCACTAAAATCCCTACTGGGACTTTGATGGGAGGAGATTCCACTCCAAGCGCCCGAACTCTTAAGCTCGCCCAGCCTTATCTTGTAGTCGGAGTGGGGAGCAGCTGCCTTGGACAATGAAACATCAGTGGCAGCAAAAATGTGTGGTGATTATTTATGGTCTGAGCAACCGCTGGGGAACAGCCAGAGCCTGGTGATGTTTCCAGAAGGACGAACTGGATCCAAGGCACTCCTGGCGCTTCCTGCTGTGGTTCAGCCATTCATTATCCGTAGTGATCCAGCTGCAGCGCCTGTGTGATCCTGTGCGCCGGCTCCAGCTGCAAACATCTGCACCGTCGGGGTCCCCGGGCACGCCCTGCGCCGCCGCCAGCAGGGGGCGCTGCAGCCACGTTGTCGCCCGCAGCCCGCAGGGGGCGGTGCAGCCCCCGCAGCGCCCCGCGCCCGAGCGGAGCCGCCCGCTCTCCTCGGGACCCCAGGTTCGAGTCCCCGCTGGCGGCTCCGGCCGTTTTCCTGCTCCCTCTACCCAGCGTGTCCCTGGGTGCTTCTCCTCTGTGCTCTTGCTCGCTGCAGGGCATGGGTGCATTTTACCAGCCCCAGAGACGCCTCTCAGGGCCAGGCAATGTGCTTCCGTATCTGGGCTCTGGTTCTGGGTTTGCTCCCATGCGAAATGCAGCATTTTCTCACTCACCTTCACTAGTTTTGCTCTCTGAGAGCTGGGGGTCTTACCCCTTTTTTGCATTGAAATTGCCCTCTGGTTTGCAAGCAGGGGAGCCAGGGGAAGATGTGTGAGGTCTGTAACGTCTCCCCGGTGCGCAGGGGGTGTGCGCTCCAAATCATGCACCTCAGTTGTAGGAGTGAGTTGGGATGCTGAGCCCCAGCGGTGGCAGAGCCAGGACAGACACATGCCCGTTCTCCAGCCTGTGCTGGGTCTTCTCCTCTAACGTCTCTTTGTCTCTTCGTTTCAGACTCACACTGGTATTTTGAGGCTTCTGCCCTGAGATAGGATCCTTGTCTAGCTGATGCTAAACTGACCATGGAAGGGAAGTAGCATCTGGGTGAGTTAGACCCCAGTCCTGCTTGTCAGGATGATTAACTCATTAGGAAGGTTTGTTTATCATGAACTCACTGTCTTGTTTTAGCTGCAGTTTCTTTACAGCAGTTGGTATCTTGCTAGAAACAGACATTTATTTACATAATGCTGACTCCAAACCCCTGACTGCCTGTCGGGGCTGTAACTTATCCCTGAGGAATGTCTGGACAAAGCACAGCACTAATTCTGCCACCTGTGCTGATGGTGGTTCCAAAGAGACCCCATCAGGTCTCTATTAAAAACTGAGAATAAGATAGAAAGCCTAAAGTCTTTACTAAAGGGAGATGTATGTGTGTAATGTAAGCTGCTGCTGATTCTTCCTGCAGATTAATAGAGACAGTCAAGGACAATCTCACTCAATATTGCTTTTCTTTTTGTAAAGTGAAGCTTCCCCAAACCTGAGAGAAGGCAAAAGCATGACATGGAGTCTGTGTTGCTCTCTTTCAGTCAAATGTAAATAGTTGTCTTTATTTTCAAAGTCTCTGTTGGCACTGTAGTGCTGACACTTTCTGAGACAATGGACAGAAATCCATTTTCCAGGCTGGGAGGAAGGCAAAAAATAAATTGGAAGAATGAAGAGTGAGGAGGAATTGAGGTGTTCACAGTGCTTGCAGCAAGTGATTTGAAGTGATGGGAAGGAGGCAGGAAAGGCATTAATTTGTTTAAAATATAGGACTAGATGTGACTTTAAGGTGCACATTGCATCCGTGAGAACTCCACACTGCTGGGGCAGGTGCCAGGCAGCACACGTGCAGGGTGCCCGTGCAGACCAACTGCCTGTAGACACACAGTTTTCACCCCAGAGAGGGACTGTGAGCCTGTGCTGCCCCATGGGGGGACGTGACAGCCTCTCCTGCTCACTGACCAGGCCCTGAACATCACGGGGTTTGTGGCAAGTGGCCAAGAGGGACCAGATGAAAAAGGATGTGCTGGGGAATCTGGAATGTGCCGAACTTGGAGACATCAAGGTGCAAGATGACCAACAATATCCTGCAAATATCAGTGAAAGCAGCACCCCCGGAGCTGCAGGGGAAGGGTTTGCAGGGCTTATGAGACTTTCTTGCCTTGGTGTGGCTGGTTCCCCCTGCGAGTCCTTTGGCTGCTTTTGGTGCTGTGTGTGGAGCTGTGATGCCTTGGTAAGGCCTGAAGGCAGCGGCAGAAATGCCTTCAGTTTCACCCTGCAGCTCATCACGTTGCCCCTGGCTTGTGAGGTTTGTCCCTCTTTGGTGGCTGATAACGTTACACTCCTTTTACTTCATTTTACCTCAGAGGCACAAATGTTCCTGTCTATAAGCTTCCTGGGCCATTGGTTTGTTGTTATCCCATGGCAATGGTTTTACTCTGCCTCACTGTTTGTGCTCGGCATCGGGGGTACATCCAGCAATCAGTGCTGCTGCTCTTGCTCCTTCTGACAGGCAGCTCCTCAGAGCTGCTGTCCCTGAGACTCGTCTTCTTCCTGTGTTTTTCCTGCCTGTGCTCTCTGCGTGGCCCTTCGCAAAGTTACATCTCTGTTTCTCCAGTTCCCTGTGTAGGAAACTGCACGGGTGAAGGATCAGACACAAAATCAACGTGGAAGGGATGCTTTTGACGTCTGCCCACGCACAAGATGCCACAAGTCCCTGGGACGTGTGCTGAGCAGGAGCCCTGGGTCAGCCCGAGCCTGGGATGGCTTTGGCAGGGCTCGCTGTTGTTGGGCAGTGATTGGGGTTAATTAAACTGCTCTGCCCGTGTGGACTGCTGAGAGGGGAAGCTGCCCAAGCAACTGTAAATCTGGCTGTGGGGATTGTGGGCTGCCCACAATCGCGAGCTGAAGCTCAATCCAAAAACACGAGGGAGGATTGATTCCTTCAGTCTTTACAAAGTCCCTCCAGCTCCTCTCTAGGAGTTTTTAGTTCAAGTTTTGACCAATCCTGTTGCTAGAAATCAGCTTTTGAGGGTGGCACTGGGAGGATTCATTCATCCCAAACCAAACAAGAACACAGGTAACTTTACAAAGACAGAGGCTTCACTAGCACAGCGTTTCTGCTTAGGACAGTTCAGTGTGTTACACTGGGCTGGGGAGATCAGAGAGGGGTTCCCTCCTTCCACTTCCGACGAGCAACTTCATAAATGGAGTGGAAAAAGCCCTCTGCTGAGCAAGGCTGCTTGCAATAAAGCAGAGTGAGTACAGCATCCAAGGACACTTTTCCATGTATGTGTTTTTCAGTCTCTGGACAGCATTGCTGCTTTTTATTCACTGCATAACAATAAAGAAACTTGTGTTCCTGTAGCCTGAAAACCTCTGGAATGTGTCAAACCCATTTCTTGTCATTAAGATGTGCTGGCCTTCTTCAAACTGGGGTGGAAAAATTTTGAATTTTCTTTAACGTTGTCTGCATTTTTAGTTTGAGAAGTGTGCTGTTCTCCCAAGTTTTTGCTAAGCTTCTGTGGCTCTGTATGTCAGAGAGAAGAAAAATCAGTGAATTTAATCATATTTAATAAAAAATATAGCATTTAGTTTAACATTACTCTTCTGAAGTTCCTGTTGCTATTTAACTGCCCTCTGTCTGAGCTGTGAGCTCGGGGCACTTCTGAATGCCAGAGGCATTGTTCCTCTGCGGGCGTTGGTCTTTCCATCAGTCCTTCCACTTTCCAGCATTTGTGTCGGGATAATCTCTTCCAGAATTTCTTGCAATGCTTCATTTTAATATATATTCCCTTGTCATTGTGGAACTGAATTCAGCCTCCCGGTAAGTGATAGCTAAATCACTGCTTCAAGGAGAGGATGAAATATAGGTGCGTGAGAGGGAGGCAGGGGATCTGACTGAATGAGAACTCAAGCAGCAGGAAGAAATATCTACAGTAAGGTATGAAATGTGCTGCTTCCCTTGCAGCTTCTGCTGTGCTGTTGGCACGACGTGTGCATGTCGGGTACGAACGTGGGTGTCTGCCTGCTGCCAGGTTACCTGATTTGAGAGTGCTGTGCACGTGCAACAGCTCAGGTGATCGTTGCACACGCAGTGGTGTCTGAAGCAGTTTGGGGATCTGCTGCTGCACACGCTCAGTAGCTGCCCTTGCCAGCAGCAATAGTCCTGCAGTGTGTACGAGGCTGGAGTAGAGCCTCATAAAGGCTTCACTGTGGACAACACTTAAGGTGACAACTCAGCCTGGTGCACTTGGGTGAGGCTCTTGGAAAGGAGAAGTGAGGAATGGTTGTCCCAGGCAGTAAAAGTACATTGGGGCAAGCAGCAGTGCCAGCAATAAGAACAATAAGTGTAAATCGGAGACAGGTGGGAAGGAAATGGGAAAAGCAGGACTAGAGGCACTGGTCGGCTGTGGGCACTGCCATGTGCTGGAGAGGGACCGGCTGCCTGGGTGCCCGCTGCAGGCAGGACCCTGCTTGGGTGGCTCTGCACTTTGCTCCCCACCAAGGGGCTCTGGGAGATGCTGGAGGTGAGCCTGTAGTGTTGCTCTGTGTCTTTTCCTCACTGACCAAATGCTGCTGCCACGATCTCAGTGGGTGTCTCTTGTGGTGGAGGTGATTTCTGACTGCGCTCCGCTGCTCCAGCCTTCTCGGGGGGCTCAGTTCATTCCTGGTTTCTGGGGCTGGGTGGTTGCCAGCACTCCATGCGCAGGCCAGGTGGGTGCATGTTAAATAAAACTGGAACTCGTACAGTGTTCCTGTGATGGGGTTGGATCTGAGCCCTCGGAAGCGTGTGCTCAAGGACCTTCTGGCTTGGTGACTTTGCTGTTATTGCAATAAAACACCTTGTGTGGTATCAAAGAGCATCTTACAACTATTTTTTGCTGCCTTCTGTATTCCCATGGGAAAGTGAGCCCAGACCTTGCTGTGGTGGTAGCAGCTTTCTCCTGACTTCAACCTGGATGTGTTCGCTTGTGTTTGTTTCTGTGCCAACATTGTCCCTGAGCATGAGCAGCTCTCCTCTCTCGTCCCAGCATTTACCTCTCTCCTGTGTTTGTGGAAAATGATCGTATCTCAGCTGGTCCTCATTCCGCAAGGCTGAGTGTACCAGCCCCTGCAATTCCCAATCATCGTGGCAGCCTTTTGCTGCCCATTTTCCATCCGAGTCTCTCCCTGTTGGACATGGCGACCAGACTTGAACAAAGTCGCCAGATAAGATCTTCCTGGCGCCCTGCACAATGGAGACTTCCAAGAAGCCTGGCCAAGGTGTCTGCTGGGGGATGAGATTTTCATCCCTGCTGGCTGAGATTTTCCTTTGAAGTCCACGTTTCTGCTGCCCTCCAGCTAGCGTGAGCATTGCTTATTCACAATGGTGTTTAGTGTTGGCTTTAGTCATTTCATTACAGCCCCATTTATTACAGTCAGTTCATGGCACTCCACAGAAAAAAATGAAATCAATTTGAAGCTTGGTCTTAAGGCCAACCTTTATCAGGTTTCTGCAACTTCTCCACATTGCTTTTTGTCAAGAAAACCTTCTTCCCGTATTGCATTTGAAGCAGGAATGTGCATTATAAGTTCCACAACAGTAGATCCTTTCGTCCAGCTGTAAACCTCCTGGAATCTGTGCCCATGCGCTCTGGGCACTGACCCTGCAGCCCCATCAGCCTCTGGTCAGGTTTAAATGCTGCAGTAATTCTCATCATTTCCTAAAAAGTCGGTTTTCTCAGAGTACTGGGATCCCCACTGGGGCACCGTCAGAGGGCATCCGTTTCAAGACATATTAGATGGGGGACAAGTGGTTGTCAAGTTCAGGCCAGAAAGGGAAATGTCAGCTGGTCAAGTCAGTGGTGACGTTGCCTCATATAAATCAAGAGAGGTGGCAGCTGGGTGGTGTTTGCAAAGAGCAAGAGTATAAAGGGATGCTGCTCCTGAGGTGTGGAGGCTGTGAGGAGAAGGTGTGTCTCTTTGCTTGCAGAAGACCAGCTCCTTCCATCGCAGTTGCAGGGACAAAACGGAGGACAAAGCAGAGATCTGGCAACTTCAGAAGAGCCTGAGCAGACCCAAGAGTCCTTCCCAGCTTGTTGCAGCTGCTGCAGGTAATGACACCCTCTGCACATCACAGCCTCAGCTGGGGAAGGCTGTGTGGTGACCAGGAGACGTGTGTGGCAGCAGTGCCATCACCTTTCTGCTCTGGGAGGACACCCACAGTGTGCTCATTGCTTGGCTTTGTCATGCTGAGAGTTCGCTGTGCACCAAGCTCCTGATCATCTGCCGATGCCTGTCATTGCATAATTAAGTTTATGTTAATAATTATTGCTTATAACTTCATAGTTAGCTTATTTTTATCCCCTGAGCTTTAGTTTGTTGCTTTTGAAAGTTAGAAATAACTTTCTAAAATAACAGAAATAACAACCGCTCAAACACTGGTTCCAGGGAAAAGCAGCTTGGTTTCTTTTGTGTGAACAGGTAAAATATTTGGGGCAAGTCACAGGGACAAGGAAGGGGCATTTACTGACCTGTGCTTGGAATCTGTCCACATGTGTGGACATGAGTAAGGTCTTGCTGCCCCGAGCCCCAAACTTGAGTAGAATCTTGCTGGAGCTCAATGCAGAGCACAGGAGGGATTTCTCGCTTGACCTCTTCCCTCATAAAGGCACTGTGATCTCTCCTGGGAGGCTTTCCCCCTACTTTTCCCTCTTGTGTCTGCCTTGCCAGCAGGGGAGTCTCCTGAACGTGATGATGTCGAAGCTTTTTGGAATCGTCTTTTTCTGTGGCCTCTTCTCGTCCTCTCAAGAAGTCATCTCGGGTCTGTCCTACGCCATCAGCCAGGTGGCGATGGAGAATGGTAACTAGGAAAGACAAGTTATGCTTATTATGAAAGTCATGTGGGACCGTGGTGTGGAGTGAAACCTCCTGGGTGTGTTCATCTTTATTTTATAGTTCCTCCAGACATTGCTTAGATCTTCTGCCAACCCTCGCTGCGTTCGTGGGCCAGGGAGCTCTCTCGGCTGCAGAACCAGGGCACATTTCGGCCCCAAGCAGCCATATAGAATTTCAGGACTAGTTCTGGGTTATTTCCTCTTTCTGTCTCAGTTTCTCATTTCCATGTTAGAGTGGCTGATATCTGGCAAACAACTGCTGTGAAGTTCAATGGCTTTGTTAATATTTGAAATGCTCCAGCAAGAAAAAAAAATCAGAGGCTTGTTTCCAGTTGTTTCTATTTACAACAAAACTCTCAAAACACAAATTCCCTTCACAAATGGGAAACCAGTTGTGAGTTGAACTGCTGCTTCCACTGAGGGGCTGCTGCTGCTGCTGATGTCACACAGCTGCGCTGTAATATTGCAGTTGAAGGTTTGGGACACTCTCCACTGCTGTCCCTCCTGGTTAATGCACCAAGGGCAGTTTTGGTTTAGTGCACACTGTAAAATATCATCCGCTGTGAGATTTGATTGCAACAAGGCAGCTAATGACTTTATTGGGAGTTTTGGGGAGCAGTGGGGCTTTGTTGTGCGACTCCTTTGCCAGGACAGATCTGACTGAGTGGAGAGAGGTCATAGCTGCAAGCGCTGGTCCTCACGCAGGGATGTTTTCCAGTTCTCTCCAATGCCATAATCCAGGACGGTCTTCTCCAGCAGCACATGCAGGGCCTGGTGCTTCCAACCATCATCAGTGATGGGGATCTGTTGAACTCTCCAACCAGTATCACTGGGTAAGTGGGGAGCATGGGCTTCTCTGTGAGTGCACCTTCACCCACAGTGCTGAAGCAGTGAAAGCTGAGCTGCAGTTGGTGTGATTGGTCCAAGTGGTTATCCTGGGTTTATTTTGATATTGAATTTCTGGTCTGACAAAAGTTTTCTGTGTGGTGGCGAGGTGGCTGGTGAAGCGCACTGCAAGTTGTAGATGCAGATGCAGAATGATGCTGTTGATATCTGAGATACTTGGCAGCACTGAGAGAGAGCGAGGACAAAAAGCTAACTGCTCTGTAAAGCTGGCATCCACCCCAGTCTGATTCTAGGTTCCCTTCTTTTGGGATTCAACTGCAGACTCTGTCAGTCTGGAGCTTGTATCTCTTGCTTATAACACTCCTACCTCCAGCTGGAGGTGGCTGTGCTGGTGTGGGCCCTGTAGGTTCCTCAGTGCATGTAGCTGTTCAGCTGTTAGAAAGTGCTTTTAATTTGTGCCAGCTGTTGCTGTTTGCAGGCTACACCTTGTCAAGGTTCGGCTGCCCAGGCTGTCAGTGCTGCTGGTATCAGGAATCGGGATCAAGGTGACTGTCTCTGCAAGGCTGCAGCTCAGTGGCAGCAGGTGAGTGTGGTGCTCCATGGTTGCTACTAAGGGAAAACCCCATCCCCAAGCTCCTCATTGTGCTACATTTTGCATCTTTGGGGGATTTCTAGGTGTTTCTTACCTCTAACAAAGTTGCAGAGCAGAACAGGCACCGAAAGCTGGCTCGTGGCATTTGTAATGGCTTGCAGGTGGTGGAGTTGCAGTTTGCTGCTGCCTTTGCTGAGTTTCTTTGATTAGAGGGTGAGAGAAGAAATCTGCTAAATGCTGTTACTCTTTTCAGCTTGATTGGCCTCCTCCCAGAAGCAATTGATATATTTGTGGATGTGAAAATTACTGCAAACATTAAATGCACGAATTTTGAATCTGGCATAGTCCAGGTCGTCATTGATGACTGCCTCTGCGTCCTCGGCACCGTGAAGATCAACCTCCTTTCTGGGTAAGTGCTTGTGCATTTCTGTTTTGCACTGCCTGCAGTTGTCTTCTCTTTATCCATTGATCCAGGACACAGATGGTGCTGAGCTGATACAGAGCCGGGCTGCAGGGAAGTAATTTCTTTCCCACTGCCAAAGCCCATTGCTTCAGTGGAACTGGCCAAAACTTTGGCTGTTGGAAATGAGGGTTAGTTTGCCTTGTTTGCCTGTGGAGATTTTAAGATCTGAAATATGAGGCTTGTCACCTCTTCCAGTTCACTTTCTCTACGCTCAGGTAGTGTGAATTGCTGTCTGAAGGGGAGGAATAATAGGGCAGGGCCTGTCCTGGGAAACAGCACCATTGCTTGCCCTGGTTTTATACTCTGCCTTTGGCTGCTGTCACAGAAAGATGCTGGGCATACAGATTCCTGGTCTGACAGCTGCAGGGATGTGTAATTCCATGCCAATGTCTCATCTCTTGCTCAGACTCATTAAATTCTTGGCAGAAAAAAATTGCTGACTTCAAGTATTGGTGAACGCAACAGAAAATTGATCATGGGGAAATATTTTCTTTTATTGCTTTTGAATTACTCACTTTTCAGGTTCATTGAATTTCTCCTAATTAATTTTTGCTTTCTGCATTATATTTCAATCAGTGCAGCAGCTGTTTTGAAAGAGGCTGTGTAAGTGAACAGAGGAACATGACTCACCCGCTCTGGGGGTCGTATTTTAAGTCTTGGCAGGATTAAAGTGATGATGTGTGGGAATTTATCTCCCTGTAGGGTAAGGGGGGAGCATGGATGTACATGATTGGCTTCATGGCAGTTCCTCAGATGTGCCTAAAGGCAGAACTTGGGCATAAATAACAAGATGCATTATGAATTCCTGCTGTCTGTGGCTTGCCAAGTGTGCTGCTGCATGTTCTAACTCAGTAGTCCAGAAATATATTGATTATCCAAAGTAAATGGCTCTGCACTGCCTGCAGGCATCAAGCATCCCAGAGTGATCTATTTAGCAACAGTGTTGGAATGTTACCCAGCAGATTTCTCCTCTTGTCATTCCACATGTAAATTGTTTGTTTCCTGTAACTAACATGCAGATATTTCATAACAGCTCTGCCTTCACTTAACTACAGCTCTGATTTAACTACCAGAGAGAGACAGCCAAACCCAGGTGATGTTGTGAGAGGGTCGCTCCTCTCGTGCCTCCCCTCGGTGAGGCAAGCAGCTTCTCGCCCTCCCTGCCTTCTGCACAGCCCCTGCTCTTGCCAGCAAAGCTGCAGCAGTGTCCCTGAGGGCGACTAAGGACGTAGCAGAGTGTGAAATGAAGGCTTGAGGTCTTTGGTCTCCTATCCCAGAACTGTGTTTGTAGTGACTGGGAATTTTTGTTTTCCTCCTTTCCAGCTTACTGTCTGTATCGACAAAAGATGTAATACTCGCCCAGCTGACAGCAACTCTGCCCGGTCTGGTAAGCCTGAAGGGCACCCTCCTTTCGTAGCTGGAAGGCGGAATATCAGGAATAACTTGTTATGAGGTCACAGCAAGCAGCCCCATCTCTCTGTGCTGCTCTCCCCCGTCCCTGCCCCGTGCTGCTCGGCCCGGGTGCCCGTGCCCAGCCTGGCTGTTGCCGTGTCCCCGGCCATGCAGCAATGCCTGAACCGTTCCCCAGATCCAAGCACTCCCCTTCCGTGCGGTACCACGACTCCAGGGATGCTCCGCTGCCCCCAGGTCCTTCCCAGCATCCCAGGTTCTGCCCTGTTGCCACGCAGCACCTTTTTCCTTGGGGTTTTAAATGATAAGGAGTGGGTCTGCTCTGGCTGTCGGGTGCCAACTCCCTGCAAGGGGGTGGCGAGATGGGGTGAGCAGCTGCATTTCTGCTCTGTGTTGCAGCTTTGTCCAGTATTCCATATAGTCATCAACACTGTGAACATCCAGCTCATGGGCACCATCAACTGTAAGTTTCTTGTGGGGGGGATGAGGTGCTGCCTCCTCGCCTTCCCTGCAGACCCGTGGTGGGAAGAGCCCTTTCCCACTTCCAGTCCATAAGTGTGTCAGGGAAGAGCTGTCCTTCTGCAGGGCTGTCACTGAATTCACACCTGAGCAGTCCAAGTGAACTGCTCTCACCTTGGCCCTCCTTACACCATTTTTATACGTCACCCTTGAACTGAGCTGATTTGATGCTCTTTTGGAGCTGCATTCTAAGCGTAGATCCCACAAAGCTGATTTTGGGGATGTTTTGCCCATTTTGAGTAGCAGTGAGCATCTCACAAGCACCTGCTCAGGGCTGGGCCGTGGCTGTGAGGTCTGGTTGGGGCCAGCAGGGTCAGGGCAGGAGTTTGTGTCGCTGCTTATTTCCTGATGCTTTAACGACCACTTTTTTCTCCCTGAAGCCGTGATGCCAGTCGGCAGATTAGGAACGATTCACTACCAGCTGGCCAGCCTCCCCTTTACCTCTGGCCTGTTCCTTGGGCTGGATTTGGATGTAAGTTAATGCCGGGTGACAAGACCTTGCAAGCGTGACTGCAGGGTCTTGCCTTTCAGCACTGTTCCCCTTCATCTTGTGGGAACAGTTGTCTTCCAGTACAACCACATGTGGGAGCTGCACTAATGCCTTGTTCTGGAAATGCTGGATAAATATTTAAACCCTTATCCAAATCACCACTAAGTGGCTGTGTGTACTTTTCTTCAAGCCCTCTTTTGCTCTGTTTGCAAACTGAGGCTGCAGTCTGGTGTTTGTAGCTGCTGCGACAGCAGCTCTCATCTTCTACCCCTCACTCTGCAGACTGGCTGTGGGTGCTTTTTGCCTTGCTTTTCAGTCGTTATGATGGGTGAATGCTAAACCAAGCTATGGATGGATCTTTTACTACTGTCTTACTGGGAAAAGCAAAAAATAAACAGTGCTTTCAAACAAGAGAGCTTAAATAAAAGGAAGTGGCTAGCTGGGCCGTGAGCAATAAAGAATAACATGGGCCAATAGCCCATGGTGCAGGCTGTGTGAGCAGTGCTGCTGCTCTTGCTGACGTACAGCTGCTCCATTGGGATTAGTCTTTGCCCCCCATCCCCAGATGGTCAGAGTTGGTCTCCTTAGCAAGGAGGTGGTACCAGTATGGGTCCATTGTAGAGCCAGGGAATGGCTCCTGCTTCCTGGGCATTGGAGGGAGGGCAGGCACTGCCATCGCGGCTCCTGGAGTGAAGTCTCAAGGATGAGATGAAGCAGTGCGTTGTGATTTGGACAGAGCGTGTTATTGGCTGAGAACACCTCAGTTACACACTCTGGCCTTTGTCAGTTCCTTTTGTCTATTAAACGTAGAGGCAGTTGTGCTGAGTCCAAGGGCTCTCCCTAAGCTCTGGGAGGAGGGCTGTTTCAGCAGCAGCAGGCGCGGACCCTGTACTCTCTGGCTTGAGGATCCTTTGATCTTCTGTCCTGGAGGTGTTTGTAGTGACTGGGACGGGTTAAACGTCTGTGAAAGAGGATGGATTAAATGTTCCTGTTGCCTCTCTTTGCAGGGCTCAGTGAAGCATGCGGGAGGCAGCATCATCCCCCATGACTCGTCACCCTCCACTTTGCCTCCTCTGGTGGACAACCTTCTGACCCTGACGCTGCGCCAGAACTTTCTCAACGCAGTTCTGACCCTCATGGTACAGATACCACAGCAGATCTTGTCCTGCACGCCAGAATCTGTGAGTGTAGCAGCCCCACTGGAGACTGGCTCTGGGAGTGCGACCAGGCTGACTGGGAATGGGGACAGAGCAGGAGAGGGGTGGCCCTGGCAGGATGGGTGTTGCTGGAATCGGCTGGAGCGCTCACTGGGGCTGCGGGTGCTTTTCTTCCAACAGTTCACCGGTGCCAAACAGCTGCAAGATGCCGTCTCTGCCCTCATTCCTGCTGAGGTGAGTGATTTCTGTTGGTGCGAGGGTTTGTGTCAACCTTGCCAGGTCCAAGACCACCCAAGCGATGCACCCAGATGTGCTGGGATGCTGCTGCCAAAGGCCTCTGGTCTTTTGCCCCCTCCTCCCCTTGGCCACACCAAGTGTGCCCCGTGGCTGAGCCGTGCCAGCGTAGCTCGAGGCTGCCCTGCTGCCAGCCCAGCTGATGGGAGCAGGTGAAGGGACTGGAGCCCACTCTCCTGTGTGCCATTGCTGCAGTCAGCATTCTCCTGCTCCCTCAGCAGAACAGCTCCTCTCACAGGTATCAGTTGTTGACAGAAATAGCTGGTAAATATCTGGCATATCCTGTTTCCTGGGCACCATGGGTGTCCTCTTATGGCCACAGCCCCCTTTGTGTCCATCTTTGCTTCCTCAGTCCCTTAGTGCCCACAGCAAGGAGTGCAAACCTGTGCTGCTGGACCTGTTTGCTCTGTACATTTGGCTTGTCCAGAGTCTTTGTGACCTCGGAGGAGGCCCTACAGAGTTGTGGGCTGTGAGAGTTCACCAGAGCACTGCTGGTCCCCTGCCTGGCCAGTGTGTTGCATGCAGGTAAGCACCTCCATGTGTCCTCAGTTCCCACAGTGCTCTGCCTGCCGTGTGACCAGTCCTCTGACCATCAAGTTATTGTTGGGGAAACCAGCCATAGTCTTGGAAGAAAACAAAGCCACTGTTGAGCTTTCGGTCTTGGTTAATTTGTCCATGAAACCTTTAGATGGATCAATCATCACCCTCCTGCTGCTGAGGGCTGTAAGTGTGCATGGAGAAACCCCAAACTGGTGAAGCGTGCGGCCAGACGAGTGACTGGCAGCTGCGATGGGGACGTCTCCATGTCCTGATCCTCTCTCTGTCTGCTTGCAGGACCTCCATCTAAACATCCAGGTGTCCATTAGTGGAGGCAAACTGCTGCTGGTCCTGTCCCTGGGCAGGTAGGCTCGGCCCGCAGCGAAGGCCCCAGCATCACCCCACCTACTCGTCCCCCTGAGACAGCCCTGGCTCTTCAGCTGCGCTGACAAACTCCGGCTTCCCCAGAGCGCAGGGGACAGGCTCAGTTTTCTGGGAAGCAGTGGCTAGAGGAGAGCAGGGACAGCAGGAAGGGCTGCAATTCCTCAGGGAGTTCTGCTAAGGGAGTTCCTCAGCGCTGAGGGCTGTCTCGGCTTGTGTCGGTGACAAGCATTTCTGGAGATGCCTGAGGTTCCACAGACACAGCTGTGACCAAGCCGGGTAGTGCTGCCTCCCCCAGGCCAGTGACGTTCTGTGTCTCACAGCATTGGTTCTGGGGCTGTGACTTGCAATGGTTTTCAGTGTCTGTGAAACAGGCATTCATTTCCTGAACCTGAGCCTTTCCTCCCTGGCTGATGGACAAGGGGGACAGGTACTGCTGACTTTCAGGGACCAGGAGTGGGGAAGTTTAGGAGGCTGGAGGGAAAGTCTGTGCCAGTTTTATAACAAGAAGAAATGAGGCAACCAGAATATCTGGAAGACCATCAGCTTAACTTGGATCCCAGGCAGCAGTTGGAGAAGTCTGGTGTTGGACATGAGGGGAGGGGAGGGAAGCACTGCCGTTAATGCCGCTCGAGGTGGGATTAAAGATTGGAAAGCATTTCTGATTGTGTGAGGTTTGAGGATTTCAACCCGTTTTGCCTGTGAAAGAGCAAGATCTAGAAGCAACATTGGCAGAAATATAGAGAATAGAAATGCATTCCAGGGCTTTTAATTCAATAGGCAAAGATGTAACAATATTCAATGGGAGCAGAAAAGAGGAATTCCAAGTGGAAATAAAGCATACGTGTGAACTATGGAGATAGTCGTGTGATTGCAATGACACATTAGGAGCAGTAGCGAATTCTCCAGAGCTCCTGATCGTTAAATCCAGACTGGATGCTTTTTCCAGAAGCTCTGCTCTCAGCAAGAGAGGAGGTGACTCCTTTCCTGGGGTGAAAACTTACCTGGGCATGGGAGAGGGAAGGAGCCAACGTGTGCCCTGCTGCAGGGCTGCTTCATTGACAAGCAAATATCAATTAAGTTAAGCTTTCTTTTCCTTATTTTCTTTTCCCTCCTGCCAGTATGGCGGCACAGCTTTTTGTGGTGCAACACAGCGACCCCTTTATGGGATGCTTGGCGGTGCCCCACGGGGATCCCTTGCCCATGGGCTGAGGAATGCTGCACGGGGAGGGGTCAGGGGGCTGTAAGCTCTGGCCAGGACCTTGGTTTCGAACAGGTTGTTTGCTTTCCTTTTCCTGCAGCCTTTCCCTCGCCCTGGAGTCTTCTGATGTTGGCATCACTGATGTAAGTCTCTCGTACCAGTCCGGGCTTTACTGGGCGGGCAGCGCAGGCGGGCACTGGGCACCGCGGCCCTGGGGAAGGAGGAGGTCCCGCGGTCGGTGTGAAAGGCTGAAATGAGTCCTGGCTCTGCTGGGTGACCTCTGCTGGTCGTGGTTGTCAGCTGCTCTGCTGTGTAGGTTGTAGCAATTCTTCTTGAACTGCCTTTTTTCCCCCTTCTGCCTTTTCTAATAACGCAAATGCAAAGCCTGAAGTCGATTGTTTGTTCTCCCTTGTTCAGGCAAAGCTTACACGGAGCTCCAGCAGGGTTTTACCTGGTAGCAAGATTCCCAAAGGAAGGATCCTATACAAATTGAGGAAGAAAAGTAGATTTGCTTTAAAGAAAAAGAGGGGCTGTTTATTCTTTTACTGTGTCAGTGGGAGGCAATTTCCAGCCCCAAGGACTGGCTGTCTCCCAGCCACGGTGCTGGGCTGCGCTTGTGCCCGGCGGTGCCTCTCACATCTTTGTTCCTTTTTTGGTTCAGGTCTCGCGCTTGAAACCACAATTCAGCAATCTGGTTGTGGAAGTGTTGATGCCCCTTCTCAACGGTAAGGTGACTGGGGTAGAGGAAACTTCTGGAATGCTCTGAGTTCTGAGGGAGCAGAGGGGTACCTGTGTACTTTTGAAAGCTGTGGCAGGAGAGTCGGAGTGATTAAAGGTCTGCAAGGCCTTTTTGAAGCTGTTGTTAAAAGTCCCAACTTTATTCTTGCACCATCCATCCCAGCTTCAGTCCTAAGAGCCCTAGAAAGCAACAGTGGGTGGCAGAGAATGTGAGGAAAGCCAAAAGGCATTGTGTGCGGTGGTGCTGCAGTCATCCGTGCCTCCTGAGGAGCTCTGCCCCCTTCACCCTCCCTGGGAGCAGCCTTGTTGTGGGGTGGGAGCTGGGCTCACCCCTCCGGTGCTGGGTACGGATCCGTCTGTCCTTCACAGCTGCTCTGAGCGTCGGTATCCCTCTGCCAAACGTGCTGGGCATTCCCCTCGTAAAGGCGGTCATTCGGATATTACTGGTAAGTGTCTGGAAAGGCTGTTTCCTCCTGCAAGGCTCCAGTGGGGCTTGCTGGGGCTGTTTCTAGCAGCTGGACCCTGCCAGTGGTGGTTTGGTGTGCAAGGGCCAGAGGTTTTAAGCCTGGCAAGGCCAGGAAGGTCTCTGCCTGGCCTCCTTCAGTTCAGAGATGCTGCCGAGTACTTTGTGTCCATGAATATTATTGAACTGATGAACAATATTCAGCCCCTCTGGGGCAGGTTCTGGTTTCCCTCTCCAGACTACCTTTCCCTCACAGAGAATTCTGTGCACTGATGTGGGTCCAGGGGGTCTGGCAGGTGCTTTTGAGTGGCACCATTTGAAGTGTCTTAAATTGCACTCAATTCCAGCCCTGGGCATCCTGGAGGTGTCCCAGAGAAGCTGGGATACTCTCAGATGTTTCCCAAAGGATGCTATGACCTTTGTATGACAGATTTGCCATGTGGATTTTCAGTTCCCTGTGTGTTGTTGATGAGCTATTGTGAACCAGCTTCCCTCAAAGTTGGGGAATAACGTGGCTCTGTTCCTCCTTGCACTTCTTCAGGGCCAGCTGGTGATCCTTGTGTGAGCTGGGGAGCCACAGGTCGGCATGGCCTTTCTGGGCAAGGAAGGAGGAAGAAAGACCAGGGAGGCTGAAGGATCGAGACCGGCACTATTCATGTCTCTTTTTCTGTACTTGATTCGAGATTCTTGATAATATTTATGACAATTTAAAGGTAATTGGCTCATGTGAGTGCTAAGGTACTGACATGAGCCAGCACCTGACAGGCAGTTCTGTGTGCGAGGCTCTGTGGAGAGATCAGCGTGGGCTGGGGGTCACAGCTGTGGCAGCCGCGTGTGCTGCTGCGGTGGAATTGTTGCATTGGATCTGAGGGAAAATTGCTCTTGGTATAATGGAAAAAGGAATTTGTTGTGTGTGGCTTTCTAAGGAAACATCATCATCCATGTTGGGAAGGGTGTGGAGCGCTGAACAGGAACTCAGGATACATTTGTCATGTAACTGTTAATAAACATTCCTACTTTTTTAGTGCTTTGAACGAGGTTCTGTTTTCCGATTCTTCTCAGAGAGAGCATTTGTACTGCCTCCTGATGCAGGGTTTGGTTCCCTTGGGACATCTGATATTTTGGGGTTTGGTTTGAACACTTTTTCTACTCAAACTTCCTGAGAAAAAACACTTGGCTATTCAGAGGCTACTCCTGGCTGGGATGACTTGCTGACCCAGTGCTAATCCACCAGCAGAAATCATAATGAGATCAAATTTCAAAAGGTCAGAAAGCGTTTTGTAAAAGAATCTGAGGGGAAAACCTCCTTAGCAGATACCTGAGAAATGTGATAACATGGGAGCACACCCATCTGCCTGCAGTAGTCCATGTGTGCTCCGACCACTCTAACAGTCAGCTGGTCTCTGCGTGTCCCAGGGGGAAGGATTCAGCATTTCTGATTTCAGAAAAACAAGTGATTTGGGGTTAAAAACCCCAAAACCAAAACCCAAATAAACTGAGGTTTTACAAGGCTATCTCAGCTGTTCATCCCAGCACCAGGTGTTATTACTGGTGGGTTAATCATTGCTGGGGTCCCCAGAGCAAGTGGTACAGCACCGCAAAAGCACAGGTGATGCCCAGGAGGAGTCCAGCCCTGATCAGGTAAAGGATGGGACAACAGCCTGTCCCAGGGTTCTGCCTAAAGTGAACAACAGTTCAATGTCTCCTGGGCCAAAGCCCTTGGCTGTTACATTGATTCCCAGCGTCACAGGGAGATGTCCCAGAGGAACTGCTGAGCGCAGCAGAGGGGGCGTTCGACCCGTTGGCAGCCTGGGTTCATGCCAACAGCCCAGAGCTCTCCAGCGTGGTGCACCCTCACCATGCCATGGCTCAGGTCACAGCAGGAGGGCTGGGGCTGGGTTGGAGTACGTGGTGACGCTGAAGATCAGTGTTTTAGCCAGTCTGGTTCCCAGCCCCGTGCAGGCTGATGGTGCCGATGGGACCGTGCTCTCCAAAGGCTGCTGGTAGTGCAGCCCTTGCCCTGTCCCTGGGCAGAACAGATGCTCCTGAGTGATGATGGGACCCCTTGCTCAAGCAGGGTGCTGTGGGTGGCCCCAGCATGAGATAAATCACTCGGATGAGGGGTTTCTGAGATGCGCGATATGAACAGGAAGGAAAATTCTGGGCCATTGGTCTGTGCTCGTGAGCCAGGAGCCACTCATGCTCTCTGACACCGGTACAGCCGTGGGGTTCTGGGGGGCTGTGAGATGGGCAGGATGAGCAGCCCCATGGGTGTGCGCTGGCAGCTGCTTTGTGCCACCTGAGGGTTACGGGACTGGTGGAGCTTGACTTCTCCTGCCGTCATTTTTGCCCACCCATTGGCATAAAGGGCTTTGTTTGTACAAGATTTTGTTCTGGTTCCTGAGCAAACACCTGCTGGGTGTCGAGTAAAGTTTAGCACCCTTTTTGTTCCGTCTTTTGACCAGCACTCCTGTGTGCATTCCCGGTCTTGCTGGCACTAGAGTCATCTGTGAGCTGTCACTGTCCCAGGGCGTATTGATTGGGAAAGAAAAGGCAGTGGGAAATGTGTGACTGGGGAGCTCAGAGGGGCTGCACAAGTGTGGAGTTGCAGAAAAAGTGGAAAAGTTGTCTTGTGCATCTGGAAAGGGCTTTTCCTTCCGGGACCTGGTCTCTGTCGTGTGATTTATCACATGGGGCTGAGTGGAAGGAGGAGAGGAACCTTTTCAAAAGGAAAGGGCAGCTTCTCCTTGGTGCAACTGGTTAGTCCTGCAACTTGTAAATCCAGAACTCTGAATTGCTGGTATGTTCAGGAGTAAATCCAGAGCTGGAAACTGCAAGTCAGTGTTCATAAGAATGGAGACAATCCTGTCCTCAGTGGAAAACCCACTAAGCAGTTTTTTTTTCCAGCCTTTTGGCCCCCCAATCTGCTGGAAAATCTTCGTCAAAGTCACCAACACAAAGACTTTTTCCAGCATTTCTGTTTCCAGGTGAACCCAAAGTGCCCGTTGGGGACAGCATTGGCCATCTCCTGCAGATGCAGCTGTGCCAGAGGGCTCGGTAAATCGGAGGGCAGGAGGGAGAAGCAGAAGAGCCCAGGTCTCCAGTTCTGCCCTTGAGCCTGTGGCTGCTCCCAGGTGGGATGTGTGGGGCTGGAAGTAGGGTGCACAGCTCCCCTGAGCCCAGCCCTGTGCTGGAGAGGCAGAGCTGTGCAGTAAAGCCTAAAGCCAGAGTATCTCCTGGCAAATAAATACATCTTTTTACTACTGTAGCTTATTACTGTTGGGGAACTGGCTTAAGCTATATTAGTCAAAGAGTAATGGTTGCAGCTCTACCAAGGAAACTTTTATTAGGAGCAGTTCCCGCTATTGCCAACTTCAGGCATTAAAATCATTAGTCAGGTCCCTGAATTGGGCACAGAAACCTTCAGGGGTTTATATGCCTTATAATAAATCAACTTGGCTTGTTTTGTTTGCTTTCCTATTTCTGAGTCTCTGAAATATGAGGTTTTGAAGTGCTTTTCAGCAGCTCCAGAGGCTAGAAATGATGTGTGTAGCTGTTGTGAGTGAAAGCAGAGGTGTGTATAATTAATATGATTTCATGGCATCCCCATTGCAGAGCTGGTGTGGGAACTACCCAGGCAGCACTCAGGGTGCTTTTCCTGGGTGCTCACTCTGTCTTGAGGCAGCTGCCAACAGCACCCAGTGATGGAGCAGCTGGGGTGGCTTTAGGAGCTCCATTACCAGCTCATTCAAGGCTGTTGTGGATTCCCCCTCCTTTAGAACAACCTCTGGAGTGTGGCGTTGCGTCTGGTCACTGGTACTGAGCATTCCAATATGGATAAATGTACCTGGGCAGCCATGGTGCATGCAGCATTTTCTTTGTAATAAGCTTTGTCAGACGTCTGGTATTGAAAACACAACTGCCTCCAAGTCTAAAATTAGAAACCATTGTGCAGGCTGTTTTTTTTCCCCCCCTCCCTTCTTTTTGACCCAGGGAGAACCAGCAGCCGGAATGTTCCCATAGAAACATGAACCATGAAGGAAAAGCAGATGAAGGATCTCTTGTTGGTAGGGACCATCTTGTTCTGCAGCTCAGAGACACGAGGCTGCTTTGCATCCTTATAAATTAGTAGAATTTTCATGTTCCCTATGTTCCCTTAATTAAATGTAAGGTCTGGTCATCTGTGCTTGTACCAGTTCTTAGCAAGGCAAAATGCTTCTGTCTTTAGGTGCAAGTTATTAAGGAGAAAAAAAATCAATAATCATACAAGAAAAATGCAGTATGAAAGGGAAATGTTTAATTAAAGTACAGACCGTGGTTACAATCCATCCTCTTTGTGCAACAAAAATACGAAGAGCAGGACTGGAAGAGAAAGCCACTAGAGCACTGCTGTTGTTATTCTGAAGCTGAGAAAACAGTGGTTTAGTGAGGCAAGAAAGATGATTTTAGACATTTTGAGCAGTGGAAAAACACAAGGCATAATTTGGGAGTCAAGAGAACAACTGTGTGCCACTGCCTTCCTCCAGCTGTCAGCCCTCAGCCCGTGGTCTGCTCTGTGCTCTTTGCCTGTAGCTCGAGGTTGCAGGTGACCAAGACGTAGTCCTGGACAAGGGGAGAAACAGGAGCTGAGCAAGGTGCCCGTGGGCGCCCGCTAGCCTGCGCTGGGCTCTGCCCAGGCCCCTCCAGCACAGCTACTGCTCACGTCTGAGGGCATGGAGAGGAACTATGGCTCTTTAAAGCAATGAAACTTGGTTCTGCAGGTTGGCAGGGCCAGAGGAGCAGGCTCTGATGTGTTCTGGAGCCAGGAGGCAAGTGTTGCTCCTGGGCTCCCTTTAAATCAAATGCAACAGGGAGCAACTTCAATGTCTTATTCCTTACCTTGTGAATAGTGATGTTGACACCAGTGTAGGTGAAGCTGGAGATGTGGGGCATGAAGATGCCTTCGCTCAGGGCCACTAGGATAAAAAAGAGGGAAAGTTTCCAGGTGGATATCACCTTCATCTCTGCTGTGCATCCTGAGTGGGAACCCCGGCTGCTCACCATTTATCTGAGCCGGTACCTCCATGCGGATCGTGGGCAAGAACAGCTCCTCCAGCAAGGCCACCTGCCAAGGGGAAACGCAGGGTCAGCTCGCACAGCTCTGGGGCAAGAGGAATGAGGCAGGGCCAGCAGGAGAGGAGTCCTGACGCTCATTGCACTTCTCCTAATCCCGCGGGCGCCTGCCTCTCCCTTCTGTGGGGCGCAGTGAGCATCCCCAGTAGGTATTTCCCTGCTGATAGGCTGGGAGGGATGGGTTAGGGCCGCCTAAGCTGGTGGGTGCAGCTGAGGGTGCCCAGAATGGTGGTGAGGCTCGGTGGGGGGCACCTACCGGCACAGGACCCACGTTGGAGGCAGCCAGGCTGAGCTCAATATCCCTGGAAAACAAAGAGCAGCAAGGGAGCTGCTTGCAATAAGTTGTAATAGAAGTGACTTTCACGTTCTCCCAACCCCTCGACTGAGCCCAGGGCCAAGCCAGGAATGACCTCAGTGCCAGGGGACATCTGAGTAGGCAGCTGGAGCCTGGCTTTCCCCTGGGCACAGCAGCAAGTGTTGAAGAACATTTTGGCCGCCAGGGCTTGGATTGAACAGCTTTGGGGGGCTGAAAGCGGGAGGGCTGTGTCGGTGTGTGTGGGGCTGAGCAGGCTGGGGTGCAGGAAGCTGCAGGACTGGGATGTGGAGCCTGTCAGTTGCAGGCTGTGTCTGCAGATGGGACAGTGCAGCGTGGCTTTCCCTGGGGCCGCTGGTGTGGCAGGAACCGGCAGAGGTGGGTGGTGGTGTTGGTGTGTGCCGGTCACCTGTGCTGAATGCGGGTGGTGGAAGGGTGCAATTCCCACCCTTCTCTCTGGAGATTCCTGGAGTCTCACCATTTCCCTTGGGACAGAGCTACCTCTGCAGTGCCCAAACTATCACAGCTAATAAATTCTTAACCGCTTTCTGTCTCCTTTCCCCACTAAGACTGGGACGCATCCCCTTGGAGGACTCGGAGAGCAGCTGGGTTGCTGGGTTCATTACTCTATCTCTGCCGCAGAGATCATCATCCTGGTGTCGACCACGCTGAGGAGGAGCCCTGCAGAAATATCCTGCAAGGAGGAAAGAGAGGACGGGATCAGCCCTGCTTCAGCTTTGAATAGTGGGATGTGCTGAACCCACTCATGTGCTGCCACCTGCCCCGTGCTCCTCACACCCTACTCTGCCCAATGGAAGCAAACGCTGGGAGCCGTGGGTGCTAGGGCAGGTAAAGTCTGAACCAGCCCTTTGCAATGGCTGCAGCTCGACCAGGTCTTGGAGCAGAGGGCATTGCCTGTGTGCATCTTGGCTTGCTCACACAGCACACTCACCACGTTCACACTCAGGAAGCTCTGGAAAGCCTGAGACCCCTCCCCGATGTGGACAGTGAGGAAGAGCTTCATGGCTGCCTTGTCTTCCTCCAGCACCACCCGCGGGGAGCTCCTGAACACGGCTTGCAGCACCACAGGTAGGTCCTCTTGGAAGAGAGAGCCCATCTGTCAAGGGAGGGGGGTTATTTAAAGGCACAGCAACACCGGGGTGGTGAGCGGACGGCTGGGGGGCACTGGCTGTCCTGGGGCCATGACTCTTGAAGTGACAGCAACAGCAACAAACCTGAGTGATCTTCTCTGCCAGGGTGGTAGTGGTCAGTGGGGTCTGCAAGAAAAAACACTTGTGACCTGACAGCTCGGGGCTGCTGTTCTGGGGTTCATGTCCAGCCCAGCCATGCAGACCCTGTGATGGGTGCTGTGCCGTGCGCGGGCACGTGCAGGAGCCTTCCCACCCACCAGGAGCAGCGTTTTTGTTACTCTGCGTGGCAAACTCTCACTGCACCATTAGACCAGCAATGTCATGGAGAGCCTGGGGGCTGCGACTGCCATGGGCACTCACACCCACTCATTTCTTTGCAGGGCACAGGGCTCCTCCAAACCGTTCCCTCCAAAAACATATTTTCTACTCCTTGCTGACTCGCTCTGCTCACCGGGATGGTCATGTTGAAGGCTCCAGCCATTTCCAGGGCAGAGAAGAGGCTGGTGTAGAAGTGCTCAGAGAAAGCCAAGGTGAGGTGGGAAGAGCTGGGGCTCACTGGCTCAGGCATGTTGAATGGCACAGGGCTGACTGGCAGGGGGATTGCCACTCCTGCCACCTGGAAAGTCGTCTGCAGGAACGTGGGCAAGAAAAAAAGGAGTTTGACATGTCTCAGGGCACATAGGACAGGGAGGAAGCAGCTGTCCCAAAGCCTGGAGCTGGGCTGCGAGTGCTGGAAAGCAAGGACTTACTTGCAAGGATATAGTGATTCCCTGCTTGGAGAACACGGGTGCAGCCAGGGGCTGGTATTGGACCTGACAGCTCGGCATGACTGGGAACTGAGCTGTAAACAGAGCAGAGGGACACTCAGAAACAGGAGGGGAGCAGTGACAACAGGGCTGGGTCTGGGAAGCATCTGAGTTTCCCAAGTCAAGAGACAGGGAAAGAGAGCCCAGCAGAGGCAGCGGGTCCCCAGGGAGATGATGGTGGTGCAGCCGCTGCTGCTGGGCTTCTGCTGCAGTTTGGGAGCCCATCCCATCGCAGAACCTGCTCCCAAATGAGCCCCGAAGCCCTTTGGCTGAATGAGCCTGAAAGCCACGTTCTCACCCGTCAGAGAGATCAGCAGCTCATTGGGGGAAAGCAGCAATCTGGAGACTTCTGAGCAAACCTACAGAATAAAGAGCAAAAAGAGAGGCAGTAGATGAACACAGGAGTCTGCTGGCATCAAGCATCCCGCAAACATCTCTGCTGCAGGTGTTCCCTGACCACACGGTGTCCCAGGGACAGGGGATGGTAGGGATCAGTGGCCACGGGGCTGCCGGGGAGACCTGGCAAAGCACAAGCCTGACTTAAAGTGCTTTCATTTCTACAGAACTGTACAACTTTGTCTTCTTCTGTTCACACCTTTACAGACTTTTTCTTACCTTAGTGACCTTAATCTTCTTGTCCTCTTCTGAACTAGAGGACTTGCTGGATGATGACAAGAGAATGGAAGAAGTTAGAGGAGAACCAACTCAGCCAAGGGTAGGTGAGCATCTTCTATCTGACCCAAAAGTCACCCAGAGACCATCGTTTTCTATCATCTATTAAGCTATGATTGCAATTCAGAATCCTAAAATACTGAAGAATTGCCTTTGGACTTGCTTTTAGAACATTCCTGCCACACTGCTTTAAAGCATCTGCCGTCTTATGAGGGAATGAAACTCTCTTAAAATGGGGGAAACCAACCCTGCAAGCAAAGTTCCTCCTGTGAAGATAAAGTTTCTGTGTTAACGTTTGTAAACTTTTAGGGCAGTGAGCAGATCTGAGTCCTGTTACCTTCCTGCCTAGAAATGTTCCTGTCTTAGTTCCTTCTTTTCCCCTGTTACCCAGTCTCACAACACAGAAAACCCATGGGGTCAACCTTTGAGTCTCCCTGGTGCTCTGTGTCTCCCTGGTGCTCTGCGTCTCCCTGCTGCTCTGTCTCTCCTCCACGGTGGATTTGCAAGCAGAGGTCACCAGCTCCAGGTTCTCTTCAGCGTTCATTTCCACTTGGAGGTTGGCCAGGATGGACAATCTCATCTGCTTGGTGGTGGAGCTGTGCCAGGGGAGGAGAGACGGAGGCTGGGCCGTGAGGGGCTGCTCCTGGTCCCACTCGCCCCCGCTCCTGCCGGCAGCAGGTTCTGGAAGAGCCCCCATTGCTCCAGCCGGCATCTCAGCCCACATCCAGCCCCAGCACTCACGGTGCAGGTGAGACACTGAAGTCCACATTGATGTTGAGCCGCAGGCCGGTGTCAGGGATGATTGATAGGGACAGCTTTGTGACTTTGACAGAGTTGATTTGGATGCTGCTGGAGCAGAAATGAGGGTGTCAAGACCAGCACAGGCTGATGTGCAACCCCTGGCTGCTCTCACGGTGAGCAAACCCCAGAAACCCATGAGAGCTGCACGGATAAATCAGTCTCCTGAGGCTGCTGCTCCGAGACCCCAAAGGAGGAGCAAGGAGCCCATTTCTAAACTGCTCTTTCAAGCAGCTGTGTTGATCTCCAGGAGGATTTTTGCCATTGCTGGCAAAACACCTTTTGTGACAATATTGAAAGCGCTCCAGGTAAGCAGCTGCGTGACCCAGGAGTGCAGTGGCAAAGCCTGGGCAAAGCAGAGCTGCAGACTCACCTGCTGGACTCTGGGGAGCTGGGAAACAGTTCTGGGCTGATCAGGGCCTTCAGGTCCTGCCTGAGGATTGCCTCCGTGTACGACTTTGAAACTTCAGCAACTGTGGAGCAGGAGAGAGAGTTTATGAGACCCTCTGGAGCTTGTGGTCTGATGCACAGAGGTGGACAGACTGATACCTGTCCAGGTGACACACCTCCAAACCTTACCAACCCCCCAGGACTCGCTATGGAAAGGAGATGATGGAAGTGAGCTCATTAATGGCTTAAATTTCTGGTGTTTGGGATTTCACCACCAGACTGGGAGCTGCTGCTGCCTCCTCTCCCTGCTGACGATATGGGATGTACGGGGTCTGGACTTACAGTACTTCAGTCCTGAAGGGGTGAGGATGCCCCCACAATCGGGGGACCTGGTGGTGCGTACAGGGACCAGGAGGCTCAGGAGGATGCTCAGGACACAGAGCTTCGCCATACAGGTGCCTGGAGGAGGAGAAGGGCAACCACAGCAGCCTGGTTAGAGCAGCTCAGCCCTGGCCTGGCCACCACAACACACATCCATGCTCAGGAGCCACCAATCTGCTGCCAGGTTGGGTTTGTGGTCCTGAGGTCTCGTGGAGTGCCTGGGGATTTAAAAGCACTCACAGAAGGCCCCCTGCAAGTGCTTGCAGCAATGTGGAGCTGACTGAAGAGTGTGTGATGGCCTGCAGCTGATGTAAATTAGCAAATGAACAGGAGTTAAAATTAATTGAGAAAGGAATGGAAGTTATGGAGGAGGCTAAAGTCAAATAAAAAGGTGAAAGTGTTTGTTTGTTTATAATGTTTGTAATGCTCTTAAAATAGTCAGAAAACAAGTAATGAAGAAAGTTCAATCCACAGAAAACATTTATATCAGTCTTTGCAGAAGGAGGATGTCTGATGAGAACAGATCCTTGCAGAGACCCACCAAAGCAAGAGCAAGCAATGCTTGTGCCCAGCTATTCAGTCTGAAAAGGCATCGTTACCTGTCATCACCAGCCTTCCCATCCTTCCAGCTCTGTCCGTTCTTGCCGTGGCTGCACCAAGGATTGTGCTGGCTTTATATATCCTCATGGCCGAGGGTGATGGGCAGGGATTGGCAAGGAGTGCTGGAAAGCAGGACATTCAGTGGACACTTTGTCTTCTACACCATTCTTATTGTTTCCCCATACAGTTGATGACATTGTCTGCTGACCTAGGGAGGTCAAAGTACTGAATGCTGGTGCTGGGGCAGTTTGCCTTTGCTGCGGGGCTGCTGAGGAGCACAAAGAATGATCTCTGGGTGGGGGATGCCAAGAAATCAAGCATTGTCAGAAAATGAAGATGGGTTTCTTTGCTCTGTAGCTGTGCTTTCTTCCTAATGCCACAGGGACAGCCACTGCCATGTCCACACCAGCGAGAGCCTGCTGTGGCTTGGGTCACTCTCTCTGCTGGGTGACGCAGGCCAGAGGTGATGAGACTCGCTGAAGGAGGTCTTGGCACTTCATCAAGGGTGCTCTCCATTTCCACCAGGCCAGGTTAGTCTGTTGAAGGCAAGAGGAGGGTTTATGTTGGGTTTGCTGAGTTTTAGACCAGGCAGAATGTTGATGTATTTTCCTAAGATATCTCCGCTCCTCTGTGGCACGGCCCACTGCAATGATTCCTTCCTCTCTCCAACCGATTCCCAGTCAAAAGCCACTGGCAATATTTATTACGACTGGTAGAAAAAATGGTGAGTGATGTCCACCCTCTTTGATAACGTCTCTGTAAGAGTGAAAGTGTTCATGAAGGGAACAGTCCCTCTCCTTCCTGTGCTTGGGGTCCATCATGTCTCCTGGCTTCATTCTGTCCTGGAGGACAGAGCCTGGGAAGCCTGCAAAGGCCGTGCAAGCACATCCTCGGTGATCTTACCCAGCTCTCCCTTGTGCTCTGTGTTCTGCCTTCCCCTCCCTCCACTGACATTTGTCATTTCAGCTTTGAGGCTTGACCACCCTTCCAGGGCTGGGCTGCCCTCATCGATCTGAGTTCCCTTGGCAAAGGGAGACGGTGTTCAGCACTTGTTGAAACACCTGTGTCCTGGGGAGGCAACCATTGTCCTTTGTGCTCTGGCGAGGTGAGTTATTGGGCACTGGATCAGGTGCATCTTGACACGTCCAAAGCCTTTGGCTCTCACCAGCCCTGCCTTCCTTCTCAGCAGGACACAGAAATGCCAAGAAGGAAGGCAGGGTCTCAGCCATGTTGTGCATTGCCACTGCAGGTGCTCAGGTGCCAGTGTCAAGAGAAAATACAAAGATTGGAAGATACAAAAAGCCTAAGGAGGGAGAGCAGGATTTACTGCTCTGCCCAATGTCTGCAGCCCATTTAGAGGCAAGAGTTATTTTCAGAAAAGTAAATCCACTGAGAAGGCTGTAACCTGCAAACGAGTGCCCTGGGACTGCAGGAGGTGTTTTGTGGCATCTGACATCGGGAAGGACACGAACACAACAGGGAAAAGTCTCTGAGAAACAAATCTTTGCTGCATTTTCGAGCAGCAGCTGGAAATTTGTCCCAGCTACACCTTGTTCTGGTGTTGGTAACACTGACAGCTCTTTGTGAAGCCCTGCTGGGGATTTATCTGTGGATTGTTATTATCATTTACAGCTGTGCAAGGGGCTGGGGATGAGCTGCTTGGACCCTGGTGCTCAGAGGTGGATTTTCTCCACCCGAAAAGCTGTTCTGTACCTGATGATCTCCATGGAGGCTGAATTAGATGTCAGCTTATAGCATAATGTCTGATCAAGTTTCTCACACGAAAGTGTCTTTCTGACATGAAGGGTTCCTCATCAGGAGTCATCTATAAATCTCACAATCCTGGTAGATAAGATGTAAATCTCCCTATCCGGGCTTAGCAGAGGCAGCGAGTGCATCACGGGGAGGAGGTGATGGCAGATTAAACCTCATGACAAGTTTTATACAGAGGTGAAAAGAAGACATAAATCACTTGGTGCTGCAGGATCCCTCTGGGGTGAAATCCCAGAGCCGGGCCCTACTGGGAGGGGTACCCGGGAGGGGGATGAGTGAGGACACTGTGGTGGCAGAGCTGGTGCATGGGCAGCCACAGCCACGGCATTGGTGTGGCCGGCCCAGAGGAGAGCTTCGTGCAGCCTGTCCACAGTCTGGTGGGATGAGTGGTCCTACCATGGTGGGACAGGGCTGGACCTGAGAAGCCCATTCTTCGGGCAGGTGACGGTTCTTCTCAGCCTCACTCCAACCCTGCTGAAATCAGTAAGAATGTTGATGAGATTATCATGATTTCCACTTGGTTGCCCACCAGATGGGCCCTTGTCCTACCCAGCATTTGCACAAGATCCATGAATCCTGGGGAGCAAGAGCTGCTCGTCCTGAGATGTCTCACGGGTGACTCCAAAAGCAGAATTTACCATTACACATCTTAGTTTTCTCCTCTCCCCTCTTTCCATCTGTGCCATGTAATTAAAGAGATCAGGTTTTTCCTTTGGACTTGATGTATCAGTCTCTGTTGGCTCCTCCTGGGCCTTGAGCAAGAGTGCTGGCTGCAGCCTGCTGGGCCCTTCCCTGATGCCCGAGGCTTACCCAGACCTTCAAATTTGTTCGTGAAGTTATTTGTATTGGCAGATGTCAGGAACCCTTGGGGATTATCTTACACCACAGCCCCTTAATGCTTTTCTTTTTCCTCTTTCTCAGTCAGGGTTTATATACAGGCTGGTTCTTGCCTCTTGCCGAGATGAGTGCAAGTCTTGGACAACTTCTGGGGACTCTCTGACAGAGAAGAACTGGGTGTGGTGACAGTAGGGCCCTTCCCTGCAGGAGCCCCGTTGCAGTGAGGTGCAGCAGCTCATGACATTTCCCTCTGGTGCCAGCGAGAAGCGGGAGGCTGTGCCAGAGCAAACTGGTTAAGACGTGTCCACAGCCTGTGGAGAGCCTTGTCAGGCCACAGCCAACAGCTGTGGGCTCTCCTGCTGCTCCTGGTGCCTGACCTTGGGGTGGCCCTGAGACTCAGCAAGCCAAGTGCTCCACCAGGCACCTCCAGCCCTTTCTTCAGACCAGGTTTTAGGCATCATGAGCAGCTCTGGTGCTTGTGGAAGAGGAAGGCTTAGCACCCTACTTGGGTACCAACCAGGCGGTGCAGTCATGTCCTGATGGGGCTGCCCAGAGGTGTTCAGAGACTTGAACGTTGGGGACTCATTCTTGTGTTCAGGCTGTGCTTTACGTGGTGTAGCTCTGTCAGACTTGTATGGAGCTCTGCTCGCTTCCCTTTAGTGTGAGTGCAGCACTCACCTTGTGACACAAGGCTTGGCAACCATCTGCAACTCATTGTCTCTCTGTCTGCTGAAGCCCAAGCTCAAGTAAGGCTCTGCCACCTCTGCAGCCCTGTGAGCAGCTGTTCTGGATTGGAAGATGTCAAGGGTCTGGTGCATTCTATTCCTTGGTGGCTGGCTGGTGTGGTCGGGAGGAGCTGACGGCCTGGGAGCTGTCATCAGGATCGATCTTGGAGCGATCGACCATGGTAAGTACTCAGCCACCTCAGTGTCCGTGCATGGACCCACGTCTGTCTGTCCGTGCAGACGAGTGGGCAGCAGTGCACCTGCTGCACAGCAGCGGGGGAGCCTCCTCTGGCTGCTGCACAGCCTGCATCCCCCTGCACCTCCCCAAGAGCTGCCGGGGGGCTCCTTGCACTGCAGCAGGAACTCCTTCCTTGCAGTCCCTTGTGGGATGCTGCAGGCAGAACCTCGCGGCTGCAATGCCCCAGGGTGGGCACGTGGTTGTCTCACTGGTGTGTGTGGTATGATAGGGGGGACCCTGGAAACGCACCCCCTGTTTCGTGTCTACACCCACAATGAGGCAGAGATGGCTGGTAATCTGCTCAGAGAGCTGCTTCACTAGTGGACAGGTACAGTTGGACTCGATCTCAAAGGTCTTTTCCAACCTAATGATTCTATGATTCTGATCCAAATTTCCAGCACACAAAACATCCCGTTGGTTCCTGTCTGTGTTGAAATGGGAATGTGTTAATAAGGATATTTTACAGGTTATGGTGGGGAGTGCTGAGGCCCCTCACACTCCGGCACAGACTCCTCCCTGTGGGGTTTGTGCTAAACTCCTTGTCTCGTGCAAACCTTCCAGTGGTCTCGGCTGCTCTGAATGAGAGCAGGGTTCTTCAGAAAATGGCAGACAAAGCAGTAATAAAAAAGCCCAGCACCAAAGCCATCAAAAGCATCGTGAGGTGAGTGATGCTGAGCAATGGCTGCACCGCCAGCCTGAACCTGGGAACGAGGGAATAAAAGCAGAAGGTTGGGAAGTGTCAGCCTGGAGGCAGAAACGAATAACTCTCTGATAACAAGTGTGATATTAAAGCTAGTGATTTTCTGCATGGTTGTGTCTACAAATACACAGAGAAACTATAACTTAAAGGCAACAAAGCGCATCGGCTCTGGCTCCAGCGCCGGCTGGGGATGTGGCAGTGGCTCTGTGGTGCCCGCAGGGTCTACTCACTTTTGTGGATGATATCCTGAGGGGACCCCAGGGTTCCTGGGGGATCAGAGTTGGCCCTCTATCCCACAAATCCATGCTGGGTGAAGCATGGAGATGTTCTGAATGCCAAACCAGTGAGGGAGTGGTTCAAATTTATTCAACATTAAATGGTGCAATTGTTTTGTTAGGGAGAAACACGTACCTAAAAATGATTTTAAGCGGGAAATTTAAACAAGAAGTGGAAGAATAAAGATGGTGATCGCAATATCAGTGACACTGGTGCCACCCAACCTGACTGCTCTTTCCCAGCTCTTTTCCTCTGTTCTTCTTGAAGGCTCAAGGTGAAAGAGCTCCGTCCCCCTGTGGTATCGCTGAGGCTCTCGCCAGGCTCGGGGCTCCTCATGGCTGTCTTAGTCCAAATGACCATTGCTGCGAAAAGGTGAGTGGAGCTGGTGCCCATGGGGGAGAGTGGCTTGGGGGAGGCTGGAGGCTCTCTCCCTCACGGGCTCTGCGCTGACTGAGCTTTGCTCTGAGCAGCTTTATAGGAGGCAGCATGGAAATTGCCCTGACCGCGAAGCTGAGGGCCAGCGGCCGGCTGCGGCAGGGACCTGCGGGCATCCCCAGCTTCAGCTCCAACAACTGCAGCATCGCTCTGGTCAGCATTAAAAGCAACCTCCCCAGCAGGTGAGCCCCGAGGGACAGCAGTGGTGGTTTGTGATATTGATGATCCCTAAGAAGTGAGGGGTTAACAGAGTTGTCAAAGCTTTCAGTCTCCAGGTGTGGGTTTCTACAGAACACAAACTCTTCTGCCTGTTTGCTTTCCCCACTAAGAATGCCAAAATGTTTTATGGACAAATCCAGGCCAGCTCTGTCTGTGTTGTACCACGCAGTGTCCGTCCTCAGCATCACTGCTCATTGAAGTGTTGCCTTCCAGGGATATCAGAGCTTCTTGTAGGCATGAAAACCTTTAGGATTTGTTTAAAGCCAGAAGATGGCATTCTTGAGAAAAGAAAAGGTTTGTAAAGAGAAGCAATATCTTTTATTAGACATATTTGGGCTTAATCCATGCCAGGGAGGTTTCTTTAGCGCTTGGCTTTCTTGTCTTTTGGTCTCTAGTAAATAACTATTGATGTGTACCTGTGGCTGTGTCAGCTGTCACGTTGTCTCTCCCAGGGTGCTGCCCAGAGTCATGAGCAAGTCTCTGGAAAACACCCTTCACAAGGCGCTGCAAGGCCTGGTAAGTCCATCCTTGTTTCCTGGAGATCAGCTCTTCTTCCTCACTGCACCCTTCCAGGGTTCACGGTTTTGCCCCACAAAGGAGCCTTCAGGCTGCTGCAAGGGAGTGTTTGGAGCAGTTGCTGGGTTTGCGCAGGCGGCGCCCGCAGCGCAGGCATCACCATGGCCCAGGGCCTCGTGCCCCCGCCAGGGGTTCGGGTGTGATGCTCGGGTAGAGCTGATCTCGATGCTGGGAACACTTTTTCCTAAAGGCTCATCAAAGGGCAGACTTGCAGCCTTCACTCATGTTATGAAGTCAGTCTGGTTTAGAGAGAAAGCTGGGGGGCAGATCTCGACCTGGTCTTTGCTCAGTTTAAACCAGGTTTACTCCAGAATAACCTAATTCAGCCAGGGACAGAAAAAACTAAGACAAGCCCTTGTCCTGGTGCTCCGGGGGGGAAAGCCAAGAAGCTTTGCTCCCACCAGAAGCCTCCATGAAAGGTTTTCTTACACCTTTCTTCTCACCATACAGCTGTGTCCAGCCGTGGATGCTGTGATGAACCTTGTGAATGCGAAATTCACCACCATGACTTGTAAGTTGACATCCATCAACCCATCCATCCATCTCACCTATCTCTTTCCCTTCCCCTGGGAGGGGGAAGGAGAACAGAGCTGAGCACTGAGTAGGACCAGGCAAGAGCAAACCCTGACAGGGCCACACAGATATTCCCCCCCCTCCTCAGAGCAGGTTTGGGAGAGCCTGGCACCTCCAAGGCTGTCAGGGAGGGAGGAGGCCCCCCAAAGCCATAATCAGCATGTGGGGCTGGGGAACCAGGATTTTGGCAGTGCTGAGCACTTTCCCTGTGGTACAGAGCCTGCACCTTCTGACTAAGCATCCCCCTCTGCTTCCACACAGCCGAGATCCCTCTTTGGAATGCTGGGACCCTCCAATACACTTTGCTCAACCCTCCACTGATGAATGACACTTTCATAGAGCTGGACTTGAAAGTGAGTGCTGCTGCCTGGTCCCGGGTCTTGGAGCGGGGACATTTCTGACACCCATTTGCCTGGAGGCACTGCCCCTCTCAGCCCTGGGAGGAGTGCAGATGTGCTGGTTGCATTCTGTCTCCTAATGGCCTCCTCAGCTCATTGTTTACTCTGGGGCTGACTGCTCTGTTTTGTTGCTGAGACAACAGAGCAAAGCATCTGGTACCTTGTACCTGGTCCAAATGCAGATCCTGGATATGGACCTGTGCTCTCTTGACATTGCTCTTACTTATCCTTTTAGACCATTCTCCACCAAAACAAGGGAAAGGAGATTGACCTTTCCAGAAACCAAACCCTTCTTGCTTCTCTGCCACCAAAGAGGGGTGGTGCTACCCAGCTCATCCTGTCTGCAAACTTCTTGAGTGCTGCACTCTCTGTTCTGCAGGCGTCCTTCAACCTGGAGATCAGCAATAACATGGTGGGTGATAGGGGCTTGAGATTTTCCTCAAGAGATCCCTAAAGAAACCTGTACTCAAGTTCAAGGCAGATCCATGCGCTGTCTGTGCCTCTTCTCTTCCCCAGGTTAAACTCCCCCCATCCAAGAGCATGCATTAATTCCCTGCCCCGTGACTCTTTCTCAACAGGTCCTTGGGCTTCCCCCTCTGATGACCACGATCCTTAGGGCCCTCAACCCCAAGGTGAGTGGACTTTGCCTGATCCTACTTCTCTGTTGGTCATCTTAGGCTGTTTATGGCAGCAAATAAAGCTGCTCTCCTTTCACAAAGACCTCCTGGGAACCTGTTCCCTAGGATCGAGCTGGTGCTGTCTTTATTTTATTAGGAAATATTTTATTAATGAGATTATTTAGAGTTGTAGTGCTGAGCAGTACAGACCACCTAGACTGGCTCCCCCTGAGTGTGGTGAATGTCACCACTGCTCACCACCACCAGGATGATCTCCGAAGCAGTGAACTGGGAAGGAAAGGGAATGGAATCCCCTTGCTTTGACTCTCCACAGCTTTCTGGGGTGCTGCCTCCATCCCAGCCAGTGGTGATTGAAATGCAAGAAGCGAAAACCCCAGTGGTGACCATAACCCCGGAGAAAAGCTTTGTGCAGCTCTTCAGTAACGCCGAGTTTCGTGTTTCCCCTTTGGATTCTGCTGCCAAATCCCTCTTTGTCCTGGATGTTGTGAGTTGAAGCCTTTTGGCAAGGGCTGGACGTGGTTGTCCCTGCCCCAAGCCAGCAGACCCTCTCCAGTATTGGAGTGGGAGATGCAGGAGAGCGGGCAGGGGCATCTGCTGGTTGTTCCTGTGGGACTGGAGTGGTCTGGGTGTGCCAGGGTCCTGGTGGGGATTCCCTTTCCCTCTCCCCTCACAGCACAGCGACCTGGAGGCACAGTTTGCCATCGCAGAAGAAAAGCTGCAGCTCTCCCTCTCTCTGCAAAGGTAACGGCTGCGGGTCCCCAGTGCCACCCGCCGGCGGGTGGCAGTCCCAGGGCCACTGACTGCACCTCACCCGTGTGTTCTCAGAAGGAACCGTTGCTGTCTCTGTGTGACTTTGTTATAGTTTGTACAACAGTTGTTAAAGAACAGACGAGGGTCAATGTGACACAATAGAGCTGAGCTAAAACCAGTTTGGGGTTCTTGCTCTTCAAGTTTGAAGAGCTGAAGCTGGTTCAGGATGGAGAAAATGCTCTCGGAGGGTAGCAGCCCCTTCCTGGAGGGATCCTGGGGGAGCCAGGGCCCCTCTGGTGTTGGGGGGGGCAAAAGCAGGGTGAGGGGGCTGCTGAGGGCAGCTCGTGGGGCTGTGAGGCAAGTGACGCCTGGCCTTTCCTCTCCCTGCAGGCTGTCCCAGGTGACCTTGGCCTCGTCCTCCCTTGGGATGTTTGATGTGAGTTGGGCTGCGTCATGCATGGGGCTGGGGTCACCTCTGGGAATCTCTGTCATGCGGTACCAGGGTCTCCCCAGAGCCCTCTCCTGCTGCTTGTGTTAAAAAAACCCAGAAGAAATCCAAAGTGAAAGCTGAAGATGGAAATGTTGTTTCAAGGAATAACAAATGACAATCCAACTGCCAAATGTATTTGCTGACAGGCACGACCGCTCTGGTCCCTGCTTGTAACTCGCCATGTTCATTCCTGGGAGAGTTTTGGCCAGGAGTGTCTTTCCCCGGCAGCCGTGGGGTGGGAGTGTGGGCTGAGGGATGTTCCTTTCCCTCGTCTCCCTCTAATCCTGATGCTGAGCTGGAGGTGCTCAGGAGTTTCTCAGCTATTTTCATTCTGCTCAGGGGTTTTATGCCCTTTTCCTGCGATTGAAGGGTGCCGGATGAATGATGGGGGCAGCCTGGTGGCCGTGGCTGCGGTTGGTTCACACCACCTCTCTGTTGCAGGAGCTTCCACTGAAAGGAGTTCTGGCAGATATTATTCACGTGGCTTATGTGCCATGGATCAACAGTAAGCACGGCTATGGCTTCATCCAAGGATTTGATGTCTGCACAGGGAAAAGAGTTCTCATTTCCTTCCTGATAGGCTGTTGTTATCTCTTGTTTCGTGACTGGCAGTGCCTGGCTGACCTTGCAGGCTTTTTCTGCCCCCAAGACTGTGAGTGACTGCCAGGACAATCACTTGCTGGCTGTTCTGCACTCAGGGGGTTTGTAGGGGAGCTGGTGGAGGGCAACGCCTCCCCCTCAGCACTCCAGCATTCCGTTCCTTCACAGGCAGGATTTCCACCCACACAGATCAGATCAGCTGCAAAGGGTGCAGGCTTCTCCTCTGAAGCCTTTCTGAACACTGTTCCTGTACTCAGAATCAAAACCACTTGCCATGAACAGCTGGGGACAGTTTCCATGAGATCTTTGCCTTTCTGAATTCTCCAAAAATCAACACATCCCTCCTTACTGTGCCTGAAAACTGGCACAGTGCTGGCAAAAACCCACCCTGGGACATAAATTTATCTGCTTAATTGTATGGGAAGGAGGCCAAAAGCAGAGAGTTTATTCACGTCAACGTGCACAAATCTAGGAATTCCAGCCCTGCCAATTCTCCTTCTGAGTATTCCCAAACCCCTTGCAAACCCTTCGGGAGGTTAAGGCAGGCAGCAGGAAAGCACGGGAGATGCCAGCAGTGGCTGCCGCAGCTGGGGCATCTCTGGCCACGCTCCCCCTCATTCCAGGGTTGCTGCGAGGAGGGGTACCTCTGCCCCACCTGCTGGGCATCACCTACCAGCGGGCCAGCATCAGCGGCTTCCAGGTAGGTGCCTGGGGGCTTCCACGCGTGGTGGGTTTGCTGTGTCGCCCCTGGAATTAGTGCTGTTGTTCTGTTACGTTGGAGCATGGAAGCAGCTGCTAAACCCTGCCCGTGTGCTCCTGGTGTTTGAACCCACAGGATGCTCTCGTGCTGGATGTGCCTGTCACGGAGAGCTGAGGGAAGGTATGGCTGCAACTGCCGCTGCTGGGGGATCTGCAGGATGGGGTGGGAGAGGGAGCAGAAAGGGTGCTGGGGTTCCTGGGCCATTTCTTCCTCTTTCCTTGACTTCTTGCTAATTTAACTCCTTAAACTGAAATAAAAAGCCCCCGTCACCACATTGTGTGTCTGGTGGAGCCAGCTGGGCATGAGTGGACAGAGGTCATATTTCTTGGAAGGACTGATCCTTAAATAAATCCCATTTGCATCAGAAGTGGCAGGGGCAGAGCGTGGGCTGCCGTCGGGTGCAGCACCCACAGCTCCTGCAGGAGGGCCGTGCAAGAATGGGGGACTCCCCGCTCCTGGGGTGCCTGAGCTCTGAGAGAAGGGTAGTGTGACTGCAGTGGGGGCTTAGGACTGCTCGGAGTGCATTAGGGGCAGCATTTAGCCACCCGTGTGTGTTTTTAATATTTCAGAAGTGCGTGGCATCGTGGCTTATTGGCTGCCATACCTGGTATTGATCCCAGGTGCATAGTTCGCTGATTAATGGATAATTACCTGTCATTAGTAAGTCAATAAACAACTTTGATCCCGATTTCATTGAGCCAATGTGATCTGAATTTTTTTTTTCCTGGTGCAGAATTAAGTATATCTTTGAAAAGATTGTTTTGGTTTTAAGATATTGTCCCCAGGAAAACCCCACTGGGAGGAGGGCTCGGAGAACCCATTTGTTTTCCTGTGCGTGTTGCCAGCCCTGGCGGGTGTTTTTTCTGCAACACATGTAAGGAATCGTCCTCATCAGGAGCCCTAAGCAATGGGGAAAGCAGCCATAAAAGCAGCTCCCCAGCAGCACTGGTGTTTGTGGTGCCTCCTTTCCTCTTCTCACTGCAAACTCTGCCAGTGCTGAGCACGTTTTTAGAGCTTTCCCTCATGGTTCTTGCAGGAGCTGATAAACAGCTGGGTCTCGGTTCCCTCCATCCACAAAAAATGAATGAAAATATCTGTGTGCGGCTCCCCTTGCAGGAATTCCGGCTGGAAATCTCGGGGGGACACCTGGTTAGTCTGTCATGAAGCGCTGCACCCTGCTGTCATCCAGCTGGGGTTTAGTGCCCTGGGCGCTTAGTGGAGGTGCAACTGCTGGAGCTGCACATGGACACCGGCGGCTCTGGTCCCCGCAGTGGGGATGCACCAGTCTCTCCCAGTTAATGGCCCCAGAGGAATGAAAGTGCAAACCAAACCCTGGCTCAGGGATGTTTTCCTCAGGCAGAAAGGTCACATCCAGATGATGCCATCAAGGGGAGAGCAGAGCAGAACCCTCTTGTTTTTCAGCCAGGGCTGATGTGTCTCCCTTAGCCTGCACTGCTCAGAGCCTCCTGCTGTCTTGCCAGTGTCCAGACCTTCAGCTCTTCCCAGAGGTGTGTACCTCTTCCTGCCTGCCTCTACATCTCAGTTTCCAGGTGATCTGAGCATCAAAGCAGGGCCTGTTCACATTGCTCCCATTCTTCTCCCTTTGACCAAGCACACCCTGGTTTATTCTGTCCTTTGGTCCTCACACGGTGACTTGGCTTTGTTTTCTTTGGGCTTTGAAAGTTGCTTTAGCAAGACCTGGGCCTCACAATGTCATTCTCTTTATGGGAATCTGCTTTGGTTTCTCCAAAATATTTGGTTGTTAGAGACTTCTGCATTCAGCAGCAGTGGATGAGAGGCCAAGTTACTGTCATGCCTGAAAGGTCACTGCTCAGAAGCTATTCTCTGGCTGCCAAGGTGCCCCTTTTACTGTGTGCTGACCATTATCTTGTTGGTCTTTATGGTAATTCGGGTTTTATATGGTGATTGCCCAAGGTATAAAGTGATTCAGGAAGGATGATAACATGATACCATCTTGTTAACACTCTCTTCCACCTTATCAAATGTCACGATCTAGCAGTGACAGCAGGGCTTTGTGCTCTGGAGGAGCCTGACTGATCAGGTTGCAAGAAGAGTGACACCTCCTTAGGTACTTTGGCACCTTTGCCTTCCCTTTCTTGGCCTTTAGTGATGATATTTTTTTAAGGCTGGAATTAATGTGTGACAAAACCTGGCTACTCTACTGGAAATACTTATTTCCAAGTTTGCAGAAAGTATTAACTCTGAGTAAGAATCTTTCTGGACTATTATTGTTCAGTGTTGGGGAACAGCCCCTCCACCCTGCCATTAAAGGGGAGTGAAGAGTTCTCTGCAGTGCCCTTGGCTGATGCCTCCTCCCCTCCAGCACGGGCAGCCTTGGCCGTGCATGTTGGGGCGTGATCCACTCACAGGGACCACAGCAGCTCTGTAGCCCACAGAGATTCCTTGTTCATAGAATCTTGGAATGCTTTGGGTTGGAAGGGTCCTTAAAGCCATCCAGTTCCAACCCCCTGCCATGGGCAGGGACACCTCCCACTCGATCAGGGGGCTCAAAGGCCCATCCAACCTGGCCTTGAGCACCTCCAGGGATGAGGCAGCAATGACCTCTCTGGGCCTTTCTTTGCCCCAAAGAGTTGCTGCTCTGGCACATCTCAAGGCAGTGGCTCCGTGTATCCATGCAGTGCCGGTGACTGAGGCCAGGATGGGGTGAAAGGGAAAAGGACAGTGTGGCTGTAAGTGCACGTGACATCGGTTCAGTAGCAGTTTTTCTCATTTGCTCCTACCTGCAGCAGTAAATTATCTGGCAGTAAATGAGCCATGATGGGACACAGTTTTTCAGCATGGAAAAAAAAACCTGATCAGAAATCTGAGAAGGTGAGGGCCTGGACGGATCTGCCCCTGGGCAGTTGCACAGCTGTTCTCCTGCAGCACATTTATTTGTGGCATGGGGCGATGAGGCAGGGAGGCCACCTCTCTCCATGTGCCCTCACTGGGATAACGGTCCCTTCAGGGCTTCAAAACGATCCAGAGCCAACAAGATCTAGCTTGGGATCTCCCTGGATTCGTGGTGAACGGCATCACGCTCTCAGTGTTACCTCCCCATGACAGTGCATCCCAGCTTCAGTCATTATGGAGAGCTCTGAGGCAGAGGTGATGGACTTAGAAATAACTTCAGGCCAGTTAGACCAGTGTAGCATTTCTGAATCACATGGTGTCTCTGAAGAGTCTGTCAGCTCAGGGTATCTGTAAAGCACCCAATCAACCCACCTTATCATAGTGTCACTACTTCTCACTTCAACACCTCCTCTTCCTCAGTTACCACATGGATTGTGAGCCATTCACGTCACTCTCCAGGTTCTGTTGGCTTTGGTAAATGTTTGGTAAGGTCCCAGTTTGCAGGCACAGGGATGGGAATGCTGGCCATGTCCTGCTGACCTGGACTGTGAGTACCCAGCTCTGTTACCATCTCCACAGGCTGTTTGTACACTGAGGAATGTGTTGCCTGGTCCTTCATTCATTACCCTTAATGCCTGGCACAGCCGCCCTGCACAGGTGAACTGTGAGGGTAAAGTGCTCCCTGCTGCAGCCCCAAGCACTGCACAAGTACCAAACAGCGAGGGCTACCAGGATTTGGACAGGTTTTTCAGCCAAAGACTCAATTTTATTTGAAAAAGAAAATGAAAACATTTTACCAGGGCCTGACTTTCCAGCCCTGTCTGCATCCTGACACGAGAGCAGCCCAAAGGCTGACGAGCTAAAGTGGGCAGTGGCGTGTGGACTGGTACCCAGAGCTGGCCTGGCCTCTGCCCCCACGGGTCATTGCTCAATGATTTACCTGACTCCCAACATCTCCAAGGAAATATTTGCAGTGGAAGTCACCAGAAACCATATGTTGTTTGTTTTGCTCCCCTCCAATTATTCTGGATGTCCCCAGTGACATCTCATGCCTCTTCCCTGCTGTAAAGCTCTATATATGAGGACGCTCGGCGCAGGTTGTCTTCAGCAGACGGGGACGTGGGCCAGAGAGTACCTCAAGGGCTCGGGCAGGTAAGAGCAAACTTATTCCTCAGAAAGTGTGCTCTCAGCTTTGCTTCTGCACACCTGAGTGCTTCCTAAAGGGTAGTTCTTTATGTTCATTTATGTTCATGGCTTGTTAACAAAGATTGTTATTCTTGCCTGTCTGAGTTACGCTCTGACAAGCAAATGTGCTGCAGCTTTCACCCCGAGTCTCTCCAGAACAGACACGCACAGTCGTTGTGTTTGCAGTCCTTGAAGAAGAAAGGGAATTTCATGGTTTTCATAAACAATTATCACTTAAATTATTTTTGGTATAACTCTGCTATCTGAGGTAGATTTTTACCTGAGGCGAATTGGACCTCTCATGCTTGTTTTTATCCCTTTTTGATGTGCTATTTACATTTAAATAGATTGGGGGCAATGAAGTTCATTATGGTTCTTTAAAAAAGAAAATCTGCTTCAAGCTGTAGGTCCCTCAGAAATAATTCAATGACGTTGAAACTTTAAACATTATTTTCTCCTTCTTACAAATCTAGCAAAAGGTGCTTTGATGCAAATGACATTTGCACAGCAGAGATCATGGCATTCAAACACAGAGGTACCCTCCTCATTGGACACGTCGGGGCAGTTGTTCTGTGTAGATAACATTGCTTTTCTTTCTGTGATGAGAGACAACTGTGTCGGAAGCAGCCTGGTCTCCCATCATGCAGGAAACAAGATCTGTTTTCCTGGAGAAATTCCCACCCAGAACAGTTGCACCCCAGATCGTCCTGCTCTGTCACCAGCACTGAGGAATTAAAGCAGGAACAACCAATTGTTTTTGATTTGGCTGCTGTGAGAACTGTTGAAGCTCCCTCCCTGAAGGTGGTCAAGGCCAGGTTGGATGCGGCTTTGAGCAGTGGGAGGTGTCCCTGCCCACAGCAGGGAGTTGGAACTGGATGGGCTTTGAAGTCCCTTCCAGCCCAAACGATTCTATGATTCCATGAAGTTCTGATTTCTCCTGTAGAAAGTGCTACCAGGAGTTTTACTGTGCCCACCAGTGTGATGAGGAGGTGGGAGAGGTGCCAGCAACTTCCTTTCTGATTTTGTCTTCTCTACAGGCATTCCTCCTTTTTCTTTCCTCCCTCCGCTGCCTTGTGCTCACTGTTCCAGTGTCGCACTTGTTGCAATCTCTTCCCACAGTTATCAGGACAGAAGATGTCTGTGATCCGGGATGTCTTCCTCCTCTGCAGCCTGATGACCCTTTCACAAGGCCTTCGAATCATCCCCTCACTTGCGGGTGTAGATGGTAAGTGTGCGGGGCAGACAGGATTTACACTGCTTTTCAGACTCTTTCTGTCTCTTGACCATGCTCAGAAAATCCAGAGCTGATCCAGATCTGTTCTGCAGTGGTGGCAGTGCTGGTAATTTCCATTTATAAAGCACTTTGGAAAAGGCACTTCAGATCCTTTACAGTTGGTGCTACAACCTCTGTTGTTTAAAAAGGGAGACAGAGGGACAGTAGAGGTAGAGGAACAGCCATGCTGATACTGCATCGTTGTGTGCTGAGTCCACACAGCTCACAGGGACCTCTCATCCCTTTCCTTTTTTTTCAGATATTACACAGTCACAAGCCAAACGTGACCGCCAGAAAGCTCCAGGTGGTCTCCTTGGTGGCAACCTTCTCGGTGGTCTCCTTGGCAAAGGTGGTGCTGTCAGTGGTCTCCTTGGTGGAGATGGCCCTGTTGGTGCTCTCCTAGGCAAAAACGGTGCTGTTGGCAGTTTGCTTGGTGCAGACGGTGTCCTTGGTGGTCTCCTTGGTGAAGATGGTGTTGTTGGTGGTCTCCTTGGTGAAGATGGTGTTGTTGGTGGTCTCCTTGACAGAGATGGTGTCGTTGGTGGTCTCCTTGACAGAGATGGCGTCCTTGGCGGTCTTCTCGACAGAGATGGCGTCCTTGGTGGTCTCCTTGGCAAAGAAGGTCTTGTTGATGGTCTCCTTGGCAAAGAAGGTCTTGTTGATGGTCTGCTTGGCAAAGATGGTCTTGTTGACGCTCTCCTTGATGTTGTCCTTGATATTCTCCTTGGCAAAAATGGTCTCCTTGGCAAAAATGGTCTCGTTGGCAGTCTTCTTGGTGGAAGTGCTGAAGATCTCACGGGGTGAGTGACAGTAGGAAATGGCTGTCCCTAAGCAGTGTGTCTGAACACATGGGGCCCCCTCTTTCACCTCCTGGGACAGGTTCATAAGCAAAGGGTCCAGCTGCTAGGAGTGTCTGTGCCTGCCACGCAGGGTGCTTTGTGCCACGAGGTGCTCCTGGGTAGTGAGGATCACTGCTGGCCCGGGGCAGAGAGAGGACCCTGAGCTCTGCAATCAGCCACTCCACCAGGGGCTGAGGAGGCAGGACATCCACTGTACAAACCTCCTACCAACAAACCGCCTTCTCCTTGTGTCAACCACCCAGGCCGAAAATTCTGAACAACACCCTCCCCAAAATAAGTCTGCGCTCCCTGCCGGGCTTCGGGCACCAGGTGGACTTCAACTCTCAGCTGCTGGTCGAGACCACCAGGTACGACACGTTCACCAGGGCGTGGCTCAGGGTGGTGAAGTCATCACCTCTTTGGAAAGCAGATGGCCAGCAAATTTCCTGAGCCGCATGCTGGGTTTCCCTCCACACAGTGTGCCAGGCAAGGAGATCTGTGCACAGCTGGAAACAGATGTGGCCATGCTGGTCCAGGACAAGTGGGCGGCTCCCCAGAGCAGTGAGGACTGCAGGACTGTCGATATCAACATCCATGTGAGGTAGCATCCCTGTGAGCTCAACACCCACAGGAGGTGGGGTGGCCTGGGCAGCAGCGGCCCCTGCAGCAGTGGGAAGCACCCATTGAAGGCTGTGCTTTTGTGCCTGGTGCCTCGGGGGCTGAACACCCGGCCTCAGAGAGAGACTGCTGAGCTTTCCTTTAAAATTTGGTCTCAAGAGAGAATTTCTGTGTGTCGTGCTGGCTTGTATCCAGAGGGCTTGGTTTTGGTAATATTCTTGTAGCAAATTCTGTCCCTGGACAGTGCAAGTGATTCTTTTTACCTTATGCAATGTACTTCTATTTTCCAGCTGCTAATCCGTGTCAATCTTTATTTCCCTGATACCCAGACCAAAACTGCCACTTCTGGATCAGCCTTTGAAACAGCTCCTTAGTGACCGCATGGGTGAGGTGGTAAGTGAGCAAAGCGATATCGTCGTGCGAGCCACCGGCACGGGCAGGGCAGGAGCAGCCCGGGCTGCTCCACGGACACCGCTGTTTACACAGCTGTGGGCTCAGCTGGGGCAGCCAGCCTGTCCTCCGTACCAACAGGCACTGGCACCTTGCCTGTGCCATCACCCGTGCCAGGCCATGTCACCAAACAGGTGCTGGTTTGGTGGGAGAAAATCTTGCCCAGGAGGAGAAACCCACCCTGGCTCAGAGGGGTCACTCGGTGCCTGGTGCTGAGCATTGCAGGAACGGAGGTTCACACCAAAGCCTGCCCAGCAGCAGCTCCTGCCCGTGCTGTGCAACCCCAGCAGAGCTGGGTTTTGCCACCTGTGCCAGGGTGATGCCCACCTGCTGCATCCCGGGGCTCTGACTGCTCTCTGCCTCCCCAGGGCTGTGACATTGTCAACACCAGGCTCAACGCAGTGAGCGCGCTGCTCGGCTCCCCGACCTGTAAGTGCTGGTCCCTGCTTTTGCTCTGCCCCTCTGTGAGCCCCCACACTTAGGCTGGGTTGTTTTACATTGGGCAAATACAAATATTTTAGCAAGTTTCTGAACACACAACTCTCGGTTCAAGCACACCATTCAATTTCCCTGCCATGGAGCAGATTTTTTTTTCCTACTGAAAGCCACTGCAGGAATTGTTGCTTCTAGAAACAGCAGTTTTGCTGCAAACCAGTGCTTTCTAGCAGCTGGGAATGCTGTGAGCAGAAGCCCCTGTTGCTTATGGTGTCTGTTGGGATCACAAGATTTGGGAGCATCCCCTCTCCTTAAAAGCTTTCCTCCCTATGTCCCACAGCAGTGCTCCCGCTTGGAGCTCTGGGAGATCTGCCCCCCTTTTCCATCATCGGTGACGATGCTATCCAGCTCGATCTCAACGTAAGTGCCAGCGCTTCCCTGGGCCCCAGACCTTTGGCTTGGTGAGTTTGGGCAGCTGATCAGACCACGGTGCTGCTTTGCCGAGGGCTCCTCTCTTCCAGCTGCTTCAGGAAAGCATTTGCTGGAAGGGACTGACAAGGGTGTCCTGGCAACGTCAGGGCTAAAGCCACCACTGGGTCCTGCCTTATTTCATAACTTGCTAATCCTTGAGGGTACCATGAGCCAGACTGGCATTGCTTAGTTAAGCATAATTGTAGCATTCTCACAGTTAATAAGAAAAGCATTTCACACAGGAGCAGCGGTCACCGTTCACAGGCAGGGACCGTTCATAAGCGGTTTGTAAAGATTTGGGGTGTGATTGATAGGGACCACACTGAGACCAAATTTATCAGCAAGGTGTCTTTTCAACTGGGAGATGTGGCGGTGTTTTGGAAGGAAGGTCAGAGCAGGTGCAGCATTGCCTGTTTATTAAAGTGTGGATTAAACCCGCGTGAGCCTCCCTGCGAGGTGCACGGGCAGGCAGGGTGCTGGGTGTGACCGCAGCCCTCCGAGCCCCACTGATGTCTCTCCCTTCCCTGTGCCCTGCAGCTCCTCGGCAGGGATGCGGAGGGCAGCACAGTGGCCTCCAGGCAGGGACCACCACTCGCCGCCGCCCTGCTGCTGGTCCCCAGCCGCCCACCCCAGCTCAGCCTCTCCCCACGTGCCCTCAGCGCCCTGCTGGAGCCCTTCCAGGGACAGGGAGCCTTCAACATCAGCATCACCGACTCGATGGTGGGTCACAACACCCCTCTCCAGGGCAGAGTAGGGGGTCTTGTTTGCTCTTGGGTGACCCCAGGGTGCTGGCTGCTGCATGCTTGTGTTTGTTTGTGGGGTCCAGTGGAGCCAGGCATGGGCTTTGCACAATCCCCCGCGGTGCTGACGCCGCTGGTGCTGTTTCCGCAGGTGCCCAACAGCAACGCGCTCTCCACGGCTGCGCTTCTCCCGTTCATCCCCCAGGTCAGCCACCTCCTTTGTGTCCACTGATCTCCAACCCCACCACCTGCCCCGCCATGCACAGACGCCCTTGCCCTGACCCCCCCCTGCCCCACGCAGCTCTCCAGCATCCTTCCCAGGCCTCTGCCGCTGGAGCTGCGCGTGCGGGCAATCAGCGAGCCAGTGGTAGCTGTGAGGGAAGGAAGAGCCACCGCTACCCTCAAAGCCTCCATTGACATCCTCAGTCCCTCCTTGCAGTCCTCACAGAAGTCTCTCTTCTCCCTCAACACGGTGAGTGGGTTATGGGGGATGAAACCTCCAAAACATGGTGAGGGGTGTTTGGAGTGGGGCTATGCCCTGGGATCCCCTTGGCGTGTCCTGCCCATAGCCCTGTAGCACTTTTGAACTCACTACATCTTCAGAGTGGTGGTGCCCAACCCTTTAAAAAAATGCTCGTAGCCAAGTGCAAGTGAAATGTTTAAGGAATAACAAAAAGCAAAGACAGGAAGGATGAACCTGGGGAGAGAGAGGCGAGATGCCATCCATCAAAAAAAGCAATTCCCAGGCACGGGCAGGCACTTTTCTCTGAATGGGTTATTTGCAAACACTCTGGGTTCTCTTCTCAGTCTTGGGAGCAATGCAGGGAAATAACCTTATTTGCTTCCATGGCTCCAATTTCAGGACATCAGTCTGAACATCATCCCATTGGTCTCTGACGGCAAACTGCAAACATCCCTGGCCCTTGACAGGTACAGTCAAGCTTTGTGGTCACTGGTGGCAGGGAGGGAGGGGGAGTTTACCTGAGGGTAATTCCAGAAGCCAGACAAGATGTGACGGGGATCTAATCGGAGAGTCAAATGTGGAAGAGACATGCAGGGCTGCCAGAGCTCCCATGCCTCCTCCCAGCCCCAACCTCAGACCCAGAGCATGTCTGAAGGGACACGAGATTTACAAACATGTTGCCCTGTTTTCAAAACCCTTGTTTCTTTGCGTGGGGGAGACAAATTCCAGAGCTAGGAAGGGTAGCATATGGAAAGATGGAGAAGGGCTGCACCCAGTGCACCCTGACTCTGCCTTGATTTTATCTTTTGCAGCATCAACCTGACACGGGTACCCCCGAGACTCGACCCTCCCGGTGTAAGTGTGCACTGCTCTGGATCGAGGCGCTGCAGCGAGCGATGGGGCTCTGAGCAGGGAGGGAGAGTTAAAATGCCAATTCTTTCTCAGGCTTCACCTTTCTCCTTCTCTTGGCAGAGGCAATTGCTGTCTGCCCTGTCCATCCCCTGTGCCCCAGAGCAGTGACCATTTCATGTATATGCTCACTTGTTGGCAGTACACGGGGGATCGGGATGGGGCAGGATTATTTGAGAAGAAATTACCCAAAGAGTTTGTCCCTGGGTATCCCCCCTTCACTTCCAGTCCTGGAAGAGTTTTGCTGAAGGAATCTTCCCAGTGCGTCTGTTTCATGGCTCTGAGCATCCTGCAGTGACAGAACTCAATCAATAAGCCTGATATTGCTGTCTTCATCCCAGTGACTGCTGCTCTCCTCCTCAGCCTCTGACACTCATCTTCCCTGCAGGTGTCCTCACTTACAGGATGGCTCAAGCAAGTCCTTGGGGCTGCATACGTACCTGCCATTAACGGTACGGCTGGGGATGGGTCCTTTCTTCTCTGGGTTTGGGGCTCTTTCCCTTCCCTCACTGCATCTGGGGGTTCCTCCCCCATGACGAGGTGCTCTCACTCACTTTTGCAGATGCCTCACCTGTGTCCATCCCTCTGCCCAGGATTCTCAACAGCACCCTCAGGAATGCCGAGGTTGTCATCACGGATGTAAGGATCACACTTTCCGCAATTCTTCCTTCCTGGGGAGTGGGGGGGTGCACCCACCCCGGGCCACAGACCTGCACAGCCCAAAGTCCCATTTCCCATGGGTTTCCAGGAGGTCCCTCTGCCTGTGCAAGCTCCCAGGAAAACCTCACCTGGGATATAGGGAAAAGCTGGTGGAAGTCTGAATGATAAAACTGAATGATTTTTGTGCTGCTTCTCCCAGGCAAATGACTCTTCTGACCAGACCGATCTGAAAAAATTCTGCTCAGGAAGCCCCTCGGCCCTCCGTGAGTGAGGCGGGCGCCGCGCCACCAGCCCAGAGCCCTGCTCGCCTCTGCTGTATCCACTTCCCCCCTCCCCTGGTCATTGCCCGGTGTCACTGCTGTGTCCCAGGCAGGACAGGAGACGTCTCTGGTCGGTCCTGGCACAGCCTGGCAGCAGGGCAGGGAAAGCTGCTCCTGTGGGGGATTGCAGGGGGCTTTCCGTGGCCATTTCTGACACCCACAGCCAGGAAGCAGAGCTTGCTCTTAGTCACGATGGTTGCTGTCATATTACTCTCTCAATAAAATCTTTCCCTGCTTCAGTATTTCTCTCTCAGTATTTCTGGTGCCAGTATCCCATCGTCTCCCCCATGCTCCTCCACCGTGTGGCCCTCGGGCAGGCAGCACAGCTTGGTGAGGTGGCTGCACCTATAGCCAAAAAGCCAGTACCTTACAGAAGGTGTTTTTGAAGCTCAACCTGTGGCCCAAGGTGTGGAACAGCAGCTCACCTGGGAGCTGGGTTCTGGTGCACATGGGTGCCCTGCTGCAGCCCACACTGTGCCCAGGTGGGAGCTGCTCACGCCTGACGAGGGGCAGAGGAGGTGCTCGCAGGGTCGTGCTGACATTTCCCACTGATTTGGAGCCCCTGTTGCAGACACTGCAGGGGGAGCAGCTCCTTGCCCGGGGCTCGTGTGCAGCATGTGGGGGCCTGTTGTGCCAGGTGCTGTACAGAGCCAGGCACCGATAAACTGAGGTTGCAGCTCCGTACGGCTTTGTTTGGGAGTGCATTACCCCCTTGTTGTGTAAGATGCACCAGGTTGTTAGCAACATGTTTTATCTCTCAGTGTTGAGAACACCAGGACAAAAGTGCCCTTATGTTCTGGAGCTGAGGTGGAGCAGTGTGTCTCACCCATGCAGGGGCTTTTCCAAGGCTGTGGAAGTCCTGTCTGCTGGGAAGGAGCTGGCGGCCATGGGAAGGGTGGGATGATCCTCAGGAGCTGCTGCTTGAGTTGAACAGTAAGGGAGATGATAAAAACCTCCCTGTGCTTTTCTGAAGCCTCCCACGCATTACCTGGAAAGCTGGGAAATCACCCCGAAAGGGTGTTTTGTGTGTGACAGCCTGGGTATGAGTGGGGTTTCACCTGGAATCTGCTGCTTTCCCAGCTCTACTCTTTCGAGGGGAGCAGCAGCTTCACCTGGTCTAAACCAGGCTCCTTCTCCTTTGCTTCAGCTTTGGGATCTCAGGTGACACTGCTGCCTGATAATGGGCATCCAATAACCAGTTACTCAACACTCTTCCCTGGTTTATAAATCTTTATTTATCTTGGAATATATTAAGACCACAAATGCTGTTTTATGCACCCAATCCGTTAGCCCAGCTTTTACAATTTAGGCATCTTTCCATGTTTTTCTGCATCAGCTTCGCTATATAAGGAGCTGCTGCTCCTGCCGTGGAAGTGAAGGGGGCTGTGGGCAGCTGTAAGGTCTCCCCGTGACCGAGAGCACTGGAGCCCAAAGCCAGGCTTTGAAATTCAGGATAAGATCAGGTAAATACGGTCAAAGCTGCAGCATGGGGTGCCTGGGGGATAGAGCCACCATTTCACCCCTGGGCCTTGTGATGTACTGTCAGCAAGAAAAAAAACATGGTAAAATACCAATAATGGCAGAAATGTGAGTTATTCTAATTTGTGTTTAGTGAGTAGCCTGAAAAAATCAGAACAGAAGGTTGTTATGATAAAATAAAAACCCTTCCCTGAAGAAAATAAGACTAATTTGACAAAAAAATGTTAGGGATTTTTGTATTGCAAACTGTTGTTATTACTTTTATTGTTTCAAGGTTAAAATATGCCATTGAAAAAGAAAGACTTAATTCAAATGTGATTTTCCTGTATAATTGCAGCGTTAATTTTCATACCCATTTACAGGGGGTGATTAGCGAGGGGTGCTCATTGTGGGCTGTGGGTTATGGGTAAGGATTTCATGCTGTGAGTTTGAAGTTGTGTGTCAGGGTGACCAGAGATGGTGAGGAGTGGCGTGAGCAGGGCTGAACAAATAGGGGCTGGAGCTGGGCAGGGCTGGCATGTGGACACTGTCCTCTCCCTGCTTCGTGTCCCCAGAGCCCTTTGCTGGATGTGGCTCTAACTCCGGAACGGTTTCGTGTCTCCTAAAGCTCAGGTTTTCCTATTCATTGAAAAATGTTCACCCAACTCCTCTTCGCCTCCAGGGCATCACCTGATCCATTCCCACTCTCCTCTGTTGTCCTTCCCCAGGTCCTGCCACAGCTCCAGCGCTCCCAGCAGAGCAGAAGTCACCATGGCACCGGCACTGGGCATTGCCCTCCTGTGCGCCCTGCTCTCCCCCTCACTGAGCCAGCCCAAAGATGCCATCCTCAGGCTCAGCAAAGGGGTTTTAAGTGATGGTGAGTCTCTCCCTCCCCTTTGTGGGACCCTGGAAAACAGGAGCTGATGGTGGTCCTTGGCGTTGATGCTGCAGTACCAGCACAGCTCGATCAGCCAGGGAAGGGAGGGGAATTGCAGATGGAAGTGGAGAGCTCATATCAGGGATTGCTGCTCCCAGAGCCTGCAGCTCTCAGGATGTGTGAGGCACCTCTATTATCTCCCATTTAGGGGTTATCAGAGCCCAGTCCCTGCGACTGTGCTGCACCATTTGCTGGTGTGGCTGCAGACAAAGCCCCCCCAGCTTCTTCACCCAGGTCTTGACATGGTACCTCCTGTCTTGGATCCCAAAGCCCTTATTCTGTTCCATCACATATGGGAAAAACTGACAGTGGTTGTTTAGGGACTGGAAAGGGTAGTGGTGGTAATGGAGTGCATAAACCCCTCGACAGCCCATGCCTGAGAATTGTGATGAGTATTGACCTGGGCAGGGGGCTCAAGCTGCCTGCTGGTCCCTGTTCAAAGGCTGCAGCAGTGGCCGGGTGGCAGCTCTGCCTTGCAGGCTGATGGTGGGCGATGTTTCTAGCTTTTACAGGCTCATTGATGCAAAGCAACGCCCTCCAAGGTGCCCTTGGAGAGGTGCCGCTCAGAACTGGACGTCCTGGCACAGATGGAAGTGGAGACCTGTTGGCTGGCCTCGGAGGAGGTCTCCTTGGTGGTGGTGGCCTGCTTGGTGGCGTTACTGGTGGTTTGCTGAGTGGCAGAGGGCTGCTAGGGGGGCTGACTGGTGGTCTGCTTGGTGGAGGGGGCAACGCTGGCAGTGGCTTGCTGGGTGGAGGAGGCGGTGAAGGTGCTTATGGGGAAGGCCTCAAAAACCCTCCCAGACCCTGGCCAGCAGCTGGTGGCAACGTCCCCAGGGGTGGCATCCCCACGGGGGCTGATGGAGGAGCACTGGGACAAGAAGGTCTGCTCGGCGAAGGTCTCCTCGGCACAGCAGGGATCCTCAGTGGCCCTGGTGACCTTGGCAAAGGAGGGCTGCTGGGAGGCGGTGGCCTGCTCGGTGTCCTCGGGGAAGGCGGCTTGGTCAGCACGATCCAGGGTCTCACTGGGTAAGAGCAGCACCCTTCGGGCTCAGAGCTGCCCAGGGGCAGCAAGGGTGATGCTTGGGTAGGTGCTCAGGTCCAGTTTGGAGCTGATTCTTTGAGATAAACGCTGCCTGGAATTCCCACCATGTTGGTTGCAAAAGAGCCTCTTGAGCAGCACAAGGGAAGTTAAAGCAAACATGAGGAGAAGGGCGCTCACCCATAGAGGGTGCACGAAACCACACGCCAGCCCCGGACAGCTGGTGCCGGCACTGCCAACCCTCACTTGTCAGCAACCATCCCGTTTCAACTCTGATTTGAAGCCCAGAAGCACAAGCAATAATAACGCAACGAGAACAGAGCTTCTGAGAGAGTTGTGAAATAACTGAAACAGGAGAACATGTGAAAATGGTGTCCTTTGCTGTTTCTGGTCTAACCAGCCTCTGGGCCGCCCACCCTCGAGCAGAGGCTCTGTGCCAGTGGTAGAGCAGGGGTGCTGGGGTGCTGGGCTCAGAGCCATCACTCGTGGTATCCCACTCTCTCTCCCTGCAGGCTAAGGATCGTGGAGCTGACGCTCCCCAGGGTGTCTGTGCAGCTGCTGCCTGGCGTTGGAGTCCACCTCAACCTCTACACCCGCGTGACCCTCAATGCCAAGTGGTAGGTTGGGCCGGAGCTGCTGGTGGCTCGGTGGAAGCACCACCACGAGAGGCATCTCCAGGAGAGGACACCGCTTCTCTTTGCTGGGAAGAGGCTGCTCCTCTGCAGTGCACTCCCTGCCCCCTTCACAGTCTCCTGGGTTTGCTCGACATCGCAGTGGAAGTGAACATCACCTCGAGGGTCAGGCTGACCATGGACGGCACGGGCTACCCCAAACTTGTGGCAGAAGGATGCGATACCCTCCTAGGTGGCATTAAAGTCAGACTCCTGAGAGGGTGAGTGATGGATCCTCCTCTGCTGGCGTGAGGCCCCCTCACCACTGGGCTTTGCTGGCCCCAGCCTGCGCCCACGGAATAGGAACACATGGGGACATTTCCCCATTGCACATCTCAGTCCCTTGAGCAACTGTGACACCAGCAGTACCATCCCTGCAGGTGACAGTGTCTCCCCAGCCATGACCCGGGGGGTAGCAAAGGGTTGGGGGTGTGTGATCCCCGTGCACCCCTCACGCAGCCACAGCAAAGGCAGACATTGTCCCAGAGGGCTGTACAGCTGAGCAGGAGACCCCACAGTGGTCCCAGCAGTCCATTCCTGCCCCGTGTGCCACGTCCCAGCATTATTTTAACTGACTTCATGTGGGGCCTTCTGAGATCTGAGCAGTTGGTATGGAAATAATAGAATCTGCTTGGGTGGAAGTCATTCCTGCTCATTTAAGGAGCCTGCACTATCAGATGAGAGGCAGCAATAAATTTCCCCCTGGCTATTTTGGGATGCAAATCACACTCATCACATGCAGCATCTAAGCATGCACAATGCACTTTGTCACTGCAATTACTTTGTTGTGAGGGGTCTGAGCTCTGTGCTGTTCACAGGTGTTGTGTAACAACACCCATTTACTTTGCAGCAGGTATTTTTCATGGTGCTCCTTTGTTTTTCTACAGCCTGCTCCCTATTGTGGATAATTTACTGGCAAGTGTCCTGAACAGACTGCTTCCTAACCTGGTGAGTCAGAAAAACCTTCACCCCAGAAAGGGGCAATGAGTCGGAAAGCCCCAGCACAGCTCCCCAAGGCATCACTCTTGTCCCAGAATGGGAATGTGGCCACTCTCCCAGGGCTGCTGCACCCACCCACCCGCCCAGGGAGTTGTGGTTGGGGTTGGTGGAGAACATGTGCCATGTCTCCATTTTCTTGGAGAAGCTGTTCCTTGCTTCTAAATGCGAGTTCAGAGAGCATGGGACAGGTTTGCCCAAGTGTCTGGGAGCTTCTATCGATGTCCTGGGCCTTGTTGTGGGCTGATTGAATCTCTCCTTCCTCCTGAAAGTCCCAGGGTCTCTCCAGCTGTCCTAAAGGGACTCCTGAGAGCCAGTTCTAAACCCACTTATCTAATGAAGGTCAACGTACCCAGGGACAGATCCTGAGCTGGTGAAGCCAGTGAGGAGAGCCTGGTGCTCCAATCCCCAGGAAAAGCAAGGCAGAGCCGAGCTGGGCTCCAAATGCAGTGCACTCACTATCCCTCCCCACTCTGGCAGCTCTGTCCGGTGCTCGATGTTGCCCTGGGACTCGTCAACGACCAGCTGGGTCTTGTGAACTGTAAGTACCTAGTGGGAACCCTGCCTTGCCTTTCCTTCCCCTTGTCACCTCCACTGTGGCTGCATGAGGATTGTGACCCTTCCTCCTCCACTGCTGCACTCCAGGTGAGAAGAGCCAACCCCCTGCTACACCCAGATCTACCCTGTGCTATGAGCTGGGACCCCCAGCAGCCCCCATCCCCACCAGGCAGCAGCCACGGGGCAGAGCCCAGCAGCTGTGGGATGCGCTCCCCTCCCCATATCTCCCCTCTCCCTCATGAACAGAAGCACCCCTGGGTGCAAGAAGGTGCCATGGGCAGGCTGTGAGCTGTTCCCTCTGTCTGCAGCAGTGGCACAAGCTGCCCCTTAGGGAACTGGTGTCTTCTTTGGCAGTATGGGGCACTCAGAGCTGCAGCCAAGTGAGCCCTGAGCCCACCTGCAAGCCAGGGCTTTCCTTGAAGAAAAAGAGCTCCCAGGCAGGGAGGAGGGATTTGTACCCAAGCCCAGCAGGGAATCATTGACTCCCTCTCTCTGCCCCCAGCACTGGTGCCCCTGGGTTTGCTGGGCAGTATCCAGTACACTGTGTCCAGCCTTCCTGTGGTAACCGGACAGTTCCTCGAGGTGGACTTGAACGTGAGTTCTGCATCTTCTCCTTCCATCTATGTGCCAGGGTCGTTCTGAAAGGTCCCCCTGGGCTGTGCACACCTGGGCTCTGGGATGGCTGTGACAAGCTCGAGGAGGTCCTGGCTGGGTGCCCTGCTCCTGCCGCGCCGTCACGGGAGAGTACAGCGGGGTTTGAATTTCATGAATTTCTGGAGAAGGAGGCACCACGGGGCCTGACTTGGCACGGTCATGCGAGCAGTGATTTCTCACTGAGGGGGAATGAGTTTAACCGTGACAGCAAATATTGCAAATGTTTTGACCTGTGCTTCCTTCCAGACTGTCGTTGGGCCGGTGGCAGGGAGCCTGGTAGACTACCCGCTGGGAAAGCCAGGAGATGTCCCCACCCCACCACGGGTCCCCATGCCGCCCCTGCCACCCATGGAGGACACCAGCTCCTCCCAGCTGGGCCTCTCCGTGAACTTCCTGGGCTCGGTGCTGTCGGTGCTGCAGCAGGAGGGTGCCCTGGACCTGAGCATCTCCACCGGTGTGGTGAGCGGGAGCGCTGCCGGGACCGGGAGTGGAAGGACTCGGGGCTGCCAGCCACACACACTGCTCCCACCGTGCAGGGTCTCTGCTCCTCTGTACATTTAGCAGGGGCTCTGCTGCCTGAGGTGGACAATGCCAGTGGGAAACCTTGTGGTAACAGCCCCAGGTGTGTGGCTGGTGAGCGCAGGTATCTGCTGAAAGTCACCACACACCATGCAGCATTTTCCTTCTCTCTGTCCCAGTTTCCTGAGCTCCCACCACTGACAACATCGACCCTTGAAGCCCTGGTTCCTGCGGTAAGTCCTGCTTCCCCCTTGCACTGCAAGTCACCTGCTCAGAGAAGCTGTGTCCAGGGCAAGGGAGGTCTCCTGGTCCCTTTCTCCTCAGAAGCACCATCCCAGATGTCCCATGGACTTGAATGAGCTCTGACTTAGCTCCAAAACTGGAAATTGTAGGCAGCCAGAGCCTGGTTTGTCACCCCGTCCTCTGCAGCTCTCTTGGGTCACCAAGCTGGGCAACTGCCTGGGTGTGGGTCTCCCGGTGCTCCTCCAGCTGGGACGAGATGTCCTTGGTGGGGCTCAGGGTGTCACAGGTTGAGCTCACAGCTGGCCTGGCTTCACTTCAGCAGATGAGATACAGACTTGGACTGGAGCAGTTCAGGGTGAGATCTTCCCCCTGAGAGCAGCACTGCGCAAATGCCTCCATTTTTTGATGCTGTCAGGTTCTTAAGGCGTACCCAGAGCCACACGAGCTGCTGCTGAAAATTGCAGTCCCTGAAGCACCAGTGGTGACCTTAAAGAAAAATAAAGGTGTGATCCAGCTCCTGGCTATGGCAGAGGTGATGGTGATCCACCCACAAGCTGTCCAGAAGTCTCTCTGCCGTTTGAATATTGTACGTATGAAGGAACAACCCAAGCAGGAATTCCTCCTGCAGTTCCCCCCTCCCCACACGGCAGGTGCAGATGTACCGGTAGATGGGACCTGCACCCGACGTGACACGGCTGGGCTGGGCTGAGCTGGGCTGGGCTGGGGGAGCCACCCCTGCTCTGACCTCTCTGTTTGACTGCAGAACGCCTCCTTGCTGGCCCAGTTTTCAGTCAAGGACAACAAACTGAAGATCGGAGTCAG